>CM060957.1:120639426-121279426 GCA_030765055.1 Mantis religiosa | reverse complement strand
GTATTTTATTATGCTTTTACTAGATTATAGCACTGCTGTCAGAATTGCAAACTAATATCCATTAGGATAGCTTTTTACCTAAGGGCCATGACCAGGGTATTAAACAAACATAGTATGTAAATATGACGCACGTTGCTCACTTTTGAACACCAATACCAAAATCAGCACTTAAATCAGTTTGTAATGCCTTCTAATACACTGAATTGCGAGTTTGATCTAGTGCTTGTCTTGAGCTCAGCACCACTAGACAGACACTCCATGGCAGACATGAAACGAAATCAACTAAATAAGCATTTTCTGTCAAAATATTGATATTATTTTGATACTGACTTTGATATATGTATGTTGGCATCAATGAAAAAATGCAGTAGACAGACATCTTTTTAAAATAAGACCTGAAGCTTTCCTGGCGACGAATATGCTCAAGTGTTTTTCAGATAACAATAAATAAAAAAAAAGTTCTTCTCAGGAAGCAAGCCAGGTGTAAAGACAAATGGATGTTTCGGAGTGTGCATCTCTCTCAACATCAGGATACCACACATTTGTGGTTATAACATTTAATAAATATCCTGATGATCGGAGAGATGCACACTCCCAAAACGTCGATTTCTAATCATCTTTTCACCTGGCTTACTTCCCGAGAACAACTTGAGCAGACATCTTCTTGTTAATATTATGCTCAAAGCATATAAGAGTAGAATATTAAGTAGAATAATACTAAACTCATTACTGCTGATGCCAACGCTAAACTTGAATGTTCATTCACCACAATGTTGCAATAGTATATCAGCAATACACAATTTCCAGAAATATGGTTTATTATTTTTTGTTTACTTTTGTTTATAATGTTTACATTTAAATTTGAACTACATTCATTATTGTGTAAATATTGCTGCGAAAAATGTGTGGATCATGGATCCAGGGTAATTAAAAAAGTTTGTTGAATAAGAAGAAAAAATTTGTTCAGAGAAAACATTTATAGAATTTTGTAAGAGAAAAAGCTTGTTAACAGAAGAAGTTTGTTAGGAGAAAAAGTTACCAGCAGTCTGTGTATAATTTTAGGACCAAGAATAAATAATCTACGTATAAGATAGGAGCAATTATTTCACAACATAACCTGATATGAAAATAAGACTCAGCTCACCAAATGAGAATATGAAATGGAAAATTCGTACTAAAACATCATTTGTAAAGCAGCCAACGTAAAAATTTTGTTTTAAATATTTGCACCAGTAGTTTTTCAATCAAGTTTCATAAGTGACTACCATGCTCCTAAAGGTTGATTCATAGTAAATAGACACTAAAATATATGAATGCTCCTAATTCATTTCTTCAGGTTTCTGGTGATATATTTCTAACTTACCCCGCCTCGGTAGCATGTCTGCCTCACGTTCAAGAGCTCCCAATTTAGAATCTCGGTTAGGGTGAGTTACCTGGATAAGGTTTTTCCGGGGTTTTCCCTTATCCTGATAGGCAAATGTCAGGTAAGTGTAAGCTCCATGGACTCTGGAGTCACTTGAGCATCATTTCACCCATTTCATTCATCGTCCAATACGACTTAACATTGGAGGACGTAAATTAAAAAAATATATATACTTCTGACTTCCAGATCTTCTGAAGTCCAGGCTTTCTAAAACTCCAGACCTCCTAATGCAAGTCCAGTTTGTACCCTCTCACACAGTTTTGGACAGATGTGCTATGAAGTGCATTTCATTATAAATGCATTTTGTATAAATGGTAAACCATAAGTAATTGATAATCTTAATATAAGAAACATTTAATGTTATCTGGTAGATAATGTTTGAGAGCTTATGATTTTTTTATATGAATAACATAACATGGATGGAATAATTAATTGTCATACAAATAAAATAATTTTTATGTGAATCTGTAAAATAACAGCAGAAGTCCTGTGCTTGTTGGACATTAGGTTTCTTGCTGATAATTTTGGTTTCAGTAGTAATATCTAAAAATTGTGATAAACTGTATTAAAAAACTCTGTATCCATTTAACTATAAATTCCCTTATTTGGCCTAAAAACCAAAGATCTTTCATGCATAGATATTTTGTGCATTTTAGGAGCTTAAACACTTACAGATCTGTGCTCTCCAGCTCCACTCCCCATTCTGTCATCGTCCCTAATTATTAAAACCATCTTTAAAACTATGTTATCTCTTCACTGATTTTCACTCACAAGTCACCATTGTAGATTGCTTAGAAATATTGTTATGTAGCCAACAAGGAAATTTAGATTTACCTGCTAGTGCAGAAAAGAAGAAAGAGATGATCCAAAGTATTTTGACCATAATGCATAAAAAACAAAACTGATGTTGTTTTAGTTAACTCAAAAAAACAATTCCTTTTAAATATAAATTACCACCTCATCAGGTAAAGTAAATTCTATATTGTACAATAAATATGTATATTGTTTGTGTTTAATGTCATGCTTTGGTCACATTCTAATTGCTGATAAACATGTTTATCTGGGAAATACCACTGTGAATCAAGTTTACAACTGAGATAAGAGAGACTTGATAAAATAATCACATGGCCAATGCAAGATTACTGCATGAAAGGAAAGTGATAGATATCATGAACTAGAATCACACTGAGACTGCAGGCACTTCCGTTAAACTTAATGGTTTTTTTTTTTTGTTTTTTTGTTTTTGTCCATAGTGCATATAACAATAGTTTTTCATACTTTTTAATATCATGTAAATGGTGTATTTCATTCTGTAGAAGTCCTATTGCATTATTTTTTAATTTCTATTATTATAAAGCAAATTATATATGTGTGTGTGTGTGTGTGTGTGTGTGTGTGTGTGTGTGTGTGTGTGTGTGTGTGTGTGTGTGTGTGTGTGTGTGTGTGTGTGTGTGTGTGTGTGTGTGTGTGTGTGTGTGTGTGTGTGTGTGTGTGTGTGTGTGTGTGTGTGTGTGTGTGTGTGTGTGTGTGTGTGTGTGTGTGTGTGTGTGTGTGTGTGTGTGTGTGTGTGTGTGTGTGTGTGTGTGTGTGTGTGTGTGTGTGTGTGTGTGTGTGTGTGTGTGTGTGTGTGTGTGTGTGTGTGTGTGTGTGTGTGTGTGTGTGTGTGTGTGTGTGTGTGTGTAGTACTATATTTTGTTAAATGATGTGACTTCATCAAAGCTAATGTAAACTTTATCTATTTAGTCCAAAATGTTTACATTTCTGCAGCCTTTTTGTGTATCTGGCTAATTAATTAACAGGTAACTGATTTCTCAGCTCTATTTATGGAGGGATTTATTTGTAATTATGAAAAAACCCTCAAAATTTAAATATAGATGTTTTAGAGGGGAACAAAGGCTGCTCTTTAAAATTATTTTTTATTTTAATAAAGCAAAGAAAATTAGGTAATATTTCAGAAGCAACCTTCTCTAGCTACACAATTCTAAAGGATTTTATTTTATATTTTTCTCTTAATTAAATCTAGAACCTTTCAAATAGTGAACACAGAACAGATTCAAAACGGTTATCTAACTTTATTTTATACCTACATACAAAATCCGTCTCTCTGATTTAATTACATTTAACTTCCCATTAACAATGTACAATGAATAACATACTCCATTTTGGGCATATTTAACTCAGACATTTAAGATGAGTACAAGATGAGTAACAAGAATTTAAAACAGCACTTACACACTCTACACCTAACATACTATCAACAGACCCAGCTGAAAACTTGTTTGGAATAAAAATCCAAGCTAGTGAAACTGTACAATAAAATTAATTTCAATATACTAATTTGATTTGATTATTTTGCACCATCTGCCAATAGTTGCTTGCTTCAGCGAGATGTGTAGTTACAACTGTGTCAGAAGTCGTGGCAAAGAACAATTGTACTTGATTATTGTACTTGGGGTTGAAATGTGGTGTACATATTAGGAAACCTTTAACTTATTTAATAAACCTTTCATTTAATATAGGAAAATTTCCAGACAGCTTAAAAATTTCAATAATAAAACCACTATTTAAAAAAGGATCACGAAAAGAAATAGAAAATTACAGACTAATTTCTCTACTATCAACTTTTTCTAAAATTATTGAAAAAATAATGTTTAGAAGGTTAATGTCTTTTCTAATAGACACAATTTATGGATAGACCAGCAACATGGTTTTCGGAAAGGTAGATTGACTGATACTGCTATTATGCAATTTCTAGAAGAACTGTACTACAATATGGATAGTAAAAGTAAACTTTATATTGGGCTATGTTTAGATTTGTCTAAAACTTTTCACCTGGCCAATCATGATATATTATTATCCCAATTAAATTCATATGGCATCAGAGGGACTGTAAACAACTGGTTTGCCTTGTATTTAAAAGACAGGAAACAGATAGTGGAATTACAATTTTTAGATGCAAAGACTAATACACTTTATAATGAACATTCTGAAATGAAAATTATAAAATGTGGGGTCCATCAGGGTTCTATCTTGAATCCCCTTCTATTTCTAGTTTATATAACCCATAATGTAGATAAGAAAAATATTAAACTTATTATTTTTGAAGACTCAAACATATTCATCACTGGTAATGATAAAGGTCATTTACTTCAAAATGTAAATGAAATTAATGAAACTATTACGCTATGGCTTGATCAAAACAGACCAATTTTAAACAAAGATAAAACAGTAGCAATAGGTTTTTGGCATAAAGTAAATAGAAGTATTACCTTCCCTGACCTTAATTTGGATGGCATCAACATTTCATATGTAAAAGATACAAATATTTTAGGTTTGTGGTTAAATCAAAACTTGGATTTGACTGTACATATAGAAGATTTGATTAAAAAGTTAAGTAGTGCTATGCTTTAAAAACATTAAAAATGATAGCAGACGTAAAGACAGTCTGAAGGGCATACTTCGCATATTTTCATTCCCTTATGAATTATGGTATCATCTTTTGGGGTAATTCAAATATGTCAGAAAAGGCTTTTCAAATACAAAAATGAGCCATAAGAATAATAGTGAACCAACCTGCATATGTGAGCTGTAGAGTGTATTTTAAGGAACTGAAAATTATAACCCTGCCATGTTTATAGATATACAAAGTTCTTTTACATGTAAAAGCTAGTTTAAATTGCTTTATTTAAAACAGATTGACAACCAAAAGATTTTTAAATTGAAACTACATAAATTTTTAAGTGAAACATGTTTTTATTCTATTCAAGAGTATTTGGAAAGTTAAGTTATATTATTATATTTTGGCATTTACTCTTATACATGTTTCTTTGTAATTTCTGTATTTAAATTTTGTACTTCAATTTTGTAAATATTTTTGTTTTGACGTGTCCACAATCGTGTATGGAGATTTAAAGGATGAATAAATTGAATTGAATTGAATTAATTCTATGAATATGCAAGTTGACATGAAGTATTCATTACACAATGTGAATATTCTTTTTAGCAAATAATCAAAATTGCCTGGGTTCATTCTCAACATCTCTTAATCCTGCTCTACATATTCTTTAAGTTCACCTGAAAAAAGCCTTGACATTTCTTATTAATCTTTTCATTCTTTTCCAAAATAAGTTAAAATGTAAAGATCACACCTATAAATTTCTGTAGTTCTCCACACTTCAACAACATTTGTTCATGGTTAAATTTGAAGGCTAACTGATCACTTATGTAAACATGCTTATTTTAGCCTACTACTGTAGACTCCCAGTTAACTGAATCCTGATTAACCTTGGCTCCATTTTATCTGAGGAAGTTGTTGGAAAATAAACATACAGCTTTTTTGTCCACAAGCACCAACTATAAGGGGACCAAGCCCCTTTGATTCCCCTCCAAAACAAAGTTAAGTGAGTGAGTGTGTGCTGTTTTAGGGCCCGTCGACACCAAGGTCTTTTGGGCCCAAAGTCAACACTAAAACCGAAAAGCTATAAAAATTTAGCTAAAAAGGTAAAATATAATAAAAACACTCAACTGTTAAAAGGACATTAAAAACGATCTAAGGACTAATAATTTAAAATCTCTAAAAGTAATAAATATAAAATACAAGTTAGACTTGCTTATTAAAACCTATTTCAGAAACAAACCGCAGTGCCTTAACCACGGCCACTGGGTCGTCACCTAAAATACTGCGCAAGTTAGTTCCCAAGCCCAAAGACAGGCGAACGCGGGCGTACTGCGGGCAATCGAGTAATATATGCCGCACAGTGAGGCGTACTGCACACGGAGCACACACAGGGGCCGGTTCCCCTCTTAATAGATGGCCATGAGTCGCTCGTGTGTGCCCAATTCTCAGCCGGGTGAGTATCACCTCGGCTCGCCGGTTATCCCTGCAGGAAGTTAGCCACGGTTGTACGCTCTCCTTTATTGCCCGGAGTTGTGTGCCTTCCAGGAGTGCTGCCAAGCAGATAGGAGTTGGCGACGGAAAAAATGTTGCACATCCTGGTATGGCACCGTAGTTGTTAATCTCCGGGGCAAACGGCAAGCGGACTTAGCAGCCGCGTCCGCCTCCTTGTTCCCGGAAATGCCCACATGGCCTGGGGTCCAAGTAAAAAGAAAATTGTATCCTCGACTGAGCATTTGCGAGATCTGGGCCTGTATTTTTAAAACAAGGGTGTGAGCGGCAGTGTGCTGTTGCAAGGCCTGAAGAGCACTTAGAGAGTCAGTGCAGACAATAAAAGAGCCAGGAGCTAACTTGCAAATAAAAAGGAGCAAATAGAAGATGGCATACAGCTCTGCGGAGAAAACTGAAGTGGAGTCCAGAAGGCGAAATTTATGAGCCTCGCCGTTAATGAAGAAAGCGCAACGCGCAACCCGTAGTGCTAGTTAAGGAGCCAGAGTCCTCAAAGACAATGCAAAATAAATCAATGTGATATGTATGTTTTTTTGTTGCTTATCCCTCGTATTAAATATTTAATATAATTTTTATATTAATCCTACTACAGTGTCTGTTTTGCACATTCAAGATGTTTGGATCAAAAAATACCTTCTTTTTCCTATTTCTGGTAGGTATATGTTTACATGTGTTTTTATTGAAATCATTAAGCTATAATTTAGATAGTTTAATGTATTAACTTTTACTAGCAATTTTCAATGTTTATGTCAGATGTTTCCCATGCTCTTTTTTTTTTGCACACTTTATCATACTTCTCTATTCTGATGTATCACCTGAGTCTTCTAGTGAAGATAAAGAGCTTAATTCTGATGCATGATCTTCATCCTTGGAAAACTACTTCATCACTATAAGGCTTGTTCAGCAGTATGACTGCTGGTTCACCATCTTGCAAAGTAGACATTATCTTGAGAAAAAAAGAAATTACAAAATGTATGAATTCTAAAGGCAGAAAACAAGTGACCTAGTGGAAATGAATCAAGTTATAAACTGATTTGGTTACGCCAAAAACAATGACTTGTGCTCCCCTTCCTTCATTTCACCAGAACTAAAGCTATCAAACTGCCTGTGATACAATTACCTAAATTTGAGGGTGATGTCACTCATTTCAAACATTTCTATGACACATTTACAAGCTTAGTGGTAAACAACCAAGCTTTAGATGCTATTCAGAAATATCATTACTTACTTTCCTCTCTCAAGGGACAAGCTCATTCGCTAATACAGAACATACCTGTCACTAGTGAAAATTTTGATGTAGCATGGGAGCTCATATGCTCACGCTATAACAATACAAGACTAATAGCTACAGCTCATATAAAAAATTTATTAGCACTACCAGTAATGCATAAGGAAACAGTAAATGAACTACGCACCTTGCTCAACCATTTTCAAAATAACTTGAATGCCATTGAAGCATTAATGAATGCCTTTGCATGAAATCATTTTAATGCAACTTCTCCTAGAACATTTGTCTGACACCACACGCAGAGAATGGGAGAGTAAAATAGATTCTCAAAACTTCCCTTCTTTGAAGGATCTTATGCAACTTTTAGAAGCAAGAGCACACTCTTTTGAATTGCTTGCTAACACTGCAAGTAACAAGACGGTAGTTAAGCCTAAGACTGACTTGCACTTTGCTAAGCCCAACAGCAGAGACAGTAAACACTCTTACTTATCCATGAGTGATCATGTATGCCCATTTTGTCAGTGCAAATCACATGCTACATAATTGTGATAACTTCAAAAACCTTAATGTGCACAAGCGTTGGACTTTCATTAAATCCAAGCGCCTTTGTGCTAATTGCTTTGCTCCTAATCACATATCAAGTAAATGTAATCGTGCCTCATACTGAATTGTGGCTCATCCACTCACAGCAAATTGCTTCATGATAGTAACAGAGAAAATGCTTCACGTGCAACTTCATCTAGTCCTGTAAATGATTCTACTAGAACGATTGACGTGCCATCTAGCTACTGTTCTTTTAAATCAAAATCCACACAGCAGGTTTTGCTTGCCACCGCACTAGTGCAAGTCGAAGACAGATATGGCAATCTCATACAATGTAGAGCACTCCTTGACTGCCAGTCAATCCAATTTCATAACTGCAGATCTTGCGAAGCGCTTACAGCTTAACAAGGTGACAGCTGATACGCCTATCAATGGTATAAATGGCACCATTTCTACGGCCACTCACCATGTTCAGGTCAATCTGAAATCTATGGTACATGATTTTAAGACTAAAATTGAATGTCTAGTACTTCCTCGTATAACAGGAAAACTACCTTCCACACATATCAATTTGTGCAACTGGAATATTCCTTCTAGCATTCCATTAGCAGATCCTAGGTTCAACATTCCTGATGAAGTTGAAATCCTAATCGGAAGTTCCTTATTCTTCGAGTTATTGCATGGGAAAACCTTAAAGAAACAAGGACATCCTATTCTAGCCAGCACAGCCCTCGGTTGGATAATATCAGGCCCTATTCCAAGGTCATCATACAAGTACAAGGCTAAGTCTTCGCCTCAGCATAATTTCTTCATCAGCACTGATAACCTTGACACACAGTTAAGACGTTTCTGGGATTTGGAAGTTTTCCTCAGCATGTTCTTACTAAGGAGGAAAAGGAGTGTGAAGAATACTATGTAAAAACAACCACTCGTAATGCCGATGGTAGCTTTACAGTTCGTCTACCCAACAAGGAGGACAAAAATCGCTTAGGTGAATCTAAACAGCAAGCCATCAATCGCTTTATGCACTTAGAACGACGTCTTCAAAATGACATCACACTTAAAGAAGATTACACTCAATTTCTCTCTGAATATGAATCCATGGGGCACATGAAGCAAATGTCACCACCAAAGGAAGGCGAACCTTGTTACTATCTTCCGCATCATGCAGTTTTCAAACCTTTGTCTACTACTACTCGCACCAGAGTTGTATTTGATGCATCTGCGCAGTCATCTTCAGGACTATCCTTGAATGATGTGCTGAAGTTGGGTCCTACTATTCAAGATGACCTTATCTTCATAATTTTACGCTTCAGAACTTATCGCTATGCATTCTCAGCTGACATTTCTAAGATGTACAGGCGAGTGAAAATGCATCCTGATGATCAAGATCTCCAAAGAATAGTATGGCGAGAAAACAAAGATGAACCTATCAAGGACTACGCTCTTACTACAGTCACATATGGTATCAAACCTGCATCCTTTTTGGCCATAAGGACTTTGCATCAACTAGTTTCAGAGGAAGAGGCTAAATATCCACTAGCTTCTCAAGCTATCTGTGAATCCTTCTACGTAGATGATTGCTTATGTGGTCAAAATGATCTACATCAAGCTTTACATATTCAGAGGCAGCTACTTCAGATGTTAGACAGTGGTGGATTCCCACTTAGGAAATGGTGTTCTAATCATGAAGATATTTTAAAATCCATTCCACGGAACACAGAGAGACACAACTTCCACTTTCATTGGATAGCAGTGAAAATGTGCATGCTCTTGGTCTCCTCTGGCATCCTGGAACAGATCCATTCCAGATACAAGACAATACATCTCTTCAGGATAATCTAAATTCTAGCTACACCAAACGAAGCATACTTTCTGTCATATCATCTATTTTTGATCCTTTAGGCCTAGTGAGTCCTATTGTCATAAATGCCAAGATGTTTCTACAATCTCTTTGGTTGGAAAAACTCAGTTGGGATGAATTGATACCATCTCACCTCATCCAACAATGGATAAATTTCTGTGAGACATTGTCCATCATTCATGCTATACGTATTCCAAGACATGTCCTAATCACAGGTACATTAAGGGACATACAAATACATGGGTTTTGCGATTCCTCAGAAAAGACTTATGGTGCCTGTATTTATCTTCGTTCTATGAACAGCTGCAATGAGGTGAAAACCAGACTTCTTTGCTCCAAATCCAAGGTTGCACCATTAAAGAAACAAACCATTCCTCGGTTCGAACTTTGTGGTGCTTTACTACTCGCTAAACTTTACAAGGTTGTAGCTAACCTTAAGCTGCAGACTTCACAGAACTATCTATGGACGGACTCTATGATTGTTCTAGCATGGATTAAATCCAACCCACACAAATGGAAGACTTTTGTAGCCAACAGAGTTTCACAAATACAAGAGTTATCAGAAACTACTGCTTGGCGATATGTAGCTACTCAAAATAATCCAGCAGATCTCATTTCGAGAGGAGTTTCGACTAAACCCCTTGCCCCAAATGACTTGTGGTGGAAAGATCCTGATTGGATCTCACAACCCCTTGCATCTTGGCCAGAACAACCCAAACAATTAGATATTCAAGATGCCACTGAGCAACGCACTACTGCATGCTTGATGGTCACTACAGAAAGTGATGATATCATTTCTCGTTTTTCAAAATTGTTACGCCTGCAGAGAGTGACAGCATACTTGCTGAGATTTGCATTCAACTGTAGAAACAGCAACACGAGACGGCAAGGTCCTCTCTCAGCACTTGAGCTTCAACAGTCATTGCACTGCTGCATTAAACTTGCTCAACAATCAGCTTATATCACAGAGTTAACAGAACTTAATGATAAAGGACACGTTCCTACTAAAAGCTCATTGAAATCTTTGCATCCATTTGTCGACAATGAAGGTTTACTCCGAGTAGGGGGAAGAATTGACAAGGCTGAAATTTCCTTACAGTCAAGACATCAGCTCATCTTACCTCCTAAGCATCATCTTACCAAGCTAATTATTGAAAGTGAACATGTTAAACTTTTGCATGCTTCCAATCAGCTACTTACCTCTTCTCTTTGACAACGGTATTGGATACCGAGAATAGGAGAAACTCTTAAGTCAGTCCTACACAAGTGCCTGCCGTGCTTCAAACTCAAGGCCAAAGGAGCTCAACAATTAATGGGCAATCTACCTACCTACAGAGTGACTCCAGCGAGACCTTTCCTACGAGTTGCAGTTGATTACGCTGGTCCATTCTTCCTACGTTATGGCTCGCCTCGCAGCAAGAGTCAGGTGAAGGCCTACATAGCTATCTTTGTTATCCACAAAGGCAATTCACATTGAGTTGGTTTCAGACATGACTTCTGATGCTTTTATTACTGCCTTACAAAGGTTTACAGCTAGACGAGGATTGTGTAAAGAGATCCTAAGTGACAATGGCACAAATTTTGTAGTTGCTAACAACAAACTTAGAGAACTTAGACTACTTTTGCAATCTCGCAAGCACCAAGAGATTGTACAAGACTATGCTTCATCTAATGAATGCACATGGCATTTTATACCACCCAGCTCACCCCACTTTAGAGGATTACATGAGGCTGCAGTGAAATCTATGAAATATCATCTTTGCAGAGTAATGGGTACACAAGTACTGACCTATGAACAATTAACTATATTACTAATTCAAATTGGGGCTTGCTTGAACTCCCGTCCATTGCTCGCCTTACTGATGATCCTTTTGATACTTCCTACCTTTCTCCAGGTCATTTCCTCATTGAAGAACCATTGACTTCCATACCGTCACCTTGTTCTGACAATCTGAATCAGTTACAGAAATGGCAACAGCTCCAAGATCGTCTACAACATCTGTGGCAGCGGTGGTCAACCGACTATCTACATTCACTCCAGCAGAGGCAAAAGTGGTCCAGTTCCAGTGAAAATCTTAAGGCAGACACCATGGTCCTGCTAATGGAAGACAATTCATCTCCTCTGCATTGGGAACTTGGAATCATCACTGAGACTCATCCTGGTGGTGATGGTTTAGTGCGGGTAGCTACAGTGCGAACTTCTAAGGGTGAATATAGGCGTCCCATTGTGAAACTGTGTCCTCTGCCAGTTCAAGAACAACAGTGATATTTTTCAAAGTGTGTCTATGTTAAATTAAAAAACTGTTCAGTGTTTTGGGCCCCAGTATGTTTGCACCATCATCGTCATTTGCTCCGGCGGGCGCATGAATATTTCACTTGGCGCCGGTTATGCGGCCAGCTGATCATGTGATTCGCCAGCGCGTAAGAAAAGAGGCTTCTGCTTCCTTGTTAGTTACAGACATGTTGAGACATGTGGTGTGCTTCGTTGTGTGGCTGCGTGCAGCTGTTGTTGCAATGAAAGAACCGTTTTAGTTTATCTCAAATATTAAATGTATTGTTGTCTTCTTCATGATTATTCACATAAGAAATGTAGTGTGTGCAATAAATTTATCTAGTGATATGAACACAGCTCTATCGAGTACAGTCCACAAAATCAGTTTCCTTGGTTACAGCTAAAATCAAGGTGGTCCTCCGCATTAAATTAAGCACGACACGAACAGTACTGTTATGCATCACACTTGATCCATGCACTTGAGTTGTGGTGGGTGGAGTGGAGATGAGTATTACCTCTCAATGCAAGCACACTTCCCAAAATTTCTAGTGTTTTCGCTTTTCAAACTGATATAAGAAGTTTCTAAAGTTGTTCATGTCTTTATCAAAGCACACAAACACAGCAAATGACTTCACTTTAAATCTTATTATTTGGGGGGTGGGGGGTGTTTAACATTTTTAAATGAGTGTTAAACGTTAATTCAGGCCCCTAAGAAGGTAGTTGAACATATAAAATGGATAAATGTTTAGTGAACATATCAAAAGTAAAGTTAGTGTCATTAGTGGAGAAGTAACAGTTAGTTAAAAGTAAAACAATTTAGAAAGACAAGTCAAAGGCCAAGAGTCTACAGAAGGAGGCAAGCAATCATCTCAAGCTGAAAGTAAAAGTATTGGACATAAAATAGAGTGTACCAAAGTTACATACAAGAAACCTCTGAACTCACTGGTTAAAAGCATTCTCCTGGTTTTCATTTGAAAAGTCAAAAGCTACACCATTTTGATAAATGTTGCAATCAGCCTTCAATAAAAAGTATGTTGAATTCTCTTCTAAATTATACTTGAATTTGATTGATTTGATTGAAAAAAGAGACTTGAGAAATTAAAAACTTGAGACATTGCAATGCAACAGAAAATCAGTGCTAAAAATGGCATCAATGAAAGATTGTGTGAATGTGATTTGTGAACTTCCCAATGTTAAAAAAATAGAGATAGAAGGGAACAGATTGGCTTGGATGAAGAAACTGTCTTCCCTTAAATTTCTGTTCACTCAAGGACTTTCGATTTGTGGATATTTTACTAGTCAAGCAACTTTGATGACTTCTTGATATTGTGCTTTGAAGAATTTTCAGACTTAAAAAAGTGGATGAACCGATAGTCAATTATGTGATGCAACTCACAACAAAAGTTTGGAGATTATGAGCCGTTATATAAATCAGCTAGAAGTATGCTAAAATCAGGCCCTGTGACTAATAACCGGTTCAGCAAAATCAACTCCAATCACGACAATGCAAGCCTTAACTCGGAACTATCCAATACATCTAGCTTTAGAGGAGCAGTCACTAATACAGCATGAAAAAATGTTGCGGTTAAAAACAACAAAATGGGAGAAAAGATTGCTACAACCAATCAAGATGAAAAGACAAACAGGTTTCCTACACAAAGTTATGGAATTAAAAACAGATCTGAATCTTCTTAATTCTAAAGAAAACATTTTAATCAAAGGAAACCCACTAACTTTTGAACCAATTAATATTCAATTAGATTTAGAACAAATAGTTACAAAATCTGAAACTTCCAAACCTGTACTAAAAGCACTAGCATTAGAAACTGTGAACAATAGATACCCACCTGAAGAATGGTTACATATCTACACAGATGGATCTAACTTGGACAACAACTCAGGAGCAGGAATTAAGTGTGCACTGTTCTCATTCTATCAACCAGCAGGATACCACACAACAAATTTGGATGCAGAAGTAATGGCTATTCATATTTCACTCCAACACCTTCTATATTTGATTTGATTTGATTTATTGATTCATTTATTGATTCATCCATATACAGAATGGTTAAATTAAAAAATGCTGTCATACTTTCTGATTCTAAAGCAGCATTATGTGCAATAAGTTCATATAAAACGAGGTCAATCCAAATTAAAGAATGTCACAAAATGATCCAACAACTTCAAAAACTACAGAAAAGAATTATATTACAGTGGATACCTGCACATTGTGGAATTGCTGGAAATGATTCAGCTGATTTTCTTGCCAAAAAAGGTGCAAATTTAATTCAGAACAAAAATAAAAACTTACCCTTTATATCCATAAAAAGATTAATCAAAAGCAAACATAAAAACAAACAAAACCAATCAATATCTAACAAAGCCAAAAATAAAAAATGGAACATTTTAATTAAAAATCTAGAAATTATTCCAGAAATCCCACATAAAGCTGCAGTAGCAAATCTTAGATTAAATTTAAAGGGAGTCGATTAATGACACTAAACAACTTAAGTAAGTGTTGCTTAGTGTCATTAATCGACTCCCTTTAAATTTAATTTATCATAAAAACACTGTTTTCAGCACTTCCAAGAAAGGAATTGAATTGAGTACTTTAAAACTATACAGCAGAATGCACAAAGTCTGCCTAATAAAATTGAAGGGAAACTAGGGAACAAAATGTTGGATGTGACTGTAGTAGGTACCTCAGAGGACAAGGGTCAATTGGACCATAGAGAAAAATCAAATAATATGTTAATTAAGAGGCAAAATCCATTTGAATGTTGCAGTAAAAAGGTTAGTAACGAAAATATCTTTTATCTTTTGCATCAAAACGTCCAGAGTTTAAATAATAAATTGATACAGTTAGAGGTATTATTGGATGGAGATTTTAAAGACGTTGATATATTGTGCTTTACTGAACATTGGATGTCATCATCACAGTTAGCAATAAGTAAAAATCAATGACTTCATATTAGCAGATGTATATTGTAGGGAAAAGCTGGGGCATGGAGAGTCATATAGATATGTTAAATCACATTTGAAAACTAGAAATATAACTAAATTTAATAACTTAAAAGAAGACAAACAATTTGAGATGTCTATAATAGAAATCAGTAATCATAATATAGTTATTGTTTATATTTATAGATCCCCTAATAGTCATTTTGAAACATTTTTATCTAAGTTGAACACAATGCTTCATAGTTTAGTACAGAAAACCAGAACTGTAATATTATGTGGTGACTGGAATATAAATTTCATGTGTGAAACTACTAAACTAACTAAGCTTAAAGATTTGATCGATAATTATAACTTGACTAACACAGTAAACTCGACCACTAGATCAACCTCTTTACTGGACGTAATAATTATTAACAAAACAAAATTTGAACAGCAAGCTACTGTCACAGATCTAGGTTTTTCTGATCACTGGCTACAAATACCACAAATTAAAACTCGAGTATCTAAAAGAATGGATAGACCCATTACTATTTCTAAAAGAAACTTAAGTAAAAATAATATTGTACTGTTTAATACTTTATTGGAAAAGGAAACATGGGATAATGTCTTTGATGAAATTGATGTTAACTTCAAATTTGAGAACTTCCTAAACGCATTTCTGTATTGGTTTGATATAGCTTTTCCTTTAGAAAAGATATGCTTTAAATCACAAAAAAAGAAAGGGTGGATAACAAAGGGAATAATTACATCCAGCAATAGGCTACAGTTTTTGTCCAGGCTAGAAAAACATGGACAAGTAAATAATGAGACCAAAGAGTGTATCAATAGGTACCGAAAGATCTATGAAACCATTATAATTGAAGCCAAAAGAAGGAAAAATGAAAGATTCATACTAAACTCTAACAATAAAACAAAGGCCCTTTGGACATTAGTTAACCAAGAAACTGGAAAATCTGCCCCAAAAATCAATATTAATGAATTATATGTGAATAATAATATCACAAATTCAGAGGATATTGCAGAGTCTTTTAATGCTTATTTCACAGACATTGCAGAAAACTTAGTAGCTCAAAATATTAACCTTATAGGGTGTCAGGAGAATGGTGACAACATAAAGCAATGCAGTCAATCAATTTTTATATTGCCTGTTACAGAATTGGAATTAGAAGGTGTAGTCCAGGGTATGAAGGCCAAATATTCATCTGGAGTTGATGAAGTACCAGATGTTATCATTACAAAAGTTATACATCAAATAGCTAAGCCACTAGTCAGTCTCTATAATGCATCATTGCAATCAGGTGTATTTCCAGATAAGTTAAAAGTATCAAAAATTAAGCCACTTTATAAAAAAGGGGAGAAGAATAAAAGAGAAAATTACAGACCAATATCAATCGTATCATCATTTTCTAAAATATTTGAAAAACTGGTTCATAATAGATGATATCATTCATCTCAAAATACAATATTCTTTCAGAGGCCCAAAACGGATTTAGAAAAAACAGATCTACCATAACAGCCATGGACAGTTAAATAAATAAAATGCAAGAAGCTATAGATAAAAAAATTAGTAGTTGTGGGTTTATTTTTAGACTTAACGAAAGCATACAATGTTTTAGATCATGAAATACTACTCAGGAAATTAAATAAATATGGTTTTAGGGATATTATGAATAATTGGGTTAAATCATATTTAAGCGATAGAAAACAGTTTGTAGAACTTCAGTTTGAAAATAAAGGAAAATTAAATACAGTTCAGTCCAAAGTGAAAGAAGTTAGGCGAGGAGTTCCACAAGGATCAGTCCTGGGCCCCTTGTTATTTTCATTGTACATAAATGATTTGCCAACTGCCATTAATTCCACAGATGTTATTTTATTTGCAGATGACACTAACAACCTAATAAAAGGAAACAATCAAGGAAGTGTACAGACCAAACTCAATGATACTCTATGTAAACTGCACACATGGTTTAAGACAAATGAACTAATTATAAATAAGGATAAGCCATTTCATTCCATACTTGCCAAAATAGAAATGTCGTCAAACTCCAATAGTATTTGATAAAAAAGCCATTAGCTACAATAATGAAACAAAATTTTTGGGATTACATATGAATGAGAACATGAAATGGACCACACATATTCAACATTTAATAAATAAACTGAGTTCCATTTGTTATTTGCTTAAACTTTTGAAAAGCTTAATAAATTTAGCAGCATTGAGAAATATATATTATGGTTACTTTCACAGTCAGTTACAATATGGGGTAGTGTTCTGGGGGGAAAAGGCAGATAGAGTCTTTAAACTTCAAAAAAGAGCGATAAGGATACTAAGTGGGGTGGATAACAGAACATCTTGCAGGCCATTATTCAAAAAACATCAAATATTACCTCAAGCATGTATGTATATTTTGGAATTAATGATCCATGTAAAACAAAATAAACTGAAATACAAAATAAACTACAAATACAAAATTACAAAAATGCCAATATTCACAAATACAATACACGTCAGAAAGATGACTTTCACATTCAAAGCTGTAGAACAGAAATCTTCAGGTCTAGTGCTATTAATAAAGATATAAGATTATACAACAGGCTACCAGACAATATTAAACAAATGAAGAGCCTTATACATTTAAGAAGGGAGTAAAACTCTTTTTACTGCAACATTCCTTTTATTCTGTAAAAGAGTTTTTAAATATTAATTAGTTTTAAGTGATTGTAAATAATGACAGTGGACATTAATGTAATTTTTATACTATGATGTGTTTGATATCAATCAAAAGGACAAAATAAACTGAATTAAATTGAATTAAATCATGAATTAGAGTAAACTCTACATTTGTGAACAATTACTTTTATATAGCATTTCAATATGGTCTTTATATAGTTTATATTTAGTTGCTTTTTCTACCTTAGACTTTTGTTGGATCCTGTATCTGTTACAGCTTTTAGTCTTATGTAGCTTTTTATATTTATCTTTGTATCTTGAACTGATGTGTCCTATAACATATGTATTATGTCCCAAAGGTTGAAATAAATACAATACAATACAAATCTTAGATTACTTACGGAACATGATTATTTGGAAGCGTATTAGTGAGGATTAAGGTTAGTTAAGAGGAGTTAGTGTGAGTGACGGACTGACAGACTGTGACTTGTATGGTCTTAGCATTTAAGTATTTAGCGGACTGACTGACTGGACTGCATGCATCGTGGTGTGTATCAGTGTCATGGTGGGGGTGGGGTTGGTCTCATGCTTGGACGTTCGTTTGGGGGTTGTTGCCGGATATAGTTACCGAACAGGTGTGAATGGTTAACTGAAGACGAATGCAATGTCCAGTTTCAGCAGGTTTGATGTTTGCGCTAGTTAGGTGTTCATCAGGCAGATGTCATGTGTGTGCGTTTGGCGGATGATCCTTAGGCGTTCTTCTGGAAGAGAATGTATGAGGTTAGTACTGCTTATTGTGTTTGGAGTGTGTGAAAGAGGTGTACGGCTATGTCTATGGCTTGAAAGGGATTTGTAAGTGATCTGTCAAAGAGTTGTAGTGGTCGCCTGTGCTTGAGTTGTTCAGTGTCGTAGTTCCCTAGTTGTTGGATAAGGATGTTTGCGTTTTGTGGTAGTTTGTCGTACAAGTCGGAGGCAAGTCGCTTGATGAATTCTTCTATTGTATGCATTCGGAGTTCTTCATGTAATTGGCCAGCAGGGGCAAACCGTGGCACTTTGGCATTGATGCGGAGGATTCTGTTTTGAAAAGTTTGGAGGGACTTGATGTGGGTAGGTGTAGCATAGCCCCATACAGGGGAGGCATAGGTAATGATGGGCCGGATGAGAGTTTTATAGAGTGTTAGTCCTAGGGCTGGGCTTAGCGAATTGTGGAGGTTGATGAGTGGGTAGAGTCTGTTCAGTTGTCCTTGCGCTTTCTGTTTGATGGCTTTGATGTGCGTTTTCCAAGTGAGACCTTGTTCCATGTGCACTCCCAGGTAGGTTACCTGGTTGGACCAAGGAATATTTTCGTCGAATAGTTTTAGAGGCGTGAATGCATGTGCCGGATATCTGTGTGTTCGTCGTTTAGAGAAGATTATAGCCTGGGACTTTCGGCTGTTTACTTTTAGTCGCCAGTTACGGAGCCATGGCTGGAGATTCTGCAGTGCGGTCTGGAGCCGGTTTCTGGCAAGGTTTATGCCGCGGGCCTGCGACACGTAAGAGGTGTCATCGGCATACAGGAAGAGATGAGTATTAGGTGCTTTGGGGATATCGTTGATGTAAATGTTGAATAGTACCGGGCCGAGGAGGCTCCCCTGGGGGACTTCGGCTCGGACTATGTGTACTGTTGATTTTGTGTTGTTTGCTAAGGAGACAAATGTGCGGTTTTGGAGGTAGTTGGCGATTAGTTTGGTCATGGTGTCTGGAATACGTATGTTATGGAGTTTTCGCAAGAGGCCGCTGTGCCATACTCTGTCGAAGGCGCTTTCAAAGTCCAGCAGGACGGCGCCAGTGGAGTGTTTAGTGTTAAAGCCGTGGGTGATTAATTCCGTTTTTCGTAGTAGTTGCAGGGTGGTTGAATGGTGTGCGCGAAATCCAAATTGTTCGGGTATTAATATATGGTGTCTGTGAATGAAGGCATTAAGTCTTTTGAGGATCACCTTTTCAAGTAATTTACTGAGTGTGTTAAGGAGACTGATTGGGCGGTAGTTGTGGGGGTCCGCATGATTTTTGTTTTTCTTGGGGAAGTGGAGGACTTTTGCGTGTTTCCAGGGCTCGGGGAAGCGTCCGCACTCGAGAGAGAAATTGAATATTTGGGTTAAGCGCTCGAGTGCTTTAGGGGGAAGGTTCTTGAGTACTATGTTTGGGATGTCGTCCGGTCCTGGGGCCTTTCTAGTGGGCAGATGCCGGATAATCCACTTGATTTCAGAGGAGCAGGTTTTGCGAATTTTGCTGTGGGTGCGTGCAAGGTGTAGGTCTTTGGTAATGTCCTCGGTCTCGCAGATAAATTGGGGGTCCGAGGGAGCAGTAAAAGGTGTGAGAGTGTCTTGGAGTACGTCAGCCAACAGTTCGGCTTTTTCAGTGTCAGTCGTGGCGGTGCGTTGGAGATGGCAGAGTGGGGGGATTAGCGTACGTTCCCTGGTGAGGTATTTAGAGATGCGCCAAACGGAGGCGTGGTTGGAATCTAGATTGTCAAGGGTGTGTTGCCACTGAGTTTGTATGTGCTCTCGCGTACAATGGCGTACCGTGAGCTGTAGGTCCTGTAGCGCTTCCAGATCAGCGGGCTGCCTGGTGCGTTGCCACTTGCGGCGCGCTTTGTTGCGAGCTGTATTAAGGGTTCTAATGCCGGGGGATAGCTTGTTGGGTTTTGGAGGGTGCTTGGTCATAGGGACTGCTGTTGAGATGACAGATTGGATGCTAGTGGTGAGCTCCGTTACTGCTTGGTTTAGGTCGCGGGTGGTGTTTAGGGGATTGAGCTGCACTGTGGTTTCAAGCGTGTCTTGAAACGCTGGCCAATTGGCCCTGTTGAAGTTCCGTTTAGGCAGCTGTGGCTGTGAGGCTAGTGAGCCTTGGAGGGGGATTATGACGGGCAAGTGATCGGAGGAGAGGTCGTTAATTGGGTGCAGTGTAACACGCTGGCTGAGTCCCCTGGTTATCGCGATGTCTAGGATGTCTGGGTGAAATCTCGGATTGTTGGGAATAAAGGTAGGTCCGTCTGGAGGAACGATGATGTATGTGGGCGTGTTTTCATGGCGAAGGATTGTTTGCCCTGCTACGTTGGACGAACGGCAGTTCCATATTTGGTGCTTGGCATTTAGGTCACCGGCGATGATTACTTCTCTGTTGAGGGCAAGGATAGCATCCAGATCATTTGTGTTTAGGTGTCCTGGCGGATTGTAGGCAGATATGATTAAGAGGCGGGCTTGGTTCATGGTGACAAACACTCCGGTGGCTTCGAGTCTAGTGAGTAGGGGGAGCGCGGCTTGTTCGTGTTTGACCGCGGGTACAGAAGAAAAATTTAAACTTAAAGCAATTAAAAAGTACCTCGTAGAAAACCCAGTCTACTCTATAGATGAGTATAAAAGGTTAAATAAAGCCTAAGTAGTATATGTACCCTCTGCTTATTTTATTATTTTTATATTGTGTACACATTGTATTTGTTAAACATGTTGACGTATCCTATGTATTTTGGATCATATGGATGAAATAAAATGAAATTGAAATTGAAAATTGAAATTGGTTCTTGTAGACTTGTGAGAATAAAGTGTGTGCTCTACAAGAAAACTGGAGTTCTGTAGCTCATAATTAGTTACTTCAATCCCCTTCCTTCCATGCTGTGCCTCCATATATGTTCTCTTTATGATAGTGACTTATATTTCTCTTTCGAAAAATGGCTGCTAAACGGAAGAAGCTTATCGTCCCTGACAATATTACAAGTGGCAACCAACAGGAAAATTTCGTTGACGGGTATGGCGAAGAAACATGATTTAGCTCCTTCCACGTTGCACAGGATAAAAGATGCCTTTCTGGTCGCGCAAGTGTGGATCCATGGTGAAGAAGCCCAAAAATTTTCGTAGCTCTCTGTTTGAACAGATCGAAAACATTTTAATGAAAATGTTAGAATCCAGAAGAAGCGACGGTGTACCTAACGGCAGAAACATTCTGAAAGAGAAACCTCACCAAAGAGCTCTGACTTTTGCCTTCAAACTGTTGGTTCAATCGTCTCAAGAAGCAGCATAAAACGTGCGGATCCTAAAGCTGACCCCACTGAGTTTAAAAAAAAAACCACACACACACACAAACACACTTTGCCTAATCTCTTTGTCTTTGCAAAGGACATTTTAAATGCGGACAAAACGGGAGTGTTCTTCAACTTGCTACTTACAACACTTACACAGTTCGTGGTGAAAAATGTTCTGGTGGGAGAAAAAGACAAAGAAATGTTCACTGCTCTGTTGTGCGCAAATAGCAATGAAACTGAAACATTACCTCTAATAATAATCATAGGAAAGTTTAATAATCTGTAGTGTTTAAAAACATTCATACCATTCTATGGAAATACATTTCCAGGAGAACTCATGGATGACTTCGGAAATATTTTTTAAGTATCTGCGAAGTCTGGATTACAAAATGGAATCTCAGGGAAGAAAGATTGCTCTGGGATAGATAACTGTCATCCATAGGTACCATCACTTGTACGGAACACAAATGTACAGCAGTTGGACTAGGGAATTACTCACTCTGTTAACGCAGAAAACCTTCTTTTTTAGACAGAGAGAATATGCTTTTTTTGTTCGCAATTTACGTCCTCCAACGTTAAGTCATATTGGACGAAAAACATGCATTTGAATATGCTTCAGGCAATGCAAATGTTTGAAGATTAATGGCAGTTACTTACACCAGACAGTATACAGTATTGCTCTGTGAAAGCTGGGTTTGGTTCTTGCATCAGTTTTTTCAACGAAGATGATGATACCAAAGAAATTTTTTGCGGGAAGAATGGGAGATACTATAGAGGCAGGCTGCACCGTGGCTGAGTGTTTAGACCGCTCGGCTCTCACCAAGGCTGCCCGGGTTCGATCACAGGCGACCGCAAAGTGAGATTTGTGGTGAGATTGTAGTGGACAACACGATGCTGGGACGGGTTTAACTAAATTTGTAATTAAGTAGTTGTCCAAATTGGTTCCTTTAAGCTTCTATTATAGATGAATTAAAGGCTCTCTCTTTAGATACAGTAGGAAATGTGCATTATAGCGTAAATGTGCAGAAAAGAAAACAAAAGAAAGAAAAGAAAGAAAACAAGCGAAAGAAAACAAATAATATTAGGTTTCGAATTGAATCCTTTTCATTGTTACATTTATGTGCCTTAACATCTCGAGTCATAATACTGGCTTTTTATATTAGGAACAATGCATATCGGCAAGGATGCCCACTCCCTCTACAATGCTTTTGATATTTGGGTTATATTAAATTTACACATATATACTCTCATGACCATGACCATGACGTGCTGGCTGGCTGTATATAGCCAGAAGGTTTTTGCTGCGTGCCCACCCGTTAAGGGTTTTACCGCAGGTAAGGTATTTGAACGGAATTTTGTAGAATGGATATGGTGTAGGTTTTGAAATTTGAAGAATTTTGTGAGGTTACAATTATTGTACCTTCGGGATGAAAGGACAGGATGCAATTCCCTGCACCCTGGTGTTTTTAATTTAGTTTTGGGTTGGGAGAATTTTGTTGCCAAACAACTTAGGAGATTATGTGGAGCTCAGCTTTTGCTGCTGTTAGGATTAGCTCCTGAGTTATGTTGGGTGCCCGCATGCCATGCGGGGGACCCGATGTTGTCTAGAACGGCGTCTAGTGGGGTCATAATCTCCTAGTGATCTAACAAGGGCGCTTCTGTGAACTGGTAAAGTTGCGTAGAATTTTAATGCCCGGCGCCTAACTTCGTCCTCCACATATGGAAGTCCCGAGGCTTCGTGAAGCAACCTGGTAGGAAAATAGTGACCCACAGAATAGATAGACCGTAGTGCTCTATACTGTGCACGTTGAAGGCTGAAGCCATGCACACCAGCTATCTGCGGCCATGCCCCAGATCTCACAGGCGTATAGCATCACGGGGATTACCAGCTCTCGGAAGAGGTACAACCTCTGGCCAAGCGGCGTCGAGCTTGACCCCAGCATAGGATACAGGGAAGCGATAGCTCCCTGTACCCTTGCCCCTAGGTCTCTGATGTGTTGGCGAAAGGTTAGGCCTCTATCCAATGTTGCTCCAAGGTATCGGGCAGATTTAGTCCACTCTATCCTTCGACCTCGGAAGCTGAAGTTGGGGCAGTCTGCGGGGGTGTGGCGCTTTGTGAAAAGTATGGCTTGGCTTTTGTCCGAATTTACGGACATCTGCCAACGCCGACTCCACTGCTGTGTGAGACGGAGGTGTCTCTTGGAGCATGTCGGGGTGTCGGATGAGTATTGCCGCACAGTTCGGCTCAATTATTTGGCAGGGGCTTGACTCCTAGGGTTGTCAGCATCGCTAATAAAATTTGAAGAATATCGATGTCCTCGGCTGCTCTCGGAGTTGTCCTAATATTTATGAATATAGGATCAGTGGCAAGGAACTCTTGATACAGGGCGTTCTGGGTGGATCAATTAGGGTAATTGGAAAGAAACACAGGTTAATTCTCTAATGACGATCGGTTGTATTTCAATTACTCTCAAAATACATGTTAATTAGGCGAACTCTGAATGGTAGGCTTCGCGCGGGCGTGGTAGCCGTGTCTATACAATGACTCGTCGGATTAGCACCCAGCTGCTAACTGCCTTTAATTGAACGCGATTTTTGTCCGTGTGCTATCACACGACGGTCTCGGTCGACCCTCAGCCACCGACTGAACTTTAGATATGTCTTTTTCTCAAGATGGTTATATGACACTTCGCTTCCCCCTTCAGCTCGTTATTTTTTGGTCGGTAGAACACATATGGAGTCCCAGTTACGAGAATCTCACCCTAGACCTCCCAAACCTAGACCCTTCCTGCCAAACTATGTTTGAAACTAAACGCGGGGTGCGAGCCTTAAGATTTATGGTTGCGGTCAGCTGTCCTAGGGGAGAAAATATCCCACCATCCAGAGTCCATAACAAACTTGAAATTCCACACAAAATATTTGTTTCAGTACGTGTATATATATTTCTTTAACATTCAATTAATCTGCTATATATTCCTTAACAGTCAATTAATCAACTCGAGGAAGAGAGTACAGTTTCACTCTGTATGGTGTTGAAGGCTCTGAGTATGTGTCTGTCTTTGCAGAACAGAAGGACGTCGTCAGCGTACTGTTCCATTACGGCTCGTGGTTCTGTGGGGAGATCTGCCATAAAGACGTTGAATAAGGTGGGAGATAGTACGGAGCCTTCGGGGACTCCGCCTCTCACTGGTCTAAGTGTTGATGTTTTCCCCGCGACTGTGACTTTGGTGCGGTGTCGTAGGAAGCTATGTAGCATGTTGATCATCTGTGTTGGGAGCCCCAGTTGGACCCATTTATACAGTAGCCCGGCATGCCATACCGTAGAGAAGGCCTTCTCGACATCCAGCGAAACCGCAGCCATGAAGGCGCCTTCCTGCAAACGTCAATTCATATATAAGGTAAAATATAATGTGTGTAACTGTTTTACAAATGTAGCACTGATTTTATCGATATGATGGGATGTGGATGTTATGGAGAGAAAGAGCCCTCTCATTGTTTCCCGGATGCCCGGATCTAATGTAGGTCACATTAGACCATCATGAGGTGAGAAACTGGCAGAGTGGACACAGAGCACAGCCACAGAGACGTCCAATAGTCCCTAATATTTCTGCAGATAGCCAATCGGCTTACCACGAAATCTTCTCTCGGGCAATCAAGAGAGAGAGAGAGAGAGAGAGAGAGAGAGAGAGAGAGAGAGAGAGAGAGAGAGAGAGAGAGAGAGAGAGAGAGAGAGAGAGAGAGAGAGAGAGAGAGAGAGAGCCATGAAGTGACTCCAGTAGCCTGAGTACGGATGTTTCAAATAGAAAAAGGAAGAAAATTTACACAGGGCAAACATCCACACTCTGCCCGAATATCCCCGAACCACTGCGCTGACAATAAGCCTGAACAGTGACAATGAAATGATATGAAGAAGGGAAGGAAAGGACTTGAGAGGCGACCCTAGCGACTAGGGAGACTGCAGAAAACCCGAAGTCAAGTTGATGGGTCAAAGAAAATGTATCACCGACCTCCTGAATGCGGGTTATAAACGTTATCACCTAAAAGAACCTGTTTTGGTTTATAGGCCTGATAGTTAACGTCTATTCAATTATTTTTACTAGCTTAAAATTTGCACGATTGGCATTGTATAATCAGGAAAACGAGGATTCAGTAATGAAGTAGTCATTGTAAATATATTATCATATAATTCGTTGTACGATACAATCACATATGTACGATACATCACATGGAAAGAGAGCGTGATTTATTTAATGAAGAGTGCGTAAACGTTTTGGAGTGTTTATATTCCAAAGATAATGACTATGAAACACAAATGGTGAGGTATAGCACCGCATCATTAAATGAGAAATTTTGCTTTGCAAAATGTAGCATAGAACCGTGTTTATGCATTGAAACTGTTTTGTTTCATTGCACATTTTAAGCCCAGCCTATCATTCCGCAAAATATCCAAAGTTAGGAAACAATTATTATAGACAATATGCTTGAACAACGCGAAATTACTGCAGTAGTTAGGAATTCATTTTTTTTCAATAGATGCAGCCCAATAACAATGAGTTCTTGTCTTCGCACTACACACTAATTTGATTTGTATTATGGCATTGCCTTACTTCAAAATTCACACAAAAATCATTATGCCAGCTTTGAGTCTGATTTGGCCCATGCTTAATGTTGTGCTTGTGTTTCTAACTAACTATTATAATAAGACAGTGATTTGACAGAGAGTTGTAATCTAAAATTACATGAGAAGCAGGATACACCTTTTAAATCCGATAAAACTTAAAAAAAAAGCTAACATAATAAAACAATAACAATAAAATGACTGAAGATCCGAAAAAGTTTTCGCGAAACTAGTCTGATTAACTCTATGGAATGTTCATTGATTTTCTTAAAATGATAAGTGCAGTTTGTGACAATGAATTATATTTTATTGTAATATTTGTTACTTAACATTTGTTAGCTTTAGTTGTTTACGTATTAAATTAGGTTATAGTTGTCTGAAATCCAGAAATTATCTGGAAATTGGTTAGGCCAACGTTTATTTTCCCCTTATCTATGTATTCATCTAGAAACCATTATGATTTAGTTTTTCTTTTCAATTAAGTTTAGCTTAGCTTTCATAAATGTATTCAATACAACCACTTGTAACATATGATGGTAATACCAGTATACACTTCTTAGTATTTCATATCTTTGAAGTACTGTTTTTATTTGCTTTCATCTGTTTCACCATCCCAAATCTCCTTTTCAAAGGTACTAACGTCATGATATAATTAGTCTTTAATCAGTTTGAAGCGACTCCACTGACAAAATCGCCTGACTTACAAATAGTAAAACCAGAAATGTATTGTACGATGATAAGAGCCAAAAAGTGGCATTTTGTTAATTTACGACTTCCAACGTTAAGGGACAATTAATGACATGGGTGAAATGATGCTTAAATGAGTCCAGAGTCCATGGGCTTAGAGTTACTTGCCATTTGTCTTTGAATATAAGTGAAACCCCCGGAAAAATTTATCCAGGTAACTTACCCTGACCGACATTCGAACTGGGACCTCTTGAACGTGAGGCAGACACGCTACTATCTACGTTGCCAAGTCGGGCAAAAATTACCTTACCGGGATCAATCATGTTCCGTATGTCGTCTCTAGCTCAACAGGTGGGAATAAGATGAAACCGGATCACAGAAGACCTCCATGCGGAGGGTTTTGTTACATATTCAATAACTTCATACCCCACACTCTCCAGTCCTTCATTCCACTGTATGCACTCGAAGCTGCCGATAAACCATACTGTGTGCTAATATTTTCGACATAGGAAATTGTTACAGTTCCATTAAAACAAAAAGTCCATTCTGACAGTTATCGCCTAGCTGCATCCTAAGTGTGCCGAGTTGGATGACTTCCAAATAGAGGGCAGCTAAACACTTCACAAGATGTCTATTCTAGCCTCAAATTATTTTCTAATAGATAAATAATAAGCATACATTTCTTATAATTGAATGACTAATACATTTAGATCACGACACATGAATCAAATGCATATTATAGTCCACACATTTCGGAACTTTTGTCTGATCAAGCGCATAGCAAGAGAATAATAATGGATTTTCGCCACAAATCTGACACAGTTTACAACATCAAGGGTCGCGTAGATGCCTCTTTATTTCGAAATATTCATGCAAAAGACAAACCATTTAGCTTGCTACACATTTTCATTTCCGAACTTTGCATTCCTCTCTGAAGGAGGTGGATGTCCTTCCCTTTATTGTTTCATATTAGATTGTGCCATTTTGCACTTAAGTTGAACACAAAATAATTCTACACATTAAAAAGACTTGTTTTTTGTGCAAATTCGTGAACTCGAGAAAAACAGTTCAAAATGACAAGACAGCATGGAAAGGAAGAACGGTTTGAAAACCATTTTACTATGATGGTGAAAGCGTTCGCTGCTGTGGGAAAATGTTCAAGCGCCCGTATGCACCTAGCTATCAGAATGGACTTCTTGTTTTAATGAAAGGAGCAACATGTCAAGCCTTTTGCTTTAGCCAATGGCTAATTTGAAAAATGTATTGCGGAAACTACACCCAATTTATAAACCATTTAAACGACCGCATTAACGGCATTAAAATCCATTTAAAATGAGCGCCAACATTTCTTAAACTCTTTTTATATATTTTAAATATGATAATGTTTGACTTAGCATTTTCTTTGTCGTAACCCATATTCTGCATGAATTTTGTTGATTAATAAATCTGAATCTGTACTGTGACTTAGAAGATAATGGAATAGTTGAGCGCCTCTATAGGCGAAAACTGGCACTGTACAGGAACTTCCTTTATTGACATACGTGAGACCGATTCTATTGCGTAAGCAATCAATGACGTCAAAGTATAAACTTGAAAGAAGCGTAGGGACAGTGAAGCACAAATTAATACAAAATTGAATCGAGAATATATTGACACATTGCTTCACTCACACTGTTTATTCACAGGACATGTTTCAGCTCCTATCCTCAGCTGATACTCGACTAGTGCAAGTTGCAGTTGTTTCTTCTTTCTCCGTATTGTCAATAGATGGCGTGATGTACTTGTCAAGAGTTCCGGTGGTGGAGTTCATGACTATGACGATTTTTGTTAATGAAGATTTTTTCCCATACGGAAAGGTCTATGGGGTGATTAACGTATTTTATTAGAGATGTTTCCAAATTGATGTCATGTCTAGTATTCAAAAAATGAAAAGCCACTACTGATTTTTCTGTTTCACCATTTTTAATGTTTCTCATATGTTCTTTAGTTCTGATGTTAATATTTCTTTTTGTTTTTCCTATATAAATTTTAGGGCAAGTTTCACATTTGATCTCATAGATTCCTGGTCATAGGGTCATGAATTTTGAAACTCCACCACCGGACATCTTTGACAAGTACATCACGCCATCTATTGACAATACGGAGAAAGAAGAAACCACTACAACTTGCACTAGTCGAGTATCGGCTGAGGATAGGAGCAAGAGCTCTTGAAACATGTCCTGTGAATAAACAGTGTGAGTGAAGCAATGTGTCAATATATTCTCGATTCAATTTTGAATCAATGACGTAATAGCAGAAATAAGTTTCGGTGGTTTGTTGTTCTGTGGTGGAAACAGAAAGTTACAGTTTGCAAATGGACGAAGGTTCAGAAAACTAAGTAAAGATTGAGTCGTTTATAAGAAATTTTAAATCAGGTAAGTGTAAAGATAGAAAATTAATGTGTTTTATTGAATCATGGTACGTAAATAAATTCATATGTTTTCCATTTAAGAGTTATGATTATTTATCACCCATCAATATGTAGCGGTGGTACATATGTACAATTGAACTTGCTTTGTAATGTGTAGGTGGAACGCAGATATGTTTTTTTTTCCCTATCTGTTATTATTTTTTGAATTTTGTTTTTTTTTATTTGAACACATAGAGTGGTAACACTGACCGAGTAGTTATCATTCATGCATATAGATAAGTATTCCCGGTGTCACGTTGGTGAATTTGTCACAAGACAAAATTTGCACCGGTACCTATCGAACAGAAAGGTAAAGCGTCACATACTGTTGTAAGTTAGTCTTAATTTTAGTATTGTGGTTTTCAAAGCTCTACGGCCATTTCATAAACACCGGTAACAATATCCACAAATTCGCTTTGCAGTATTGAAGGTTACTGATTATCTGTCACTAGAGGATTTGTAATAAACGTTTATAATTGTTTTGTGATGGATGTGTTATACATTTGCAGCTTGTCATTCTTAGACTATGTGTTTTGTACCATATACCAAATAAAGGATTTGCTTTGGTTTTCTTTCCTTCTTCCTTTCTCCATATTCCAAACTAACACAAAGATTTTATCAGAATATTAAGTTTGTATCAACACAAGTTGCATTTTTTGTAAATTACGTGTACTTTACAGATAGTGCACACCCTTGAGTACAGCAGATATCTTTGCTGGAATATAGCATCTATAAAATTAATAACATACGTCAAACTTGACAACAGTGAACAGTCTGGGTCCTGTCATACCCTTCCCTACAACCAGTTTGGCTCCCCCACTACTGCTACCGGTAGACTTGCAGTTCGTTTCTCACAGATCACATTACTCCCACCAATATTTCCTTTCGCAGCATCCCTTTTTATCACATATGTTAATTATTTGGTGAAATCCAAATAATTATTCCTTCCTTGTCCCATTCCTTACAAAAAGAAAGAATAAATAAAATGCACTTATTTCATGTGAAAATAGTCCTCTTTGTCCCATTCCTTTAAAATAAAAATAAATGAACAAGTATACATTTTATGTGCAAATTTTCCTCTCCTAGTTCCATTTCTTTAAAATATTAATAAATTATCATGTAGTGATTTCATATGCAAAATAAATTTCTGGAGAGTAAATGTGATAATGGACAAGTGATGACAAATGAATCACATTATTGAGAATTCCTACCAGGTGTAACATTTTTTTTTTTTTTTAATACATGTGCCCATACCTCAATTTTATCTTGAACCACATGGTTGACGATTCCTTTTTGCAGTCTGCAATGCATGGAAACACGATGGTGGGGCCTCTAGCATCATAAGAAAACATTGCTAGTGAGGGAACCAACTTCATTGGAGGGGAAACTAATAAGTGAGATTAAGTGTGACAACCCAGATTGTTGACTATTAAGCAAAACTTTCTTGTGTGATATTCAATAAAAATGTTGCTCTTTGATAAGTGAAAGGAATTAATCTAAGTTTACCTTGAAAAGCGGCCAGAGCTTGGCTTAGTTGGCTGGAATGTTGCTAATCAAAGAAACGTGCAGAATGTAAATAACACAAAGTTGGTGGTCCAGTATCATAGATTTACAGCTTGTATAAGAACCTCAAGCTTGATAAATTGGCCTCTGACTACAACTATGCAGTATTTTGTGCTTAGTATGGAATGAGATGCTGAGAACCACAGCAGTTAAGGAGCGTCCATAAATAAAAACTCAATTCCTATTTGTGTAATCAAAATTGTGATACACGAGTGTATGATGAAACATAAATATAGGCATAGTAATAGTAATGATAACTATCTGTTAGAAAACATTCCATGTTTTGTATACAAATATAATAATTTGTAGCATAAAACTTCACTTATGAGAAAATGATGAAAGTTTTCTTATTAATTGCTTGAACTGAAGATGTGAAGAATCATTTCACAAAATTGCAATCCTCGTCAATTAATAAGAAAACTTTCATCTTTTTTTATAAGATAAGTGAAGTTTTATGTTACAAATTTTATTTGTATATATTTGTTGCTTCACTGTTAATACCTTCATATTTTGGTTTTTCTTCTGTAGTTATACCAACGTTTGATACTGTTCTGTAGAAGACAGTAATCTATGTAGTCATAGATCCTTGATGTAGAAGGGGTGTTGTGTTACTTTGTAAGTGAATGTGTGTTATTTGCAAAGCAGAGGATCTTTTTCACATGTATAGCTTTCACTCTATATTAAGCCTAGATTCTTATGGAGAGATCATCAGTTCGATTGCACATGACTTGATTAATGTTTTGATATGGCATAGTCGCTATATATTGATGTGGATTTCACGGATGCATGGTTTAGCAACATCTCCCTGGACCAAGCTGGCTGCTGTTTTGCAGGATAGTCCAGTCTGAAGTCTGACTCAAACCACCCACCCTTGTGCAAACGAAGGTTACACCATGATAAAAATATCAATGTTACAGCTATTGCACACAGGCCCATTACTGACTTTAGCAGAAAAATAAAACAAAAAGCACTGCTTTATAAGTGTTGTAAATGTATACTACAGTTGTCTCCATGAATGAAGGTGCACACCAAATAAACATTTTGTTTCAGGGTTAATTTACTACATAATTAGTATCATGCTTTATTTTTCATCGGAAGTTTTCTTTGAGTTTGAATGCCGAAGATTTGTGATAGGTTAACACCTTGGAGAACAGTTGTAGCTTTGAGCTATCAGATTTCACTGTTAAACAGCAAGCAAGTTCACATAAACACACAGTGAAACAGACTACTACCGATTGGCTAAAAAGCATGTGACTAACATTTCATAGTTTTTCCTGGTAAACTTCGGTGATCTCAAGATTTTCTAGTTATTTATTTTCAGTTTATTGACATGATGGGCATTTGTAGAATACAAATTTATATGCTAAGTTTGGTACTTGATAACAGAGTATCAAGTTGGGGCAAAAGTCATTATGTATATTTTTTCTTTCTTGAAGGTACCAGTCCGGTTGGAAAATGTGACATATATAGATGAAAGGACAAGGTGTTAACTACATGTGTGGACAATGAATAGCCCTTAAATATTGTAACACACTAATTTATTACGGTAGTGTACAGGGCAATATGGCCTTCATGGTGCAAAAGAGTGATAACACAGTACACACACAGTTAACACAACAAACCTGGTCCTAAACATGCTCAAAATAGTCCCCTTTTACTGTCACCACATGTTGCCAATGATATGGGAGGTGCTGAATACCACCTACCTCAGCATTTGCCGCACCATTTGTGAATCGGGTCACCTGTCCATGCACAGCATTAGCAGTGTTCTCTTGTGTTGCAAACCACCTACCATGTAGTGGTTCCTTAATCTTTTGCGTGAGATCAAAGTCACAGGGCAAAATATCAGAAGAGAACAGTGGGTGCTTCAATTCTTCTCATCCCCAATGCCACAATAGCTGCCCTACACTCTCCTTTATATGGTTTTGCATTGTCATGCAGGATTATTGTACTGTCCAGAAGATCCGGACGTTTCTCCCGAATGCCACGGTGTACCTGTTGCACCAGGAAGTCACGGTAGTACTATGTGTCACTGACGTTTCAATTATGGTTTGTATACCCTGGCCCAAAATTCATTGAAGGCGATTATTTGTGACAAAAATTGATGACCATCCTGTTGCCAGTGTGCAAGATGGTTGGAGCATATTGCATAGCACACCAGTCCTTAAACTTCTGCCAATGCATGATACAATTTTGCGTAGTTGCAGCTCATTACACAATATCCTGTGGATAGTGTTTCTCAATGCCTCTCATAGGTCTCTGGTGGTGGTTCAACCCACCAGAGGAGACCTATGACAAAATATCGTCAATTACACCAATGAGAACCAGTCGATGGCCGGTTGAGGATGGAGGCAAAGTCTCTGAAACATGTTCCGGAAAAATTTAAAAGTGTTGTTTAGTGTCATTAATCAACTTCCTTTAAATTTAATTTATTATAACAACACTGTTTTCAACACTTCCAAGAAAGGAATTGTTAGCACAGTGTTAACTTACACTTAATTTCCCTTTTATAATGCTCAGAGCAATATGAATGATACCTAGAAATTTTCATAGCAGGAATGTTTAATTAAGCCTCTCTTACCAATCGGGATGGTTCAGGCAGTATCATCTGTGGCCCGCATTTGGGAGGCCCAGGTTCGATTCCCATGGTTGACCTACCTGGACCATGTTTTTTGGGGGATTTCCTGTACCTTTTTGTCTCTATTATCATTTCACACCATCTCTTATCTAGTAGTCTCTTTCAAGATAGAAATGTCGGCAGGTGTCTCGATGCTGTTGTGACTCCTTGGGTCGCTGCCCTCTTGTCTCCTCTCGCCTCACCCTTCCTCCTGAAGATGCTCCACTTGGGGCTTAGGTACAATAAACCACAGGTCTCGTTGCCAAATCCCCTCTGTAGTAATCCTAATCCTAAGGCTCTCTTGCACCAAGTTGCACTACTTCATAATTTCTCACAGTTCTCACTAACTGCTGGCGTGCTCTAGTGCTCCCTCATGATTCAAGACCAAAAAGACCATCACCTTGCAATCTGTAAAGAGCTTTTGTATTGCAAAATGAGAATGAGATGTTCCTTAAGAGAATTATAATGGTAATGACACATGAGTCTACGGTATGTTGAGACCAAGTTCAATCTTCATAGTGGTATGGGAAATGTTATCCAACATCAAAAAGAAAGCTTTTCAGGTCAGGTCAGGTTGAATGGTAGTCATGCTGATAGCTTTCTTTGACTTTAAGGATTAGTAAGGATAAGTTCATGAATTGTGCCACAGGGAGAAACTGTTGATTATATCAGGACATTTTGCGCCGCCAACGAGAAAATTTGAGAAGGAAATGGCCTGAAACGTAGCAAGACAATTCATGACTCTTGCATTACAATAATGCAACTGCCCATTCATTCCTGTTGGTGCATGACTATTGCACAAAAATTAAATCACTGTGCTGCCTCATCCTCTACACTTTCCACAGCTGCTCCCTGCAGACTTCTTTTTCTTTCCAAATTTGAAAACCTGTTTAAAGAACATTGATTTACAACGATAAACAAGATAAAACAAAATTTTCAGACAATGCTTCTGTAAGTGGAAGCAGAATTGGGAGCAATGTATTAATTGTGGAGGAGAGTGTGAATGCAGAATAAGTGAAAGTTAAAAGTAAAGTTGTGAACAGACTTCTGGAAGTTTTTGTACAGACCTTGTATAGCGTGTAACATTTATATGAATAAGTGGTTTTATATCTCTTTGTGATATTACTTTGCCATGTTTTATTTACATTATTCACTTTGGAAACATCATCTGTTTCTATATTTTAATTTTGCGCTTGCAATACAATCAAAATCATTAATTAAATTTAAAGGGAGTCGATGAATGACACTAACCAACACTTACTTTTAAATTTTTCCAGAACATGTTTCAGAGACTTTGCCTCTTTCCTCAGCCAGCGATCGAGGATAGAGGCAGTCTCTGAAACATGTTCCGGAAAAATTTAAAAGTAAGTATTAATTTTTAGATGAGTCGTATTTATTACACATCTGCTTCACTTTCGTACCTATTTTGAGGACATGTTTCGCAAATCATCGTTTGCATCTTCGGCTCTTATGCGACTCTAATAATGTGAACTTTCTTACCTCCATGTTGTCCGGTTTTTAAAATTGGCTGGATCTAACTTTCGCGTATTCCAGTCGCATAAGAGCCGAAGATGCAAACGATGATTTGAGAAACATGTCCTCAAAATAGGTACAAATGTGAAGCAGATGTGTAATAAATACGACTCATCTAAAAATTAATAATCTTTTTCTGTTAAACAGTAATATATGTTTGGAAAGTGTTAGTTTTGTGCACTGGTTATGACTGCCATATTCATTCAAGTTACATGCAATAATTTACATATTCAACCGTGATTTATAATAGTTAGCCTGCCTCTGTAGCGTAGGTGGTAGCGTATCTGTTTCACGTTCATGAGGTCCCAAGTCCCAATCTCGGTCAGGGTGAGTTATTTGGGTAAAGTTTTCTTCGGGGCTTTCCTTTATTTGAAAGAGTCTAAGGTCTGTGGACCCTGGACTCATTTGAGCATCATTTCACTTTAAGAAATATAACAACAAAATTTCAAATTGCGAATGTTACCCGTGACACATACAGTATGCTTTTGTGATTATTAATTGGGTAATATTGTACAGCTTGTGTAAAATGTCGTGAAACTCCATATGCCTAAGAGAGGAGAAATAAGAGTAGTGGCGAGAGTAGTGGGCGAATGAGGAGAAATATTATCAGAACCCGGAGGTAGTCACATATACGTCAATGCATTATACCTATCACCTCACAGCAGGTGAAACACTGGTCCCTACTTTTCTTATGCATGTGGCCTAGTCAGTGCTATTTCACATCTTTGCTTCAGGAATCTGGAAGTTTCTTTAAGTTTAATACAATTTAACAAAAATATTTTCTTTCTACATTGCTAGCTTTTTGGGTAATTATTATCTACGTATGTGCAATAGCACTACCTATGGATAGTGTTGGTGCGTTTACTCATTAAAAAGTTATGACAAGCTTAATTGTCTTATAAGGAAGGCTGAAGAACATTCACCCGCCTCGGTAGAGTAGATGGTAGCATGTCTGCCTCACGTTCAAGAGGTCCCGAGTTCAAATCTCGGCCAGGGTGAGTTACCGGGATAAGGTTTTTTCCCTGGGTTTTCCCTTACCCTAGAAGACGAATGTTGGGTAACTCTAAGCTCCATGGATCCAGGATAATTTTTCTACCAAAATCAACAAAACAGAAGAAGTACTATACATTACAGAATGTGTTACCAACTGTTCTACAGTTACTAGTCTAGTTATTTGCATTTGTCAACATCCTCCCACCTTGCAATTTAAAACATTTGACTTTTGAATTGCAACACAACTTTAAATACATGACTAAACTTTATATGCATTACAATTCCAAACAGTGTTCGAGAGTTTATAATGGCTTCACAGTCACATAAAACTGTGTATAATTTCTCATACTGTAAGCAAGCAAGCTTGGCCGAGATTTCGACGTAGGAGTTCCTTTACCATTTTGACCATTCGCCTGCCCCACCATGCAGCAGTAGGTGGGTTGAACTTCCACGAGATTTTCTTCTGCACAGCCCATTATCTGGATTGGGATTCTCCCATTTTGAATTTTCTGCGCAGTCAATTATCTGGATTGGGATTCTTCCATCTTGAGGTTTCTGCGTAGTCGATTTGGGATTCTCTCATTCCAAGTTTTCTGCGCAGTCGATTTGGGATACTCCCTTCTTGAGTTTTCTGCGCAGTCCATTATCTGGAGTGGGATTCTCCCATCTTGAGTTTTCTGCGCAGTCGATTTGGGATACTCCCTTCTTGAGTTTTCTGCGCAGTCCATTATCTGGAGTGGGATTCTCCCATCTTGAGCTTTTCTGTGCAGTCCATCTCTCGCGGTAACCTTCGGTCTTATCCAAATCTTGTGTTTCTTCTTCACTTCTCAATAATACAATATTCTTACAGTAGCTCATCACTTCTTAAAAGTCGTTCAACTTTATCTTCCATTATTTTAAAGCTTGCGGCAAGATCATGTGTTGTGGAATTCCTTTTCCTTAATTTCTCTTAAAATGCATTTGTCGCTCGCATAAACAATCTTCTCATGCTGGATCTTTCTTTCTTTAAATTATCCATCTCGTCCTGTCACGGTCGCAAATGTTACGGGATGGATTAAAACCACATTTAACACTTGTATAGGTTTTAGAAAGTTTTATATTTGGCTTTTGCCATGACTAGTTTTTTTTTTTTAAAGGGCGCTGATGACCGCCGTAGTTGAGCGCTCTTATATATATCATCATCATTACCAACGTTCTAAAGAGTTACTAGTCTAGTGATTTGCATTTGTCAACAATGTTTTAAAATGCTTACCAAATCAATAGAATAGCTTATGAGCCAATGCATAGGCGACCAGTCTTCAAAAGAACATGGAAAGTAATGGGTTAGGCAAGGTATGAAGGAGAAGCTAAAATAACAGAACGCTTGTTTTGGAAAGCTACAAGAAAAAGATTTGAAGATGTAGAAATGCAAAAATTCTTTAGTGTTTAGGGATAAGTGCACTTTGATTTTCTATACTCGGATAAAAGATGATGAAAAGGGGAAATATAGAAACATGGGTTCAATAATGAACAACAATTTCATTTCATTTTATTTCATCCATATGATCCAAAATACACAGGGTACGTCAACATGTTTAACAAATATAATGTGTACACAACAATATAATGGCCATTGGCCATTGTGGTGTTGGAGACTCAAAAGTTTTTAGAAATGGTATATTCCAGGATCAGTGTTCCTTATGTGATAATAAGGGCATTTAGCACATTGTATTTGAATTGAAAGGGATAGACATGTAAGGAAAGTATTTATATCCAAAAAGTATTTTTTTTTATTTGTTCACTTACAGTATAATGCATGTTTCACTATCAGGTATATCACAGGGAATTTACAGAATAGAATACTAATTACATAGTGTTAATTTTATTGAATAGAACAGAAGACATTGCTGAGGAATGTGGCTATCTGTGTGGTGTTGTGATGTTCCAATACTGTGGCAAGGGTAGAGTCTTCAGAACAACTGGTCTCTCTTGTAAACCTGAAGTATTCTGTCAGTCCACAGGGCCGTCTGGGTTTCTTCTTTGCGACAGTTGCACTTTGGGGAAGTTATTTTCTACATGTTGAATAATTAGGATCTAAAACAGATGTGATTTGTCAGGAACTGAGTAAGAATGTAGTTGGGCCAGAGGGATAGTGAGAGCTTGTGGAAAATTTTTGGGATAAAAGGTTTATCGTGAGTAGCAACTTCAGATTTTGTGTAGATATTGTATCAAAGATTGATGTAGTAATCTTTAAGGGGAGTGTACTGTAGTCAGTTTTTGTTTTGTAATTGGCTGCAGTCTTAGCCAAGTAGTCTGCTGTTCGTTACCAGAGACCCACATGACCTTTGACCCAGTGGAGAGTTAGTGATGTACATGGTCATACATTGCAAGAAATAAGATAACACAAGAGCCTCTCTTTCATGCTATTCTTATAACTGTATAGGTATAAAACTTATATGTAGGCATAATAGCATCAATGTTAGTATTATTAGTATATAACAAACGATTATGCATGTTAGGATTAGGATTTCATTATGGAGGAGATTCCGTATGTAGGCCACCATGCTGGGACCATTGTTCCTATTCCCCCAAGTGGGGCACCCCTGGGAGGAAGGATGAGGCAAAGGAGGCAGAGGGCAGCCAACCCAAGAAGCCACGACAGTACAGAGGGCATGGTCCCTACAGTTTACTTGGATAGAGACTTCCCCCAACAGGCCAGGACAATGGACACGCTCTCCTACTGTGCAACGACAACAAGCCCAGCAACCAAGCCCCAAAAGTCCCAGGCAGGCGATCCAAGCCCGAAAGATCCCTGGCTGGCAGTCCCAAAATGGTCCCAGCAGAGGAGCGGAGACCAGCAACCGACCTACCGGAAAAGGAAGTAGTATTCTTCAGAGAACATCCCCCCCCCCCCCATGCACTGCTGAGACACCCGCCGACACTTCTATCCTGAAAGAGACCACTAGATAGAGATGATGTGAAATGATAATGGAGATGAAATGGAGGGACAGGAAATTCGGGGGATGTAATTAACCTACCTATACCTTGTTTCACGTAAGCTTGCCCAGTATCTCTTAATGGTCACGTGACCTAATCACCTCTCATTGGTTGCTGTTGTGGTAGTCATTACCACGACAGTCATTGTCGTGCGATAAAAATTAGTTCGTTATTTAACATGGTGATATATCATTATATGTTGGAAGAGAATTGTCAAATTTATATTTTCGTAACTGTTTTAATTAAATATATTACGCAACAGAGTTGATTTATCTGAAATGCATATTAATTCTTAAACGAATTAAAGAGGAGGTCCCTTTGCTCTCAAGCACATGGCACGATAGCATGTGATTTAGCGGTAGTGATGACCTATTTGTTTATGTGACTTTTATCACTGACCTTGTTTTGAACTGGATTAGTCATGCATCGCCATTCGAGAGTGCGGGAGCTAAATTATTTTATTGATCGTTTATTGCGCATGTACTTATTATATGTATAATGGCAGAGTCTACCGCAAGTTTTTCGCTGAAGTATCGCAAGGATAATTATTTACAAACAGGCGAAAAAAGAATTGTGTTGCATGTGTTTAATGCACTCAGAGAAGAATCCGTCTTTGTCAGTGAGAGAAGTCGAACAGATGAGCTCTGAAGTTACAGGAGTGAGTGTTAGATCCGTAGGAAAATCACGACATGAAATTGAGGAAACAGGAAAACTTACCACTCCAGGCAAAAGCAGGAATAAACAAAAGTGCGTGCTCGGAAAAAAATACGTGAAAAGTGTGCGTCGTCATGTGTGTAGTTTTTCTTTAGAAACGAACTCCCTAACATAAGTAACATTTCCTCTGCTGTAAATGAGGATGCAGATTTACCAAATTTCAGCAGATTGCTTATACAGCTGGGATTTGTGAATGAAAAAAGAGGCAAGAAAAATGTGCTAAAAGATAGAGGCGATATTGCTGTGTGTCGAAGACGCTATTTAAGGACAACCACACTGCACCGAGATACAAATCGCTAAATATACACGAAGAACACACGAAAAGTAAGGTATGGCATGACACGACTTTTAAGACTGAAAGACAAGCATTTTTGAAAGGTATGTGTGCTGGTTTAAAAAATCCCAGTGGAAAAGGCCAAAGGCCTTTCATTATAAACTCTTTCAGTTTCATTGCTCAGTCATTCTGTTTCAATTTGCTCAGTTCATTATAAACTTGTATTTTTGCATGCCTTCATATCTTTATTTGTATGATTTTTGTTGATTTTATTTATCTTCCCGGCAATTATTACGAAGTGTGACGGGAAGGCACCGCCTATGGCCTATGGCGCGAAAGCATTAGCCAATTAGGGCAAGGGGGAGGGTTGTTGAACGCGGAGTGATACATTTCAGCTGGGCAGGTTATATGAAACAGAGAGTAACATTTGCCTAGCGAGCCGGGAAACCCCCGAAAACCTATGGGTCAGTTAGGTTGGCCACAGGAGTCGAACCCGGGCCTCTTGAATGCGGGCCACAGATGAAACCACCTGGGCCATCCTGCTCGGTCATTATGCATGTTAAAACACTTGTTTATATAGGTAGAGTCAGACTGAAATATTCAATCCCATAGCTGGTATTTGAACCACGAAACTCCCTGTCTTCATCTGGTTGCTCTTAACTATTAAGCTACCATGGCCAACATGCCAGGATGGCATTAAATTCTCCAACTGACTATTTTTTCCAGGAAAGCACTGGGATTTTCTCATATACAATGAGATACACATTGTTTGTGACAACTTGAAATGTTGTAAGTACTTAAGTCCCAGGCTTTGAATTTTTCATTCTGACTGTACCTATCCAAACCTTAGCTTACACACAGCTAGTGTGGAAGAACAATTAATTTCCACTGGTTTATAATTTATGGCATAACCCTTAATATGTCTAGTTTCAAATATTTTTATTACCTGTTTTCTGCATACCTGACTATACTTGTTTATCGTATTGCATTTGTTACCTTTGCTTTCTCGTAGGGGAGGGGATCTGTCCCCTTCAGCTGCAATGGTGCAGGCACTGCGGACCCTTAGCACTCGTGGTACCTCTGATGTTACTAGAGGAACGTCGGGCCGAACTGCCAAGCCCCTCCCGTAGGGGAGTTGTTCGGATTGGGTTGGAGTTGGACTCGAGGGGGCAGTGTGTTCCCGACACCCATGGGGAATTGGGTACCTCCGGCCAGGCTAAGGCCGCCCGGAGGGGGTAGAGGGTTGCCTCATAAGTCCCGGGTACTAGCCTGCAGAGCCAGTAGAGGGTGTGCTAGATCACCTTCGGCCCCACCGAGGTTCTCAGTAGCCTTCCCTGCGGGGTTGACGCGCGTAAGTGGCGTATCCACTTCCATCCCATCTTGACGTACTCAGCGGGGGGGATTTTTAAGAAATCAGATAATTGCCCTATGGAAAGAGCCCCATAGTTATCCATCGCTCCCTGGAAGAAGGAGGCCCGGGTCCTTGGTCCTACGTGTCCAGGACTGATGGGAGTAGAACCTCTGCACTTAAAAAACTGTTACCTTTGCATATTCACTCATCTCATACCTATAACCAATGTGTGCATCTTGATCAGTATTGTGGGGAAATGGCCAGGCCTGTTCATAATAGAACAAATTGAAAATTATGCAAGATAAATATGAGAAAAATCAAAGATAAAATCAGATATATGTATTTATGGAAGATAAATATCCATGTACATATTTTTTCCTCAAAATATGTATTTTTATGTGAAATTAAGATTTCATTTACCAATTGTGGAAGCTTTTGAAAAATAAGGTTAATCAAATTAATTGAACATTCACTTAACTAATATTTCATTAATATTTCATATTTATACTTAAGAACCTTTAATCAGAATTCTCTCCTTTTTCTAGGCATTCATGTGTTTGCAGAAAAAATATTTACATAAGTACACACTCCATAGTGATAGCATACAAAAGTTTAATACAAATGTATGCATTTTTAAATTAAAAGACTAATTGAGGAGCATTTTTTCAAAACTCGATAGATGCACAAAATGCGTTCTGAGAAAAACAGTTTTTTTCTATTTATTGTCAGTACTAATTGGTTAGCAGCAACTATATTAATCATTTAATTTTCCTTCCTGAAACTGTCTCATTGAATGTGAAAAGAACCAAATGCCGTAATAGAGAGCTGAATAACTTCTCTGCATGAGCGAGAAATTAACACATGAAGTTTTGTAATTTTTGTCATCTATTGTTTTTGTTACTTTTTTTTTTATGTATTTATGTATTATGAAAAGGTTAAAATAAATAAAATATAATAATGTATTATATAACCAACATGTTAATGTTTATAAGGATTATTTGATTAGGTATAAACTTAGAAATTAAGTACTGCTACATTCGCAATAACAATATAATATTTTATTTGAAGCAAAAGGTTAGAAACAGTGATATATTTAACATTGGAAGGTAATGAGTCTGTAATTCAAACACAAACCACTTAAATTATCCTTACTTGGACATGTTTCGGAGAACATTTTGTCCCCATCGTCAGCAGTTATCCAACTGGTTGGATCTGTGGTTTCTTGAAGTGAGCTGGTTGTCTGTGGCGGCATCTGTTGTCTGTAAGATGAACTTCCAAAGAGTTTTCAGGCGGCAATTCGAAATTTAAAGTATACTGTTTGTTTTTTATAATTAGCAACTTTTCCCAAACATCGAGTTTGGCTGCATTACTGGCTGGTTTTAATAGTTTTATATTTGGTACAATTTCATGATTGGTAGACCAGAAATGGTGAGCTATTGCTGATTTTTCTATTTGTTTGTATTTCACGCATCTCATATGTTCATATTGTATTTCTGGTCTACCAATCATGAAATTGTACCAAATATAAAACTATTAAAACCAGCCAGTAATGCAGCCAAACTCGATGTTTGGGAAAAGTTGCTAATTATAAAAAACAAACAGTATTTAAGTTTGAATTTATGAGTCACTATGTTTACACTCAGTCTTCACTTACTTGTTGTTGTATAATTGAAACGTTTTCAAGATCATTCGATCTCATCATCAGCTGTTTTGAGTCACCAAAACAGCTGATGATGAGATCGAATGATCTTGAAAACGTTTCAATTATACAACAACAAGTAAGTGAAGACTGAGTGTAAACATAGTGACTCATAAATTCAAACTTAAATATGAAGAATACTTCACTGTTAATAATGCTTCTGCTTTTAATATTTTAACAAACAGTATACTTTAAATTTCGAATTGCCGCCTGAAAACTCTCTTTGGAAGTTCATCTCACAGACAACAGATGCCACAACAGACAACCAGCTCACTTCAAGAAACCACAGATCCAACCAGTCGGATAACTGCTGACGATGGGGACAAAACGTTCTCCGAAACATGTCCAAGTAAGGATAATTTAAGTGATGTTTGTGTTTGAATATAACTAACATATTGAATACAAAGAAATTTCAAACAATGTGAATAAGTAAGCTGTAACCTGTATTGGTATCTTCTATTACATCGTCATCAAATTATTTTATAGTTTCTGGAATTTCAAAAGATTTAGCTAGAAATTGAACATCCTTTTTCTTTTGTATGCTCACTCTTTGGGAACATTTTGAGTTTGAAGGCAGGAATTTGCTGCAGGACTTGCTGCGCGGTTTCATCACATCCACCTCCACAGACAGCAGAATATGTATTTTGAAATTCTACATATACTTATGGTTTTCCTTTGATTGCTTGGAATATGTTATTCATTTTGAAAAGAGGCTTTGACTCCAGTGTTTGTTTTGCACTTCGTCCTTAATTTTCCAGTCTTTGCACAACACTTTCCCAGAGTCATTTTGTAATATCTGATGGTACTCATCAGGACTCCTTATCAGGAGGCATATAACTGTGCCCACGTATTGGTAGATATGTGAAATGCGGGAAAATTTTTTACTCTTCTCCAGGAAAGCAATAAACATGAACATCATCACACTATTCTTGTTTTGACTAGAGCAAGAGTCTGAAAATAAACAAATGGTAGGAGTGTTGCTGGACATCCTTTCTTCCAGTTCCAACAAGAAGTGTTGCAAAGCTGAGGCAACCTGGTTGCAGCCTTTAGCAGATTCAATTTCCAACCATGTATACAAGGAAATGTCATCTTTGTTCTGGGTTTTAGATGGAATCATTATGCATAGATTATACAGCCATACCTGCCTTTCACAGAATCGCTAACAGAAAGTGTAGGCAGTGGTTGGTTCAGCTGAATATCAAAACAAATAGTGAGTGCTTTGGCATTTTTCTCTTCCAATAGCTGATAAAACCTTTTTGAATGCAACTTGTGCAGTCTGTACAGGGTTTTTAGTTCGTTTTTCTTTTCCACAACTGCCTCTGTGTTAATCATCAGCAGTCCCATTTTACAGTTGGAGCATGTGTCAATGTGTGGTGTAGGGAATGAAAAATTGTGTCAATGTGTGGTGTAGGGAATGAAAAATTGAAGAAGTTGTAAAATATGTATTTCTATTTTGACAATGAGTAGACTGGTAAACTTCTTATCTTCTTTCTTTGCAAAAGTTGTTCCACATTTTTCTGTTATGAAGTTATGGAGGTAAATATCCTCTCCTTGATTTTGCTCTTCCATAGTGGCTTTCTCTAAATCTGTACTTCTTAATGTCTTGCTTTATAGCAGCAGAAATGCCCTTCTTAATATTCCCGTTCTGTCACTTCCTCTGGATTCCTTTGGTGCATTCCCAGATAAGTGAAACTTTCTAGCCAGGAGAGATTATCTATCTTTTGACAACCCTGTGTGATTCCTTGGAAGCTTGCAGTGCATACTGACAATACTCGGCCATCATTGTTTCTAACATTGTGTTTACTGCTAACAGTCTGCCTCACATTTGGAGCTTCTTTCTACACCACCCTGCGATTAATAGATGTAATACACATATATTTCATATGGAATTTATCTTTGATCTATTTTATTGAGCACGGAAAGATGATGGTGAAATCCACTTATTAGTCAAATCAACTACATCACAGAGCTTATGCCTTTTACTTTTAGGATTTCATGGAGTGCACTCAACACCATGTGAACATGAAATTGCCCTAGTATGAGCTTTCCTTGATTTTCATTTTGATTTCCTTACCTTGTTTTCGCAATTTCTACCTAGCGCGCATTCTACGACTGGTACATGTTTCACAATCTGAGCTGTCCATTGTGCATAGTACAGTGCAGTGTCTCAACTAAGAATAAAAATGCCATTTAAGTATAACAAAGCTTTCAGAAATGAATGTGAAATACAAGCGCACAACCTGAGTTTGCAGTTATTGCCAATTCTGCAGCAGTGTACAAAGCTTGCAGAAGTAATTGAGAATTCCAAGAATCGCAACAGTGAGATGGCAGTCAATGTCAATGTGTGTTTCATAGAATTGAGGTTGCTACACACTGCACCATTAAATCATAAAATTGCATCTATCGACTTCTGCTTTAACTGAACAAGTGCATCTGTCGAGTTTTGAAAAAACTGCTAATATTCTCCACCTTCTACACAGAGTAAATTCCATTTTTATAATGTTTAAAAGGATTTATTGGATTTCAGAAACTGCTCCTCGGCTGGCTTATGGAGAACCAGTCCCACCAGGCATGGAGGAGGAGATGTCGAAAGAAGCATTGATCAAGGTGCTTTTGGATAATTACACAACTTCACCTCTTATAGGTAGGCGAAATTTATGTGCTTAAAGCTGAGAAAATTGTATATTTCAACTGCCTGCTTTCTGTTCAGTTTCATCGAAAACAGTGTGGTCATTCCCTAGTACAGTGGTGTCACAGTTACATGGCTTATAAAATGATGTAAAACATTTCAATGCTAGGATTTCAGCATTCACTTACACTACCTAGGTTGAACCTTACTTTTAATACGTATAACTTATGAAAAGTTTTCCTTCAGGATCACCTTGTATTAGAAGGATGTATAAGATGTAGGTTTGATATATGAAGAGAGCAGTGCTTACTTAAATTAGGCAAGTGAGTCAACTTTGTATATACTTTTCTCCACTTACAAGTTTTTTATGAAGACTAGTTTCTGGGAACTTCTTCCCTATCGTCAGTTCTGTGGTTGACTGATGATGCATCCGGTGTCTGCATCTGGCTTGGTGTTGTGCTGCCATCTAACGTCCTGGTAAGTTTGATGACGTCATCTACCGCGGGAATTTCAAAATTCATCAAGAGGTCCTGTTTTTTCGTAATAAATATGTTTTCCCAAATCTGTAGTTCCAGAGGTTTCTTTGCCTGTTTGATCAGTTCTATTTCTTGTTTTATGTTGTGATTCTCAGACCAAAAGTGATGTGCTATGGCCGACTTGTCACTTTTGGTCTGAGAATCACAACATAAAACAAGAAATAGAACTGATCAAACAGGCAAAGAAACCTCTGGAACTACAGATTTGGGAAAACATATTTATTACGAAAAAACAGGACCTCTTGATGAATTTTGAAATTCCCACGGTAGATGACGTCATCAAACTTACCAGGACGTTAGATGGCAGCACAACACCAAGCCAGATACAGACACCGGATGCATCATCAGTCAACCACAGAACTGACGATAGGGAAGAAGTTCCCAGAAACTAGTCTTCATAAAAAACTTGTAAGTGGAGAAAAGTATATACAAAGTTGACTCACTTGCCTAATTTTAGTAACAATGGCACTCCACTTTCTGAAATACTTCTTTTTATTCTATATAGAGCAGTGCTTGTTTGTGTTGCCATAAGTAGAAAACTACTTAACATAATTATTTAATTTGAAAACTTTAAATTAACACAGTGAAGTAATGTAATAGTTAAAATTATTGAGTTGACTGAGACACTCTGTACTCTGTGGTATGTGAAGTACAGTGTGTATCAGTCAATTCATTGTATAATTTTAACTATAATTATTTAAGTTGATTAAAGTAATGCTATAACTATGTTACAGCTATGTTACAAATGCTACATTTCAACTTTCTGATGATTTAGCTCATGTTATATCCCTGAAGTTAATGGTTCCCAAACTGTGAAGCACAACCATTTACACAAATAGAGACATACTTTATGACTTTTAATTCCAGCCATAAAAAGGTCAAAATCAAGTTTTAAAATAAATAGATGAAAGCATAACTACACAAGTGTTAATAACAGTGGTGTTGATGTGAACTTATAGCAGATATACATTGATAGAAAATGCAAACTAGTGGCTTTCAAATCTGTTATCCATGAAGTAGAGATTCTTGGCTTTTTGGAATTAAAAACCAGTAAGAAAATATATCGAAATTTAACTGTATTGGAACACCACAGTGAAGTGAAACAATTATTAAATTATAGATGAGTCGTATTTGTATTTATTTCATCCTTTGGAACATAATACATATGTTATAGGACACGTCAGTTCAAGATACAAAGATAAATATAAAAAGTTTCATAAGACTAAAAACTGTAACAGATACAGGATCCAACAAGTCTGAAATAGAAAAAGCAAATAAATATAAACTATATAAAGACCATAGAGAAATGCTATATAAAAGTAATTGTTCACAAATGTGGAGTTTACACTAATTCATGATTTAATTCAGTTTATTTTGTCTTTTTGATTGATATCAGACACATCATAGTATAAAAATTACATTAATGGCCACTGTCATTATTTACAATCACTTAAAACTGATTAACATTTAAAAACTCATTTACAGAATAAAATGAATGTTGCAGTAAAAAGAGTTTTACTCCCTTTTTAAAATGTATATGTTTAATATTTTCTAGTAGCCTGTTGTATTTATCTTATACCTTTATTGATAGCACTAGACCTGAAAATTTCCATTCTACAACTTTGAATGTGAAAGTCATCTTTCTGACGTGTATTGTATTTGTGAATATCGGCATTTTTGTAATTTTGTATTTGTAGTTTATTTTGTTTTACATGGATCACTAATTCCAAAATATACATACATGCTATAGGTAATATTACACATCAGCTTCATTTCCTTACCTATATTGAGAACATGATGCAAACGATGGTTCGCGAAACATGTCCTCAATATAGGTACGTAAGTGAAGCTGATGTGTAATAAATATGACTCGTCTATAATTTAATAAGTAAGAAAATATTTAATTGAGAAAACTATTTGTAAATGGTTTTTAAGACTTTGTCACTTACATTTTTATATTATTGAGGGACTAGTCGGAAGTCATTGCATTCATTATCTGGTGGTGGAATCAGAGTACAGACCAGATGACAGACATGATAGTCGGACCTTTGAGTTTGATAATGGAAGCAATGGCTTCTGAAATTAGTTCCTCAATTATAAAAAATGTAAGTGATGAAGTGTTAAAAACCATTTACAAATAATCTTTTTCAATTTTGACATTACTGTTACTAAATTCCTCCAGTTATGCATAAGAAAATATTTACGCAGGTTATTTTCAAGTAATTGAAATAACCTAGGACATAATAAAGAGGTGATGATTTCCTTCAAAATTAATCTGTGTGCATGCTATCTGGTATTTCAATTCATAATGTCTTTGTATGTTGCATTTTTAGCACCACATACTGATAGGCATTGTGTATTACTACAAACTACTTTGCATATTAATTGTTTTTTTATTCGGGTTCAAAATCTGAGTCATACCTGTAGTCTACTAGGCAGCTCTTGCTCTGAATATATCATGCAGAAACCTGCACTAAATGATTTCTAATGTATTGGCCTACTATGCACTGGGCCAATAGTGGTAACAGAGACAAATATGACAATCTAGCAAGACCTCCAATTATCATATGCTATGGACACCAGATTCAGTTGATAAAATGGCAGTAGGAAAGAGTTCAGCTCAGAATTACTTGTCAACTTAATTATATACAAAAGTCAAAGAAGTAGATGCTAGTGTTTGACTGAACTTAATTTAATAGTGTGAAGCAAAAGTGGAAGCTTAATACAACAGGTATTGCCCACCTAACTTGAACATACAGTCAGCTAAATCCTTTCATGGAAGTGTTGAAAACAGTGTTGTTGTATAAATTAAATTAATTGGGAGTCGATTAATAACACAAAACAACACTCACTTTTAAATTTTCCCGGAACCGGTTTCTGAGGCCTTCCCTCTATCTTCAGCCGGACATCGACTTGTTCTCATTGGTGTAGCTAGCAATATTTTGTCATCGGTCTCCTCTGGTGGCGGTTCGAGGAACTTGCTGAACAAATCTTTCTGGGGGATGTCGAAATTGAATACTTTGTTCCCATGTGGACAGTAGTTTTCCTGTTGTATGTTATAGTAATTTTTTTTTTTTTTACTAAAACATACAACAGGAAAAGAAAAACTGTCCACATGGGAACAAAGTATTCAATTTCGACATCCCCCAGAAAGATTTGTTCAGCAAGTTCCTCGAACCGACACCAGAGGAGACCGATGACAAAATATTGCCAGCTACACCAATGAGAACAAGTCGATGTCCGGCTGAAGATAGAGGGAAGGCCTCAGAAACCGGTTCCGGGAAAATTTAAAAGTGAGTGTTGTTTTGTGTTATTAATCGACTCCCAATTAATTTAATACAGTCAGCTGTATGAATACTAATTTTATTTAAATATATTAAAAGCATACCATGTTTTTCTCTTGAATGATGCATTAACAGCCTATTGTTCTCATGACATTGCTATACAAAGCCATTTGAGCAGTATCAGTGTTCAGTTCAACATTTCAATTCATTGAGCACTTGGTGACTTAAATTTTTACAATTAAAATTTGTTAGGCTTTCTGGCATTGATGTGCATTAACAAATTTATAGTTAATTCTCGAGTTGATTTTGACACTACAGCACTTATTTACAAAGGAAAACATGTTTCAGGAGTGATTCATTCCCATACTGAGTTCTTGATTGACTGCCTGCCTCATTGTAGTGGTTGGCCTTGGTGGCAGTTGCATTAGTATGTCACTTGATGGGATTTCAAAATTGAAAATGCATCTTTTGTTTTTCCAATGCAAATGCTTTTCCAAATTGTGAAGTTTTGTTTTCTTGAAATATTATTTAGTAGTATCAGATTTCTTTTTATGATGTGTTGACTCAGAGTGTCAAGTTACTGCTGGCTTGTCTTCCTGTTTTTGCTTTATGTTTCTAATGTTTTTGTGTTTATTTTAATTGTTCTGATTTAGATTTTTTGTGCAGTCGTTGCAACTATAATTGTCGCATCGTAAGTTGGTGATTGGCGTTTTGCCTCCACGTGCTATTCAGCTGCGAAAACAAGAAGAGGGGATAAACACGTCACTGACACGTCATTGCGGTTGCCTAGCAACCAACAATCCACCAATCAAAAGTAAACTGTTGTCATAGCAACCCGGCACACTTATCCTACGTTGTGAACTCTATCGCACTACACCACGTGCTTTATCCATGACGCTAGTCTATCGGCATATTGAGGTTTGCAATAAGCAGACACTGCTACTATTGTTGCTTCGCTTATGAATCAGCGATATCACAATACCGTCGTCGTTCGTTGCCCTTTACTATTAGATGGTATGCGTTGTTGGAAGGGAACAGGTGTGGATATAGTTTCAAGGAATGTCTTATGACCATCTGGGTTAATAACCGATCTTTTCAGTTTTATGACCAACCCTTCTTACGTGCCTTTGTCCGCTCCTGTTCTAACATGAATAACCCTTACGGTACTTAGGGTATTTCTTCCGGTCATCACTGCCAAACTAAGAGTGTACTGCTTCAAGTAGTGAATGTTTCACAGGTTGTAAACACCTTTACATTTTCGTAAAATAATTTGTGTGTTTCAGTGATCAACTTCAGTGTTTCAGTGTAACTTTAATATTTAGCTAATTATCGTTACTAATGGCTGCCACAAACACTTGTGCTTCAGAAACAGACAGAAAGAATCTGTGAAGACCACCAAAAATGTTTTTGGGTACGGAATTCCAATTAAAGGACAAGTAAGGGAAATTATATGTGCATGTTCAAGACCATTTAGAAAAGTATGAATTGCTTGAACTGGTAAAAGCAAACCGCAGTTCCCAAAATATATAGTTAATGAAATTGCTGCAGAAAAAGGCCACAAAATTATTAAACTTCCTCCCTACCATTGCCATTTTAATGCAATAGAGTTGATTTGGGCCCAAATAAAGGGATATGTAGCGCGCAACAATACAGATTTCACTATAACATCAGTTACAAAGCTAATAGAAGAAGCAATAGCAAAAATAAGTGCTAAAAATTGGGAAGAAGCTGTTTGTCACACAAAAATAGTTATAGTGGCAGCATTGGAAAATGAAGACGTTTTGGAAGAAAGTGGAAGAACTCATAATTTCCGTGGGAGATTGCAGTAGCTCTGACGGCGACGGCAGCGACAACGACGACAATCAGAAAAGCAGTACCAATGACAGCAGCGACTCTGAGATAAGAGGCATATTCCTATTGGAATAGAATGCATAATTCTATGCCGGTATGGCACTTTTGTTTCTCTAAATATAAACTGTAGCTAACCATTTATTTTTTGTTCATTCCGAAGATTTCGTATGGTGTAATTAGGTAACTGCTCACTTAAACGTGTAAACAGTCTTACGGAAGTCTTATGATTAATACTGCAGTACGCAAATTTCTAGGAATATGTGCGTGTGCATTAGCGCAACCGACCTTCCTTCTCCCCTCTACATGCCATCTTCGTTGCCTAGCACGTAGAGAGGAACGGTGCTATCCCCTCTCCTTCCCCACTCCTTCAACTGTCAATCACCAACTTATAATGCACCCATAATAATCGAGTATATTATATGTTTGTTCTCCTGTAGGTTATCTTTTAATTTAAAATTCAACATACTTTTGATGGACTGTTTTATGGGGTCAAAATGATGTTACGTTGGTTGAGGAGTTTCTGAAATTTGTAGTATGCAGATTTCTTTGATATATTCTTTTAAACAAGATAGAATATATCAAAGAGTACAATAATATCATTCATATTGCAGAATACAATGGATTCAGTGCTGAATTGGTCAAAAAGAAAATTAATAAATTCAAAAGACAACAAAGATGCAAACAAGTAACTACTCTTTCCCCAATCAGCAATGAAACTTCATACAGAAAATTTACATATCATCCCAAAGCTACACACCTTTTCCAAAAAGTCTTCAAATAGCACAGTAGTACTTTGGCCCCACAGAACAAATTTAGTGTACAACACCTTTTTGAAATCACATAATACAAAGGAGATAGCCACAGACAAAAAATCAGGTGTGCACCGGAAAAACTGCAAAGGCTGTGACAACTTTTACATTAGAAAAACTAAAAGGAACTTGAACATTAGGCTTAAAGGGCATATTAGAAACATCAGGAACAAAGAAATAGATATCGGCGGTAGCGTACCATTTTTGGAAGGAGTATCATGATATAGAACGAGAAATCCACTAATTAAAAAGTGTCCAAGGTCCAGCTGCATTAACCACGTGGGAAAAAATCTTCATAAAGAAATATGAAAGAAAATTGTCGTAGCAATAAGTGGAGCATTGAGTATTAGTTCGACTCAAAATTATATTAATTTTGTGCTTCAGTGTATCATAGTCCTTGCACATTGAAACATAAACGATGCTTTAAAATTACTAAATTTGCAAGAGAAAGCTATAAAATTCACATTAGAGACTGAAATTAATGGATTTCCTTCTTTTCTAGATCTAAAGATGATAAGAAATTAAACTTTTGTATTTATAGGAAGTCTACTCATATTGATAATTACATAACAAATAAAGTTTTAACCCTTTTTCACATTAATCTGCTGTTTTCAATAGTTTGATTTATAGATTAATAAATGTACCCCTGAATAAAGAGGAATTTAATAAAGAATATAAGCATATTATTAATACTGCTTTAAGTAATGATTTTAATAAAGATTTTATATATAAAAATTTAAATATCAAAAAACTGTTAATGATATTTCTATCCTTAAAAGATAAAAGATGATTATAATCTTAAAAAAATTTACTTACCATTAGTAACCATTTTCAAAACATTTTTAAAGAGTTTAGTATAACTTTCGTTCCTCAAAATAAATATAGTATTAAAAATGCATTGCATTCCTCTGAAAAAAGATAAAATTCCTAATAATAAAAAAATCTGGTATTTATCAATGTAATTATTTTGATTGTGATAAAATTTATATTGGAAAGACAAAACGTAATTTGGAAACCAGAACAAAAGAACAATTTCGTAGCATTAAGTACAGACTGATAAATCGGCCATAGCAGATCATTTTTGGTCATTTAATCATGAAATAAATCCAGAAGTTAAATTATTAAAACAATTAAATGGTCCAATAGATTTAATGGTTTGGGAAAATATATTTATTTTAAAAAATAAACATTGCGTAATGAATTTTGAAAAACCGGCAGTCGATTCTGTTTTTAAATTTGTTTCCTTTTCAGATTTTGGTAGCACTAACAAGTACATATTGAGATCTAGCATTTGTAACGTTGGCGACAAGTTTGTTTGTGATACTGACTGATGATGTGGAAGAATTTTCACGAAATTGCAATCCCGATCAATTTATATATATAAAAAACAGTTTCATCATTCCTTATAAGATAAATGAAGTTTTAAGTTACAAATTATTATAGTTGTAAATATTCCAAGATATTGAGCATTTTGTGTTCTACTTGAGATTATCATAAGTTACAGTAATATTGGATTGTACCTTTCTTAGGGAAAAGAGCTGAAGTTTATTTTTCAATGGTCATTCACCAAAATGGGGATACAAAGACTACAATGCCTGTGACAAAAAATTGAAGATTTATTAAATTCTAACACTTAAGATCTTATCTACAAGAATGGGAATTGCCCCACATACCTACACTATAATGGCCAGTGCACTAATCCAGACCTATTATTAGTATCTTCAGATTTAAAAGATAAGACAACACGTGAAATCATTGAAGTCATAGGATATGACCATAGAGCAGTTATTGCATGCATAATACTTCATGACAAACAAAATATTAGCAGGCCAAAGTTGAAATACTCTTGGAAGTTTAGAAAAGCAAATTGGACAAAATTTACTGAGGAAACTGAACAAAGTCTTTACTCTGCTCAACATGAAGCATCTGTAGATAAACTCAATAAGACAATAAGAAATGTAATTCTTGAAGCAGCAAAAAATGGATCCCAAGAGGAAAAACTAAAAATTACAAACCCTTTTGGAATACAGAACTATCAAAGTTAAAAGAAGAAAGGGACATAGCAAGGGAAAAGCAGAATTGTCCAATAACCCAACAGATACACAGGAATGGCAAAGAAAGGCAGCAAAATGTAAAAAAGAAATTCATATTGCAAAAAAAAACTTTCAGTGAATTTATTGAAAAAGCTGATTATAGAAAAGATGCAAAAAAGTATACAGATGTATAAGTAAAATTAACTGTCAGAAAGAAACAAGGAAAGAACCACTCAAACTAAATGGGAAAACACTTCAAATTACTCTATTTCTGAAGCCTTTAATAAGTATTACAGCTCTCAGCATAAACTTTCCTCTGAAGCAAAAAGAAAACAAAGGCAGATTAAAAAAGATCTCAAAAAATTTAAAAAGTGCCCAGATCAAACGAACGATATATTCAGCAAAGAATTCACCATAAGGAAACTAAATCATGCCATCCATGAGTTGAAAGATAAAAAGTCTCCTGGACCAGATAAAATACATGCTGAATTTCTGAAACACCTAGGATCAAAGAAAGGTACTACTGAAATTATTTAATATATCATGGACCTCTACGGTACCTACAGAGTTGAAAATAGCAATAATTATTCCTATTCTAAAAAAAAGACAAAGCACTCGACAAAATAAATAATTACAGAACAATTTCCTTAACAAGTGTCATTGCATAAACAGCAGAACATATGATTTCAGCAAGGCTAAATTGGTTCTTAGAAAGTAATAACATATTAACAACTGCTCAAACAGGATTCAGACAACACTTATCTACTAAAGAAAATACAATTCAACTATCCCAAAATGTCAAACGATCTTTCAACAAAAATCAAGATACGCTGTCAGTTTTCATTGATTTTGAAAAAGCATACGATTCAGTATGGAAACATAAACTTCTTGAGAAACTTTAAAAACCTGGCATTCAAGATAACATGTTAACTTGGATCACTCTGTTTCTCTCTCAACGTTTTTGTGCTACAAAATACAATGACAGTACATCCAAATTCCGACAAATAAAAATGGGCCTACCACAAGGTGCAGTACTGAGTACAGCGTTGTTCAATATCTACATCAATGATCTTCCTGCGGCTGTATCAAACACAGAAATAAAGATAGCACTTTTTGCAGATGATATGATCTTGTGGACATCTTCCCCACAAATAGAGAAATCCAAAACTTCAATGGAAAAGGCTCTGATACTATTGAAAAAGTGGACTGACAACAATTTGATGAAAATAAATACTGATAAAACAACATTCGAGATGTGTGTTTGGAGGAATTTAGTAACAGTGACGTCAAAATTAATATAAAAATTATTTGTGGTTGGTTTATTGACACTCGTCACTTACTCAAGAATAGGCAAACAAGTCTTGAGGAATAACAAAATGGAGTTAAAGTGTGGAACAAGGAACATGGATACCACCAACAAGGTAGGATTTGGACATTTATCATTTGAAATCAAACAGGATATAAAACTTTTCGGAAAATTACAGGAAAAAAGAAGAAAAATTGCAGCGGACATAAGATTCATAAATTTATGTATCAAGAAAAAAGTAGTACCTAATTTCGTAAGAAAAGTAGTAAAATTTGATAAAAATAGTAGACAACAAAAAGCAGCAGAGAGAAAAGTATTAATTGTAGAAAAGAATAAACACTATAGAAATAAAAACACGCTAGAAATAAAATTGTACAATTTGCATCAAAAACTTACCAAACAATTAGGAAGTATATTTTGGGAAAATTTTGAAAACAATTTATTATCATATCTTAATAGAAAAATGAAGACAAAAACAGCAAAGTTAAAGAATAAATTAAAAAATTTATGCCAGAAAGCAGGCACTTTTAAAAAGATAAATCAAAAAGACAAACATAACCTAAAAGATCATCTAAACAATGTGGTAAACCTATCAAACCAAAATTTTACAAAAACAGAACTGAATATGCTGAATCTAGGTTTAAAGACATGTGTAGATTATTCCAACCAAATTGAAGATTACATTGCTGACATCCAAATTGCTACATAAACACTTAATGAAGAAAGTAAAAACACAGTAAAAAACAAATGCTCCAAAATAGTAGAAGAGATTAAAAATGAAAAGAAAAAGAATTTTAGTAACCAAATCATAAAAGCTCTTAAAAAGAAACCGGTTATTTATACTAAAGCAGACAAGGGAAATAAACTAGTAATTCTGGAAAAAGAAGAATACACAAAGAGGATGGAAGATTTGTTAGAAGACAGTAATTACCAAAAAGTAGAAACTAATCCATTAAAGTACTGCATTGAAACCACAAATAAAACGCTAAAAGAGAGCAAAATAATCAACAAAAAAGAATTGTACAAAATTAAAGTAGATAATCCAACATTACCAAGAGTATATGGGCTGCCAAAAATTCATAAAACAGGGAAAGGCATGAGACCTATTACTAGTAGCATAAATGCCCCCACATATAATTTGGCCAAATGGTTACTAAGTAAATTTAATAGTTTTCCAAACTTTGAAAGTGCAAATTTAAGAAACTCTTTAGATTTAGTAGAAAAAATCAAAGATATAAATTTGGACAAAAATGACAGACTGGTTTCATTTGATGTCACATCTTTATTTCCAAGCATACCAACATAAAAATTGCAGACTGTGTTAAAAAAATGGCTAGCTACAATTGATATGGAAGCAATAGAAGCAGGAGAATATATTTCTCTAACAAAAATATGCATTGAACAAAACTTCTTTAGCTTTAATGGAAAACACTACAAGCAGAAATCAGGATTATCAATGGGCAATCCACTTTCACCTTTTTTGGCTAACTTATTTATGAGTGCATTTGAAACACAAATTAAAAAGTCCTTCCCATTGATCTTCAAGGTTTGGTATAGATATGTTGACGACATCTTTGCAATTGTACCAAGTAAACATTTAGATGATGCATTAAAATTACTCAATCTGCAAGAAAGGACTATCAAATTCACAATAGAAAAGGAAATCAATGGACAACTACCTTTCTTGGATCTAAATATCATCAGGAATGATACAAAAATAAAATTTGGAATTTACAGGAAGCCAACACATTCAGAAAATTATATAAAAAATAATAGCCACAACCCAATTACACATAAACATGCAATAATAAACAGCCTTACACACAGACTAGTCAACATACCCATGGAAAAAGAAGAATATTTCAAGGAACAAAAAGCAATAATACACATAGCAGAAGAAAACGGATACAACAAAAGTTTGGTGTTGAAGAAAATTAGAAAATCTAAACTAAAGAAAACCATTAAGGAAGCAACCACATTTATTAAAGAAAAAGAAAGCAACAGCATATTCAGTTCATTCACATATCATCCAAAAACATTTAATAAATTTAAAAAGATATTCAAGGAACAAAATATCATCTTGGCACCTACTAATAGATACTCAATTTTAAAATTACTAAATTCAAAAACAAAAGATGAAATTCCTTCAGGTAACAAATCTGGAATATACCAAATAAATTGTAAGAATTGTGAAAAATGCTACATAGGTCAAACAAAAAGAAATTTAAAAACCAGAGTCAAAGAACACTTTAGAAACATCAGATTGAAACAAGAAGACAAGTCAGCAGTAGCATTTCATTTTTGGAATGAAAACCATGACATTGATCCAAATCCAAAATTATTAAAAGGAGTGATAAACCAAAATAGATTGACAACATGGGAGAACATATTCATCTGGAAAAATAAGGATCGCGTAATGAACTTTGAAATCCCGCCAGTAGATAATTTGACAAAAAAGTTCATAGTTCCACCACCAGAGAGAGCAGATAACAACAGATGCCAGTTGGGAAGAGATTGAAAATGGAGGCCAGGGCCTTTGAAACTAGTCAAAATAAAAGTCTCATAAATATATGAAAAAGTAAGTGACGAGTGTCAATAAACCAACCACAAATAATTTTTATATTAACATTCGAGATATTTAGCTTAAAAAAAGAAAATCCCTAAACTAAATCTGCAGTTCAAGAAAACAAACCTGAAACAAGCATATGAAACAAAATATTTAGGAACAATTTTTGATTCAAAATTATATTGGAGACATATTGAAGCAGTAGTAAACAAATCAACAACAAAGTTTTCAATTTTAAAAAGATTAACTGGAGTCAAGTGGGGCAGTAATTGGGAGACACTGAACACCACATACAAAACATTCATCAAGCCAATACTTCTTTATAATGCAGAGGTAATAATTACAGCAAACAGTTCTAACATAAATCACCTAGAAGTATGCCAAAATCCGGCCCTGCGACTAATAACCGGTGCAGCAAAATCAACTCCAATCATGGCAATGCAAGCCTTAACTCAGAACTATCCAATACATCTAACTTTAGAGGAGCAGGCACTAATACAACATGAAAAAATGTTGCGGTTAAAAACAACAAACTGGGAGAAAAGATTACTACAACCAATCAAGATGAAAACACAAGTTTCCTACACAAAGTTACGGAATTAAAAACAGATCTGAATCTTCCTAATTCTAAAGAAAACATTTTAATCAAAGAAAACCCACTGACTTTTGAACCAATTAATATTCAATTAGATTTAAAACAAATAGTTACAAAATCTGAAACTTCCAAACCTGTACTAAAAGCACTAAGATTAGAAACTGTGAACAAAAGATACCCACCTGAAGAATGGTTATATATCTACACAGATGGATCTAACTTGGACAACAACTCAGGAGCAGGAATTAAGTGTGCACTGTTCTCATTCTATCAACCAGCAGGATACCACACAACAAATTTGGATGCAGAAGTAACGGCTATTCATATTTCACTCCAACACCTATACAGAATAGATAAGTTCATATAAAATGAGGTCAATCCAAATTAAAGAATGTCACAAAATGATCCAACAACTTCAAAAACTACAGAAAAGAATTATATTACAGTGGATACCTACACATTGTGGAATTGCTGGAAATGAATCAGCTGATTTTCTTGCCAAAAAAGGTGCAAATTTAATTCAGAATAAAGGTAAAAACTTACCCTTTACATCCATAAAAATATTAATCCAAAACAAATATAAAAACAAACAAAACCAATCAATATCTAACAAAGCCAAAGATAAAAAATGGAACATTTTAATTAAAAATCCAGAAATTATTCCAGAAATCCCACGTAAAGCTGCAGTAGCAAATTTTAGATTACTTAGGGAATATGATTATTTGGCCAAACACTTACACAGAATAGGCATTTATACAAGTCCAAATTGTCCTCTGTGCAACAAAGAAGAGGAAATGACTGAAGAACATCTTTTAACCTGTGAAGCCCTACCTGCTGGACCCACTACACAGAAATATTGGAGAGCAAGAGAGCTAATGGCTTCATTGCCAAAGCCTAGCATTTGAAAACAACAGTATATCAAGATTTAACTGTATTGGAACACCACAGTGAAGCGAAATAATTATTAATTTATAGATGAGTCGTATTTATTTCACATCTGCTTCATTTACGTACCTATTTTTAGGACATGTTTCGCAAATCATCGTTTGCATCTTCGGCTCTTATGCGACTAAAGCTTGATCCAGTGTTGTGGGTAGTTCTGGAGTTGCTACTGCCATCTGTTGATTTAGTGATGAATTTAAATGTGGGATTCTCTTCTGGCGGGATTTCAAAGTTCATTAGTTGGTTTTTATGTTTTTCTATGTATCGGGTTGTCTCATAAATTTGTTCGATTCTTGTTACATGTTTGCGACTAAGAACACCTGAGAACACTGCATGCCCACATTAATTATACATCAAAGAAGTTGCCTAACAATATGGGGTTTGTTTACAAATACAATAACTGAAAAGAATGCTATGAACACAAACCACAGCAACCTCACGGCCAAAGGTAAATAGGTCAACTTATGTGAGAATTGGTAACCAAACTTCAGTACGAGTTTGTGGATGCAACAGTGTGGAGTTGTAACTTATGAATGTTAATATGGAAGGCAAGAAGGAACATTTTCGACATTTAATGTTTTATTACCGTAAAGGTAAAACAGCCTCACAAACTCAACGGAAAATTTGTGCTGTTTACGGAGAAGATGGCAGTGGCGAATCGGGCATGTCAAAAATGGTTTACTCGATTTCGAGCTGGGAACTTCTCTGTGAAAGACAAACCTCGTTCTGGACGACCTGTGGTTACGGATGAGGAAAGGATAAAGGACATGATTACGAACAACCCCAGAATAACAACTCGGGAGGTAGGTCAGGAGCTAAACTTATCTCATGCAACTGTAGCCAGGCACCTAAAGAAACTTGGTTACATAAATCTTTGGGATGTATGGGTTCCGCACGAACTGAGTGAACAAAATTTAGTTCAGCGCGTTTCCATCTGTGATGCATTGATAAGACGCAATAAAACTGCCCCTTTTCTGAAACAGCTGGTTACAGGAGACGAAAAGTGGATTGTGTACAACAACATCCGAAAGAGAAAGTCATGGCGTAAGAAAGGGGAACCACCACTCTCAATTCCTAAACCAGGGCTTCATCCTGAGAAGATTATGCTGTGCATTTGGTGGGACTGGAAAGAAATTATTTATTACGAATTTCTTCCTCCTGGGGAGACCATCAATTCAGAGAAATACTGTTCTCAGTTGGATCGTCTGAAGGTTGCCCTGGAAGAGAATAGGCCAGAGTTAGCATCTAATGGTGGAGTCGTCTTTCATTAAGACAATGCCAAACCACACACTTCTATGGTAACTCGTCAGAAATTATGGTATTTCGACTGGGATGTGTTACCTCATCTGCCTTATTCTCCAGACATTGCCCCATCCGACTATCATTTATTCCGATCCCTGCAAAACTTCCTTAATGGCAAACGCCTTACTTCCTTGGAGGATTGCAGACTCGCCGTAGAAGAGTTCGTCAACCAGAAAACTGCAAGATTTTGGAAAAATGTTATTGATAAGCTTCCTGAGAAATAGATATATGTTATTGATAATAATGGTGCATACTGCACAAAATAAAGTTTGTTTTGAAAAGTTCATTGCCTTGTTTATTTTCGATGACCTTACATATGTAAACAGATTACCCCTACATAATTAGGCAACTTTGTTGCCATAGTTGTGATACAGGCATACAGTGCAGGCGTTCTTTGTCGTAAACACGTAACTAGAATCGAACAAATTTATGAGACAAACCAATATATTCTCTCCCATATGACGAGTTCACTATGTTTTTGTACGTATTTTAGTAATTCGGTGCTATCTTCAATTTCATGATTTTCAGACCAGAAATGAGCTGCTATTGCGGACTTATCAATATTTTTGTATCTTAAGTGTCTGAAGTGCTCTTTCTTTCTAGTGCCTATGTAGAAGGTTTTTTTTTTTTTTTTTTTTTTTTTTTTTTTTTTTTTTTTTTTTTTTTTTTTTTTAAATGAATTATGCATGAATTTTCTCTGGTTCTGGAGCTTTTCTTTTAGGTGTTTTAAAAGTAACTATATTAGGTTCAGAAGCTGTCAATTTATGGTGTATTTCTTCTGTTGAAGTTAAACAGTTACATGATATTTGTAGAAATATATTAACAGTGACATCCAAGATAATTCATAAAACTATTATTAGTCTATCGAGATTTAACTGATATTTAACTATTATTAGTCTGTTTTACACACTAAATCACATATTGGTTTTTGACGGAATAGTTTCAGGAGCATTGCTTCCATTTTCAAACTCGAAGGTTCTACTGTCATCTGTTGTTTACCCACAGTCTTTTCTTTGGTGGTGGAACTATGAACTTCTTTATCAAATTATCGACTGGTGGAACCTTAAAGTTTATTTCTCTCTCTTTATATTTTAATATCAAGAAGATCTTCCACGTCAGTTTGTTATGGTTTATCACACCTTTTAATAATTTTGAATTTGGGTCAAGGTTATGGTTTTTGTTCTAAAAGGGAAATACTACTGCTGACTTGACTTGCCTTGCTATTTCAATTTGATATTTCTAAAAGGTTCCTTGGGCTTTGATTTTTAGGTTTCTTTTAGTTTTCCCTATGTAGAACTTTTCAGTCCTTATAACTGATTTGGTATATTTGGATCTGCTGATTGGTGAGATTTCATCCTTTGTTTTTTAATTGAACAATTTTGTTACTGAATATCTATTTATAGGTGTCAAGATGATCTTTTGCTTTGACTCTATTAAATGTTATTGGGTGGTGTGTGAATCAAAATGTAGGTGACATAGTATGAAAAACTGGTTACAAATACTAAAATTAGCAAATGAGCCGATCTTGTATATACATTTCTCCATTTACAAGTGTTTTTAATGAAGACTAGTTTCTGGGAACTTCTTCCCTGTCGTCGTTAAAAAAACTTCTAAGTGGAGAAAAGTATATACAAGATTGACTCATTTGCCTGATTTTAGTAACTATGGCATGCCACTTTCTGAAATACTTCTTTTTATTCTATATTATGGCTGCAAATAGTTTCATGAATTTGGACATTATTGTTATTAAATTCCTCCAAATATCACATAACTGATCAGTGGATTTATGTACTACCCAAAAACATTTAATAAAATCAAAAAGATCTTCAGAGAACAAAATATCATGGCACCTATAAATAGATACATGGTAATAAAATGGTTGAATTATAAAACATAAGATGAAGTCCCACCAATCATTAGATTTGGTATATACCAAATAAGTTGTAAGGATTTTGGAAAATGCTACATAAGCCAAACAAAAAGAGACCTCAAGACAACAGTGGATTCATAGTTCTAAATATTTATTGAAACTGAACATGTTGTTACAGACTGATCTCCTCATTTAAATGCAATTTATCATGCATAAGAATTACTAAATTTAAAGGTGAGTCGATTAATGATACTAAGCATCACTTACTTTTTAAATCTTCTGGAAGCTGTTTCAGAGGCTACTTTCCTCCAAAACATGTTCCTGGAAATTTAAAAGTATGTGTTGCTTAGCATCATTAATCTACTCACCTTTAAATTTAATTTATTGCAACATATTCCCGAGAATATCTTGAATATACAACACTATTTTCAGCACTTCATCAAAGAAGATAACAAGATTTTTCTTTTTTCTTTATGAATTCAATTTTGTATTCAATAGGGTATATGTTTATAGGTATTTTTAAAGCACTGAAGTACACAGTCTTTGCAGCTAACAAAGAGCTCTTTTCTTTTTATAGGTTTGGAATATGTTGTGGAGCTATTGAAGGATGACAAAGAACCAAGGTACTTCTGCACATTGTGTTTAAAATGTGGAGATCCACGAGTTATTTTGTCTCATGTAGCTGGAATCATACACAAATCGAAATTCCTGGTAAGATGTGTTCTATGCTTGGAATATCAAGATAAAAATGGCAGCTTGGATGAGCAATTTTTTTAGACTTGAAATATTTGTCTTGTTAATTACCTTGGTATAAAAATGTATAAATTTTCAATGTAAAAGATATCTTGCATATTTTTTGCATTTAATTTACTTCATGTTGGTTGACAGATATGTGCACTGGAAATGTACATGGTTAAAAGTATGCAGGATTCCCATAAATTAATTAATAAATTAATTTTTTAGCATAGAAAAAAAAGCCCTGTGGCATATTTAAGTTTCATGAGTGTAGAGGTTTTAAATACAGGGTATGTGTACGATAATGGAAAGGCAGATTTGTTATTTATTATTCAACTCCAAGATCTGCTCTTCTATTACAATTTTTATGCTTATTATTTTCAGTAGTTATAACATGCCATCATTTTAATTTAACTTTTTTTATGAGTTATTTTTATTGTATGAGCCCGGAAAGATACATCATTTTTCTTTTTCAGTGAAGTTTTAATACATTCTAATAGGTTTGTGTTTGGTCAACACATTACCCCATTAAAAAAGTCATTGTGTTGAATGTGGAGGCAAATGAAGCTGTATAATGATCACCAGCATGAGGAATCCATCTGTTCAGAAATCTGGTGTTGAGCCCCAGTCAGATTTCATCATGAAAATATCCAGGTGCATCATAGTTTGGCATGTCCCATTGCAGCTAAGGCCTCAGCCATAGTTTTAGCATATTTAGGTACTCCCCTCTATTTTCTCTACAAAGAATGTTTTACCCGGAACAAATAGATTGAGCTTTGTTTATGTGTGGCCATGATAGGAACTAATGTGTTACGATGCCTGACTATAGGCTGCTAATTAAGTTGTTAATCTATTGTTGTTAACTGTGGCGTGAGCATGAGTACCGCAGTATAGAGTAGTGTCGTATCACAAAGTAGGTGTGTCTAATAATAATTTTCAAACAGGGAAACTTCAAGAAGTCACCTCAGAGGGTTGTAAACTCCCAAAGCAGAATGATTTTTCAGAATGAAAAATGTTTTCCAGTTGTGCATGAAGGAAAACCAAAACAATCTAATTCTTCCTCTGCAAAGGACAGTTACTAGAACAGCTATGGCAGAAGGTAAAAGTGAAGCCACAATAAAATGAACTGTCAGAAAATTTGAAAAACCTAGCATTTCCCATACATGAGTAATAACATTATTTCAGAAAAACATAATTGGAAAAAGAAGTTTCAAATGGATGACTTTGGTAAGTGTGTCATTCATAGAAATTTTTTAGAGTAGTATGAAGTGCATAAAGAAATTCTAATAGTGCAGAAGTTATTTTATGCAGTAAATGAGAAAATTAATTTCGGTGGTGGACAGAAACCATACTGGCAAATATTAAAAGAAATGGGATTTAGCTTAAGAAAATATAATAATATTTGGCACATTTTAGTGGAACGTCAGGATATAGATCGCCACCTTATCACTGCGATTTAAAACCTCATTGAACTGATCTGAAATATCATGGAGCAAAAAATAGCAAAAAAATGTGTGTTCTATGACTTAAAATGCACTTAAAGGACTAACTAGAAAGTATTAAATTTTAGATGAGTCGCATTTATTACACATCTGCTTCACTTTCGTACCTATTTTGAGGACATGTTTCGCAAATCTTCGTTTGCATCTACGGCTCTTGTGCGACTGACGCTAGATCCAGCGGTGTGGGTAATTCTGGGGTTGTTGCTGCCATCTGTTGATTTAGTGATGAACTGAAATGTGGGATTCTCTTCTAGCGGGATTTCAAAGTTCATTAGTTGGTTTTTATGTTTTTCTATGTATATCCTCTCCCATATGACGAGTTCACTATGTTTTTGTACATATTTTAGTAATTCTGTGCTATCTTCAATTTCATGATTTTCAGACCAGAAAATATCAGAATTAAATAAGTTACCTTTCGAAATTTAACTGTATTGGAACACCACAGTGAATTGAAATAATTATTAAATTATAGATGATTCGTATTTATTTCACATCAGCTTCACTTACGTACATATATTGAGTACATGTTTTGCGAACCATTGTTCGCATCGTCAGCTCTTATGCCACTCATTCCATTATCAAGAAGTTGTCTACTGGCTAGAATCTTGGTGTTGACAATTTCAACTAGCCAGTTGACAATTTCTTGATAATGCCTTCAAGTAGAGGCGAAATGCATTGAAAGGAAATTTGTGGTATGTGAAATACAGTGTCTCAGTCAACTCATTGTATAATTTTAATTATAACTTCATGTTCTTTAAATTCTGCAGCTGTGTAATTGGTATGTATGAAATTGAGTATTTCCATCATTTTCCATGGTCACTTATTTCCATAATTACTACTGTGTTTCATTTGTGATTTTTTATCTCAGCTTTTCTGTGCTGTTATTGCACTCTGTTGGGCTTAGCTCTCTTTTTATATTTTCACTTATTTTGCAACATTAATTTGGTATTGTTTCTGCTTGATTTAGGTTTTTATTGGCAATTTGTATATCTGCAATGTAATCTTCAACCTTTCTGTAGAGCTCTACTCATCTTTTGATCCCTTTGTTCAGTAACTCAGGTTTTGATTCAGTGAGCAAGTGTCTGAAAATACAATTAACGAAAGAACACTTTTATTAGTACTGTATAGTTTGGATATTCCCTGCAGAAATTCTTTCGAAGTCCAACATTGAACTGGCTGAAATGAGTGGTGACGGATGAATCCTGCCTAAGTTACTATGAATAGCAGTATAGATAATTTCAATAGTTGCAGAGCCATTTGCTGCTATGCTCAGCACCAATGTCCCAGACATATGCGTTGCGGACTGTTAAAATTGCACAGGTGCCATTGCTAGAACTAAGCTATCTGTATCATTTATTGTGAAAATGAATATTGTACGAGGGCTAATCAACAAAGACTGAGACTGATTTTTTCCTGTAGCTTCCGGGATAGTTTCGTATCTATAACAAAAATATTTGAAAAGAGCTGGTTTTTATGTATAATGTCAGTAGGCAGCAGCACTCTCATATTGGTAGGTTGGTAGTAATGCTCTATTTTGTAGACCCTACGTGCATTTAGCATACCAGACAGTGGAAGTGACGCGAGAGGAGCAGTACAGTGCAATCAAATTCTGTTTTCGTTTAAAACATACAGCCACCGAAACTTATGAAAAGCTGAAGCAAGCGTACAGTGAAGATGCACTACCTCGTAATTACAAATTATACAATAAGTTAACTGAAACACTCAGTACTTCACTTACCTCAGTTTCTTTTTAATGCATTTTGCCTGCACCAGAAGTCATTATCAAGAAGTTGTTGAAGCTGTGTTGTATTAGCTTGATTGCTCTTCCTTCCATCCAAGTTTTGGTGTTGATTGGCACAGGAGAGAATGAATATCCCCCTCTTCACGTATGAACCAGTGAACTGTGGAAAGTTGCCATTTTCAAGCTTTTCAAAGGATGCTATTATGTCTTGTGAAGCTTTTTAGTTTGATCTTCACTAAATTTGACTATGGATAGTGTTAAGGAGAACAGCCATTTTAACACTGGTAATGTTATCCTTGTAAGATTTCCTTTGTACAGTTTTTATTAAATGTGTATCACCAATATACTGTTCTTCGATTTCTTTTGATTGCCCCCCTCAGTTGCGTAGATGGTAGCATGTCTGCCTCACATTCAAGAGGTCCTGAGTTTGAATCTTGGTCAACGGTCTTGAGTTTGAATCTCGGTCAAGGTGAGTTATCTGGATAAGGTTTTCTCTGGGGTTTTCTCTTATCCTGAAAGATGAATGTCAGGTAACTCTAAACTCCATGGAACCCGGGGTCATTTGAGCACCATTTCACCCATTCCATTCATCGTCTGATATGGCTTAATGTTGGAGGATGTAAATTAAACACACACACACACACACACACACACACGCACGCACACGCACACGCACACGCACACACACACGCACACACACACGCACACACACACGCACACACACACGCACACACACACACACACACACACACACACACACACACACACACACACACACACACACACACACACACACAAAATCTTTTGAACACTGTTCAGGGTTGATGCATCAGTGCAACTGTGTTTAGTCCCACTCTTAGGAGTTATTCCCTCCAATTTTTTCTGCTTTTATGTGTGCTTTGAGGAATTTAGTAACAGTGACATCAAAATTAATTTAAAAAATTATTTGTAGTTGGTGTCACTTACGTTTTTATATTATTGAAGGACTAATTTCAGGAGCCGTCGCTTCCATTTTCAACCTCTATCCAAATATCGTCTGATAGAAAAGAGCAGATGACAATAGAAGATAGAGGTTGAAAATGGAAGTGATGGCTGCTGAAACTAGTCCCTCAATAATGTCAAAATCTAATTAACTAAGTGTCAAAAAACCACTCAGGTGATTTCGTCTGTGGCCCTCATTCGAGAGGTCCAGGTTCGATTCCCGTGGCCAACTGGTGGAGCAGTAGGATTCCTGAGTAGCCTCTCTTCATCTACTTCTGAGGATTCAATTCTACCTCTAAATAATTGCAACAACATGTGATATGGCAATTTTTTTCTAAGTCCTTCGTACTTTTTATACAACTATGATGTTTTTATATACACCTATGATTTTTAATATCATTTCTTTACTTTTTAGTGCAGTTTCATGCTGGAGTGCATTCTTTTGATGTTATTGAAGTCATAACTTAATTGTTTATTTATTCACTTACTGTGTATGTAGCTATATTGAAGAACTCAGTGCAGCTAAACTATCCTCCTTTCTCCACTGAATGCAAGGCTGCCAAAAGTCTTATTTGTCGCTAAATTACACTATTTAGCAACCTAACTGCAAAGTACCTAAATTGCACTACCTAGCTAATTACAGTATGCGCAAGATAAGAAGAACGCTGGATTTATGGGGTGGTGCGGGCAGAGGGAAAGTTGCGAGAGCTAACACTCTTATTTCTGCATTGTGGTCAACCTTGAAAAACACAGTTCAGCAAAATAGCGTGTAAGATAACCGAAGATATGCACTGCAAGTGTGAGATCTGTGGACAAACATTAAATTGAACTCGATCCGATAAGCTGTATATTTATATACTTACTATTTATGAAACACACAAAAACAGTAAACAAATATTATGACAGCTATACTCACTCATTCACTTTGTGATTCTTCGATTTCTGTGTCCACTGTATCAGTTTCATCGCTAGTATCCTCTGATGTATTGATGATAATTTCATCAATCGCATTTATCACACCATTATTTCTCCAATATTTCATTTCCAGCTCTTGGACCTTCCCAATCTGTCGCAGTTACAAAAGAGCATACTTCTATAGGAAGTTTCTGCAGATTTGTGGCTGACATATCACCAGTAATGTTGTGTCCTCTGAAAACGTTCTTTATTTTTGCCCACGCCAGTTCAATTGCATTCAGATCACAGTTATTCGGAGGTAAATGAATAATAGTGTGTCCCCTTTCGAGAACCATAACATCCACAACATAGATAAGTCTTGCTCCTAGATTTGTTGGCTTCTATTAAATACCGGTGGAGCTTTGGTAATGGAGGGAAATAGAAAGCTATGTAGAAATATACAAACGGCTCAGAGTAAGAGAAAAAGAATGATAAAGGAGCAAGCTATAAGGAAAAGGAGGAAGCCAAAAAGGAAAGGATTGAAGGGAAAAGAAGAAAGAAAGAAAACATCACTATTAGTCATTACCATACACAGATCACAGCCTTACCTGCTTTTTCCTGGTGTTTTTGGAGATTCATTGGGATGAGATGTACAAAACGATCTAATACGCCTGACAGTGCTGATGCTTTTTCCTGTGTAAGCAGCAGCTCGTTCTATAGATTTGCAACTGGGAACATTAGCTGGTTGTTATCCTTTTCTATATCGCAACTTTCGCTACTATTTTGCAGCCATCACTCTGCACGACTGTACGTGCATGTTTCTGAGTCGGAGTTTGTTGCTCAGAAGGTACATATGATGATGAGTTTGGTGTGCCCTCAGCCATAATTACAAACTGGTTAAGCTGTAGTAATTAACCTCAAACTTTCACAAAACGAATGCACATAGAAAACAAAGAGCGCACATAAAAGCTTAGCATATTAGTCACTAGATGTCAGAGTGTACAAGTGTAGTGTACGAGTGTAGTGCATTTCATGTTTCTAAGTTGTCATCTGTGTTTATGGAGTTAGCCGAAACCTACCGAATGAGGACTTGGGAGACGAACGCTCAAGATAAATTGCACATACTGTACACTAAACACACACAATAGTCACTCGGAACACAACATCCATGTTCTTAGCAGACCCTCATCAAATAATAATTGAAGGCAGGCCTCCTCATTATTTAAATAAAAGAGGAAATCCATTTTACTGATTTGTTGAACCATTTCCTGATTTTCAACAATGTACTGAACGAATCTTAAATATTCGAAGAAATGCCCAGAACGAACTGCCTTCACTTCTAACAATACAGTGAGTACTTCTGCTGGACAGCAAGCTTACTTTTGTAAAGCAGTAAACATGGTCAGTATTTTCCAAAACTGACATTAATTGCATCCACTGGTGTTGGACAAATGTTTGGGGCATTTTTGCAGAGATTGGCTACAAGTGTTACACATCTTTCTCATGTTGGCTGCAATGCGAGAACATGCAGGTTGTCTGTTTGCACATGCGTATACCTGCACATTGGGACTTAGAAAATATTCTCACGTCACACAAAAGAAAGTTTCTGCTATTGTTTAAGTTAATTGATGGAAATTATTCATTTCTTCACACTAGCCGTTTTCAGGCTAAGGTATTGGATTGATAGAGTGGACATGAAAAATTCAATGCCACGGCTGGAATTTGAACCACAGATCTACTGATTTCTGTCCAGTCACCTTTATCCATTGAACTACCATGGCCAATTTGCCATCATGAATCAATTGGAGAATATCATGTTATAACGGCAAATTGGCCATGGTAGCTCAATGGGTAAGAGCGACTAGATGGAAATCAGTAGATCCGTGGTTCAAATCCTAGCCGTGGCATTAAATTTTTCATGTTGACTATCAATTTCTGCTATTGTTTGGAGGTAGAGATGATGTTCTCAAAGCACCACATTGGTAAGCAATATGAAACAGAAATCTCATATTTGAAGTGCTGCGATGTTTCAAGTTCATTTTGAAGCCCCAGGTTGGAAAGCCATATGCAACAGAAATTTCATGTTTGATGTGCTGTAATGTTTCATGTTGCTAATTTCGAAGTCCCAGGTTGGGAAGTTATATGCAACAGGATTATGCACATGGGTAAAAGTTGCAGATGATGGAATTGATGTTCTCGTAGAATTACTTAAAGTTGAATTCTGAAACTTACCTCAGCTGCTCTTGTATTAGTATGACTACTTTAACTGTAGAGCTACCATTGCAACATGCTGGTACAACATGAATTCCCAACTGACTCACATTTTTCCGGTAGACCACAAGGAAATTTCAAATATGAGGTCAAATACCCTAATGGGGACTTTCAATTTCTAAGTACTTAAGACAGATTTAAGCTTTTTGTTATAGTTAAATTTATAAGGCCAATCAGTAATAATTGTCTTAAGTTTGATGTGCTTGAATAAATTTAATTCATTTTAAGAAATCATTCCAAAATTATGTTCTTTAAAAAATGGGTGTTCTAAGCAAAAATAAATAGAGGCCTATCCTCCCAAAGTAATTAAATCTAAGTTTGATTTAAAAAATTTGTTAAAGCATTGATTACCCTGGTTATGACCAATCAAATAAATTGAGTTCTTGCAACAAGTATTTGTAATTTATTGCCATATCATCTGTTCAACTTCAAGAAAGACTAAATCCAGAGCCAGGGAATTATGCTACATTGACATGAAATTCTGTGACTACTATATTTTTTATGTAGCTGCTACATCTTACAAAATTGTATTACTTTCTTTATCATCTGACTTTAGTAAATGCAATGGATAAAGTGCATTCCATACAAAATCTTGATATTTCATCATACGAGGCCCCAAAATCCTAAAGTAGCATTCTTAGATAAAGATACGAAGGCACGCACATAGATGTGTGTGGAGCATGACTCAAAGATGAGATGTGAATATTTTCAAGAAAACCACTCTCCAAACTATCCTTTACATGGACTTTTCTTTGAAATGGTTGATTTTCCTCTAATGATTTTTATTTAATTACCATACATTTAAGATATAAGAACAAGCAAAATACTTTATCTTTAATTTTTGGGAATCCTTGATGTAAGTCTTCATCCAAAAAGGATTGACTAAATTATAAAAAATAGATTCTTTACAGGTGCTTTTGATTCACCATTGCATGTGTAAAATATGTGTATTGAATAGATGCCAAAAGGAACTTAAAACATGTTTTTTATATGTGTTTGGAGGAATTTAGTAACAGTGACGTCAAAATTAATTGCAAAAACTATTTGTAGTTGGTTTATTGATACCCGTCACGTACTTTTTTATATTATTGAGAGACTAGTTTCAAAGGCAATCGCCTCCATCTTCAATCTCTTTCCAACTGGCATCTGTTGTTGTCTGTTCTCTCTCTGATGGTGGAACTATGAACTTCTATCCCACCAGTAGATAATTTGACAAAAAAAGTTCATAGTTCCACCACCAGAGAGAGAGCAGACAACAACAGATGCTAGTTAGAAAGAGATTGAAAATGGAGGCGATTGCCTTTGAAACTAGTCTCTCAATAATATAAAAAAGTAAGTAACGGGTATCAATAAACCAGCTACAAATAGTTTTTGCGATTCATGTTTTTTATGTTGCTTATAAAGAAGGTATTGCATAGGATTAGAAGTTAGAAATACTTTTGTATGATTAACTAAACTGTGCATATTTTATTTATTTATAGGCAAGAAATTTTCCAAAAGTGACAAATGAGATTCAGAAGCATTACATAAAAATGAAATCAACTCGTCGTGCTAAAGTTGAACTCATCAATTTCATTTGCAATAAAATTGAAGAAAAGCATGGACGTTCAAAATTAGTTGTTATGGAGAAGCAGCGCTTTGAGAAGGAGAAACAGGATATAATCCGCAATATCACTCTCAATCATCATCATCTGAGGTGTGTGTAATAATAGCACTTTTATAATAACTTGAAATTTCTATTTTATCTCCAACTATAAAGCTTTTACATGGATCGTCAAATTGTATATACATAAAATTAATTTAGTAATATTTACAAAAATGTTTACAAAATAAATAAGAAGTGTAAATAGCATATCCTGCCTAACCTGTTTGATATTCTTCCACGGGATAAAATACTTCTTGTAATAAATTTTAACAGCCTTTAGTTTTGTTTTTTCGTTTATCTGTTTAATTTCAGTCGGTAGATGGTTTTACAAATCTTTGATGCATTTGTAGTTTAGGATACCGGTAAGTCTGTTTCTAAAGTAATTATATGGTGTTATGAATATTAAAAGCAGAAGCATTATTAACAGTGAAGTATTCTTCATATTTGAGTTTGATTTATGAGTCACTATGTTTACACTCAAACTTCACTTACTTGTTGTATAATTGAAACGTTTTCAAGATCATTCGATCTCATCCTCAGCTGTTTGGTGACTAAATGAACATTCCTCTTCTTCCACTACTACGGAGCTCCAATCACTCTGCCATCTGGTGTTTGGGGCACCAAGTTTTAATACTTCATTTAATGCCGGGATTTCAAAATTTATAACTTTATCACGGTTTTTGTTTATGAATATTTTTTACTAAATATCCAATTCTATGGGTGTACTTAAAGATTTTAACAGTTTAATGTTGTGGCCAATGTTGTGATTTTCTGTCCAAAAATGGTGTGAAACTGCAAATTTTTCTGTTTGTTTCAACTTAATGTTCCTCTGGTGTTCTTTTTGCCTGGTTAACAAGTTTCTCTTAGTTTTTCCTATGTAACTTTTTTCACAGGTTTCACAATTAATCTGATAAATTCCTGATTTCAAATTGTTGGAGATTGAATTTTTTAGTGGTTTATTTAGCAGGTTCCTCAGACTGAATTTGTTTTGGGGTGCTAGTTTTAAGTTTAGTCTTTTGAAGATTCGTTCAAATTTTCTAAAAGCCCATGGATGGTAGGTGAATTTTCTATATTGCCAATTTGTGTTTTTAAGTGATGTGAGAGTGGTATTTTTTGATATTATCTTCGGTTTTTCCTCTCTCTTCATCATGTTCCTTATGATGGACAGATGCTGTCCTTTCACAAATAATTGTGAACTTAATAACTGGCACATGTCAATAGTGCAACACAAATGCATTCGCAACTTAATGTTTTCTGCACAATCACAGAATGACACAAAAAGCATCATACTATCAGGACGGTTGTTAGTAAAGTGACACCAAGCTATCTGATTATTCTGGGTTCTCTGTACACGATGTTTCTAGAACAACTAAATTACTTCTCTTTTATTGGTTCATGTCACCACATTAGGTAATTGCATTATTGTAATTACCAATAGCAACAATCGACTCATTCCTTTCAAATATTATCCAGTTTTGCATTTCCTATTTTGTATCAATTACTTTTTCCAGAACAATTCTAAATAAATTATTAAAATTTAAAAAACATGAAATAACCTCATAAAATATTTAGTTTTTCAACTGCATTTCTACATGGGTCTCTTTTCTGTATTCCTGACATTAAACGTATTGCTCTTTTTTGCAGCCTAGTCTTTAAAGCTAATGTTTTTTTGTACTGTGGCCCCTAATACAATTCCATAGCTCAAGTGAGCATGAATGGAAGCATAGTATATTTTAGTTAATTGATGGTAGCTAAACAATTTAACGTTGTTGATTTCCTTAACAATGGAGAGTAAACTGAAGACGAAGGCGATGTGCCTTCAAAGTCGATTTTTCTAAAGAAGAAGGAATTATCAACTTCTTAAGTTAAGTGGAGACTCTGTTACAAATATTTTTATTTGTGTAATATTTGTTACTTCACTGTGACTAGCTTCATTTTCGGTTTGATGTCCATTCCATTTCATTTTACTGTGTTTTACTAATCCTAAGAAGTTTGTTTCATTTACCTGTTGAATTTCTTTATTTCCTATTGTTTACTTTATATTTGCTTTTTTTTTTTTTTTTTTGTACTAAGACTATTTTTACCACTCTGTTTGGTTTGTGTTTAATATCATGCCTAAACTTTCTAAATGTCTACTTTTAATACTAGAGTATTTGCCCTATTTTGTACTTCTGTTTTTGTTTTTCCTGTTACTGAAATCTTGGTGTCATCCGCATAGCCTTTCGCTATTCCCCCTGCTCTTTTATTATGAGGAATAAGTGGTTTATATACAGTAGAAATAAATACGGTCCCAATTTTGAGCCTTGGGGCACTCCATGGGATTCTTTTTTTAACAGTGATCAAAATTTCATTAACTTCCACTTAAATCCTGTATTATTTCCACGCATTGTTCTCTATTTTGTAAATATGAGCCAAGCCATAAAAGTGGTATGCCTCTGATTCCATAGTTTTCCAGTTTTGGCATTAATGCCCGATTTGACCAACAGATGTTGTTTTCATATGCTATGCTTTGGCAATGAAGCCATTAGCTCTCTTGCTCTCCAATATTGTTTTAAGTAGCTTAAATGTAACCGTTTTTTAAGTGGACACCAATTTTTGGCTTGTAATGGTGGTTACATCATCCACTCACTTTAACCCCCAGTATGTCTGGAGGGCCACACCTGTCTTTGGTTAATGGGTCCATCGGACCTGGCCGGGAGGAGTTTTAAAGTCGGCTTTTCTCACAAGCACCAATTATGGAACATTTGTAAGCTGTGACAGGCCAGCGTAAGAGGTGAAATAGCATTTCCTCTATTTCTGATGTAGTTATACCGCTAACGCTCGGTCCCCAGAGCCTCATTGGTAAAAGCAAGTTGCACCACGGGCAGGTTGAGGTTGGGATTTGGATAGGAGAGGTTATGGAATGCATATCACTATCCCTTGCATCCCTGGCCAACAGATGTTAAAATCAACATTAACAAATGTCATGTAACAATTGTCACAGTGCTAACAAAGCTGTTAAATTTCTTACATTTCACCAACATGTTTTCTGAAAATGTTAAACACGTGTTAATGCCAGGAGACTTGTAAATATTACAGCTATAGAAGGCTATGGATGAGTCCTATTATTTTCTGAACGTACTGCGATGCACTTTTGTTTTTATTTTCGTCTGCACACAGCTGAAAACATGGCGAGTAAACAAAATCGTAAACAAAAGCCGTGAGACAAATTTCTCATCGATGGAGAAAGAATTGTTAATTGAATTGATGATGAAGTATAAGGATATCATGGAAAATGAGAGGACGGATGCGGTGAATGTGAAAGAGAAAGATGTCACATGGGAAAAAATTGGAAATGAATTTAATTCAAATGCCTGTGTTACTACTAGAAGCACAAAACAACATTGTCAGTATTATGGAAATTTAAAACGAGGAACGAAGAAGGACAAGCGACGAGTAACTTGAACGTTTCAAGATGGGAGGTGGTCAGTGTATTAACATAATTCAGTGAATTATAAAATTGCAAAGTTATTAATACTTGAAGCAAAGGTGAGAACGGCATATTCCTTTTGATGCATGTTCTAATGTGGTATTACATAAATTTCAAACAAGGAGTTAAGAAGAACAAGTGACAAGCGACTTGAACATTTCAAGATGGGAGGTGAACAGTGTATTATCCAAATAATTCAATGAATTATAAAATTGCAAAGTTATTAATATTTGAAGCAAAGGCAAGATCGGCATATTCCTTTTGATGCATGTTTCAGTATTACATAAATTTAAAACGAGGAGCGAAGGACAGAAGTGATGAGTGACTTGAACGTTTCAAGGCGGGAGGTAGACAAGTGATTATCCACATAATTCAGTGAATTATAAAATCGCAGAGTTATTAATACTTGAAGCAAAGGCAAGATTGGCATATTCCTTTTGATGCATGTTCTAACTCAGTATTACATAAATTTAACATAAGGTGCGAAGGACACGAGTGACTTGAACGTTTCAAGGCGGGAGGTGGAAAGTGTATTATCCACATAATTCAGTGAATTATAAAATTGCGAAGTTATTAATGCTTAAAGCAAAGGCAAGATTGGCATATACCTTTCGATGCATGTTCTAACCTCTCTTGTACTTCCACAGTAACCTTCGTAGTAACTTGTTTCGACAGTCTATACCTCTGTAGAACATTTTCTTCTGTAGCTCCTCAAAATCATTTCTCCTCATAGGCTGTACTCTATTACAAATGTCATTTAGACAGTCTTAAATGTAGCAAATCGACATCAACAGCTGCATTCACGCCCGCCATCTTGACTATTTAGAATTGTTAAGGACTTAAAACAGAAATTTGGCTTGTTAGTTTAACAAGAGATTTAACACAAGTGTTAAGCTAACACATGTTGGTGAAATCGGGCATAAGATTTCTATGTTGGAAAGGCTTTAGAAAGATCAAGAAAAATAGGGACTATATGTTCTTTTCTATTTAGGGCATTTATAATAATGTTATTTTCTTTGCAAATTACTTTTATTGTAGACTTCTGCTTTTGAAACCCAAACTTACATTCGGATAAAATTTGAAATTTTTTGCAAAAGCATTGTAACTGTTAGAAATAATCCTTCTACTATTTTAGGGAATCGATAGATAGCTACAGACCGATATCATTAACTTCAAACATAGCAAAAGTTCTAGAAAGAATGATAGCTACAAGACTGACATTTTACCTGGAAACACAAAACATAATAGTCCCAGAACAAGCCGGGTTTAGGAAAGATAACTCAGCAATACATCAGGTCGTAAGACTTACACAAGACATTAAACAACATTTTAATAAAAATAAGACTTCTCTATGGCGAGAAATGCTACTACACAAGATGAAATCATATGGCATATCAGGTCACATGCTAAACTGGTTTCAATCCTTCTTATCTCAAAGATGGTTTGCAGTGCAGTCCAAAACAGTCACATCCAAATGGAGACAAACCCAAGTTGGATTACCCCAAGGATCTGTTATAAGTGCTATTCTCTTTAATATAACGACCTAGCAGATGCACTGAAGTAACTAGATAACATACAAGTGGGAATGTATGCTGACGACCTAGCAATATGGACCTTGGGAAAGAATATAAGTTCTGGGAAACATTGTAAAAAGTTACAAAAAACAATGGAGAAGGCAATTATAATACTAGAACAATGGACTAACCATAACAATATGGAGATAAACATAGAAAAAATCCAATATCAACTGTTCACAATGCAACACAAAACAGAAAATATATGTCTGCAAATCAATAACAAAAATTTACAAGAAGCTTCCACAACAACATATCTAGGAATAGAACTAGACCGGAAACTATCAATGAAAGAACATGTAAACAATGTAACAAATAAGATCAACAAAAAGAACAACATCTTAAAATGCCCAGCAGGAAAAAAATGGGGTGAAATATGGACCTCCTTAATAACACATATAAAACATACATAAAACCCAACTTACTATTTGAAGGAGAACTGCTGGCAACAGTAAGCAAGAAACTCAAAAGGAAAATAGAAACCTCACAAAACAATTCACTAAGAATAACACTATTTGAGACTTCCGTCAGATACATGGGTTTAAAGCTATACAACCACTTGCCAAATCAATTAAAAAACATACCCTCTATAAAAAAGTTTAAGACAGAGCTACACAATTTCTTGAAGAAAAATCAGTTTTACTCAGTAAATGAATACCTAGAATACAAATCAGGTAAAGCATAAATTAATCAGTTTGTTGTGCATAATTATACTATTGTATTCTATTTCTATTCTTGTTTCATGTGTCCGAGATTGGAAGACTCACCAACGAAGAATTTTAGCCGGCCAAAGCATTAAAATTAAGTGTAATTGTGTAAATTATTTGAAACTTAAGATTGTAAATACCTCATTGATGAACTGTAAATGTTGTTAAATACTGTAACTATATTGACAATGCCTGTAATTCTGTATGAATTCCTGTGGCTAATAAACATTGTATTGTATTGTATTGTATTGTATTGTAACAGGAGCTGTGAAAACAACACCAGTTGCCATACTACAGAGCTTCACAAAAAATATGGCCATAGAACTGGAACATGAACTAAAGGCAATTACCCTAGCACAAAAACTGCTAGTTAACAAAAATAGACACAAGTGGTATCATACAGCAGATAATATAAGCAATCTAAAAATACAAACAAGCTTCAGAACATACATCAATAACTCAAAACACAAGAACATAATAACAACAACAAATACAACAATAGAGGAAACAAGTCCAACAGAATATATTGACATACATCATAAGAATGACCTGTTATATACAACACATAAGCAAAATAATTTACCAGATGAAATGAGAGCAATAGCAATAGCCACAGAAAATGAAAGATATCCAGAAAAAGAATGGCTCCAAATATATACAGATGGATCCTTTATAAACAAACAAGATGCTGGTGCAGGAGTATACTGCAAACATTTTGCACAGTATCTAACATTAGACGAAACTTCAAACCATTATGATGGAGAACTAACAGCCATAGAAGCAGCACTGCAGAATGTCCTGTACAGACCGTACGTAAAGCAAAACAGATTCCAAATCGGCCATAGATGGGATTGTAAACTATAAAAACAAAACAACAAGAAACATCAAAGAAATAAGTTTAATTAAAGCTGTCAAATCAAGAAACCATGTCACCCTGCAATGGATTTCAGCCCACGTTGGACTTTTAGGTGGAACTAGCAAAAAAAGGTGCAATTCAAAATGTAAAACCCGTAAGACAAACTGAAATTAATAAACAATTAAACAACATTAAGCTTCATTTTAAAAGACAGCAGAGACTTGATGAAGAAGATAAACTAAAAGACAAGGATTATAAGAACATTGGAGACAAAACTGACATACAAAAACTACCAAGAAAAACTGCAGTGGCTCTATTTAGAATGGAAACTGGCCATGATTGTCTTGCAGAACACTTTCATAAAATACACTGCATACCTACACCCAAATGTACTCTCTGTAAAGAGGATGTCATCATGAACAAACACCATTTGGACAAATGTAATGGTCTCAAAAGTGGGAACCTACAGGCTTTATATTGGGAAGCTAGGGGGAAAATGATGCAAATCAACTAATCCCCAGTGCCATTAGTCAACAACAACAACTATTTTAGAGAAAGTTGAGCATAGGAATATTGTGCTGTAGTTTTCCATTATTAATTTTGGGTTTATCTTTAATTTCGTATTTACAATAATTTAATCATCTCATTTGTAAATTGATTCAGTCCACGGGATCTTTTGCATTTCAATGCATTTATCTGCAAAATAACTTTACCCTCGTTAATTTCACTAAGCACCATTGAATTACATACTTTCTTTTTATTTATTGGTACATACTGGATTTGTTTTATTCTTAATTTTTTTAGAATATTTATATTGTTCATTAAGTGGTGAGCTATCTTTGTTATCTTGTATCACTTGGATATTTATTTCAGTGAACATATTTTCCTGCCATTTTTGTTGATTTTCCTTACATGTTGAATTCACAATGTTCCATGTAGCTTTAATTTTATTTTCTGCATTTTTTATTAATTTTGCATTATATAACTTGTTTGCTTCTCTTATTATAATATTTAAAATTCTATTGTAATTTTATTATAGGATTTAGCCTCAATATTTAGGTGCTTTAGACTGTTCACAAACTTCATACACTTTTGGAGATGTCTGTACCTTTAGAGGCCCAAGTATTACCCTTTTGTTTTTTTAATTTTACTTTATGAAATGGTACTGTTGCAACCAAACAGTTTCTTGAAATAGTATAAAAGTGCTCAAATTTATTGTTTATTTCTTTTTCATTTACATATCCACCCACTTAATTGCTTGTAAATTCAAAGTATAAACTTGGAAGAAGCGTAGGGACAGTGAAGCACAAATTAATACAAAAGTGAATTGAGAAGATATTGACACACTGTGAGTAAACAGTGTGAGTGAAGCAATGTGTCAATATCTTCTCGATTCCCTTTGTATTTGCTTGTAAATTGTTTCTTAGAGCTTCTAATGTAGTTTTATTTACTATTTTTTTAGTTTCTATTATAGTTTTTGTTTCCTTTTTTTGTTTACCTAATTTTTAGTTTCCATTAGTTTTCCATAATGATCACTAATTCCCATTTTTACAATTTTGCTGCACAACTCTTCTAGTTTTAAATTTGTGTACGTGTGATCGACACAGGTGGAGGAATATTGGGGACCCTTGCGGGTTCAGTTTTAGTTAATGTTAAATTGCTTCTCTCTAGTACTTCTAGTAACAAACGTTTCTTTGATGTATTTATGATTGTAATATAATGTTTTGAGTAGAAAGCTCCATTATTAGATTCTATTTTATTGCTTCTTCTAGTGTGCTGTGATGAGTAGCTTTAAGGTATAAAAGTGATTAGTTGTGCTGCCAGCAACTTCCTTCGTATTATTCCTTGTTTTATAGGTACTATACTTTGCATTTGATATTAATCTCTGTTTCATATAACCTTGCCCGGCTGAAATGTATCACTCCGCGTTCAACAACCCTCCCCCTCGCCCTAATTGGCTAATGCTTTCGCGTCATACGCCATAGGCGGTGCCTTCCCGTCACATTTCGTAATAATTGCCGGGAAGATAAATAAAATCATACAAAAATCATACAAATAAGGATATGAAGGCATGCAAAAATACAAGTTTGTAATGAACTGAGCAAATTGAAACAGAATGGCTGAGCAATGAAACTGAAACTGAAAGAGTTTATAATGAAAGGCCTTCGGCCTTTTCCACTGGAATTTTTTAAACCAGCACACATACCTTTCAAAAATGTTTGTCTTTCAGTCTTAAAAGTCGTGTCACACCATACTTTACTTTTCGTGTGTTCTTCGTGTATATTTAGCGATTTGTATCTCGGTGCAGTGTGGTTGTCAAATAGCGTCTTCGCCACACAGCAATATCACCTCTGTCTTTTAGCACATTTTTCTTGCCTCTTTTTTCATTCACAAATCCCAGCTGTATAAGCAATCTGCTGAAATTTGGTAAATCTGCATCCTCATTTACAGCAGACGAAATGTTACTTATGTTAGGGAGTTCGTTTCTAAAGAAAAACTACACACGTGAAGACGCACAACACTTTTCACGTATTTTCTCCGAGCACGCACTTTTGTTTATTCCTGCTTTTGCCTGGAGTGGTAAGTTTTCCTGTTTCCTCAATTTCATGTCGCGATGTTCCTACGGATCTAACACTCACACCTGTAACTTCAGAGCCCAGCTGTTCGACTTCTCTCACTGACAAAGACGGATTCTTCTCTGTGAGTGCATTAAACACATGCAACACAATTCTTTTTTCGCCTGTTTGTAAATAATTATCCTTGCGATACTTAAGCGAAAAACTGGCGGTAGACTCTGCCATTATACATATAATACATGCGCAATAAACGATCAATAAAATAATTTAGCTCCCGCACTTTCGAATGGCGATGCATGACTAATCCAGTTCAAAACAAGGTCAGTGATAAAAGTCTTATAAACAAATGTCACCACTACCGCTAAATCACATGCTATCGTGCCATGTGCTTGAGAGCAAAGGAACCTCCTCTTTACTTTGTTTAAGAATTAACATGCATTTCAGATAAATCAACTCTGTTGCGTAATATATTTAATTAAAACAGTTACGAAAATATAAATTTGACAATTCTCTTCCAACATATAATGATATATCACCATGTTAAATAACGAACTAATTTTTACCGCACGACAGTCATTACCACAACAGCAACCAATGAGAGGTGATTAGGTCACGTGACCGTTAAGAGATACTGGGCAAGCTTACGTGAAACAAGGTATAGGTATTTGCAGTTAGTGTCTGAGCCTATGTTTACCAATCATATGGTAGGTCAAAGATAAGCACGTAGAAAATTCACAACTTGCAAATTTGCAGCAAACAAAATGTAGATATGCAGAAACAATGGTGACATGCTAAATTATTTTGGCTCATACAGATGTTAAGCTCATAAAATGCAATTGTGGACTGCTCATTTTACATCAGCCCATGAAATCACTTCCAAGTTAATGATATTGGAAGTGATTTTCTTTAAGATGTTTTAAACACAAATAATTATAGATACTGTCTCGTGAGTAATGTCGTTTTTTAAGAAAAACAATTATTTGAAATGTGTTCTGACACCAAGTGTAGACCATTATATTCTATGATTTTGTACCATCGTTCAACCTCTGGTTTTTGATGTGAAGAATTAGGTGACACTTACTTGCACTGCTTCAATGTTGTCAATTTCTTCCACGTAGAAAATGGGTCATGGATCATAAAAGATGATAATCTCATTGTGCGAGATCAGGGCTGTGTTCTGGGTGTGGTAGCAGATCGGTCCCTCCCAATTCCTGAATTTTTTCCATGGTGGTTCGTGCAATATGGGGTGTTGCATTGTCCTGTTTTGATAGAACTCTTATTTCGATTAACTAATGCTGGGTATCTCCATCTTAAAGTTTCATGAACTTGTTCGTTGTTGAGACCAAAGTTCTGCATCAATCAACTGCCCATTTGGAACAAACTCCCAGTGAATCACAACTTCAAAATTCCACCAGACACACATTAATTGGGATTGAACTGACCATTTTTAACGATGACTTTGACAGGTTATCTCCATTTTTTATCGTTTATTAACAATTCAGGGCAGATACATGCTTGCAATGTATGCACCACTAGCCATTGCATCCTGTAAATAGCAATGCCAAACCAAAGAAACGCAATACATTTTCCAAAACACCAAAATCAATAAACTGACTTTACTTATGAGACCACCTAATAATACTGTCACCCTGGTGGTAGGCTCGCGAAGCCGATGAAAAATGATGGCCGATCGTTACCGGAAGTGAGAGACAGTTTAAGGTTAGCTAGCAAACTGTAATGGTGACGAATGTATTTGCTAGGAAAATAAAGTGTAGTTTTTGTGTTTCGTAACCTCGTTTTATTATATCACGAACCCACAAAGTCACAATACTTTATGTATAATAGATACTTTATTGCTATCAAGAATTCTTGTGGAACATACAAGATGTGCAGTTTGGAAGGGAATACACTACAACGTATATCTCTGCATTACCGTTGGTCAAACTGCTGATAAATGGACATCCTGATTTGTATTTTGATATAAAGACATTTTTTGTGAGAATGATAATCTATAACCCTGCAAAAAAATCTGCTGTGCTCTTTATAAGCAAAAATTTGCAACTTTTTTTTTGAACTTCACTTTCTTTGATGAATCATGGATGATAATGGAAACAACAGACTTGAAAACATATTCTAGTAGGATCGGGTATAGAAAGTGAGGATAACAGTAATAAAGCAACTCCAAATTTTCACACACGTTTTTTACATATAAAGGTTATAATAACATCATTTTGTTATTTCCATAGAAAAATTTCTAGTGTGCTATTTGTAAATTGTTTGTTACTAACATGAAATGTACTGAATGCAGTGAATGTTCTTGGACCTTGATAGTACAGCTTTTGTAAAAGAATCATGAAACTGCAAATTTACAAGAGAGAACACATGAGAAAAGGTGAGAGTAATGGGAGAAGTTTCCCTCAGTTGTTAGAGGTTTCCCTTGGTCGTTAAGGCAAATTGAACTCTTTTTATATATTATAAATTTTGCTGATGTTGCAAAGCCCATATTCTGTATGAATTTTGTTGGTGAATAAATCAGAATTGTTGTGAGACATTAGAAGTGTTATCAGAACTCCAAGGCAGTAAAATACATTATGCATTGTACTTCTCAAGCTCAAGCAAGCAGAACACTGTCCCCACTAATGTAATTGGGCTGGATTCTGTTGCACATTGTTGCTTATGGACTTGGGGAATGTCACATTGATAAGCTATAACCTTAACATTTTCTGCATGTATTTGATTTTCCTGAACCTAATCCATGAAGTTTAAAGATATTTCCTTCTGCATGCTATTTTGAAAGTATATATAGAACAGTATCTTTCAATGTTAACTTTCTGGAAGAAAAGAAGGCAAGTCTTACATTAGAAAAAATAGTGTTTTTGAAAAGCTATTCGTAGTCAGTTTTTGGACACTTCATCACTTACATTTTTATATTATTGAGGGACTAGTTTCAGAAGCCATTGCCTTCATTATCAACCACAAAGCTCCTACTCATCCTACACATGATTAATTATTGACCAAGCAGCCTTTGTCTTGTTTTTCTGAATTTTCAATTATGCCATTAGCTTCTTTTTCAACTTTTATAATACTTTCTCTGTACTTCTTCCTATATTCCGTTAATCCTTGCGCAAACTATCACAAGGTGTCTTCTTTAACATGACCTGTAACACTATCAGCTTATTCTTCATCTTGTCACGAGATGCATTATACTAATCAGAAGCCTTTATGATTTTACATTTATTACTAACATGTTTTACTATTGTCCTGCACTTACAAGTCTTGTCACAGAAAACATGTTTTCAAAAGCTTCCTCTGCCACCATGTTATTTCTATTTAACCTCTCATCCCAGTTAAAAGAAATTAGTATGTCCTTAAATGCATTCACATTATCTGTCCTAAAATCCCTTTTCCGTATAACTATTTTTTTTTTTCTGATTTTATAACTGCCTATTGATACAGAGATTACTAATAATCTTTCCAGTCTGCATCAGTTTTAATATGATATAGCTCTTGATTTTCTGCTTAATAAAATAACTAATATCTGTATTGCAGGGAGTCACCTTCAGACACATATATTGACCTGTTGACGCCAGAGTACATCAGCAAGTTGGAATCTCAGATAGAAGGTAGAATGTATTTACTTAAGTCAGTACTAGTAACACTAGAAGGTAGAACTTATTTACCAAAGTACATTTGGCCATAAAGAACAATTCACAATTATTCATTATAAGCTTCACATATGTGATCTAAGAAATTGCCCGTATTTTTATAGAAATGTTATCAATTGCTTTGCAAATTAATTACTATGATACAGACATGCCATATTTAATTTTTTATTGACTTACACACTCCAGTCTTAAGTCTCTTTAATTTTTTTTTGGGTTACGTCACTTTTCTGAACTATACATCAAATGTTTTTACTATGTTTTTGAGAGCATTTTTTTTTTAGACAATTCAGAAAGTTTAAAAATGTAAATTACTGATTGCTAAATGACTTAAAAATTACAAGGAAGAATATTAGAATATGAAATTTATGGCATTTATTAAGAGGGTTGCAACTGCCTGTTCTAGTTATTGCTCCAAAGAATGAGCTTGAAATTAAAGCTAGGATAATTAATTTCAAATATATTAGTGACTTAGAAACCTAAGTACAATTTTGCATTGTTGGAAAAGAATATCATTAATTTGAAAGGGCATTGTTACTGAGTGATAGGAGGGTCAGCTGGTAAGTCCCAAGCCTCACAATAAGAAAAGCATTTAAACCTTTTTTTTCTTTATTTCTCAAAATTATCTCCAGAAAGACTAATACATATGTTAATTTGGTATTCTAATTAATCAAACCTCTCTTAGTGCGATTTATCATGGTCCTCAAAATAGCTGATTACTGCATCAATGACCTTGCTGTGAAGTCTTTGTCCTCCAAGAAATTTTTTGAGGTTCGGGAACAGGTGGTAGTTATTGGGTGCTAGATCTGGTTAATAGGATGGATGTTCAAGCAATTCAAACTTTAGTTCACTCCTTTTTCCCATTGCAATGACTGAACAATGGGCTGGAGCATTGTTATGAAAAAACAAGATTTTTTCTTTGCCAAATGAGATCTTTTTCTTTTCACCTCATCATTCAAACATTGCAGTAAGCATGCATGGTAGTCACCAGTGATACTTTTACCCTTTTCCAAGTAATCAATAAAAATAATTTCCTCTGTACCTAGAAAATACTCACCATAACCTTGTTAGCTGACAAAATTGACTTTGCCTTTTTTGGAGTTGGTTCACCTGGCACAATCCACTGTTTTGACTGTAATTTACTTCTTGGAATGTAGTGATGTATCCAAGTTTCATCCATGGTAATAAGCCATCTCAAAAATTCACTGGGATTTTTACGGTAGAGCTCCAAATTCATAACAGAAATAGTTTTTCTTTGAAACTTTTGATCTGTATTATAGACGACAGAGCACGTTCAACAAACATCCAAATCCTTCTACGATGTTCAGAGGTGAAGTCGTACTGCAGCCTCTGTACCCAACGTGCTGTCGGACCTTCCAGGTTCCTAAAGCTGAGTAACCATATTAGGGGGAGTGGTCAGTCCTCAGGTGGAATGGCTGACCGTACAGGTACTTGTGGAAGTGCTCCAATGTCTTTACCACCGTCAGTAGCTTTCGCCGGGTGATGCAGTACTTCTCTGCCTTGGATAGTGTCTTGCTGTAGTAGGCTATCACTCGCTCGTGGCCGTCCTGGATTTGGGATAGGATGCCTCCAATGCTATGGTCACTGTCCACAATGAAGGTGCCACGTGGTCGTGGGAATCCCAAAATAGGAGCACTACACAGTGTCTTCTTCAGCCGCTAGAAAGTGTCTTCAGCATCATCCGTCCACACGTAAGATCAGTGTTCCTCTCAGGGGATGAGGGGTTTGGCGATTTTGGAGAACCCCTTTATGAAACGGCGGTAATAGCTGCACAGCCCTAGGAAACTGCGCAATTCTCTCTTATCCTTTGGTCGAGGCCAATCTCTCACGGCCTGCGTCTTCTCCGAGTCTGTGGCCACTCCGGTTGGTGAGACTATGTGGTCCAAGTAGTTAAGTTCCTTGCGGAAGAGCTGGCACTTCTTTGTGTTTAGCTTCAGGTTGGTTGCCTGCAGTCTCTGCAGCACCTTGTTCAGGTTTTCCATATGGTCTTTGAAGGTCTTACCGACGATGATGTCGTCCAGGTATAGTAGGCAGGCGTCATAAGCCAACCCTCTCATCAGTGATTCCATGATGCGTTGGAAGGTAGCTGGTGCATTGCAGAGGCCAAAGGGTATAACTGTGAACTGCCAAAGCCCTTGGCCTGTCGAGAATGCTGTCTTCTCCTTGTCTCTTGGGTCCAGAGCTACCTGCCAGTAACCCAACTTCAGGTCTAGGGTCGAGAACCACTGCGCACCAGCAAGCGTGTCCAGAGTGTCGTTAATCCGGGGTAGGCGGAATCAGTCCTTACTGGTGACAGCATTCAGGTTCCTGTAGCCTACGCAGAAGCGTAGCTCGCCGTTCTTCGTCACCAGAACTACAGGAGAACACCAAGGGCTGTCAGACTCTTCAATCACTCCCCTGGATTTCATGTCCTCCAGCATATCCCGTACCGCGGCTTGTTTCGCCAGCGGAACGCATCTAGGTGGCTGCCGAATAGGGCGTGGTCTCCGGTGTCGATGCGGCCGTAGTCGCTGTTGCCTGGGCTGAAGACGCACTGGTATCGTCTCCGCAGTTGTCGATACTTTTCCAGTTGTTCTGCGGTCAGGTGTTCGGCCGCCCTCTCCAGTAAGCCTTCCAGCCGGACCCTCAAGTGTTGCGTCGGCACCGGCTCTTGTTTCTTGTCGATTGCTGTTACGCTGACCACAGGCTCGCACGTCCCCAACTCCGTCCCGGCCTGGACGTCCTGATCGGTGTCCGTTGGGTTTAGCAGTCTCACTGACACCTCCTCTCGGCACGGCAACTATGCCCTGGCTACACATAGTTCGTTTACAGGCGTTTTCTGGTTCAGCATCATGATCTTCGTTCGCTGGCCTTCCAGTCGCATCGTCACCACCATCTCGCTTCTCGCGGGGACCACCACGTCTTCCTTCAAGATGACCCTGCAGATTGCAAGGTGCTCTTCGGTTGCCGGAGTATGACCTCTTTGTTAAGCCACAGGACCATCCTGCCGAAGTCGACCGTCGCCTCGTCGCTGCTGAGGACATCCAGTCCCAATATCAACTCCTCAGCCACCTTCGCGACGAACACCCACTGACGCACGGCACTCCGTCCCTAGGTCAACTTCAGTAAGGCCTCCCCCACAGGCAAGGTGTCGCTCGATGCCGTCATAAGCTGTTATGGTCGGCTCGGCTTCCTCGTCGGCAAACCCCTGGCTATGTCAGGTCTGATGGCGGTCATGGCTGCCCTGGTGTCTACGAGCACGCGGCACGCCTTCCGTCACCCAACCGTCCGCGATGAGGCTGTCATCCATCCGCTGGCTGATGACGCCGTCCCGTCCCGTCGACCTGTCCCTCGCCACGCCGCGCCTTTCCCGTTCTTCCGGCTGCTCTTCTTGGTGTCTGCAGTCTCTCTCCATGTGTTCCAACTCTCCACACTCCCAACACACGCCACTTGGTTTTTGCCGCGTCCCTGGGCTGGCCTGCGGTCTCCAGTGTAGCGGATACTCCTTGTTCTGGAAGTCGGGGTAGCTGTCACCTTGGCCGCCTCTATCCTCAGTGCTGCCGTTAGTGCCTCGTGGATGGTTTTGTAGTCGCCGAGCATTTAGACGCTGACAAATCACCGTGTCTCGTACCCCGTCGATAAAGATGTAGGCAGCCTCTCGGGATACGAACTCTGGTGGGAGGTCGACTAAGGTTTTGCTAGCTAGCTGCTCGATTGCCAGGGCCAACTCCTGCAACGTCTCCCCTGGTCCTTGACCTCAGCTGGCTGCGGTACGCGGCGGCTAAGCGGTGGTTTCCGAAGCGGTTCTCTAGGCCCTCCCAGATGTCTTTGGGTGCTGCCGCTGTCTGGATCGTGTTCAGGACTTCTGCGGCCCGTCCCTGGAGGCTGGCTATTAGCTGTGCGGCCTCTTTCTCCTGTGACCACTTGTTGTGCTTGGCCACTGTGTCGAACTGGCGATGGAAGACTTCGAAAGTTGTCGCACTGTCCTATTTAGGAGGTTTGACGCGCACAGATTTTGTGTTGTGTCCCAGCGCGTTGGCCTTAGAGTCCTGCAACCTCCTGCCGACGATGTCCTCCACCATGGCATTCAGGGACTTAATGTTGGTATCGGCCTTTCCCTCTAGATCGATAACACTGTTTGCCAGGTCTTCGACGCGTTCGTCTGCTTGCCCAACTCCATGACGTCCTCCTTCACGCCGGTCAACTGCTCTTCAAACTTTGTGGCGAGGGCCTCATTCGCCGCTTTCATTTCCGTGATCAATTCGGTCATCTTCACGATCATTGTCGCAGCCAAGTTGTTGTTTGCAGCTTCCGTCTTCGCCGTCATTTGCCGTCTTAATTTTTTCAGCTGTGCGGCCAGGTTGTTATTTGCCGCTTCTGTTTTGGTTGTCAATTCGGCCTTCATTTCTTCCATCTTTTCGGTGATGTTATCGTTAGCTGTCTTCATTTCTTCCATCTTTTCGGTGATGTTATCGTTAGCTGTCTTCATTTCTTTCAGCTCTGCGGCGAGGTTGTCGTTAGCCATCTTTATTTCTTCCATTTTCTGTAAAAAAAATTCTGATGCCACATCCATCTTGGTATGTCTCACTGCTGACACCAATTGTGACTTTGGGGTTTGTAGAATTAAAAGTCCGAGTTGCAGAAATTCAAAACATTCTTTATTTGCGTAAAAATACACTCACAGTAACAGCATTACATCACTACACAAATACAATCTTCCAAGGTAGTTGACCACAACAAAGAGTTCACTTCCAAAGCATCAGTTTCAATTACAACTCTCGTTACATCTGTGTTTACAAGTTCACTTCCAAAGCATCAGTTTCAATTACAGCTCTCGTTACGTCTGTGTTTACAACTGTTTACGACTACTTTACAACTGTCCCTTGGCGAGTCGCAGCTTCCTTATATACCACAACTCATGTTACTAGATATTTCTGGAACAAACAAGAAATCGAATGTTTTGTAAGACAATCAAGGTGTCATGAGAATATTCCATTTATCTCTTTATTTATTTCCGCAGACCTTTATCTTCATGCTATGTTTATCTGCTTAGGCAAGCTGTTTATCTTCGACCGACACCATCTGTCCCTTATCTTTTTTATTTTGCGGCACACTATCCTAAATAATGGGTTCGCGACAATATGAAGAAGAGCATAACTCACTGTGAAGCTAATTTGCTTGTATTCCTTTGCATACTATTCATTTTACCTCTCTTCCATTTATCAATAGACCTATGGGACAGTTGCTTCACTGTCATAACAACCCATGTTTCACCATTACAATAATGGATTACTCAGTTTAAAGCATGAAGCATGCTGTACAACTATCTGTCAACACATTATGTAACTCCAGTTATTTCTGTAATTCTCATGGTTGTCAATGTAGCACTAGCAATAGTACAAACAGAATATCCATGGTGTGTAAAACATTCTTCAGTTTTATTTTTTAAATTGTTAATATTCATGGACAAGTAATGTCCTGGTTGTCATTCTGCAACATACCTGGATAGAAGTACACAAAAGCAGGTGCTAAATGCTTCATGGTATACAGTGCTTTTCATAAGTACACTGCATTTAACAGTAAATTAGTGATAATGTTAAAACTTACTCTACATAAAAAATAAACTGTGTTTATATTGTATATATTTCCATTTTTAGAAAAGAATGCAGAACAGCCAGCCGAGGAGGTTGCCAAACCAGCCTTCAAAAAGTAAGTATTGTCGTCGTCGTCATCATCATCATCATCATCATCATCATCATTACTATTATTATTATTAACATTATTAGTATTATTTATTATTATGCATTACGTAAATAATTACAGTTATACAAATTTTATCTTATTCTCAATGTGCACCCATGGTGAAGATGAAAGATATCCAAACGTTGTATAGGGCATTCTGAAAAGTTGGTGCCTTACAGGTGGTAACTGCGGTAGTATATGAAATATTGTTCTGAATTATATATCTGCTTGAAGCCTAGAATGTTCTATATCTGGTATTGATTCATTTTTCCACACAGTTGCCATCCCTTTTAACATGCATACATCAATAATAAATAAGCTTTTATATTCTGTTGATAAGAAATTAGTTATTCTTTAAGCTTTGGAAAGATGAAGTCACAAGGTGCAACACTTAAGTTAGAGGATGTAATCTTTAAGTTTGAGACCCTGTAGCCCAGCCTGTTTTTGTTGACTCATTTATGGCCAAACATTAACATTAGAATTGGTTGTTTATCTAGAAGAAGTGTCAGCAGTCAGATATCGAATTTTGTAAAGTTCCCACATGGCAATACTAACAATATTGTCACTTGGAAATTCTGTATGCAATACACTATCCTAATCCTGATGATAGTCAAAACTTTGCCTCGGAAATAGAGACTTTGAATTGTTGAGTTTTAAGTGTGCCCTCTACACTATGGACTATTGTTTATTCTATGGGTTCATGATTAGTCACCAGTTATCTGGTGAAGTAAATCCTGATCTTCCAAAGCATCTTAAGACAGAGTTCCAAACAGCTGATGATGAGATCGAACGATCTTGAAAACGTTTCAATTATACAACAACAAGTAAGTGAAGACTGAGTGTAAACATAGTGACTCATAAATTCAAACTTAAATATACAGAGTTCTTGATTTAGAATTTATAATATATGAGAGGGTACTCAAGTACAACTTTTACATTTTACGACCCTTATAGGATAGATTATTATTATTATTAAATCTGGTGATATTGAGGCTGTAAGGTCCAGTCATATCTGGCAACTCCTTCCACAAATGCACTGTGTTACATGTATATATTGTGAAGGTTAGTTATATCGTATCTGTTACATTGGTGCTCTATTGTTATATTCATAGATGTTAAAATTTTGCAGGCCAACCATTTAGTCTCCAGTTGACACACTGGTTATAATTATATATATATATATATATATATATATATTTATTTATTTATTTATTTATTTATTTATTATTTGTTTGGATTAGTTATTATCAGGGTTAGGATTTTTAAATGCCCACCTATTCTCTTAGGGTTAAGTTAAACCTTTTCACAAAGATACCAGTGTGAGATTTTCTCTAGTTGAAAACGGAAGTATTTTTGCATCACTTGTGTGTGTGTGTGTGTGTGTGTGTGTGTGTGTGTGTGTGGGTCGGGGTGGGGGTGTGCGCGTGTTTTTTTTTCTCTCTATCCCTTTTTTCTCAATGATACTCAGTTCCCTTTTTCCCCCTAATTTTTTTTTTATACTCCAGCTTTTCATTAATTTTCTGGAGTGCATTTTATCAACAAGATATGACTTCTGTATTTCATTTCACTTCCAGTAAAGGCAGGACTGACAGTACACCTAAAACAATGGAAAATAATTCATCAAACCCTGTGATTGTGCTCCTGATTGCAACATTTGATTTATTATACTGTAACTGTGAAGTTCCTGGACATTCCATGTCATTACTGTTGAATTTTGCCCTCTAAAACACATCCAATTCCCATTATTAGCACTATTTTTTTATAGTATGTGCACTTTATACTATCATCCGTTTTGTAGAAAGAGAAAGCTGTCCTGCCATGCTTTTGAAGTGGTCAACATTTGGTATATATCAGACATTCCTTCCAAAGACCATTAAGTGTCACTGGTGGATTCTGAGTCATATGCTGCTTCATTTTCCTCTTCATTATCATAGGCCCAAATGACCTAGCTCTCATTGCACTCTCAAAACTAACTCACACTCATTCACTTACTCACTCTTCAATATCACATATTTTTAAATGTTCCTTGTCTTCTTAATTAAAAATTAATAACTAATCTGATCCCTTAACCATTTTTGTCCCAATAGAATTGTTCCACAGTTTTCACATGTTCACAAGCTTTCCGCCAGTTTTCCGCTGTGTTATCAGTGATTCTTTTACATTGATACTCTGAAGCAATATTTTGTGTTTCACAACATTGTTTTTTTATCTGATCCCATATAAGCTTGATTGTACTAAAGTTACAGTGGTATGGTGATAGACATAGGACAGTATGGCGATGCATTTCCACTGTGCTATGTTTTGTAAACTTCGAGATGTGTTATATATATATATATATTCATGCAGTACAACTTGAGTAGAGTAGGGTTTAAATGTGAAGTTATTATAAAATGGTATGTAGCATTGTCGAGAATGTATTATAGTATTTGGTAGTCTTCAATTTAAAGTTCAGTAAGGCATTGGGAATGAAACAAAGCATGCAAAATTATAAAATGCCCGTTTACTATGGGCATTTAAGAGAAAAGTCAAGTCTTCTTTCACAGTTGCAAACTACCACTGCTACTTTCACTATCAATAAGGCAAGTGATTAGGGCAAGAAAAGGTTCTGGTGACAGTAATTTGTAGTGGTGACAGTGATTTTTCTCTTCTGGTCTTGCAGATAAGAGCAGAAGAAAAAGTGACAAGTTGAAAAAATGCAACATAAATTGTGAAACATCTAATGTTTTAAAAGTATCAGGAGAAAATATATAATTTGTGTGACTGTACTGAACAGTCATTGTGGCTGGAGTGTTTTACCTGGAAAACCCTTTTGATCCTTACTTTGTTATGTTTTTGGGAGAGGAATTTACACTTTCTGAAGGCTCACTTTCATTGTGCTTCTTTAATCTTGCTTTGAATTTTATGCAGTGTGTAGCAAGTTAATGATAAAGTGTAAATATTTCTCTATAAGCAAGAAATTACAATTTCTAAGAAGTGTGAAGCAAATTCCACCCTAAATCAAAAAATTTTTCCGAGTTTCTAGAAATTTACTCATCTAGTGTACCAACTGAACATTTGACGTTTCTGCTTCCAATGTTTGCTTGATAGATTCAGGCAGACATGACATAATGTGTCGATGGATCCGTAGTTAATCAGAAACTGTTTGTGACAGTAATGTGAATGAAAATGCAATAATTCGTACTACGAGTATACAGCAGTCAACAATTGAAGAATTTTTCAAGAAGAAATGATCTCTTGTTCATTTTTTACTGTACTGCACCCAGATCCTAAGAAATAAAATTGATTATGCCCCATTTCTATTAAATCGTGTGAGTTGCTTTGTTATACCTAATAAATTATAATCTGGTGTAATGGTGTCTCAATTATGTGTTTTAAGTCACAGTCCTTTGAAGAGCATAATTTAGGACTTCTGCTGTACAGTGGCTGCAATGGAAATCTTTACGTGGTAATAAAAACAACAGACACTGGCTTTGCATGGATTTATTTTGAACTTCTCTGTACAAATAGTACTTGGTGATATTTCCCTTAACTTGTATCACCTTCATGAGTCTCCTGGGCATCGAATCTACTATATTTTCAAAATATTTTTTGTCCATTTCTACCTATAACTTCAACGCCTCCTGCAGCTCCTTAATATTTGATGGTTGCAGCTCTTCAGTTTTATTTTTCATTTGATTGCAAGCGTTTTCTATTGGATTTAGATCAGGAGAATTACCAGGCAGCCAGTAAAGTACAGGTGTATTATTGTCTTTTAGGAACTTCTGAAACAATCTTCGTTCTGTGAGCAGGGGCACCATCATGCATAAAGAACTGACACTGATGAATTGGCCAAAATGTGACCAAATGCTGTTACAACACTTCAAAATAGCTACTTCCCTTCATTGTTACATCTTTAGGGAGAAAGTATAAGCTACCTCTACCACAATTACCACTAAAGGCACCCCCTACCATCACACTTTTGGATTAACAGTTTTGACCGTAAACTTTGGATCATACCATGACACATATTTTTGCCTTTTCACCTTTTTGGACTTTCCTCTAACCAATTTGAAAGTGCTTTCATCACAAAACATTGCTTTGTGCCAGTCCTCTGTTATCCAGTGCTGATATGTTTTGCAGAAAATTAATCTTTTCTTCATCATAGCTTCAGTTAGAGGAGGCTTCTTGGCAGCACACCAAATTGATAAACCTAAGTCTTTTTGAAGCCAATGCTGAATATTCTGGATCGCAACACTTTTGAGCAGTTCTGGATGATTCTGTTTTAAACCTGCTGCTGTAATCCATGGATTAGCTATCACTTCACGTTTTAGAAGGTCATCAGTCCTTGGAGAAGTCTTTCTTTTACCACCTGAGCCTGTTTTTCGAGTTGTCGTGGTGCCACATGGCAAAGGTGCTGCTGCATTTTTTAGGTCGTAAATGGCTTTTCTTGAAACCTTTAGATCAACAGCTATACGAATTACAGAGGTACCTACCTCTAACAGAGCTAAAGCACAAGTCTTCTCACAAGTGAGCTTCTTGCATCCCAATTTGTGTATTGGATGCAGAAATACACACCTTCAAAAACAGCATTGAGATAAAAAATCAATGACAACACACAATAAACAACTTGCTGTACGCAAATACCAGAGGCAGACAGACCTGGGCTGCTAATGAAAGGAAGTTGCTGCTGTGCACATGAGAATCACGTAATTTGCAGCTCTGCCCACCTTTTTTTTGTAGTGGTGGGAGAAGAACAAACTGAGCACATTGTGTATGTAAAGATTTTCCTTGCGTTTAAAATGTAAAGATTTCCATTGCGGTAAGTGCAAATTGTCTTTCTCTCACTTCTCTCACTTTCATGTATATATTTCATACATTATTGCAGCTGTTGCTTTGGAGGCAAATATTTTCAAAACACCTGCATAAAAACGATTTCTCCTGAAGCTTCTCACCTATTTTTGTTACCATTTTTTTGTCTTTTTCTCCATCATAGAAAGCAAAATGTATTTGGGTGTTGGTAAATAACAAATTTAAAATGTATTTGGCTAACATCTTTTGGTTGTTTGTTACAGAACATTCCATGATACTAAGATAGGCTGTGACCGTACTAAACTACGGATGCGTAAAGATGACAGTGATGATGACGTAATGGTTATTGAAGATCAGCAAGAAGGTATGTATCATTTCACTGCAGGTTAATTTAATTACAATTTAGACAAAGTTACTGCTTGTGTAGACTGTGAATATAATTTGAACTCTAAATTCACCATTACGAAAACTAAGTATATTTGGGAGCTAGTCATGCAAAGCCAGGTAATTGGAAAAACATTATGCAGTGCAACAGTTTCTTTCACAATATTTCACATCATTGTTTTACATAGTTTTATTAAGATATACGGTGCATTGATACAGTAGAGAATGATTAATATAGCTGTATTAGCTTTGTGCGCATTACTTTTTAAAGTGTAAAATCAATGCTATAGAAAATATACAGACACAAAAGAGAGCTCCAATTTTTAGTACCCATTTTGCACACTGCAGAAATGTTGTGAAAATGTCCAGTCTTCGAATAATTAGCATTGTTGAATTACTTGCATGGTAAGCACAGTTTTGAAACATCACAGCTTGATAAAGTGAAATTAGAATTAATATCGGATACTTTAGCACAATTTTTTTTTTTGAGCCTGCAAGTCAAGAAAGCACATGCTTTGCCAAAGAAGTAGGTCTGCATGGCTCAGTTGGTTAGGTAAGGGTGCAGATTCAAATTTTGCCCAAACTGATGCTTTTCAGTCTGTTTAAAAGTGACACCCCATGTCAATAGATTTACTGGTGTATAAGAGAACTGTGGAATGAAATTTTAGCACACCAGTAGTGCTAATGTTCTGACATTAGACAGCATTGTTACGAAACAAAATATTTATTTTATATTAAGAATAACTAAACACTATAGCAACACAACTTCACTATTACTTATTCACAATCCTTTGGCAGTAAGATAGGGAGCTATTCTTCAAATTCCGGAAGTGGTCAAGGCAGCCAGTCAGTGTGTCAGTGTCAACCTGACAGGTTGAAAATGAAGCAAAGTTGCTTCCAAACCTGTCCCAAAGGATTGTGAATAAGAAGTAATAGTGAAGTTGTGTTGCTACAGTGTTTAGTTATTCTTTAGTTATTCACTGCCAGCAACTTCAGTTTTTGACATAATTTATTTTATATTTTGTGAAAGGAAAAATAGTGCATTTTTGTCCATGCTCCAGTGTGATTACTTGTGCATTAAACATGTTGCATTACTTATGTTGCTGTTATAGTAAACTTCAGTTCATCATAGTAAGTATAATTAGTTGTCAGTGAAATAAACCTAAATCGTAATGGTTTATTTATTAAATATGTATTACAAGGTATAACAGTATCAAATAATAAGCCATTTTAAAACTATGGCAACAGTGCTATTGGAGGACACAAGAAAATGTGTATGAGATCATTATCTCCTTGTGTGTATTTTGGAAATGGGACTTGTTTTTACTCCCCATATGTCTCACTGTTATTTTGTTTCCTGGCTATTTTGGTAATTGTTGACGAAGTATGTTGTGTGTGGAAATATCTGGTGATGTGTGATGAATTTCCATAGGTTGTTGGGAGGCAACAGTTCAATGCTTGTGTATGAGAATGTAAACCTTTGCTCAGGTGTGCATTTCAGTGTTTTTTTGTAGATTTTGGAAGATTTGTTTTAGGCATGATGTGATTGCAGGTCCAAAAATAGTGCTACACGGAATTGTTTAAGTTGCATTCACCACAACTGATCAACGTTCAAGAGGTCCCGAGTTCGAATCTCGGTCAGGGTGAGTTACCTAGATAAGGTTTTTCCGGGTTTTTCCCTTATCCTTCAAGACGAATTTCGGGTAACTCTAAGCTCCATGTACCCTGTACTCATTTGAGCATCATTTCACATAATTCATTCACCGTCCGATATAACTTAACGTTGGGGCAGACGTAAATTTAAAAAAAAAAAAAAAAAAAAGAAAACCAACTGATCAAGATTTGTCTTCATATTACTGGATATGGGGTTTGTTTTATGCATAGTAGTTTTTATATGTTCCAGTAGTTCTGAGAACAGCATGTATTTCTACTTTCTCTGTTGTGTATAGTAAATAGGGTAAGCATTGCAGCCTACTTAACATTTTAATATCAGTTTCACCAGAAATACAGTTTTGGGACATGTTCCCCTCACCTTCCAAAGATGCAACATGAGGATTTTCAAGAAAGTCCTCTCATCTCAGATTACCCCTTATATAGAATCTTTTATAAAACATTTAATTTTCTGAAAACCACATCTTATGATTTTGATGAAATATTACACAAAAATAAAATTTGGAATTTACAGGAAACCAACACATTCAGAAAATTACATAAAAAATAATAACCACAACCCAATTACACATAAACATGCACCAGTATTCTGCCTCTTGAACGTGAGTTAGACACACTACCACCAACGCCGTCGCATTAAGTGTACACCATAATCCCTGCATTAGCCACGTTCACTTCTTTGTGATATCAGGTATTGGTGGAAACTTTCTCTTCTTATGAAAATCGTTAACAATAGTATTTGAGAAACCAAACGGGCTTATGTCCTATATTCATATGAGGAGAAAGTATAAAGAATCAAGTACTAAAGCGAGGCTATACTTAAGTTCTATATTTAAGCTTCCTACAGAAACTGGTGCGCGTTTTCGAGCGGCCATAATCTCATTTCATGCCACGCTGAACAGGTAGTAAGCGAAGGAGATTAAAATCTGAGCGGATGTGACGTAAGAAGTCCTGCCACATCCATTTCATCCCCCGTCTCTCGTTCTCTCCACCAATTCTGCCTGATCCCTAGTTGCTAAGCAACCTTTGCGGTGACAACAATGCCTGGTAAGCGTCAGCGGATGTTGCTTTGAACGGGGTCGACAACGAATATTTTTAGAATGCAGTGTTTCTTACAAATGAAATGTGTATCTAAAGCTACTTTCTGATGTTTTGGAGTTGATTGCCATGTAGTTTATTCAATTTTCTCAGTTTGTTAATTATCATAATTTAAAAATTACACTGATATACGTGATTCTGGGATTACCTCCAAAATATGTCTGCTTTACTAAATTTGATGTGCTGATTCCAAAACTATAATCAGTTTTTTCTCTTCCACGTACCTTTGTTTTTACAATTTAGCAGTTTTATCTAAAATATTTTAATGTTGTTCCATGCATAAATATTGTATGGAACTAAAAATACTAATAATTGAGGCGGTCCGGCCCGTAGCGAACCACGTCGAGCTCTCCCTTGTGCTCAACGCCTCACAATTAAGGATCGGTGGCGTGAGGAGGTTAAGGAAAGGGAGATTATAATCGGTTCGAGGTGACTTGTAGCTTCCGCATGAGAATTCTCATCTGTACTCCAGGAGTGGGTGCGTCCTGACTGGTTGTGGGTTGAATGATGACACCTCGAATCTGATAGACAGAAGTTTATTGTTGTCCTTAGGCTCCTACGTTCGCCACCGTAAAGTCGTCGTCGGTGTGGTTGCTGTGTTTAGCATCACTGTCAATGTTGTGATGTGAAGCACGGGGGCAGTAGCACTGTGTAGTCGAACTGGATATATTTATCGTCTTCCCTATATATTACTCCTCGCGCTAACTCTCATTGGAGAGATTGTTAGATATTGCACTTTGTCTCTGTGCATGGTGCGGAAGTGTACGTGTTAGGCGGCGCCAAATGTGCGTCCGTCTCACGTAGAAGTCAGGACCGAAGTGTTCTTACTAGCAAAACCTACTTTCCGCCATCACTACCCACTCTAGGTATTTCTCGGAGTTTGCAAAATCACATGAACAAATATCAATTTTCTATTGGCTGCTAACTATCCCCACTTGAGATCAGTGTTCAGACCTGTTTCGGACCTAACATCAGAGACGCTTTCTCTAACGGTCGGCATGCAAAAATTTATGCGAAAGCATGCGTTCTGCGCGTCGGTCAAAATCGTATAGCCTGTTGTCAGAAGCACGCATGGGATTTTAACAATGGGTTGGTTCCCGACTGGATGGCACCAAATTTGTCTTGGGGGCAAAACAGACAATAGAGTACGGTTGTTTGTTTACAGGGATTGCAAAGGGAGTTTACTGACCGCAGAGTGGCCTTGCCACTGTGACGGTCTCCGGAGTATATGCTAGCATTATGACATATATCTATTCTGGTATACGTCATTTATTTATATTTATTCGTTTGTGTCAATGTCTTTCTGATATCAAGTTATATGTCGTCTCAGTGTTCCTAGGTGACAGGGGCTGCATCGTAATGTCTTTGCTGAAGTTAATAAGTCTCAAAACAACTACAATAACGTATCAGACAACAGTTGGTACATAGTTCTAAGTTCAATCCTATCAAATTCAGTTGATTCTATAATTGATTATCAAATAGCGAGGATTTTGTGAGTGGCAATTGTATGTCATACATTTGAGTCATTTGAAGCAATATGTCTTCTAGAAAGTGTAAAAATAACCCTGATATACTTTGCCATATCTGTGACAATTTTATTGTTCAAAAGAGAAAAATATTATCCATTTTGTTAAAGGAGATCTTGATGAAAAAAATGGACACCAAAAATGTATGTCATATTGCATAGAACAACAAAGGAAATGTAGAAAAATGAATATGCCCTTTCCTGTTCCTATGATTTGACATGAAGCTCTACAAAAATAATGTAGAAGGTATTGCTTGAAATATTTCTAAAGTTGGGTTGCAATGTGAGCGTGAAAAAAGCATTTCGTACACTCTTATTTGGATTTCTTTTCGAGAATATCTCGGCTGTGTCAACGAGGAGCAGGTGAACGTTTCACCAGAACATAAAAGAAATGAAAGAATGAATGCACCAGGGGAAGTGAATTGGAGCACTCTGAATACCAGTTCTATAATAGTACTAAAAGATTCATGGATCAAAAGATTTTGGTCGAACATATGACCCTGGCATGTTGAATGGACATCAATTTCAGAAATAGAAGTTGTTAAGTCAGTCGTTTCGAGTTACATGTTGTTAAGTCAAGTAGTTGCCACATTAGCCGTTTGGTGGTGCAACTACATTGTGCCACCTAAGCTCTTTGATATCAGCTGTTGATACATTTTAGATTAGAGATTTAGACATTAGGCATTTTTAGACATTCCTCAAGTACGCTTTCAGAAAGTTTATCTGTACTTCCCAGTACCAGGACACTCTTTGAGGTTTATTAACAGAATTTTCTGCAATATTGAGAAGAAGAAACGATCAATGGATAAAGTCTTAGGTCCCTTCCACATGGGTGGAACTGATCAGAGATTCACTACAGAAGAAGCCCAATGATGTTGTCCATGTCAAGCATCCACTGACCGATAACGGGGAACATGATGGCACTCCGGTTGTTGAAGTTTTTAACTTCAAAGATGCCCTCAACCATGTCCTTTTAAGAAATATTCCTGAATTCACTTTAATCTGGGGTGTGTATTTCCAAAGATGGTGCACCAGAACTTCGTCACACAATGTCTTCTTCACTTTATCGGCCCCAGTCTCTTTTGAGGAGAGTAGTGAGGTTGCAAGCCTTACACAAGGCATTTGATAGTGCGAAAAGCAGACCAGATAGGCTTCGGGAGATTAAGAAGGCAAAATATTACGTGTTCGTTCACTACTGGAACATGTCACTCTGCCAGAAGGTGCCACATTTTGACACAATGACATATGGAAGTGATGTAGAAAATTATGTAATAGAGATGGAGTGATGTTTTGATGACAATATTGTATGTCAATCCATGAAGTACTTCTGGATTAGTCCGTAGTAGAGATGCATTGCTGGAAGTAAAGTAATAATTTATCCATGGCTACATATTATAATATTGTATAATGGAAAAACTGTAACATTAAGAATCAGAAGCTGTTAAGTCAAGTGACTTAACAACTTTTCATCCATTTTAAATGAAAAGTTGTTAAGTCCTAGTATTAAAATATCCTGTCACACATGCTACATATGTCAAACCGTGAGAAACACTCCAACACATTACTTTATACCTCCAAAAGTACCCATCACATAAAATTGTTTCTTTTGCATTACTATTTTGATATTTAAAATTAATTTTGAAATCTTTCAGAAGCTCTCCTGCACAATTTTGAAAAAGTGACTTAGCAGCTTCTGCTTCTGACCGCTTCAATTGACAGCTGACTATTGCTGGTCTTTGAAAAGAGATAATCAAATTCTATCCTCCCTAGTAGGAACTCTAAAGGGCGTTCATTTCAAGGCAAGCAGTTGCAAAGAACTGGTGTAATGTTCAAATGTATGGATTATTTGGAACAGATATGAAACATTAGGTTGTTGTTGTATTGTTGGCAGTTGTGGAGCCATTAACTTTTATTCAATAGCATAGCATGAATTTAATAGAGCAGAGGTTAAAAATTCATGTTTTATTATCCCTTCTATTGCGACGGATTGGTAAGTGATGCAGAAAAACTAAGTTCATATTCAGATTCACCTTATACAAATTAGGGATAATAACATTAAAATAAAGACCCCAGACAAAAAGTTAAATTTTGCATATTAGTGTTAATATGTGGGACAAGAATTTGAGACTATTCATCGTTAATTTGTCTCCATCTTAATCAGCCACACATTCGGGTGCAATTTGGTACGGGATTTTTATATTTGAGATGGGATGCACGTTGACTTTTCGAAGATCCACGTCGAGAAGCCAGAAATAACAAATACGTTGTATTTTGATTTGTTTCTTGATGATTGTGCTTGGTTAACTAAGAGTCATGAGAATCTTGGTTTCAAGGCGTGGTTCGGAATAAAGTTTCGGAGAAGTCAAATTTTGTAACTATTTAATTGTATTATTTAGATTACATTTTACTTGAACTTCCTTTTCCAGTCACTTCCAACATATCGATAAATTCTTACTTTGTTTTACTTAATGTTCTTGATCTTGCACCACTATTCCTCACACTCGCCATTGCAAAACATCTCTATATCAAGATTATTGATTTTTCATAACTATCGTTACTCATATCTTAAATTTGTGATTGGCCGATTTGATTCCACGTCACAACATTACGTCATACAATTATTACTATGGCCAATCATAAAATTACATATATTTTTACTTATTTAAATTACTAAATATATTTACATAATCATTCCTTTCATAAATCTATACACCTTTCATCATAACTTTTCTAAATATAATGCAAAACTACTGTTACATGTGTCTACGCAAAAAAAAGAGGAATTTAGAGAATATTTCTACACTATTATTTGCTGCGATTTTAAATCTTCATTAGCTCCTAAACAATATGAAAATACGTTTAGCAATGCATCTTGCAAATTTATAATTGATACAGCGAATTCGAAAGAGATCGTTTTTATACTTTCTCAATTACTAAAAAGATACCAAAAATATGTTTTGAGATTCAATGAATAAAGAGATCATTTTTAGAAAAAGATCTGGCATATGTGTGTCTATGAACAGCATAACTAAAAAAATCGGTTAATACCAAACTTGGTATATACATTCCACATGTACTAAGGATACGATACTAAAAGTTTCAACAAAAAAAACCAACCATTTTGCCCTTTATATGGAGCATTTTTTTTCTAACATTTTAATTTTCTCAAAAATGGCTGTAATGATTTTGATTAGAAGGCCGTGTCTTAAGCCCTGAAGCAGAAATGTTTATGGGGCGAACAAAGAGTTCTACATATATCGAGATTTAACTGTATTGGAACACCACAGTGAAGCGAAAAATTATTAAATTTTAGATGAGTCGTATTTCTTACACATCTGCTTCACTTTCGTACCTATTTTGAGGACATGTTTCGCAAATCTTCGTTTGCATCTACGGCTCACAAGAGTGAGTCGCACAAGAGCCGTAGATGCAAACGAAGATTTGCGAAACATGTCCTCAAAATAGGTACAAAAGTGAAGCAGATGTGTAAGAAATACGACTCATCTAAAATTTAATAATAAAGAGTTCTACGTTGCGGCGCCAATTTGTAACTAAATTGTTTATAGGTGTACACAATTCCACGTTGTGGACGCCAATTTGAAACAATAATTTAATGGCGAGCAATGAGGTTTCTCTCAGGGTATGTGTGGATGTGTGAGAAGGAGATTTTAATAACACTAGAATACCCGTCTCCAAATTATTTATTCACTGCTTCTTCTTTTAAAACCTCGAAATGAAAGTTGCCGACCAAGGGTTACCAATCTCTGTTTAGGGTTACTTACTGCAGAATGTTTATTACTTGATAAATTTATTTGTTCCTCATATATATACGAACTGACAATTATCCAACACAGAACAGGCTGACCGCCCTAATAAGCTTCACGCCTCGGACTGTCTAACAGCTTCCTAGCCACGAACTGGCCACATCGGCTCCACGCTGAAGACTGCTTGAATGACCACAGCTGCGCGTGTGTATATGTAACTTTCACTCTCAAAACTCCTTTTCAACCAAAATCCCTTTGTGGCTGTTTGGTCGCCATTGTAAATGATCCAAAGAATTCCCATTCATACCAATCAAGTGAGCCCCTTTAGAAACTGCTAAGGACACTGCTTTTTACATTGCTTTTGTTATAAAAACTTTCCCCACAGCTGAACTGGCCTTGCCCTTGTCGTAACAAAGAACCAACATTCCTCTGACATCCATCATGATTCTTTACTTCTGGCAAACCTTAATTTCGGTATCAGCCTTCTTCATTCTGAATGACTTTTGCCAGTGGTAAACGAAAGAAAAAGAGATAGTACAAAAAATGGAGACCTCATTAAAACAAACAACTCATGTCAAATGCATTTTTTTTTTTGGTACAATGAGCCATTTCCGAAATATTCCTTTTTATTTGCTTGTATTTTCCAAAATTTATGAATGACCCAACGAACGATTAAATGAATGAATGAACGAACAAACAAATGGACAAACGATTGAATGAATAAGACTGAGATGTCACCTTAAAGGCAAGTGCCTCCTACTAGAGGTGAGCTCATTAAGTGTTCCTCACGCAGGGAGCTATCCCGCGTAGTGTGTTTATTTGCGTGTTAGTGTGACATGTCTAGAATATTGATCCTGTGAATCAGCATTTGTCTATTGTACACATTCACTGCACTATAACAATTTTCACTGCTCTTGGACGGTTCCTGTCTGGGTTCCTTGGTTTCTTCACTTACTCCTGGTTTTGGCAGTGGTGGAGCAGTGCCTGCCTGCTGTTGCCTTGAAGAAGTCGGCCCAGCTGTGACTTGGCCTACCTCTGTGTCTTCTACCTAGGTATGGGTCCCATATCGTGTTGTGCTGTCTCAATCTTTCATCGTGAAATATAACCAGATGACCGCACCCCCCCCCCCCCAGGTCAATTAATCCTGTCGACTTGGTTAGATTCTAACCTTATATGGAGGAACTCATTGGAAACTTTAACTTTGAGGGATATGTTCTAGATTTTACGTAGCATTTCCTCTGGCATACCTGTACAATTTTCCTGTTTGCCTGTGAGGGCCCAGGTTTGGTAACCGTATATTAGGGCAGGGTATATACGGGATTCGAGGGCTTCTAGCCTGAGACTCTGCTTAGGAACGGTCCAGAGGGATGAATTTTAGAGATCAGAATGCTTTCAATGTCTGCGACATTCTTCAATTGATGTCTTTTGTTGCGTTGTTTTTTAAAGTTGTCCTAGATAGACACATTCTGATGTGTAGGTTTTTTTTTGTGTGTGTGTAATTTACGTCCTCCAACGTTAAGTCATATCGGACGATGAATGGAATGGGTGAAATGATGCTCAAATTAGTCCGGGGTCCATGGAGCATAGAGTTACCCGCTTCCTTATTCCATTCTACTTTGCGAAATGTGTCTTTTAGGACGCTCGTGAAAATTTACAAATTATTACATTTTCGCAATTGGATGCGAAAAGAAGGGAGTTTCAAAACCATCAGATAGCGGGCAGTAGATCTCTTAAAAAATATGTGAACAGCATAAATCAAAGACAAAAAATTGGTGAAGTATAAAACTTGGCATTTAAGTTCAGCATCCTCCAAGGATGTGACAAAAATATTGTCAAGAAAGTACTCCCCCCAGCCCGTACTAACCTTTATTTGAAACATTTTTTGAAAAATTTGTTTTTCTAAAAAATGGTTCTAATGATTTTGATTAGAACACCACATGCTTAAAATATTTTCATGATAAATGAAACATACATCTTGAATTTTCTGGGCATGACCTACAGAAATCAGCATCTTTCTAGATGACTTTTGTATAAGTGGTAAACAATTACAGAGAGACAAAATTTTACTGCACAAAAAATGAAGATCTGGTTAAAAGATAGTTTGTCAAATCATTTGGAGGAGGAAAATATTCCTTGTTATTTGTCTGAATTTTGTAATGCTTCTAATGCTTATACTTCTCTTGAATGGAAAGTTCATTATTCATTTTTTACATCTTGGCCATGCTAAAGAAAATAAAATGTCAAAGCCATCACATTGTAACCAGCTCTTAAAAGATTTCACTAGTAAATAGAGGAATAAGCATATGAGTGCATGCTCTGCAGCAGGATTTTATTTATTTATTTTTTATTTTATTTTTTTAAGTTTTCTATACATAATAGAAGTTGTCAGAGAGAATTAAAAGCTTTTTTATTTGTATTTAGAAATAATCATTAGTACAGTAAAGACAAACCCCAATTTTATTCTTGAACAAACACTACATATAAAATATTAAGTGAAATGCCATTAACATTTATCATTAATGAAAAATGTAACCAATGTCCACTATCTACTGCTACTGCTTTGGATGCGAATAAAATAAGGCAGCTCATCTAGCGGGGCACTGAAGTTCCTAAGCCATGTACGTCCTTCTATAGGTTCACCTTGATCTTGGTAAAGCCATTCTCCTGCAGGTAAATAGATATCTCTGCTGCGGGCTCCTTCATCCAACACTGGTGCTGCCAGAATATTTTCTCCCAGAAGAAACTCTGCAATAATGATGATGATGATGATGATGATGATGATGATAATAATAATAACAATAACAATAATAACAACAATAATAATAACAATAACATCAATAATAATAATAACAATAATAATAATCACAATGATGATGATAATGATGATGCTGATGACAATAATGAGCAATAATGATGATGGTGACAATGATGATGTCAAAAGTTTAAAAGAAAAATTGGGAAATACAACTATTGTGAAAGATTTAAATTTTCACTAATGATAAAAGACTTTTGTGTTATTGTTTAGCTGTTTTATAATGACTTAATTTATAACAGTCCTGTTTTCACTGGTCCATTATGTTGTTTAACTGTTCAAAAGTTCTAGCTATTTTAACACAATTCTGTATGTATTGCTTCCCTGATATTTTGCGATGTGTGCACCCATTAATATATTATATTTAGAAATTCAAATATTTAATATTACTGTGAGACTCGACATAACAGAATAAAGAACTTTTTTTTTAAATTCTGTACAAAAGTTTAGGAACTGTCATTCTCTGTTAGTCATAGCAACCACTGAAGAGCAACAGAATAACAGTATTAAAAATTTCAAAACAAGGTTTCTATTAGTCCACAAATGTAAGTTTTGAAAGTTAAAGATCCTGTTTATCATGAATATACTTTTATGAAAAATGTAAAACAAATGCTATGATTTAGAATCATTCTAGTAAACCAAAATTAACAATGAATATAGAAACTATTTAGTTCAGGGCATTCAAATAGAGTTATGTACATACTTTTATAAATAGATTAGATAATAGTGGAAGTTACTAAAGTACAGTTCTTATAATACACATTTTTGTGAATTGTACATTATATTTAACAATTTGCAAATTATTCTCATTTTTAAATGACTAATAAATGTAAGTGCATTTGAATGTATGAGTAAAGTATAGAAGTATTATAGATTGCAGATAAGAGAGAAGATGTTTTCAATGTATGTATTCACCATAAATCATTGCATGTTTTGTAATTAAGTCAATTCATACCCCATAAATCTTCAGAAAAGTAAAATATGTGATTTATAGCAATCATATGACCTATCCAGCAGACATTATTTTGCTAACCACTTTGCATTAATTATGGTATTTATTCAAACCCCTTTAAACTAGATGGTACTCATTAGGTTATGTGCAACATTTGGAACACTCAGCAACTGTCAGTTCCATTACAGATTCCTCATCCCAAGAACTTCAACTGCAGTAGCTTTAGCCATTTTCAAAAGAGCTGATGTATTAAAAGCTATTTGCAATGAGGTCTATGTACATTTTTTAAGCAAGATTTAATCTATCTCTAATGCTCACAGGCTAAGTAATACGGTAGGTAATATAAGTGTAAAGCTTTTAATTTTTTTATGAAAGTCAGTTTATCGAAATAAAGATATCATTTAAAAAGTATTTTGAATTGTGAGTTATTGAATTATACATTATGTTGTTTGTTAAGTAAATGTATATAAAGTAAAATGACTGGAGAAATTCAGGCTATTATATAAAAGTTCATTAGAGTAGTAAATTGCTTTTGTTTTGGTAATTTTGTATGTGTGAAGGTATAGTAAGTTTTGTGATCATTTATTGGGAATGATAGGTATTTTAATCAGTATTAAATGTTGTTAAAATGAAGTAATTTTAAAAGTTATATGAATTTATTTTTTTTATTTTAGATTAGCTGTTTAATTTTAGATTACAGTAGTAGTATAATTTTCTGTAAAATTATATTGCAATATGACTACATATTGAATTACTAAAGTTATAAGTTTGTGATATATGTCCTGGTATAGATAATAAGGTACTGGTATGTATTATTGCAGATTATATTTATATATTGATTTATTTATGTATTTATTTATTTATTTGGTCAGTCGGTCAGTCCCTCCTCCCTCACACCCCCAGCCTACACTCTTCCACTCACTCACTCACTCACTCACTCACTTACTTACTCACTCACTCATTCACTCATTCATTCATTCATTTATTTACCCATAGCATTTTGCAAGTTATGTAAAACTAAAAAAGAATAAAACAAACCTTAAGGATTATTTATAATAAAATTTGAGACAAAAATTTTATTCGTTGTATTAGAATCCGGTCCTGCTCCGTGGCGTAGCAGGCTAAGGGAGCATGCTTTGGTCCCTGGCCATGGAAAGCGGCCCAGGTTTGATCCCACCCATGGGGTGCGGATTTTAAGTCCCAGATATAGGTCCTGTGCCCACTCAGTATCATGAGGAAAGTGAGGAGGTAAGCGGCCCTGGTCACAAAAACCTACGTTCCAGCTGGGAGATGCTGAGATGCTGACTACAACTTATCCCCATATCGGTAGGATGATCGCCCACCTCTGCCATGCATAAGTGGCCATGAGGCCAGCAGTCATGTTTGTAGGCCTTGGCCCTCCTAGGGCTGTCGCACCAGGGTTTATTATTTATTAGAATCTAAATCAAGTGAAATTTTGATTAATAGATCACAAGACATTTTTGAAGAAAAAAAAAAGTGCATAAATAAAAAGGAACATTTTTTATATAAATGTTTCTTTGTGGTGCTAGAAAACTCTTGTGAATCTTTTTCCAGCAACCTTAAAAGGTGTTTTCTTGATTTTCACATTTGTTTGAAAGTTATTCAGTAACTAACTTTTTCTTTCACATTTGCATGTATTTAAGCACCTGCACATGTACTTGCACATATATTTTATAGATAAACAATAACATTTTTATGTTCAGGGGATGTCAAAAGATTATTTTTGGTAAAACCCTAAGTTCAAACATTTTTATTGTATCTTTACCATAAGCTAGTGGTAGATTAAATTAAAAAAGCAAGGACTAGACTAGGAACCCAACTCCCCAGAAACTGTCACAGAAATGTATATGCAGCTGGTACAACATCAGCAATATTAGCTAGACTACACATAAACCGTTCACTACCTTACCATCATAGATTCCGAGTGCTGTGTCATCTGTTGGATCAATCTACCATATAGGCGGATTTATAGGAGTTCCATCTTGAACACATTGCTTAGCCAGCTGTATGATTGTGTCTGCATACTGTAAATGCAATGCTGTGAATTTCTTTGAGATGCTTACAGTCTGTGGAAGATATTAAAAGAATTTAAGCTCTACTTTAACTAAATTAAGCATACAAAATATTTACACTATTGAAACAAATTGTTGAAAATATATGCTTACATTTTAATATTATGCTGTTTCAAAGTTGTCTATATGATCAATGACATTTGAGGAATCCAAGAAATGGCTGGATCCTTGTTTACCCAGATCAACTGGGACCAGGGCCGATTCAGGTTATCCAGAGAATGACAAAAAAACAATAAAAAAAAACATGTACGATATCATCAAAATATGTTTAGTGGCATTCAGAAATTGCTATTCACACACTTTCATCTAAAAACACATACACTATATGTACTGTAACAGGCACTTTACACAATATAGCTACAAACTAATTGGTAGTAAAAAAGGCAGTAAGCTTCTGTTGTCTCAGTTTAGTGTATCACTTACATACAAGCAGCGCAATCGCACATCCGCTTTAACATTAGAAGTTCATTTGGGAATGTTTCGGGTTGACTCTCGAAAAAAAGCATCAATTTCTCTATGTTTGCTACTGTGCTTGTGCATGGATCATAATCTCAACCGGTTCATCAACTCTATCTGAATCTGAGTACTACTCATTTTCATTTTCAGTAACACTGCATGATGCAATAATGCCTTCCTCTGTAACTGGTTTATAACCTCCATCATTGTCGATTTGCAACCAATTGTCAATGTGTTCTTCGTCAACATTGGAACAGCCATCAGTATTTTTAAAAATGTTTATAAAATCTTCTTCCATAATTATTTTCCTTCTTCTTCACTCTTGTTTTCTGACAAGTCAAACACACGTCAGGCCACAAGTTTTTCCATGGCTTTATCAATGTCTCTTCCAATTTGGTCCCAAGCAGCTGGAGTGAGTGCAATGAATTCATCTGCTACCAAAAGAATTCAAGTGATGTACCTACTGAGAATAGCCATTTTGCATCTGTAAAACAAGTATGAATTTACTGCGCTAAACAACATAATTTTTTTCCCCAAAAATTGGTCTGGATTATCTGGACGTTCAGGTTAAAGAGGTTTGGGTTAGCGAGATTTTACTGTACTAGCTAGAGGAACACAGTGAGTTATCTCCAATGGTAGTGTGATAGTACAAATCAGTGGAACAAGAGGACCTACAGCTTTTGCCATGAACTCTAAAGCATGATGAGCCTTGGGGATACTTAAAATGTCCTAGTCAGAAGTGACCACAAGTTAAAACAAGCACTTCAGAGCTGGGTATTGAATCATGAACCTCAGTGCAAGAGCTGCAAAAAATATCACTGAGGTACCCTGATAGCTATTTTAATATTATTAGATTTTTATAACTAAGAAATTAATTATCTGGTTTATAAAATCTTATATTACATTACTATACAATATGATTTACTCAAGATTGTATTTTAGTTTTAGAAGAATGAATATTTCTTAAAGCAATGTTTCTCAAATCTTTTTCACATTAAAGAGTCTTAAAACATTTAAGCAAGGGCTATCCTGTCCATCTGATGCATTATAGTTTATTTAATCTTGATTAAACATAAAAAATAGTATTCAATAATAACAATTTCTTATTATTCATTATAATGTTTTTATAATAAATAAAGTAGCACCTGCTTGTATATAGACTTTAATTCCCACATTACATCTTACTAACACTATCATTAATATAAAGTGTTATTTTACATTTACACAAACATTCTACTCCAAATAAATTTATTTAAATTAATTCCATCAAATAAATATTAAATGCTGATCTACAAAAAGGTCAAGAGACACTGAATTATTTTTAATCCTCCCGCTAATTCCTGAAAGGCCAACAGTTTACAATTATAATAGAAACATAAGTAATCTGATTAAGAATCAATGTTTTTATTAATGGATGTTCTTAAATAATAATCTTTAATCAGAAAACTGAAGACTGTTATATTGAATTTAAGCACACTATATTCAAATGAGAAAAACAATATACATCTTAAGATTTAAAATGTTTTATACAATTAATTTTATAAATATGTTTTTCTCTTTATATATTAGTGATTTTCTTACATCAAAGCTTTTTTAACCTGTAATTTTCTTTTCACTGATTTTTGTTTTGAAGTTTACTCAATTTCCGAGTTTATTTTGTTCCCATGTATATTGCATTCAATTAATTCCCTACTTAGTTTGTTATATAATTTTATGCCTTGAATTTTTTTTTTTTTTTTTTTTGTGTGTGTGTAGTTTACGTCCTCCAACATTTAGTCATATCAGACGATGAATGAAATGGGTGAAATGATGCTCAATGCGTCCGGGGTCCATGGAGCTTAGAGTTACCCGACATTCGTCTTTCAGGATAAGGGAAAGCCCTGGATAAAAACCTTATCCAGGTAACTCACCCTGACCGAAATTCGAACTCGGGACCTCTTGAATGTGAGGCAGACATGCTATACCATCTATGCTACCAAGGCGGGCTATGCCTTGATTGTCTATGGATTTAAATTTTTTGAAGTTCTTTGACGAGAAAGATGGATATGTTGTGTTGTTCTTATAAAGTGACTGTGGTATTCCTGTTCATTTTAAAATCACCTATGTTATTAATCCTTTCATGGAAGTGTTGAAAACAGTGTTTTTGTATAAATTAAATTAATTGGGCGTCGATTAATAACACAAAACAACACTCACTTTTAAATTTTCCCGGAACCGGTTTCTGAGGCCTTCCGGCTGAAGATAGAGGGAAGGCCTCAGAAACCGGTTCCGGGAAAATTTAAAAGTGAGTGTTGTTTTGTGTTATTAATCGACTCCCAATTAATTTAACCTATGTTATTATTTATAAAACAAACTGTTTCTAAGATGTACAAACATAGTAGAGGTAATATATTCAAAAAGTTTGAATTTTGAAAAAGTGGTTTACTAGGTGTGTAGGTGGTACACCAAATATAATTCAAATTATTTTCTTTTGTAGTTTAAATATAATTTGTAAAACGTTGTCGGTAGAACTCCAGAATGGTATGGCATAGGTGAGAATTTACTGTACATATCCACAATATATAGTTTTTAATGCCGTATTTGTGATTATGTTTCTTAGACATAATCACAAATACTGCCTTAAAATAGACCTAAGCACATGCTTCTTTCGTAGTAGCTGAAGTTAGCAAGTGTATTTGGTGTTTTCTATTGCAGTTTTGATATGTAAGATTTCTGTTTAGTTGTATTTAATTTCAATCTGTTGCAATCTAATTATTTTATGGCCTGGTCAAATAGATATTTTCTGGAATTCTCATTATCTTCAGAAGATAAATCTTAGGTAACTAAGTAGGAACCCCAAGCCCATCTCAATCATTTCATTCATTCATCATCCAGTATGACCTACCACGTTAAAGGTGTTTAAGTTCAAGCCCACCCTCCTCAAAAAATAGTTTCAGATATAATAAGTTAGAATAACATTAACATTAACTTAGAAATTATGAATAGGTTCATACATGTTTGCAGCTGGTTTATTCTTCAGCTTTATAATTCCTGTTTACTTCCTTTATTAACACAAAATGATTACATAATTCACAGTGTATGGGGACAAAATAAAATGTTATTTAATCATTTTCTCCATTCTTGGTATCAAGATATATATTTATATTAATTTATTGTGCCCAAATATTTATGAACACTAATAGGGATAACATATTACAATTTGTACAAAAGTGAATCGAGAAGATATTGACACATTGTTTCACTCACACTGTTTATTCACAAGACATGTTTCAAGAGCTCTTGCACCTATCATCCAGTTGATACTCGATTAGTGCAAGTTGTAGTGGTTTCCTCTTTCTCCGTATTGTCAATAGATGACGTGATGTACTTGTCAAAGATGTCCGATGGTGGAGTTTCAAAATTCATGACTCTATGACGATTTTTGTTAATGAAGATTTTTTCCCATACAGAAAGGTCTATGGGGTGATTAACATATTTTATTAGGGATGTTTCCAAGTTGATGTCATGTCTAGTATTCAAAAAATGAAAAGCCACTGCTGATTTTTCTGTTTCACCATTTTTAATGTTTCTTATATGTTCTTTAGTTCTGATGTTAATATTTCTTTTTGTTTTTCCTATAAAAATTTTAGGGCAAGTTTCACATTTTATCTCATAGATTCCTGGTTTTTCTTTGGTAGTGATTGAATTTTTGGGAGGGCCTTTTAACAAATTTCTGACATTAAACCTATTTTGAGGTGCAAGAGTTATGTTGTGTTTTGAGAAGATTTTTTTGGAATTTGTTACAGGCTGATGGATGGAAGGTTAATTTTTTAAAAAGTTTTTTCTCTTTTTCTCCTGTAGGTTCTAGGGTGGTGGTTTCTTTTATTTTCTTAGCTTTGTTGAGTCTGTTAACTATTTTGTCTATTAAATTTGGGTTGAAACCGTTGGACATATCTACTTTTTGTATTTGTAGGTATTCTTCTTGATAATCTTCTCTGTTTAGTGGAAAGTTGATCATCCGAAAGATTAAACTGTTGAAAATGGCATGTTGGTGTTGTTTTGGGTTGAAACTGTTGTACTTAATATAATTATCTGTGTGTGTCGGTTTTCTGTAAATACCAAAAGTGAGTTTGTTGTTCATTTTTTTGATCTTGATGTCCAAAAAGGGAAGCACACCATCCTCTTCTGTTTCCAATGTAAATTTTATAGCTGGATTTTGTATATTCAAAAGTCTAAGACCATCTCGTATGAGTTTTTTAGGTACTATTGCAAAAATGTCGTCAACATAGCGATGCCACACTTTGAAATAATTTGGAAAAGTTTTTGTGATATGTGTTTCAAAAGCACTCATAAATAAATCTGCCAAGAAGGGAGACAATGGGTTGCCCATAGCTAGGGCCGTTTTTTGTTTATATATCTGTCCATTAAAGCTGAAAAAATTTTGATTGAATAAAATTTCTGTAAGTTGTGAAAGTTCTTCTATTTCTTCAGATGTTATTTGTATTGATTCCAGCCATTTTTTGAGAAGTGGAATAAGCTCCTTGGTAGGTATACTTGGATATAAAGAAATGACGTCAAAGGAAACTAAAGCATCTGTAGAGTTGATCTTTGTGTCTTTCAGGAGATTTAACAATTCATACGAACAATTTATTAATATATATTGTCACATAGGTAACATGAAGCTATTTTGGTAGGGAAGAGTGGAGTTGGGCAACTTAGTCACCATTGCTAAGGACGAGTGGTAGTAAGGAAATTGCTTTGCCTTGTATTGATTGGCAGGATTGTACATGCATGCCTTTTAACACTACCAATGACTGAACTGACAAAAACATCCAGAATGGAACTGTATTATTACTGTGCAAATACCATTCAATACTGTTCTAGAATGTAAGGCGAGAATATTCAGCTTCTGGAATGATCTACCATGCCAGGAAGGATTCTATAAAAGCCAATACAAAGCCTACAGTAGTAGTAGTGAGTAGTAGTACAAGAGTAGTAGTGAGAGCACTGTGTGTGGTGCGACCCAGCGGCTGAGAAATCAGTAGATTGTGGAACAGTGCAGGAAGTAGTTCACAGATCAGAAGTTTGACTCTGTAGTAAGGAATCAGTGACCTGTGAAACAGGCAGCAAAGTAGTTTTCATGAGAAAATTGGAGTTGTGTTTAGAATCGGCATGTAGCTCCATGTAATAAGTGGATCTGTGTGTATATCAGAAAGATTACTAGCAGCACATAGGGTGCATGCTAAAGAGACGTAACAAAACATTAAAGAGCTGTGTCAAAATGCTGTAGATATTTGTATAAAAGAGAGGCTGATTGTATGTTAGCACTGGGCTAACAATTTTGATGAAAATAAAGCAGTTTTGAAGCAAATTTTGCATCTTTTGTCATAGTACGAGGGGGTGTCGTAAAGTTTTAATTACCACCCAGCAGTTTTTATGCTAGAGTGATGAAAATTTTTCAGTGTCATCATTGATCCCTCGGGACATAATGTTGGTAGTTTCAGTGATTTGAGTCCTTTTGCTTTTTTACAGTTAGTGTCAGAAGTGACTGAGGTGTAAGATGGAGAAAATTGAGTCTTGTAGTGTCATCAAGTTCCTGCATTTGAAGGGCAAAACTGCTGAGGAAATCCATGATGAGATGATGGCTGTTTATGGAAGTGATTGCCCAACGTATGACACTATTGTGAGGTGAAAAGGAACTTTTAAACTTTAATCTTAAAATGTTTTCCTCTTTCAGATGTTTTGTTTAGTGACGGTGATAAAAAATGTAATAAAAATTTTTTTAAAAAAAAGAAGAAAATAAAAATATATTAAAAAAATAAAAAGGGCATGTTTTGATGTACATTGTTGGTACTTAAAATATTTATGTTGATTTGGTGAGGTTGATTTCTGTATGACATGTTCAATGTTCTACAGTGCTGCTGCTCAGTGATGGGACGAAATGAACAAAACAAAGCTAGCCAATAATCCAAGACTTTTGAAACAATTGACAATACAATTCAATAAATTATAATAATTAGTGACTAAACTTCACTTATCTTTGATATTAATATGTAATAGGACTAGTTTTGCAAATCACCATTTCTGTCATACCAAGATTGTTTACTATTGTTATTATCATTACTGCCACTATAATGTTTTTTTTTTTTAGTTGCTAATCCAAAGGAAAAAAAGAATTATTGACAGACTTGATTGGCAGAATTTTAAAATTCACTGTGAATTTCTATATTCTATTACACAAATAAAAATAGTTGTTACTATTAATCCACTTATCTTAAGAAGTTGATGTTAAAACTTCTTTCTTCTTTTTTCAAATCGATTTTGAAGGCATTTTGCTTTCATCCAAAAGCTTTCATTTTGCTTCCTATATTCTAATTTACAATCAGCTGCAGCTAATTTTCATTAAAATTGCTTATCTTTGAAATACTGACATTGTTTATCTTAATTTTTCTGCAAAAAACATGTATTACCCGGGACATTTAGGAAATGCCTTGCAGTGGAGGTGCTGCTATCCGCAAACACCACACAGCTAGCTGTCAAAGGGGAGGAGAGGTAACAAAAATATATACTTCTTGAATACAGAAAATTTCTATACTGAGGAAGAGAACAAAATTGACTTAAGTTAATTGATGGGAATTAATCATTCCTCCATACTAGCCCTGTATAGGATAAGGTTTCAAATAGATAGAGTCAAACTGAAAAATTCAATGCCATGGCTGGGATCTGAACCATGGATTTCCTGGTTTCTGGCCAGTCACTCTTACCCATTGAGCTACCATGGCCAGTGTGTCATTATGACATTAAATTCTCCAATTCTCTAATCTAATGATCTGTACTTTGAAAATTAGCTAATTACCTGTCAGAACACATTTCAAATAATTGTTTTTCTTAAAAGCAACATTACTTAGAAGACAGTATCTGTATTATCTGTGGCAATACCCAGCTAAAAATTTCACATTGTCCATTCATTAAGCTATAATTTAGATAGTTTAATGTATTAACTTTTACTAGCAATTTTCACATGTTTATGTCAGATGTTTCCCAAACTCTTTTTTTTTTTTTTTTTTTTTTTGCACACTTTATCATACTTCTCTATTCTGATGTATCACCTGAGTCTTCTAGTGAAGATAAAGAGCTTAATTCTGATACATGATCTTCATCCTTGGAAAACTACTTCATCACTATAAGGCTTGTTCAGCAGTATGACTGCTGGTTCACCATCTTGCAAAGTAGACATTATCTTGAGGAAAAAAAAAAATTACAAAATGTATGAATTCTAAAGGCAGAAAACAAGTGACCTAGTGGAAGTGAATCAAGTTATAAACTGATTTTGTTATGCCAAAAACAATGAATTGTGCTCCCCTTCCCTCATTTCACCAGAAATACACATTCCATTGTTCAAAATAATAATGACTTAAGTTCTTTATACTCACCTTACTGCACACATACATGTTCCATTCTTGACAAACTGAATTTTGTCAGAATATTCTGCAATAATGGAGGTTAAAATATGTAGGGTCCAAAAAGAACCAAACAACTTGAGAAGAGCTATTTCTGTGAATGCCAAACTAAAGCGCTTAAAGGGCCCTTTTTCTTTCAAAATATACCTTAATGAAAAATAAATAAGGTCAGCAAAGGGAATTTATTTCATCCAAATATTTTCAAAATTATGAACTATCAAAATTTCTCGTGGGTCATAATAGACCTGAACATCTTGTGAAGATTAACACAATATACACATTGTGTGAATTTGAGGTCTGAGATATCAGTGATTGGAATCTGATTGCCAGAGCCATGCACTTTAGTGCATCTCAACTGGTTGTAGCTCTCTGCTCTGTACTGTTATGATCACACTTGATCCATGCGCTAGAGTTGTGGTGGGTGGAGTGGAGATGAGTATTACCTCTCAATGCAAGCACACTTCCCAAAATTTCTAGTGTTTTCTCTTTTCAAACTGATACAAGAAGTTTCTAAAGTTGTTCATGTCTTTATAAAAGCACACAAACACAGCAAATGAGTTCACTTTAAATCTTATTATTTGGGGGGCGGAGGGTGTTAAACATTTTAAAATGAGTGTTAAACGTTAATTCAGGCCCCTAAGAAGGTAGTTGAACATATAAAATGGATAAATGTTTAGTGAACATATCAAAAGTAAAGTTAGTGTCATTAGTGGAGAAGTATCAGTTAGTCAAAAGGAAAATAATTTAGAAAGACAAGTCAAAGGCCAAGAGTCTACAAAAGGAGGCAAGCAATCATCTCAAGCTGAAAGTAAAAGTATTGGACATAAAATAGAGTGTACCAAAGTTACATACAAGAAACCTCTGAACTCACTGGTTAAAAGCATTCTCCTGGTTTTCATTTGAAAAGTCAAAAGCTACACCATTTTGATAAATGTTCCAATCAGTCTTCAATAAAAAATATGTGGGATTCTCTTCTAAATTATAATTAAATTTGATTGATACAGGCTTCTGAAACTGAAAAAAGAGACTTGAGAAATTAAAAAGCTTGAGACATTGCAATGCAACAGAAAATCAGTGCTAAAAATGGCATCAATGAAAGATTGTGTGAATGTGATTTGTGAACTTTCCAATGTTAAAAAAATTAGAGATAGAAGGGAACAGATTGGCTTGGATGAAGATACTGTCTTCCCTTAAATTTCTGTTCACTCAAGGACTTTCGATCTGTGGACATTTTACTAGTCAAGCAACTTTGATGACTTCTTGATATTGCGCTTTGAAGAATTTCCAGACTTAAAAAAGTGGATGAACCGATAGTCAATTATGTGATGCAACTCGCAACAAAAGTTAGGAACATAAAATACAAACAATTAGAAAAATCAGCAGTTGCCACGCATTTTTGGGAAAAAAACCACAACATAAATCCGGAACCAAAATTACTAAAACATACAACAGGAAAAGAAGAACTGTCCACATGGGAACAAATCTTTATTTCAAAAAATAGGAACAAAGTATTCAATTTCGACATCCCCCAGAAAGATTTGTTCAGCAAGTTCCTCGAACCGCCACCAGAGGAGACCGATGACAAAATATTGCCAGCTACACCAATGAGAACAAGTCGATGTCCGGCTGAAGATAGAGGGAAGGCCTCAGAAACCAGTTCCGGGAAAATTTAAAAGTGAGTGTTGTTTTGTGTTATTAATCGACTCCCAATTAATTTAAAAGTTTGGAGATTATGAGCCGTTATATAAATCAGCTAGAAGTATGCCAAAATCAGGCCCTGCGACTAATAACCAGTGCAGCAAAATCAACTCCAATCACGGCAATGCAAGCCTTAACTCGGAACTATCCAATACATCTAACTTTAGAGGAGCAGACACCAATACAACATGAAAAAATGTTGCGGTTAAAAACAACAAAATGGGAGTAAAGATTACCACAACCAATCAAGATGAAAACGCAAACAAGTTTCTTACACAAAGTTATGGAATTAAAAACAGATCTGAATCTTCCTAATTCTAAAGAAAACATTTTAATCAAAGAAAACCCACTAACTTTTGAACCAATTAATATTCAGATAGATTTAGAACAAATAGTTACAAAATCTGAAACTTCCAAACCTGTACTAAAAGCACTAGCATTAGAAACTGTGAACAATGGATACCCACCTGAAGAATGGTTACATATCTACACAGATGGATCTAACTTGGACAACAACTCAGGAGCAGGAATTAAGTGTGCACTGTTCTCATTCTATCAACCAGCAGGATACCACACAACAAATTTGGATGCAAAAGTAATAACTATTCATATTTCACTCCAACACCTTCTATACAGAATAGATAAATTCAAAAATGCTGTCATACTTTCTTATTCTAAAGCAGCATTATGTGCAATAAGTCCATATAAAATGAGGTCAATCCAAATTAAAAAAGGTCACAAAATGATCCAACAACTTCAAAAACTACAGAAAAGAATTATATTACAGTGGATGCCTGCACATTGGGGAATTGCTGGAAATGAATCAGCTGATTTTCTTGCCAAAAAAAGGTGCAAATTTAATTCAGAACAAAAGTAAAAACTTACCCTTTACATCCATAAAAAGATTAATCAAAAGCAAATATAAAAACAAACAAAACCAATCAATATTTAACAAAGCCAAAGATAAAAAATGGAATATTTTAATTAAAAATCTAGAAATCCAGAAATCCCACATAAAGCTGCAGTAGCAAATCTTAGATTAAATTTAAAGGGAGTTGATTAATGACACTAAACAACTTAAATAAGTGTTGTTTAGTGTCATTAATCGACTCCCTTTAAATTTAATTTATCATAAAAACACTGTTTTCAACACTTCCAAGAAAGGAATTGAATTGAGTACTTTAAAACTATACAACAGAATGCACAAAGTCTGCCTAATAAAATTGAAGAGAAACTAGGGAACAAAATGTTGGATGTGACTGTAGTAGGTACCTCAGAGGACAAGGGCCAATTGGACCATAGAGAAAAGTCAAATAATATGTTAATTAAGAGGCAAAATCCATTTGAATGTTGCAGTAAAAAGGTTAGTAACAAAAATATCTTTTATCTTTTGCATCAAAACATCCAGAGTTTAAATAATAAATTGATACAGTTAGAGGTATTATTGGATGGAGATTTTAAAGATGTTTATATATTGTGCTTTATTGAACATTGGATGTCATCATCACAGTTAGCAATAAGTAAAATCAATGACTTCATATCAGCATATGTATATTGTAGGGAAAAGCTGGGGCATGGGGGGTCATGTATATATGTTAAATCGCATTTGAAAACTAGAAATATAACTAAATTTAATAACTTAAAAGAAGACAAACAATTTGAGATGTCTATAATAGAAATCAGTATTCATAATATAGTTATTGTTTGTATTTATAGATCCCCTGATAGTCATTTTGAAACATTTTTAACTAAGTTGGACACAATGCTTAATAGTTTAATACAGAAAACCAGAACTGTAATATTATGTGGTGACTGGAATATAAGTTTCATGTGTGAAACTGCTAAACTAACTAAGCTTAAAGATTTGATCGCTAGTTATAACTTGACTAACACAGTAAACTCGACCACTAGATCAACCTTGTTACTGGATGTAATAATTATTAACAAAACAAAATTTGAACAGCAAGCTACTGTCACAGATCTAGGTTTTTCTGATCACTGGGTACAAATACCACAAATTAAAACTCGAGTATATAAAAGAATGTATAGACCCATTACTATTTCTAAAAGAAACTTAAGTAAAAATAATATTGTACTGTTTAATACTTTATTGGAAAAGGAAACATGGGATAATGTATTGATGTTAACTTGAAATTTGAGAACTTCCTAAACACATTTCTTTATTGGTCTGATATAGCTTTTCCTTTAGAAAAGAAATGCTTTAAATCACAAAAAAAGAAAGAGTGGATAACAAAGGGAATAATTACATCCAGCAATAGGCTACAGTTTTTGTTCAGGTTAGAAAAACATGGACAAGTAAATAATGAGACCAAAGAGTGTATCAATAGGTACCGAAAGATCTATAAAACCATTATAACTGAAGCCAAAAGAAGGGAAAATGAAAGATTCATACTAAACTCTAACAATAAAACAAAGGCCCTTTGAACTTTAGTTAACCAAGAAACTGGAAAATCTGCCCCAAAAATCAATATTAATGAATTAAATATCAATAATAATAATAGAAATCCAAAGGATATTGCAGAGTCTTTTAATGCTTATTTCACAGACATTGCAGAAAACTTAGTAGCTCAAAATATTAACCATATAGGGTGTCAGGAGAATGGTGACAACATAAAGCAATGCAGTCAATCAATTTTTATATTGCCTGTTACGGAATTGGAATTAGAAGGTGTAGTCCAGGGTATGAAGGCCAAATATTCATCTGGAGTTGATGAAGTACCAGATGTTATCATTAAAAAAGTTATACATCAAATAGCTAAGCCACTAGTCACTCTCTATAATGCATCATTGCAATCAGGTGTATTTCCAGATAAGTTAAAAGTATCAAAAATTAAGCCACTTTATAAAAAAGGGGAGAAGAATAAAAGAGAAAATTACAGACAATATCAATCGTATCATCATTTTCTAAAATATTTGAAAAACTGGTTCATAATAGAATGATATCATTCATCTCAAAATACAATATTCTTTCAGAGGTCCAAAACGGATTTAGAAAAAACAGATCTACCATAACAGCCATGGACAGTTTAATAAATAAAATTCAAGAAGCTATTGATAAAAAATTAGTAGTTGTGGGTTTATTTTTAGACTTAACAAAAGCATACAATGTTTTAGATCATGAAATACTACTCAGGAAATTAAATAAATATGGTTTTAGGGGTATTATGAATAATTGGGTTAAATCCTATTTAAGCGATAGAAAACAGTTTGTAGAACTTCAGTTTGAAAATAAAGGAAATTTAAATACAGTTCAGTCCAAAGTGAGAGAAGTTAGGCAAGGAGTCCCACAAGGATCAGTCCTGGGCCCCTTGTTATTTTCGTTGTACATAAATGATTTGCCAACTGCCATTAATTCCACAGATGTTATTTTATTTGCAGATGACACTAACATCCTAATAAAAGGAAACAATCAAGAAAGCGTACAGACGAAACTCAATGATACTCTATGTAAACTGCACACGTGGTTTCAGACGAATGAACTAATTATAAATAAGGATAAGACTATTGCCATTTCATTCCATACTTGCCAAAATAGAAATGTGGTCAAACTCCAATAGTATTTGATAAAACAGCCATTAGCTCCAATAATGAAACAAAATTTTTGGGATTACATATGAATGAGAACATGAAATGGACCACACATATTCAACATTTAATAAATAAACTGAGTTCCACTTGTTATTTACTTAAACATTTGAAAAGCTTAATAAATTTAGCAGCATTGAGAAATATATATTATGGTTTCTTTCACAGTCAGTTACAATATGGGGTAGTGTTCTGGGGGTAAAAGGCAGATAGAGTCTTTAAAATTCAAAAAAGAGCAATAGGGATACTAAGTGAGGTGGATAACAGAACATCTTGCAGGCCATTATTCACAAAACATCAAATATTACCTCTAGCATGTATGTATATTTCGGAATTAGTGATCCATGTGAAACAAAATAAACTACAAATACAAAATTACAGAAATGGTGATATTCACAAGTACAATACACGTCAGAAAGATGACTTTCACATTCAAAGTTGTAGAACAGAAATCTTCAGGTCTAGTGCTATCAATAAAGGTATAAGATTATACAACAGTCTAGCAGAAAGTATTAAACAAATGAAGAGCCTTATACATTTTAAAAAGGGAGTAAAACGCTTTTAACTGCAACATTTCTTTTATTCTGTAAAAGAGTTTTTAAATATTAATTAGTTTTAAGTGATTGTAAATAATGACAGTGGATATTAATGTAATTTTTATACTATGACGTGTCTGATATCAATCAAAAGGATAAAATAAATTGAATTAAATCATGAATTAGAGTAAACTCCACATTTATGAACAATTACTTTTATATAGCATTTCTCTATGGTCTTTATATAGTTTATATTTAGTTGCTTTCATTTATGAACAATTACTTTTATATAGCATTTCTCTATGGTCTTTATGTAGTTTATATTTAGTTGCTTTTTCTACCTTAGACTTTTGTTGGATCCTGTATCTGTTACAGCTTTTAGTCTTATGTAGCTTTTTATATTTATCTTTGTATCTTGAACTGACGTGTCCTATAACATATGTATTATGTTCCAAAGGCTGAAATAAATACAATACAATACAAATCTTAGATTACTTACGGAACATGATTGTTTAGCGAAACAGTTACACAGAATAGGAATTTATACAAGTCCAAATTGTCCTCTGTGCAACAAAGAAGAGGAAATAACTGAAGAACATCTTTTAACCTGTGAAGTCCTACCTGCCGGACCCACTACATAGAAATATTGGAGAGCAAGAGAGCTAATGGCTTCATTGCCAAAGCCTAACATTTGAAAACAACAACAACATATACGAGTAATATGTTTCTTGGTTTCTCAAATCACTGAAGACAAATATTATGCAATTATGGTTGATGAGATTTCAGATATTTCCGATTAGGAGCAAATGTCTATGTGCTTCAGAATTTTCACAGAAGATTTAGAAATAGAGGAATTGTTTCTTGGGTTCCATTCAATAATAAATATGAAGTCAGATACACTATTCTATAGCATCATGGTTGATTATTGCAGATTCAATTTGTCCATCAATGACTGCAGACACCCATGTTATGATGGAGCATGGAACATGTTGGAAGCTTTAAATAGTGTATACCAGCAAGAATGAAAATTGTTGACCAAGAGCTGTATTTGTATCTTGTAGTTTCATTCTTTGAGCTTTACTGTACAGGACTCAGTGAAGGAAATAAATGCCTGTTGCTATGCATTAAACCTGGTTCAAGACTTATCAGTTTCACCCAGTTTTATTCATTTCTGTCCATCCTCCCAAATTTCAAAGAGCTGGTGAGCTTTCTTGAAGAATTAGCAGAATCAGAAAAGTACAATGCAGTTGCCAAAGTCAATGACTGTCTTATTCAGATTATAAATTTTTCACTTCTCTCTTCTTTCTAAAGGTTTCAGCCATGTGGATACTGTTAAAAGAGTGCTTCAAAGAAAGTTACTTCACTATCACCAAGCCACAGAAATGATCTGTACAATATGTACAATATGTACTCATGAGTCGAGTATCAGCTGAGGATAGGAGCAAGAGCTCTTGAAACATGTCCTGTGAATAAACAGTGTGAGTGAAGCAATGTGTCAATATATTCTCGATTCAGAGTCGAGTATCAGCTGAGGATAGGAGCAAGAGCTCTTGAAACATGTCCTGTGAATAAACAGTGTGAGTGAAGCAATGTGTCAATATATTCTCGATTCAATTTTGTACTAATTTGTGCTTCACTGTCCCTACGCTTCTTTCAAGTTTATACTTTGAATATTTGACTTACCTATCAACAAGAAAGTATATTGTCACTGACTGCATTGTTGTGGAGCTGCCGCAAAGCCAGAGCTGGGTGTGTGGGCAGGAAAGAGACAGAGAGTGGCACGTGGGCAGGAGAGCTGAACACTTGCCAAGAGAGACAGAGAGAGGCTCTGGAATGTTCCATCTTTCTCACTGCCGTGATTGTTCTGGGTAAGTCTATGGCATTCTAGAACAATGACTGGAAGGTATAAATAGTGGAAAAGTGTGAGGAGTTAGTTTTGTTATAATTGTGTGAGCTGTGTGATGGTTATTGCATCATTGGACATTCGAAGCATACCACAGTGATTTCTTTCATTTGTTTACGTGCAGCAGAGCACAGAGTTGACCTTGAAGTCAACTGATTGTCGTCTTTTTGCTGCTGTAAGGGTTGTACAAAGTTTCTATTTTACTTCAATAAAGAGTATTTCAAATTTCTACAAACCAGATTTTTGATTCTACGAACCCTCGAAGTCACAATATTTTATGCTGACCTTGAACTGTTATATCGTCGTTGCACCTTAAAATCAGCTATGTGCACTTTTTCATGAAAATGAATTATGTGTACCTCAAAGAGCAAGAAAGCAAATAGAATTGATCCTGAAAACCATTAATGGGTATCTCCCATGATTGCGCTTGTACAGGTGAAAATGTAAATTCGGCTATGTGCTTGAACTGGATACTGTTCCTGCCAAATCAGCTATGTAAATCTCTCAAACATAGCCGACCTTGACTGCTTTATGCTGTGCTTTATCATGCACATAGCTGATTATGCAAAATCTCATTTTATGAGTCCACACTAATGAATTAGACATTAGTTCTTTAATATTTGCTATTACATACAAATTAAAGTATACTTTTCTCCACTTAAATACAACAATCAGATAACATACAGAATTATAGTATAGCATTACAGTTACATAATATTGCAGTACTGAAGACATGCATCATACAAGTGTATAATAAAAACAGATTTAAATTGAAATGAAATAGTTAGGCTAATATTATGAGAGCATTAATTATAATGGCCCAGTAGTAATCATAAGAAATAAGAAACATAATATAAATAACTTACAAGTACAAGAATTGCAAAGTGAATGAAGATATATAAAACATATCAATTAATGCACTTATAATAATATATCTGAGAGAAAACTTTTCACGTATAATGGAAAGAATATCTTCTTTGGGAAAGTTAAGGTTCACTGATATTTTAGATAATCATAGAACAAATGATATTCCTTGTTCATGAACATTTTCAGAGTCTGTAGGCTTTCAAATTTTGTTTTGTCTATCTTCAGCAAATCATGATAGAGATATTGAGGATCAGTTATATTCAATTTGTGCCTGCGCTGTGGAAGTGGTTGCCACTTGCCTCAATGGTTCACTTTGTAGAAAATCTCCTCCTCTTTGTAAAGTGCTCATATGTCAGTGACAGTAGGATTACCTGTTTTCTTTCCAGGTCTTAGAGATGGAAAGTTATGTGGAAGGCTTTCAAAATGTTTGAAAAATTAATGGTACAGATGATTTATTATTGTGACTTTGTGGGTTCATAGAATTAAAATTCCAATTTGCAGAAATTCAAATTGTTCTTTATTTGCGTAGAAATACACTCACAGTAGCAGTATTACATCACATACACAATCTACATAGGTCGATGATCACAACAGCAGCGTTCTTACTACTACTGCTCTGTTTGCAACTCACTCTGGCATGTCACAATCTCTTATATATACCTCCATTGATAATTTCTAGACTGTTCTAAAACAAACCAGAAACCGAATAATCTCTATCAATCAAAAAATCACTAGAAATTTCCATTTACCTCACTTATCTGTGTCGGTAAGTCTTTTATCTCTGCTATCTTTATTTGCCGGCTCTTTATTACCACACTGTCTGCCTATAAGTTCCTTTGTGTAAACAAGCTGTGCAAACTCTTTTTGCGCGTTCGCCGCCACACTGCTCCCTCGTCAAGGCTGGTCATCCCGAACAGCACCATCATAGCTGGCCAGACAATACAGGTGTACCACTAACATCTTCCCTCGGGGCACCTTCTGGATGCGGTAGACCATGTCGTTAATCCTCTTCGCCACCTAGTATGGTCCTTGCCATGGTTGCTGGAGTTTCGGGCAGCATCCCTTGGTCCGGGTAGGACGGTACAACCAGACTAGGTCACCCTGCTGGAACCCTTGGCTGTTGGCTTGCCTGTCGTATCGAGTTTTTATGCGGTCGCTCACCTTCTGGATGTTCTGACGAGCCATCTCATGCATGTCGTGGAGATGGTCCACCAGGTTCTCCACATTCTCAGTTGCTGGCAGTTTTGCGTCCGGGGGGCTTCCAAAAGCCAGATCACAGGGGAGGCGTAATTCTCGGCCGAACATTAAGCTGGCTGGCGTCATCAAGTGGTGTCGTGTGTTGACGAGCTGTAGGCCAGCAAGTACAGTGGCACCTTGATGTCCCAGTCTCGCTGATGGCTGGCCACGGCCTTCCTCAGGTGTTCCTCTAAGGTCTTGATGTACCTTTCGACCATGCCATCCGAATGGGGATGTAGAGGTGTTGTGCGAGTCTTGTTAACCTCAAGTTTTTCTCGTGCCTCCTTCATTAGGTTGGACTCAAAATTCATACCCTGGTCGCTGTGGAGCTCCAACAGCACCCCAAATCGGCAGAACACTTGCTCCACAAGGCAGTGTGTGATTGTCTTCGCCTCCTGGTTCGAATTGGCATACAACTCCGGCCACTTGGTGAATTAGTCCACGACCACCATCAGGTATTTGTTGCCTCGGTCGGACACTGGGAATGGTCCAGCTATGTCGACGGTGATTCGTTCGACTGGCGCTCCGACGTTGTACTGCTGCATGCGACGCTGGCTCCTAGTCGGGGGTATGCGACTCGCCGCGCACCCGTGATATTGATGGCACCATCTCTCAACATCTGCTCGGAGCCTCCGTCAGTAGTAGCGCTGTCGGAGTTTGTCGATTGTTCGGTTTGCTCCCAGGTGTCCTCCTTAAGTACCAGCGTGCACTTCCTGCAAGATCTCCGGGACCTTACTTCGGGTAAGTACCAACTTTTCTCTCTGCGACTTCCCATCAGGCGATTCCCATACCCGGAACAGCGCGCCCTCTCTGGTCTTTAGCGAGCCCATTGGGCCCTGTACGACTTGTGTGTGGCGCTCCTTGGTACGATGTCCTCCCAGGTCGGTCTTCTCCCTGCCTCCACTTCCCTCAAGAGTGGCCCCAAGTCGTGGTCCGCCAGCTGCTCCCTCCTCAGACCTGCGCTATCATAGCCATGCGTAGGCGCTGCCGTGACCACTCGGACAGCTGCGGCACGCTCCTTCTCTTCCACTCTTGTGCACTGGCTGCACTCTTCTGGGCAGGGCCTTCGGGACATGGAGTCTGCGTTGCCGTGGCTCCTCCCTGTTCAGAGGTGAAGTCGCACTCCTGCAGCCTCTGTACCCAATGGGCTGTCTGGCATTCCAGGTTCTTAAAACTAAGTAGCCAGGTTACAGTGGAGTGATCAGTCCTCAGTTGGAATGGCTGACCGTACAGGTACTTGTGGAAGTGCTCCAAGGTCTTCACTACCGCCAGTAATTCTCGCCGGGTGACGCAGTAGTTTTTCTCTGCCTTGGCTGAAGACACGCTGGTATCGTCTCAGCAGTTGTCGAACCTTCTCCCGCTGTTCTGCGGTCAGGTGGTCGGCTTCCCTCTCCATTGAGCCTTCCAGCCGGGGCCCCAGGTGTTGCGTCGGCACCGGCTCCTGTGTCTTGTCGATTGCTGACCACGGGCTCGCACGTTCTCAGCTCCATTCCGGCCTGGACGTCTTGATTGGTGTCCGTTAGGTTAAGCAGCCTCACTGGCACTTCCTCTCGGCACTGCAACAATGTTCTGGCTACACGCAGTCCGTGCACAGGCGTCTTCTGGTCCAGCATCATGTTCTTCGTTCACTGTCCTTCCAGTCGCGCCGTCACCACAACCTCGCTTCTTGCGGGGACCACCACATCCTCCAAGATAACCCTGCAAATTCCCAGGCGTTCTTCGGGTTGCCGGAGTATCACCTCTTCTCCACTGAGCCGCAGGACCTTCCTGCCAACGTCGATCATCGCCTCGTGGCTCCTGAGGGCATCCAATCCCAGTAGCACCTCCTCAGCCACCTTCGCGACGAACACCCACAGACGTACGGCACTCCTTCCCAAGGTCAACTTCAGCAGGTCCTTTTTCACAGGCACGGTGTCAGCCCATGCCGTCGCAAGCTGGTATGGTCGGCTTGGTTTCCTGGACGGCAAACCCCTGGCTACGTCGGATCTGATGACGGTCATGGCTGCCCCGGTGTCTACGAGCACGCGGCACGGCTTCCCTCTCACCCAACGGTCCACGATTAGGCTGTCAACCATCCGTCGGCTGATGGCGCACAGTGTCACTGGAGGGGATGGTGGTGATGGCGCTGACGTGCTCCTCGCCACGCTGGGCCTTACTCGTTCTTCGGCTGCTGTTCTTGGTGTCGGTCATCTTCGCGGTCATCGTCGCGGCCAAGTTGCTATTTGCAGCTTCCATCTTCGTTGTTAATTCGGCCTTCATTTCTTCCCTCTTCTCGGTGACGTCGTTATCTCACTTCTGACACCAATTGTGACTTTGTGGGTTCGTAGAATTAAAAGTCCAATTTGCAGAAATTCAAATCTATCTTTATTTGCGTAGAAATATACTCACAGTAGCAGTATTACATCACATACACAATCTACCAAGGTCAATGATCACAACAACAGCGTTCCGATTACACTTGTTTACATCAGCTCTCGTTACAACACTTCATAGCTGTTTACTACTACTGCTCTTTTTGCGACTCATTCTGGCGTATCACAATCTCTTATGTATACCCCCACTGATAATTTCTAGACTGTTCTAAAACAAACCAGAAACCGAATAATCTCTATCAATCAAGAAGTCACTAGAAATTTCCATTTACCTCACTTATCTGTGTCGGTAAGTCTTTTATCTCCGCTATCTTTATTTGCCGGCTCTTTATTACCAAACTGTCTGCCTATCAGCTCCTTTGTGTAAACAAGCCACGCAAACCGTTTTTGCATGTTCGCCGCCACGCTATGTATGGATGGGCGCCTTTTTTCTTGTTCCAAGTTTCCTACATCGTACTGACATAATGAGCAGAGGTGATATTGGTGGATTAAACAGCCTCTCTAATGTTGGATGGACACATCCAACTCCATCATTGTATGTCTTTTCTCCAGTATGATTTGTTCAATTTCAATTTGAAATTTACTCAATGCATCGGCCAAAGCACTTGCCAAAGCTTTATATTTGTTTTGTTACACACAACCAGTAGACACCAAAATTATTTTTTTGTACGTCAAATTTTTCCTTAGGAAATCTGAGATGCAGGTTGTAAATTCATTGGCTGTAATTTTCCCTTCTCCTTCATGCCACACATAAAGGTGTACATCTTTTGTGTTACTAACATAAATTGTAAAATTGTGTATTTGTAATTTCGAATGTAGTACTATTTAGAAACAGTTAATTTTGGCACAGAAGTCACTTTGGACATCCAGCGTAGCCATAAGGACACTATCAAATGCTTTTCATGCTTCATTTTTCTCCTGGATATGCAGGTTCAGGTTCTCTTCCTTAAATGCAATGCAACTGTTGCATTGATCTTTCCTAGGTTTGTGTGTGGATATTTTCTGTTTCTCTAAAATTTCACAAAACGTTTTCTTTTCCACTGATTCATTTCCTGTATCTTCACACCACTCCTTATAAATTTTGTGTATTTGATTAAGAGACCTAAATTCTGAATCCAATTATACACATGAACTAACTAGCTTTACAGTAATGGCTGGGAACTTTTGGAATTAACTCTAACCACTTACTAAAATAAGGCAAGTGAGTCAACCTAGTATATACTTTTCTCCACTTACAAGTTTTTTGATGAAGACTAGTTTCTGGGAACCTCTCCCCTATCGTCAGTTCTGTTGTTGACAGTCAAGGGTTTCAATATATATTGAAAGGGAAGATAGTTTTATTAAAATTCAACTTCTTTAAAGCTTACTTCCAGATCCCCATAACTGAGGAGGACAAGCATAAGACTGCAATAATAACCCCTTTTGGACTTTATGGATTTAATGTCGTGACTTTTGGATTGAAAATTGCGCCCTCTACCTTTCAGAGATTCATCAAGAAGTACTCCAAATTTAATGTCATGAGTTTTGGACTAAAAGATGCTCCCTCTACCTACCAGAGATTCATCATTGAAGTATTCCGAGGTCTCAATTTCACATTTCCATTTCTTGATGACATTTTAATAGTTTCCACATGATTAGAAGAGCATAAGAATCACCTTTAATTGGTTATGGACTGATTAAATAAGTATGGTCTTCACATAAATATTTCTAAACCACTGATGGGTGTAAACAAAATAATGATTTTGGGATTCCTGATCACGCCAGAGGATACAAAACCTCTCTTGAGAAGGTTCAAACAATTCTTAATTACAGGCTATCAGAAACAATCCATGAACTCAATACCTTTCTCGGCATGGTTAATTTGTATCGTCGCTACCTAAAAGATGCCACCAAAACACAAGTAGTTCTTCATGACTACTTAAAAGGGGTCAGAAAGACGGAAAGAAGAAAAATTCCATGGACCGAAGAAGGAAAGCAGATGTTTGAAAAATGTAATAAAGATTTAGACAGTGCAACACTCCTGACCATTCTAACCTAGCTGCTCTACACAGATGCTTCTGAACTTGCCATTGGATTGGAAATACAACAGCACGAAAATGCTGGATAGAAGTTCACTGCATTTTACTACAAAAAACTGAGTGACACTCAGAAGGCATATAATACATATGAGTAGCATTTTTATCTGTCACTTAAGCAGTTTAAACACTTCCTGTAGGGAAGTTTGTTTTATTTTTTATCTTTTATTTTGTTATTTTGTTTTATTTTCAGATGTTGTTGATAAATACAAAAATAATCTTCGTGGACCACAAACCGTTAATACAGTCACTGAGTGTTAGAAGCGCAAGTTGTGTGATGGTTATTGCCACAATGAACGTTTGAAGTGTACCGCAGTGATTTCTTTCATTTGGTTACGTGCTGCAAAGCACTGAGTCTACCTCAAAGACAGCTGATTGTCAATTTCACATCGTTTTACTGCAATAAAGAGTGCTCTAAATTTCTTTAAAAAAAAAAAAAACCGGAGGCTCTCTCTCTGTCTCTTTCTCTTGGCAAGTGTCCAGCTCTCCTGCCCATGTGCCCGGCTTCCGCTTGTCATGGCCAAAACAATGCCATCGGTGACAATACGCATTCCTCCAGACAAACAAAAAGTTATCACCAAGACAACTGTGATACCTTCATTACATTTCTCAATTCACAACTGACATTCGACATGTCAGTGGAAGAGATAACGTAGTGGCCAACACTTTGTCCAGAATGGAAGAAATATCTGCAATTGATTATGTTGAAATTGCAAGAAGAACAACAAGAAACATTATAAAGAATTAAAAACACTGATTGAAGAGAACACATTAAAATTCAGGAAATACACATTATCATCTGGTAATGTGTTGTAGTGCGACATTCCTACTAACAATGTAAGACCTTTCATCTCAACACCGTTCCGTAAGCAGATGTCCCATCATATTCATAACTTATTGCACCCAGGTGTGAAATCTTCAGCGAAACAGATGTTAGGTTCATTTGGCCGAATATAAAAACCTATGTTCATAAATGGGCTCAACCATACATCTCCTGCCAGAACGATAAAATGATAAAATACACACAGTCCAAGTTAGCTATCTATCAGGAACCTGACGAAAGATTTAGTATTATGCATATCGATATAATTGGACTATTATGACCGTCAGATAAAAACATTTACCGTCTCACATGCATTAATCCTTATACATCCTGGATGGAGGAAAGATAGAGTCAGACTGAAAAATTCAATGCCATAGCCGGGATTTGAACCACAGATCTTCTGGTTTCCGTCCAGCCGCTCTAACCCTTGAGCTACTATAGCCAACGTGCCGACCACTTAGGAGTTCTCATAAACCCATGAGAAAACTACCTTAATGATGACTTATAACATCTAAGTACTTTAAGACCCGAGCTTTATAGTTATCCACTATTAGGTTAATTAATGAAAATTAATTGTTCTTTCACACTGGCTGTGTGTAGGCTGAAGTATGGAAAGATAGAGTTAGACTGAAAAATTCAATGCCCTAGCCGGGATTTGAACCACGCATCTTCTGGTTGCCGTCCAGCCACTCTAACCCTTGGGCTACTATGGCCAAAGTGCCGACATGACATTAAATTCTCCAACTGACTCGTAGTACTTACACGCTGTAAGTCGCCATTAAGGTAGTTGTCTCATGTGTTTATGAGAACTCCTAAGTAGTTTACCGGGAAACACACGAATCATTTGGAAAATTTAATGTCATGTCGGCACATTGGCCACAATGGCTCAAGGCTTAGAGTGGCTGGATGGCAACCAGAAGATCCGTGGTTCAAATTCCCGCTATGGTATTGAATTTTTCAGTCTGACTCTATCTTTCCATACTTTAGCCTTCACATGGCCAGTGTGAAAGAACAATTAATTTCCATCCTGGATGGAGGTCATTCCAATGCAGAATATCACAGCAGAATCAGTCACTAAATATTTCTACTTCCACTGGATAGCAAAATTTGGAGTCCCATTTGGTATCATCGACCGAGGATCACAATTCGAGTCAGAACTCTTCAAGAAACTAGCAGTGTTGTGTGGTGTTAAACTGAAACCTGCTACAGCCTACAACCCACAATGCAATGGAAAAATTGAGAGACTACATAGAACCTTAAAGACTGCTATCAGGGCACACAATTCCCCTAAATGGACAGATACCTTGACTACAGTGCTTGTAGGAATCAGATGACAGCACTTAAACCTATTCCTGCCCAGCATAAAACTACCAGAAGTGAATTTGTGCATAAAGATCTCAAGTCATGCAGGCATGTTTTCCTGATGAATTACAAAGTCAAGTAACCACTGTTACATGCCTATTATGGTCCACATCCTCTAAGAAAACAGATGAGAAAGTCTTCATTTGCTTATTAAAGGTAACAGGTTAATGTGTTAATAGATAGAGTTAAACCAGCCTATCTACTAGCATCAGACACAGAACTAGATCATTTTGTCCCTATTCCTGATTCGTCCAACCAATTACAGCATCCTACAGTAACACCTGATGCCATAGTACATAGTGTGAGCTATACAACTTCAGCACCCCTACCCAAAGCATCACGTTCAGGATTTACAGGAAATAGCATGTTCGTTTTATGTAATTATTTAAATGCTTTTTTTTTTCTTTTTACCATAGTGTAAATGTACATGCAAGACCAGAAGGTAAAAGAATTAGGGAAGGCCACGCATGTTGTATCAGGAATACATTGAGAAGTTGGGGAAGGATAGAGGGAAAACCATGACAGTAAGAAGAGAATCATGATGGACCAAGAAAAATGGAGGAAATGGGTAGAAGAGGCTTGTACTCCACGCTTAACAGCACAAAGGAGTTAGAGAAAGAAGTAAATGTACATATCTAAAAATGATTTGTAATGTTTTTTTTGTAAGTCTAATTGTGTTACTGGTGGGAGAGTGGTGTAGGAGTCAACAACCTCACAAAGAGATACTGATACGAAAAAAAGAAGGCAAAAAAATAATAGAGCCCAACTGTGACAATAATAGAACAAAAATAATAAGTGTAAACACAGTATCTGTAAAAAGTTGATGTGATAGATATATGGAATTAGTAAACTCAACTATATTGACTGATCCGCCGAATAAGGAAGAAGTAGAAAATATAAATACTAAGAAGGTCAAAGCAAAGGGAAACAACAAAAGCAATAAACAAAAACGAGCAGGAGAAACCCTTTTGAAGAAAAGAGTAGTATTTATGACGATGACTTCATACCAGATGAAGGTGACTCCGATTTTGTAAATTTAGAAAATGAAGTGCAAGAGAATAACCTACAATATCAGATGATAGTTCAATGATTAAAAAGGATGATATGTGTCAGGGGAGTTTAAGCGTGACAAAAGCAAGCAACATTTTGTTGCTAAGGTAATAAGAAAAAACACATACGAAAACAGCGACTTTGAAATAAGATATTTAAAGAAAGTGCAAAAATTAATCAATTCATCACAAATGAGGGGCTAGAGGTCTGTTCTCTTGCTGCAGAAGATAGATTTAGATAATAAAAATACAAGAAGTAACAAACACAAACTTCCTTGGACTAATAATAGATAACAAACTAAATTGGAAACAACACATTGAAAATGTTGTAAAGAAAATAAATATGGGACTATATATTTTAAAACAGGCAGCACAACAAAAGGATAGAGAAACTCTGATACAAATTTACTACGCAGTCATACACTCTCATTTATGCTATGGCGTGATATTATGGGGAAATGCGCAGTAAAAAGCAAGGATAAGAATATTAATACTCCAGAAATATGCCAACAGAATAATTTGTAAACTAAAAAGACAGATTCGTGTAGAAATGTTTATAAAACATTAAATGTATTAACATTTACAGCATTGTACATATATGAGTGCATTAAATACGTAACAAAAATTGTAGTAGCCAAAATAAAAACATGTACATACATACACATAACAGAAGAAGAAAAAATTATTTCTTAAACAGATTAAGAGGAAAATTAAGTAACAAAAATATAGAATATAAATCTAAAGAATTGTACAATCATTTACCGAATCAAATAAAACAGATAACATTTTCTTTTCCTTTTGAGAAAACAATTTATTTATTTAACAAGGGTGAAGATAGAAAGGAAAGTGGTTGCGACTTTATGACAGCCTGTCGGGATCCCGCTAGCGCACTCCCATTAAAGTTGCAGTGCCGACTGCTGTTAGCGGCGGGTGGGTACAGATTTTTTTTTTAGGGATGTTTATTTATTTCTAAAGGTGTTGATAGGGTACTTAGTTTAGCGGCTTTATTGCAGCCTGGCGGGGTTCCGCTAAGAGCACCCCCATTAGTATAGGTGCAATTGCGGTGCGAGCTGCCCATAGCAGCTGCGGGTGAAGGGAAGTATACCAGGCGACGGTCATGACCCGGAGCTCCTGGCCGTGGTGCGTGGAAAGTAGGGGCAATTTAGCGGCTACTAGGGCCGGGGTGTTTGTTTAGTAAGTCAGATGGGGGGGGGGGTTAGTTTTCAGGTCTAGGGGGCGGTTTCCATGCTCTCGTGAGGTAAGTGTCAAGTTCTTGTCTGATTCTTTGTTTGTGGTCAGTTGAGGTTACTGTTGGTGGTTGGAGTACGGCCAGTCGTGAGGATAGTTCAGTCTGGGTGGAGATGATTTTGTTGAGAAGTGAGGTCATGTTAGTGAGTTGAGGAGGGAGTTGGTCAAGTCTGGCATCTAAGTTGTCCTGTGGTCGTTTGTGGAGCTGCGTTTCGATGCGTTGCAGCTTACGCTGTAGGGAGTTGAGTGTCTCTCGTTCGTTGGCTAGTTGCTCTGTTCTTTTGAGTTGGGAGTTTAAGTTTGAAGCGATGTCATCAAGTGTCGTCGTAGTCGCTGGAGAGCTTCACTGGCGGCTGCTTGATGTGTGTTGGCGGCGGTGACAGAATCCTCCAAATCTCCCAGGCGGGTGGTGATGTTCAGGGCCTCTGAATGGAGGTCCTGAATCTCCTCCGTGGGGTTCCTGTGCGAGGCTGTGGCAGCGAAGCTTTCCTCGAGGTGTCGGAGGTGTGTGTTTGTTTGCCGAAGTTCTTCTTGCAGCTCTTGTAGCAGAAGTAGCACATCTGGCGATGTGGTCATGCGTTCGGCAGTGGTAGGTGCTCCCCGTCTAGCGCTCACCTCACTGAGGCGAGGGTACAGAGGGCACTGCGCTTGCCCATTGAAGTGGCCGGAGCCACTGCACGTAGCGCAGTAACTTCGGCGGCTGCGGAGGTCATGTTCCCTGCACTCTACAGTGAGAGAAAGGCTGCCATAATAATGGCACCTCGGCGGTGCAGTGCAGTTGGCGGCGTCGTGTCCGTAGGCGCAGCACCTTCGGCAGGAGAAGTGTTGCTGAAGCTTGCTCTCCTCGATTTTCAGCCATTGCTCTAACAAGGGTAGCCCGGTCCGTTGCGTTCCCCTGCATCGATGAAGTGTAGCCGGACGAATGTGTTGGGGCCCCTTCGAGACGTGATCCTAGTGGCTCTCATGACTGAGGGCCACCTCTGCGAAGCAGTGGAGAAGATAAAACGAGTAGGAAGGTCTCGAGATGCCCCGACTATGACTGCTGTGTGCTATGACAGCTGAAGCTGTCGGCTGGTGTTGATGTTGAGTATAAGCTTCAGCGGTGGTGACAGAAGGTGAGGGCAGCTGGCTGGGAAGGCCTGCAGTTGGCTGCGTAGGTTCCGCTGCTGCTGGCGACTAAGCCGGGCTGCTGCGCCCAGTTGCTGGTTGAGACTGCAGAGAGCTTGGCGCCTGTGTCGCGTCAAGGCCTGCTGGAGTGTTAGACCTCCGGAAGGAGGCACTGGCCCAGAACTTCCCGCTCAGCTCCACTGGTTGCTCCACTGCCGGCAGCGGCAGAGAGGCGAGAGACGATGCCCGAGAGCTAGCAGGCGAGGGCTGCGTTGGAGCTGCTGGCTGGCTGGGCTGCTTGCGAGTTCCGGCGATCCTGCGTTTCTTGCTCATTCTGCGGCGTGCTGAGTAAAATTTCCGCACCCGCGGGTACAGTTTTTTAAATTATTGTTTAAAGCTTTATTGAAACAAAAACAAGGAGCTTCGCTTCATGTGGTAGCGGGGTTAGGTGAGGGGAAATTGTGGGTGGGTTTATACAGATCCCGCGTTAAGCACTCTGATGATTATCGTTAATTTTATAGCAGCATGGATAATGCTGCCTGGCGTAAGTGTATAAGGCCAGATTGGCAGGCATGGCTTGTGCCCTGGAAGACAAACTGGGGAGTCAGGGTGGATTTTGTCCAGGTGTGCTCGGTGCTAAAAGGTTCAGTCGGCGAAGATGGTCCAAGTATGGGTTAACTGTTGGGTTGATTGCTCTGATTTGTTCGCCGATGGTGTGTTTGTAGTCGTAAGAGTCGTGGTGGGCTTGGAGTGTTCGAACGATCCTGTGCAGGTCCATCTTGCTTTTGTCTAGTCCGTTGGCTAAGGTCTGAAGTGTAGATGGGATGTCCATTGTAGCAGATTGGTGTCAATCTGTCACCCCCGCCAACACCCATCAAGCAGCCGCCAATGAAGCTCTCCAGCGACTACAAAGACACTTGATGACATCGCTTCAAACTTAAACTCCCAACTCCAAAGAACAGAGCAACTAGCCAACGAACAACGAGAGACACTCATCTCCCTACAGCGTAAGCTGCAACGCATTGAACCGCAGCTCCACAAACGACCACAGGACAACTTAGATGCCAGACTTGACCAACTCCCTCCTCAACTCACTTACATGACCTCACTTTTCAACAAAATCATCTCCACCCAGACTGAACTATCCTCACGACTGGCCGTACCCCAACCACCAACAGTAACCTCAACTGACCACAAACAAAGAATCAGACAAAGACTTGACAATTACCTCACGAGAGCATGGAAACCGCCCCCTAGACCAGAAAACTAACCCCTCCCCCATCTGACTTACTAAACAAACACCCCGGCCCTAGTAGCCGCTAAATTGCCCCTACTTTCCACGCGCCTCGGCCAGGGCCTCCGGGTCATGACCGTCGCCTGGCATACTTCCCTTCACCCGCAGCTGCTATGGGCAGCTCGCACCACAATTGCACCTATACTAATGGGGGTGCTCTTAGCGGAACCCCGCCAGGCTGCAATAAAACCGCTAAACTAAGTACCCTATCAACACCTTTAGAAATAAACAAACATCCCTAAAAAAAAAATCTGTACCCACCCGCCGCTAACAGCAGTCGGCACTGCAACTTTAATGGGAGTGCGCTAGCGGGATCCCGACAGGCTGTCATAAAAGTCGCAACCACTTTCCTTTCTATCTTCACCCTTGTTAAATAAATAAATTGTTTTCTCAAAAGGAAAAGAAAATGTTATCTGTTTCATTTGATTCGGTAAATGATTGTACAATTCTTTAGATTTATTTTCTATATTTTTGTTACTTAATGTTCCTCTTAATCTCTTTAAGAAATAATTTTGTTTTCTTCTTCTGTTATGTGTATGTATGTACATGTTTTTATTTTGGTTTCTACAATTTTTTTACGTATTTAATGCACTCATATATGTACAATGCTGTAAATGTTAATACATTTAATGTTTTATAAACATTTCTACACGAATCTGTCTTTTTAGTTTACAAATTATTCTGTTGGCATATTTCTGGAGTATTAATATTCTTATCCTTGCTTTTTTTCTGCGCATTTCCCCATAATATCACGCCATAGCATAAATGAGAGTGTATGACTGCATAGTAAATTTGTATGAGCTTCTCAGAGAGAGCCATGAAGTGCCAGTAGCCTGAGTACGGCTGTTTGAAATAGAGAAAGGGAAGAAAATTTACACAGGGCAAACATTCACACTCTGCCCGAATATCCCTGAACCACAGCGCTGACAATAAGCCTGAACAGTGACAATGAAATGATACGAAGAAGGGAAGGAAAGGATTTCATGGACTTGAGAGGCGACCCTAGCGACTAGGGAGACTGCAGAAAACCCGAAACCAAGTTGATGGGTCAACAGGAAATCTATCACCGACCTCCTGAATGCGGGTTATAAACGTTATCACCTAAAAGAACCTGTTTTGGTTTATAGGCCTGATAGTTAAAGTCTATTCAATTATTTTTACTAGTTTAAAATTTGCACGATTGGCATTATATGATCAGGAAAACAAGGATTCAGTAATGAAGTAGTCATTTTAAATATATTATCATAAAATTCGTTGTACGATACAATCACATATGTACGATACATCACATGGAAAGAAAGCGTGATTTATTTAATGAACAGTGCGTAAACGTTTTGGAGTGCTTATATTCCAAAGAGCATTACTATGAATCACAATTGGTGATGTATAGCACCGCATCATTAAATGAGAAATTTTGCTTTGCAAAATGTAGCATAGAATCGTGTTTATGCACTAAAACTGTTTTGTTTCATTGCACATTTTAAGCCCAGCCTATCATTCCGCAAATTATCCTAAGTTAGGAAACAACTATTATGGACAATATGCTTGAACAACGCGAAATTACTCCAGTAGTTAGAATTCACTTTTTTCAATAGATACACCCCGATAGCAATGAGTTCTTGTCTTCGCACTACACATTGGTTAATTTGATTTGTATTATGATATTGCCTTACTTCGAAATTCACACAAAAATCATTATGCCAGCTTTGAGTCTGATTTGGTCCATGCTTAATGTTGTGCTTGTGTTTCTAACTATTATAATAAGACAGTGATTTGACAGAGAGTTGTAATCTAAAATTACATGAGAAGCAGGATACACCTTTTAAAGCCGATAAAACTTATAAAAAGCTAACGTGATTAGATATTTGTAATAGATTAATTTATTACAATGAATTATAATTATGTGTAACAAATTGCACTTATTTTTTTTAGGAAAATTAAGGAACTTTCCGCAGAATTAAAGAGACTAATTTCGCAAAAAAATTCCGCATCTTCAGTCATTTTATTGTTTCCTTTTGTCATCGGCACTGCCGCTAGATATCCTATTATTTTTATATTTATTACCAAACTCGGAATATAAAACAAACTTAAAGAGAGAATCGATTGGTGATATTTCAAAATTCATTACACAATTTCTATTTTTAAGATAAATATTTTCTCTCAAAGCATTAAATCTATAGACCATTTAACTGCACTAATAAATAAAACTAATACGACACCTAGCGAACAGTAACGATGACAAAAGGAAACAATAAAATGACTGAAGATCCGAGAAAGTTTTCACGAAACTAGTTTGACTAACTCTATGGAATGTTCATTGATTTTCTTAAAAAGATAAGTGGAGTTTGTGACAATGAATTATATTTTATTGTAATATTTGTTACTTAACCTTTGTTAGCTTTTGTTGTTTACGTATTAAATTAGGTTATAGTTATCTGAAATCCAGAAATTATCTAGAAATTGGTTAGGCCAACTTTTATTTTCCCTTTATCTATGTATTCATCTGGAAACCATTATGATTTCGTTTTTCTTTTCAATTAAGTTTAGCTTAGTTTTCATAAATGTATCCAATACAACAATTTGTAAAATATGATGGTAATACCAGTATACACTTCTTAGTATTCCATATCTTTGACGGCCACGCCGTGGCTCAGTGGTTAGACCGCAAGGCGGCCCGGGTTTGATCCCAGGCGACCGCAAAGTGAGATTTGTGATGGACAACATGGCGTTGGGGCGGGTTTTCTCCAGGACCTCCGGTTTCCCCCGCCATCTCATTCCACCGGTGCTCCATCTTCATCTCATGCATCATCAGTGTCACCGCCTGCGGTGCCATATGTAGTAAAAGCGGGCGTTAAACACTACACACACATATCTTTGACGTACTGTTTTTATTTTCTTTCATCTGTTTCACCATTTCAAATCTCCTTTTCAAAGGTATTCGTCATGATGAGATTAGTCTTTAATCAGTTTGAAGCGACTCCACTGACAATATCGTCTGACTTACAAATAGTAAAACCAGAAATGTATTGCACGATCATAAGAGCCAAAAGGTGGCATTTTGTTAATTTACGACCTCCAACGTTAAGCCATATTGGACGATGAATGACATGGGTGAAATGGTGCCCAAATAAGTCCAGGGTCCATGGGCTAGAGTTAGTTGACATTCGTCTTTGAAGATAAGTGAAACCCCCCGAAAAATTTATCCAGGTAACTTACTCTGACCCAAATTCGAACTCGGGACCTCTTGAACGTGAGGCAGACACGCTATATCTACGCTGCCAAGTCGGGCAAAAATTACTTTACCAGGATCAATCATGTTCCGTATGTCGTCTCTAGCTCAACACGTGGGAATAAGATGAAACCGGATCCCAGAAGACCTCCATGAGGAGGGTTTTGTTACATATTCAATAACGTCATACCCCACCCTCTCCAGTGCTTCATTCCACTGTATGCCCTCGAAGCTGCCGTTAAATCATACCGTGTGCTAATATTTTCGACATAGGAAATTGTTACAGTTCCATTAAAACAAAAAGTCCATTCTGACAGTTATCGCCTATCTGCATCGTAAGTGTGCCGAGTTGGATGACTTCCAAATAGAGGGCAGCTAAACACTTTACAAAATGTCTATTCTAGCCTCAAATTATTTTCTAATAGATAAATAATAAGCATACATTTCTTATAATTGAATGACTAATACATTTAGATCACGACACATGAATCGAATGCATAGTATAGTCCACACATTTCGGAACTTTTGTCTGATCAAGCGCATAGCAACAGAATAATAATGGGTTTTCGCCACAAATCTGACACAGTTTACAACATCAAAGGTCGCGTAGTTGCCTCTTCATTTCGAAATATTCATGCAAAAGACAAACCATTTCGCTTGTAAACATTTTCATTTCCGAACTTTGCATTCCTCTCTGAAGGAGGTGGATGTCCTTCCCTTTATTGTTTCATACTAGATTGTGCCACTTTGCACTTAAGTTAAACACAAAATAATTCTACACATTAAAAAGACTTGTTTTTTGTGCAATATTCGTGAACACTCGAGAAAAACAGCTCAAAATGACAAGACAGCATGGAAAGGAAGAACGGTTTGAAAACCATTTTATTATGATGGTGAAAGCGTTCGATGCTGTGGGAAAATTGTCAATCGCCCGTATGCACCTAGCTATCAGAATGGACTTCTTGTTTTAATGAAAGGAGCAACATGTCAAGCCTTTTGCTTTAGCCAATGGCTAATTTGAAAAATGTATTGCGGAAACTACACCAAAGTTATAAACCATTTAAACGACCGCGTTAACGGCATTAAAATCCATTTAAAATGAGCGTCAACATTTCTTAAACTCTTTTTATATATTTTAAATATGATAATGTTTGACTTAGCATTTTCTTTGTCGTAACCTATATTCTGCATGAATTTTGTTGATTAATAAATCTGAATCTGTACTGTGACTTAGAAGATAATGGAATAGTTGAGCGCCTCTATAGGCGAAAACTGGCACTGTACAGGAACTTCCTTTATTGTCATACCTGATGCCGATTCTATTGCGTAAGCAATCAATGACGTAATAGCAGAAATAAGTTTCGGTGGTTTGTTGTTCTGTGGTGGAAACAGAAAGTTACACTTTGCAAATGGACGAAGGTTCAGAAAACTAAGTAAAGATTGAGTCGTTTATAAGAAATTTTAAATCAGGTAAGTGTAAAGATAGAAAATTAATCTGCTTTATTGAATCATGGTACGTAAATAAATTCATATGTTTTCCATTTAAGAGTAATGATTATATCACCCATCAATATGTAGCGGTGGTACATATGTACAATTGAACTTGCTTTGTAATGTGTAGGTGGAACGCAGATATGTTTTTTTCCTATCTGTTATTATTTTTTGAATTTTGTTTTTTTTTATTTGAACACATAGAGTGGTAACACTGACCGAGTAGTTATCATTCATGCATATAGATAAGTATTCCCGGTGTCACGTTGGTGAATTTGTCACAAGACAAAATTTGCACTGGTACCTATCGAACAGAAAGGTAAAGCGTCACATAGTGTTGTAAGTTAGTCTTAATTTTAGTATTGTGGTTTTCAAAGCCTTACGGCCATTTCGTAAACACCGGTAACAATATCCACAAATTCGCTTTGCAGTATTGAAGATTACTGATAATCTGTCACTAGAGGATTTGTAATAAACGTTTATAATTGTTTTGTGATGGATGTGTTATACATTTGCAGCTTGTCATTCTTGGACTATGTGTTTTGTACCATATACCAAATAAAGGATTTGCTTTGGTTTTCTTTCCTTCTTCCTTTCTCCATATTCCAAACTAACACAAAGATTTTATCAGAATATTAAGTTTGTATCAACACAAGTTGCATTTTTTGTAAATTACGTGTACTTTACAGATAGTGCACACCCTTAAGTACAGCAAATATCTTTGCTGGAATATAGCATCTATAAAATTAATAACATACGTCAAACTTGACAACAGTGAACAGTCTGGGTCTTGTCATACCCTTCCCTACAACCAGTTTGGCTCCCCCACTACTGCTACCGGTAGACTTGTAGTTCGTTTCTCACAGATCACATTACTCGCACCAACATTTCCTTTCCCAGCATCCCTTTCCATCACATATGTTAATTATTTGGTGAAATCCAAATAATTGTTCCTTCCTTGTCCCATTCCTTACAAAAAGAAAGAATAAATAAAATGCACTTATTTCATGTGAAAATAGTCCTCTTTGTCCCATTCCTTTAAAATAAAAATAAATGAACAAGTATACATTTTATGTGCAAATTTTCCTCTCCTAGTCCCATTCCTTTAAAATATTAATAAATTATCATGTAGTGATTTCATATGCAAAATAAATTTCTGGAGAGTAAATGTGATAATGGACAAGTGATGACAAATGAATCACATTATTGAGAATTCCTACCAGGTGTAACATTTTTTTTGAATACATGTGCCCATACCTCAAATTTATCTTGAACCACATGGTTGACGATTCCTTTTTGCAGTCTGCAATGCATGGAAACACTATGGTGGGGCCTCTAGCATCATAAGAAAACATTGGTATTGAGGGAACCAACTTCATTGGAGGAGAAACTAATAAGTGAGATTAAGTGTGACAACCCAGATTGTTGACTATTAAGCAAAACTTTCTTTTGTGATATTCAATAAAAATGTTGCTCTTTGATAAGTGAAAGGAATTAATCTAAGTTTACCTTGAATAGCGGCCAGAGCTTGGCTTAGTTGGCTGGAATGTTGCTAATCAAAGAAACGTGCAGAATGTAAATAACACAAAGTTGGTGGTCCAGTATCATACATTTACAGCTTGTATAAGAACCTCAAGCTTGATAAATTGGCCTCTGACTACAACTATGCAGTATTTTGTGCTTAGTATGGAATGAGATGCTGAGAACTACAGCAGTTAAGGAGCGTCCATAAATAAAAACTCAATTCCTATTTGTGTAATCAAAATTGTGGTACACGAGTGTATGATGAAACATAAATATAGGCATAGTAATAGTAATGATAACTATCTGGTAGAAAACATATCATGTTTTGTATACAAATATAATAATTTGTAACATAAAACTTCACTTATCTTATGAGAAAATGATGAAAGTTTTCATATTAATTGCTTGAACTGAAGATGTGAAGAATCATTTCACAAAATTGCAATCCTCGTCAATTAATAAGAAAACTTTCATAATTTTTTATAAGATAAGTTAAGTTTTATGTTACAAATTTTATTTGTATATATTTGTTGCTTCACTGTTAATACCTTCATATTTTACGTATTTATTCCATATTTTGGTTTTTCTTCTGTAGTTATACCAACGTTTGATACTGTTCTGTAGAAGACAGTAATCTATGTAGTAATAGATCCTCGATGTAGAAGGGGTGTTGTGTTACTTTGTAAGTGAATGTGTGTTATTTGCAAAGCAGAGGATCTTTTTCACATGTATAGCTTTCACTCTATATTAAGCCTAGATTCTTATGGAGAGATCATCAGTTCGATTGCACATGACTTGATTAATGTTTTGATATGGCATAGTCGCTATATATTGATGTGGATTTCACAGATGCATGGTTTAGCAACATCTCCCTGGACCAGGCTGGCTGCTGTTTTGCAGGATAGTCCAGTCTGAAGTCTGACTCAAACCACCCACCCTTGTGCAAACGAAGGTTACACCATGATAAAAATATCAATGTTACAGCTGTTGCACACAGGCCCATTACTGACTTTAGCAGAAAAATAAAACAAAAAGCACTGCTTTATAAGTGTTTTAAATGTATACTACAGTTGTCTCCATGAATAAAGGTGCACACCAAATAAACATTTTGTTTCAGGGTTAATTTACTACATAATTAGTATCATGCTTTATTTTTCATCACTGAGTTTTCTTTAAGAGTTTGAATGCCGAAGATTTGTGATAGGTTAACACCTTGGAGAACAGTTGTAGCTTTGAGTTATCAGATTTCACTGTTAAACAGCAAGCAAGTTCACATAAACACACAGTGAAACACACTACTACCGATTGGCTAAAAAGCATGTGACTAACATTTCAAAGTTTTTCCTGGTAAACTTCGGTGATCTCAAGATTTTCTAGTTATTTATTTTCAGTTTATTGACATGATGGGCATTTGTAGAATACAAATTTATATGCTAAGTTTGGTACTTGATAACAGAGTATAGGTTTTATATATATATATATATATAAGGGTTGGGGCAAAAGTCATTATGTATATTTTTTCTTTCTTGAAGGTACCAGTCTGGTTGGAAAATGTGACATATATAGATGAAAGTACAAGGTGTTAACTACATGTGTGGACAATGAATAGCCCTTAAATATTGTAACACACTAATTTATTACGGTAGTGTACAGGGCAATATGGCCTTCATGGTGCAAAAGAGTGATAACACAGTACACACACAGTTAACACAACAAACCTGGTCCTAAACATGCTCAAAATAGTCCCCTTTTACTGTCACCACATGTTGCCAATGATATGGGAGGTGCTGAATACCACCTACCTCAGCATTTGCCGCACCATTTGTGAATCGGGTCACCTGTCCATGCACAGCATTAGCAGTGTTCTCTTGTGTTGCAAACCACCTACCATGTAGTGGTTCCTTAATCTTTTGCGTGAGATCAAAGTCACAGGGCAAAATATCAGAAGAGAACGGTGGGTGCTTCAATTCTTCTCATCCCCAATGTCACAATAGCGGTCCTTAAGGATTAGTAAGGATAAGTTCATGAATTGTGCCACAGGGAGAAACTGTTAGTTGATTTTATCAGGACATGTTGCGCCGCCAACGAGAAAATGTGAGAAGGAAATGGCCTGAAACGTAGCAAGACAATTCATGACTTGCATTACAATAATGCAACTGCCCATTCATTCCTGTTGGTGCATGACTATTGCACAAAAATTAAATCACTGTGCTGCCTCATCCTCTGCACTTTCCACAGCTGCTCCTTGCAGACTTCTTTTTCTTTCCAAATTTGAAAACCTGTTAAAAGAACATTGATTTACAACGATAAACAAGATAAAACAAAATTTTCAGACAATGCTTCCGTAAGTGGAAGCAGAATTGGGAGCAATGTATTAATTGTGGAGGAGAGTGCGTTGGAGACCATGCAGATAAGTGAAAGTTAAAAGTAAAGTTGTGAGCAGACTTCTGCAATTTTTTGTACAGACCTTGTATAGCGTGTAACATTTATATGAATAAGTGATTTTATATCTCTTTGTGATATTACTTTGCCATGTTTTATTTGCATTATTCACTTTGGAAACATCATCTGTTTCTATATTTTAATTTTGCGCTTGCAATACAATCAAAATCATTAATTAAATTTAAAGGGAGTCGATGAATGACACTAACCAACACTTACTTTTAAATTTTTCCAGAACATGTTTCAGAGACTTTGCCTCTATCCTCAGCCAGCGATCGAGGATAGAGGCAGCCTCTGAAACATGTTCCGGAAAAATTTAAAAGTAAGTATTAATTTTTAGATGAGTCGTATTTATTACACATCTGCTTCACTTTCGTACCTATTTTGAGGACATGTTTCGCAAATCATCGTTTGCATCTTCGGCTCTTATGCGACTCTAATAATGTGAACTTTCTTACCTCCATGTTGTCCGGTTTTTAAAATTGACTGGATCTAACTTTCGCGTGTTCCAGTCGCATAAGAGCCGAAGATGCAAACGATGATTTGAGAAACATGTCCTCAAAATAGGTACGAATGTGAAGCAGATGTATAATAAATACGACTCAACTACAAATTAATAATCTTTTCCTGTTAAACAGTAATATATGTTTGGAAAGTGTTAGTTTTGTGCACTGGTTGTGACTGCCATATTCATTCAAGTTACATGCAATAATTTACATATTCAACCGTCATTTATAATAGTTAGCCTGCCTCTGTAGCGTAGGTGGTAGCGTATCTGTTTCACATTCATGAGGTCCCGAGTCCCAATCTCGGTCAGGGTGAGTTATTTGGGTAAAGTTTTCTTCGGGGCTTTCCTTTCCGTAGCTCTCTGGACTCATTTGAGCATCATTTCACTTTAAGAAATATAACAACGAAATTTCAAATTGCGAATGTTACCCGTGACACATACAGTATGCTTTAGTAATTATTAATTGGGTAATATTGTATAGCTTGTGTAAAATGTCGTGAAACTCCATATGCCTAAGAGAGGAGAAATAAGAGAAGTGGCGAGAGTAGTGGGCGAATGAGGCATTAGAAATATTATCAGAACCCGGAGGTAGTCACATATACGTCAATGCATTATACCTATCACCTCACAGCAGGTGAAACACTGGTCCCTACTTTTCTTATTATGCATGTGGCCTAGTCAGTGCTATTTCACATCTTTGCTTCAGGAATCTGGAAATTTCTTTAAGTTTAATACAATTTAACAAAAATATTTTCTTTCTACATTGCTAGCTTTTTGGGTAATTATTATCTACGTATGTGCAATAGCACTACCTATGGATAGTGTTGGTGCATTTACTCATTAAAAAGTTCATGTCAAGCCTAATTGTCTTATAAGGAAGTCTGAAGAACATTCACCCGCCTCGGTAGAGTAGATGGTAGCATGTCTGCCTCACGTTCAAGAGGTCCCGAGTTCAAATCTCGGCCAGGGTGAGTTACCGGGATAAGGTTTTTTCCCTGGGTTTTCCCTTACCCTAGAAGACGAATGTCGGGTAACTCTAAGCTCCATGGATCCAGGATAATTTTTCCACCAAAATCAACAAAACAGAAGTACTATACATTACAGAATGTGTTACCAACTGTTCTAAAGTTACTAGTCTAGTTATTTGCATTTGTCAACATCCTCCCACCTTGCAATTTAAAACATTTGACTTTTGAATTGCAACACAATTTAAATACATGACTAAAATTAATATGCATTACAATTCCAAACAGTGTTCGAGAGTTTATAATGGCTTCACAGTCACATAAAACTGTGTATAATTTCTCATACTGTAAGCAAGCAAGCTTGACCGAGATTTCGACGTAGGAGTTCCTTTACCATTTTGATCATTCGCCCGCCCCACCATGCAGCAGTAGGTGGGTTGAACTTCCATGAGATTTTCTTCTGCACAGCCCATTATCTGGATTGGGATTCTCCCATTTTGAATTTTCTGCGCAGTCAATTATCTGGATTGGGATTCTTCCATCTTGAGTTTTCTGCGTAGTCGATTTGGGATTCTCTCATTCCAAGTTTTCTGCGCAGTCGATTTGGGATACTCCCTTCTTGAGTTTTCTGCGCAGTCCATTATCTGGAGTGGGATTCTCCCATCTTGAGTTTTCTGCGCAGTCGATTTGGGATACTCCCTTCTTGAGTTTTCTGCGCAGTCCATTATCTGGAGTGGGATTCTCCCATCTTGAGCTTTTCTGTGCAGTCCATCTCTCGCGGTAACATTCGGTCTTATCCAAATCTTGTATTTCTTCTTCACTTCTCAATAATACAATATTCTTGCAGTAGCTCATCACTTCTTAAAAGTCGTTCAACTTTATCTTCCATTATTTTAAAGCTTGCGGCAAGATCATGTGTTGTGGAATTCCTTTTCCTTAATTTCTCTTAAAATGCATTTGTCGCTCGCATAAACAATCTTCTCATGCTGGATCTTTCTTTCTTTAAATTATCCATCTCGTTCTGTCACGGTCGCCAAATGTTACGGGATGGATTAAAACCACATTTAACACTTGTATAGGTTTTAGAAAGTTTTATATCTGGCTTTTGCCATGACTAGTTTTTTTTTTAAAGGGCGCTGATGACCGCCGTAGTTGAGCGCTCTTATATATATCATCATTACCAACATTCTAAAGAGTTACTAGTCTAGTGATTTGCATTTGTCAACAATGTTTTAAAATGCTTACCAAATCAATAGAATAGCTTATGAGCCAATGCATAGGCAACCAGTCTTCAAAAGAACATGGAAAGTAATGGGTTAGGCAATGTATGAAGGAGAAGGTAAAATAACAGAACACTTGTTTTGGAAAGCTACAAGAAAAAGATTTGAAGATGTAGAAATGCAAAAATTCTTTAGTGTTTAAGGATAAGTGCACTTTGATTTTCTATACTCGGATAAAAGATGATGAAAAGGGGAAATATAGAAACATGGGTTCAATAATGAACAACAATTTCATTTCATTTTATTTCATCCATATGATCCAAAATACACAGGGTACGTCAACATGTTTAACAAATATAATGTGTACACAACAATATAATGGCCATTGGCCATTGTGGTGTTGGAGACTCAAAAGTTTTTAGAAATGGTATATTCCAGGATCAGTGTTCCTTATGTGATAATAAGGGCATTTAGCACATTGTATTTGAATCGAAAGGGATAGATATGTAAGGAAAGTATTTATATCCAAAAAGTATTTTTTTTTATTTGTTCACTTACAGTATAATGCATGTTTCACTATCAGGTATATCACAGGGAATTTACAGAATAGAATACTAATTACATAGTGTTAATTTTATTGAATAGAACAGAAGACATTGCTGAGGAATGTGGCTCTCTGTGTGGTGTTGTGATGTTCCAATACTGTGGCAAGGGTAGAGTCTTCAGAACAACTGGTCTCTCTTGTAAACCTGAAGTATTCTGTCAAGGGCCGTCTGGGTTTCTTCTTCGCGACAGTTGCACATTGGGGAAGTTATTTTCTACATGTTGAATAATTAGGATCTAAAACAGATGTGATTTGTCAGGAACTGAGTAAGAATGTAGTTGGGCCAGAGGGGTAGTGAGAGCTTGTGGAAAATTTTTGGGATAAAAGGTTTATCGTGAGTAGCAACTTCAGATTTTATGTAGATATTGTATCAAAGATTGATGTAATCTTTAAGGGGAGTGTACTGTAGTCGGTTTTTGTTTTGTAATTGGCTGCAGTCTTGGCCAAGTAGTCTGCTGTTCGTTACCAGAGACCCACATGACCTTTGACCCAGTGGAGAGTTAGTGATGTCTTTATAATATTTATTATTGCTCTTCTGAAGTCTAAGGCGATGGGGTGAGTGGTGTATTTGTTGGCTACTGCAAAAGGGGTAGCTTGGGAATCAACATGTATAGCGTAGGCTGCGGAGTTCTGTGGTTGAAATTTGATTCAGTCAACTGCAAGAATCCATTCTTAGTTCTGCTTGGAATACAGAGTATTCAGAGCTTAGTCTTTTAACACTGGTGAATATTTCGCTAGCAACCTCGGCAATCACTCTGGCTCCAATGTGGCCTTCAGTTTTGGTCCGTCTGTATAAATCAGCACATTGGGTGGGCCTATATGTCCAGAAGTATCAGCTGATGGTAACTTTAGAGTGGAAGTCTCTTTGCCCCCCCCCCCTCCCCCCAAAATTTTTTAAAATTAGCAGAAAATTGTCACAACTGGTTTTACCTTAAAGAGAATAAGAAATAAGGCCAGTTTTGTTTAGGTGAAATAAAAAGCAAGTTTAATTGGACAGTGAATGAGTCTACTAAAGCCATGTCATGTTCAAATGCAATTTGCTTAGTATGTATGCAGTATATATATATATATACTGTTATACCTCACATTAGTGCGAATGATTCAATCACTTGACCTTGACTGTTTCCCAGATGTTTTCAGTAATTGGCAATACTACTGAATCTGGCCACTGCATAGTATTCAGATGTATCTATAGTAACAGTCAGAGGAATGGCTAAATTGCATTTCTGTGATTCTTGTTGTATACCTATACTTCAGTTATATTTGGCATAACTTCGTATAGGTCACATTCATTGGCCTTTGTCTTTTCTTTTTGTGTCAGTAAAATCATAACTGGTCTTTCTCATTCAAAAGTCATTAAAAATGCTCAAAATGTAAATTAAAAAAGTACTAAGGCACTGTATATGATTTTTGTACTTTCATGTATACAGTACTAGCATTAAAATCAGTTGCAGTCTAAGGACACAAGAACTCCTGCAAACTTTAGTTTCTCTTAGTTGGAATGCAGTATTTATATAGTATTTATTATAGACTACCTGTCTATTATGTGTTCCAAATGGAATGTTTTTGTTCCTTGACTGCAGCCAGTTGGAGTCCTGCAGTGTTGCCATATTGCATTCCCCGTAAATGGTGTGTGGCAAGTGCCAACTAAATCCATCTCTAATGAATGATATTTGCACTAAGATAAAAATTCACATTTTGCCAAAAATGATCCATGAGAAAGGTAGAGAGTAATGTGTCGAACATAATTATAAAAACCCCATGTTTTTAGCTCATCTAGTTTTCCTTATACATATAGAATACCAATATACTTATAAGACTGCATTGCGACGAAAGCAGTGTAATGAACAATATTAGTTGGCACGTATACATGTATGTATATTTGTAATTACTCAGAACTGAAATGTAAAGTTTGACATGACGTCATAAAAGAATTACTTAATCATAAAATCTGAAGAATGCTTTTTTATTTGTTCAGTTACATTACAATCCGTGAAAAATAGGTCATTCATAAACTATAATTACAATTATAGCATTTAAAACATATGCATAATAAGTGAATATCCATGTGGCAGTTGTGATTTCAACAACTCCATTACTATGATATAAAGGTTTGGAAAGTTCAATTTGGGTTTCCGTATGTTTAGGGCATATCATAGACCTGCATGTCTAGGATAATGTGCGACACAGGGAAATATGAAAAGAGTGGGGATAACCAAGTTGCAGTACTGAATATGCTAACACATCTGATTCGTGGCAATTTAGAACTTTTCCCATTTGAAATACATAATAGATTGCTTTCACTAGATACTTTTGAATTCAAGACACATGTTTAGCAATTTAGTGTTAGCTGCTAGTAGGATTCAAGAAATAAAATGTCAGTCACATAAATAGTAGTACTTGCAATTCTTTCCAATAAAATCACTATTCTGTCTACATATACTGGCTTTTAAACACAGAAATTCTGATGTTGCATAAGTCAGTGTGGTTATTGAGTTCTTTAGATGTCTAGTTTGTTAACATTGAGCAGAAAAAGAATGATTTCTGCACATTTGTGTGCTTTAACAGTTTTAACACAAGGATTTTCATTGAAAGCAAGTGGTACAGTGCTGAATACATGAATTTAAAATTATCATAGTGTACTGTGATCTCTGAAGAGAAGATAATACAGGTAGATCCCCATCTCTAACATGTTATTTTTGTATACACCATGATCATATATATAAATTTAAAAAAATAAGTTAAGTTTTGAACATTTTTATTGGTCAGCCTAGTTTAATAACCAAACTTCAGTATTTTTTAGTTCTAAATGCTATAAAAAATTGTTACATTTCTATAAGCAATATGTGTGTGCGTACGTGTTGGCCTATTCATACCCAAATACTATCACAGTTTTCAAAACTGATTCAAAATATAAAATAAAATATATTTTACTGTCTGAGTCAGTACAGTTTGAATGCAGAAGTGAAGTCCAGCATTGGGTTACGTGCCACTGCTGCATTGTGCCACAGTCTTTCCTGGTACAGTTGATAGATGTATTTGTCCATAAAAAAACACTAAGTTCACCTGTGCCCTCATAACTTTCATCCACATCATTATTGATGCTGAATGATTGCCCTTCAGTAACTTGTTTGTTGGCTTTCCTGGATATTTTGTTCCCTGTCATTGTTTACATTAAAATCCTGTTTAGTACCGAAAACAATTTCTCTAATGGAAGGCATTCATTGGTACTTAATTGTTGCATAATGCTTAGGCAAGTCCTTTGCTTTTATAAACTTCTTGTGCTCAGGTTTGTGAGAGAAGCTGTCCTGTCATGTCGTTTGTTTGCACATAATCCCAGTTTATTCTTAGCATGCACAGTATGAACATTTTGATATTTTTAATTCACAATCATTGGCTAGAAGACTCTCGTGCATGCGAGCTACCATGGTAGGTGGTCCATGGTTTAGGATCCAACACATTACACAGAAGCGAGAAAATATTTCAAATGTGTGAGCATACATGAAGAAAGAAGCTAAAAGCAAGGAACTGGTTACCTAATTTTTTTTTTTCAAAAAGATTCTAAAAGCTAAAGTGCATATCAGATGACAAACGAGTATCAGAAAGAACAGTGGAAAGAATTTTTTAAATATTGCAGACTAAATGAAAAACAGAGCACATCTCTGGAACTCCAGGTAAAAAGCATAGCATTCCAAAACGAGTGATCTAGATGACTTCAGCAAATGTCATTAGAAGAGGAATTCCAAATGTTTATGTTCAGAAAAAAAGCACTCCTACAGTAGCTAAATTACTTATTATTTTAAGAAAAAGCATTAACATTTAGGAGAGTAAGTCATCCTTGAATAAAATAGAGGAACTGGTTTTTAAATGGAAAAAATCCTTAAAACAGACAGAAAATGCTTATAGAAAAGCACAACATTCCTCTAAATGTCCCCAGTGAAGAAGAGAGTCTATGTGGTATTGAACAACTTAAATAATTTCATTTACAAAAACTGCAATTTTGATTGCATTTATATGAACAGATTTGCACAGCTAATTCAGCTGGGAAAATGGTGTAGACATTTTTCTGAAGGGCTGTACCACATTTCTAATGAGTATATCTGAGTAGCCTATGAAGCTGATGCAACAATTTGGTTAACGCTGTCCACAGCAACAATAGCAATGAAGAACAAGATGGCAAAGATGATAGTGGTGAAAATGACATGGAGGCGGAAGAAAACATTCTGAAGGTTTGTGAAGTGATAACTCATTTAAACTATCATTCTGTGGATGGACAGGCAAAATGAATCAAACAGCATTCATCTCCATCTTGCCACAATACGTGTAGAGAAAGATAGAATATCACTGCATCAAACAAAACTTAAAGGTATTGTAATATTTTACTTTACATACGAGAGTTTAAGACTATTTTGTAATTTATTATTACATGCATATTTCCATACTCCAACTGGGTGGGATTGATTTTTGTCCCGTTTAGTGTTGCATCTCTATATACCACGATAAGGTTATAACGTTGGAGTAAAGGATGTCCCCCAACAGCTGTGTTTTTGGGCTTCTTCTGTAGGTAGATTTGTTTTATCAGGAGGAGGACGTGAAGTTGCCCATTATCTCTTTATTGGAAATTAAAGTTTGTTCCTTTTCCTCTTCTGCTTCTTAACACAGAATGTTAATTATTTCTTTATCTTCAATTTAGAATATAACAGTTAAATGCATATGGAATCTTGAATGCTGCTGTCCTAATAATTGCCTACAGAACATCTGACGTTTACAAAGATTAACTCAGAATAGTATTACTACACATCGACCAGATTTTTCTTCTGGATGTATACTTAAATGTTTTAGTTCATCAAATGACTACAGACAGAAATTTTGATAAATGCAGTTATCCTAAAAGAGTATAACTTTTCAAAATGATATTTGATGTTACTGGAATAGGAAGAAGCCAATTGTAAGCAGCAGAGCTTACAAGTGGCTTGAAAGAAACATTAGCAACTTTAGTGGGTTAGAGTAACTTTCTTTATTAATATTCAGGACACTTAGTCTCTATCAAACAGAATCTGCATGAATTTCAGAAGAGGTTCGTGCCAGTGTTCATTTGATGTCCTGCAATTTTATTGCATAATTTTTGTGAAGGAAATACATACGTTTTAAACGCAACGTATATTTACGAAATGAGCGATTTTGAAACCTATACATTTTCAATGAACTTGAACAATACTCCTCATTTGAAAAGGAAGAGAAAGAAAATAGAAGAAGAACGGGTAATTCAGCAAAAGGTAAGCTGTATGGTTAAGTTTGGTTGTAGTAAAGATTCCACAGAGTGTTGATTATCCAAGTTTGGATACTATCACTTTGAAGTAATTTATTTAGTGGTCATTGTTCAGATGCATTTGAACATCTTGGATAATCAGTGTTCTGTTGTAAAAGTTTTCGGATCCTGAAGCATGTAGTGAGATTTATGGACTGATTTTCATGATAGGTATGTGATAATTCCATGTCTCTTTTGAATTAGAGTTTTTGAAATGAAGTTTTACAGTATTCCCTCATTATTGCTTCTTACAACTATGATTATGGTTTCACATATTTAATTGCCTGAACTGCGTGCCTTTTTATGTCAGTATTTTAAACAAGCTTAGATATTTGGTAAGCTATCTTTGTTAAACCCTGTCAGAATTTATGAATGCATTTGATACAAATTTATAGCTTCAAGTTTAAGATGGACGCACATGTATCTTGTTGCTGAAGGGTATTTAACAGTTAATAGTTATATTGCATTTCATTTTACTGTTTAAGAACCTAATTAAAACATGTCTTCTATTAAAACACCCCCAGCTAATGAAATAAAGTATAAACTCTTGAAAGGTAATATATTTCCATTTTCCTTTTGTTTGCAGTGATCATGGAAGGCTACACAAATGTGTGTAGCAATCATGAAGATTTCGACAATCTGGATATCGAGGGACGCATTCCTTCAAAAGATATAGCTGATGATGAAAAGGTACTGTTACTTTAAGGAATTCTTTTTGCTGGAGGTAGGTAATTGCTCTGACTTCAATATTTCATTTATTTGAACTATTAATTGGAAAGCTTCTGTATACTTTGTTCTGATTATATACAGAGATTCATATAAGTAATAAGTGCATGGCATTCATTTTGAGTCGCAGTAATAAGCATCAACACACATATTGCATAACAGATTATGCCTACATTTAGAACCTAGATTTCATTAACTCCATTTTCATCTCCAGTGGAAACTAGAATAGTTTTTAAAAAGTAGTGGTCACAGTCATTCTTCACTATGCAAGTGTTGTGTGTTGCTGTCTTTTATCTACATTTTTTCACACTGAATAAACAGAATGCAATACACATTAGATAATTATATAGATTTTGTTAACATTTACTCCTTTTTTACTGTAGGATTTGGAATGAAATGTAAGCAAAAATAATGGCTATAAATAATTATATATGACAGCTTGCAAACATTGTAATTGTGTTTTTATTTTTAAATTGTTAAGCTTAATAAAATGTTTGGAAAGGGAGAAATACTTTTAAGTGTTCAGCCCAGCATATGGTGCATTTTCACCCATTGTCATGTTTAGACTTCAGAAGAAAAGAAGTATTACAGGAAAATGAGACACACATAGGATCTTCTAAGAAATGTGCTTGAAGAAATTGCAATTTGTGTGGTGTTGATTAAAAATCATAAATTAAGAACAGTAATATTCAAAAGGAAACAAAATGGGTATATAAAAATAACAAAAACTGTTTGTTTACATTTGATGACATTGGAGGTTCATACTTATTCTGTAAGAATGAACCAGCATTTGTCTTCCATCCTATAGAAATTAATTTTTAATTAGCCTTAGTCTCTGGGCTCTGTTTCCTATAATTTGATTTGCTATTTATCCAAAACTGAAGATTTTGCAATTCCTTTCGTGGAAGTGTTGAAAACAGTGTTATGATAAATTAAATTTAAAGGGAGTCGATTAATGACACTTGGGAAAAAAACCACAACATAAATCCAGAACCAAAACTACACCATACATCAGGAAAACAAGAACAATCCACATGGGAACAAATCTTCATTTCAAAAAATAGGAACAAAGTATTCAATTTTGACATCCCCCAGAAAGATTTATTCAACAAGTTCCTTGAATCGCCATCAGAGGAGACCTATGACAAAATATCAACTACGCCAATGAGAACCAGTCGATGGCCGGTTGAGGATAGAGGCAAAGTCTCTGAAACATGTTCCGGAAAAATTTAAAAGTGTCATTAATCGACTCCCTTTAAATTTAATTAATAAACTGAAGATTGTTCCACATAGTTTAAAGGTCAAACGGTATGATGGTAAAATATCATGTGGAATATTTGTCTGGTACCATTTTGTAAGTGTTAGTGGAAAAAATAAGTCTTTCAACCTTACACAGGTGCCATCAAGTATTCTTATAACTGGATATAACTGGTGGATGGAGCATGCATTGGAAAAGCGGTAGAATGTTTAATATCTCTTATTATATTTTGTGTTACACTTTTTAGTGGTAGTTGTTTTAATAGTGTTTGTGAAACACATCAAAACAGTGATTACGTACGATCTAGCTGTGTGTTGTATTATGAAACAAGCAGTGTCCCTGATCTTGCAGATTGACTCTTACTGCTCGCTCTTGCTACTCAAGGGCACATTTTGGTTTCTTTGTCTCTTTTGATGCTTATGCTCTTTCTCAGCTTGTCGGTCTGGGTAGTTCAGTTGGTTAGTAGCTTACCTATTGATCTCAAAGTCACAGGATTAAATCCAGCCTAGGCTAATGGATTTTGTGTGCCTGTGACAATATAGATTTACTAGCACAAAAGTGAATCAAGAAGATATTGACACAAGTTTATACTTCAAATAGATTTACTAGTATGTAAAAATCTTCTGCAGGACAAATTTCAGCACAGCAGTGGTGCTGATATGATCCAGTAATTGACAGCATTGTTAACAAATGGACATTTTGTGTAGTCCTCTTTCTATTCCATTTCTTTTGCTCCTGTTAAGTGGGTGTGTACTTTTTGAGATGATGATGAATTAATATGTGTATGTGAAAGGAACTTAGGGTCTGATATTCAGATATTTGCACAACAGAAGTTCTGTCGCCTGAGCCATACTTAGTGAAACAATGTGCTATTTGGTTTTATGAATATACATGTATCAACAGTTGTGATATATTGTTACGATGAGCAAAGTGTAACTTGGATGACTAACTGTACCATGTGTTAGATGCAACAATGGGGGAGCCTAAGCAACTCCATCATATGTTACATTATAGAATTGTAGCTTGGGCGATTATACCTGTAGATGAAAGGATAAAGGAGCCAGATGGTAGAGCAAGGCGGTAGAGCAAAGTAGTGACAACACTGAGTTCCGTGATATGACAATTTACTAGCCTCTAATCATTCATGTAAAGCACAAGATACTCCCAAAGTCTTGGAAGAGATTTAGAGGTGAAATGATGACAACTTAACATATGAGGTTACCTTGGAGATGCCTAGCGTGTTGGTAGAAAATGTGTGTAGAGAAGCCACTGTATGGCGACCCTGATTTCTAAGATCAAGTGTGCCTTTGCAGGAACCCAAACTAGAATAACCCATAACTGCCAAAATAAGAAGTCGTTAAATACCGTTTCTTAGAGCAAGGCATCTCTGTGCCATGTCAGGCAATTCCTATGCCAAAAAGCTACATAAGCATTTCCCAAGCAAACATAAGCATGCTTGTATTTCTTAGAACATCCTAAACGCAATTTTAACATCCTGGCTGATTCAGATTACTACTCAACATTCGGCCGACTCAGATTAGTTAGTCAGCAACCAGCCACCTGCTTGTGGTCAATATGGGTAAACAGCTGATGTCCTGAGAAATCTCGCATTATGCTGTTCTCACGGATCAGAAAACATAAAGACTTTTGAATTTGGAAAATGTGTAGGCAAGTCACAAAACAGGAAATAAGTATTAAATAACAAGGTCCCAGAATTTTGTATGTTCCCAAATATCTTCTTGATTCACTTTTGTGCTAAGTTGTGCTTCACTATCCCTACGCTTCTTTCAATTTTATACTTTGGATGTTCCCAAACTTTATTCAACCTTACATCTGACAATATTTGACAGTTTTACAATGTAATGCCCTACCTATGACCTATTGAATTATCAAATTTAGGAAACAGAGCTAGGTTCCTATTCATTTAATATTATCTCAGGATTTCATTCATAGGAATAAGAAGCAATCCATTTTAATAAAATGTTATAGGGTTGCCTGACCAGGACTTTATTGGATCTACTAGTAGTATTCATGAGACAAATGCAGTGTTTTACTGAGCTAAGCTGTCTGACAGAGAGTGCCAATGCAGTTTCAAGAAAGCCTGATGACATTTATGCAGGAAAAGATTTTGCATAATAGTGAAATATCAAGACAAAAGGATGTGGCTGCCCCCTTAGTTTGGCCTAGTTTGCCAAAAATAGTTGTAATATATACATTGAAGTTTTATTAAAAAGTCACATTTAATTGTTTACTAGTTGCTACAGAATAACATTAATAAAGTATGACAAATTTCTATAAGTCTTGCTTTATGAAAAACATGTTCTGTATAAACTTACACCTTGTTGCTCCCAACTGTTCACTTATGTGTTCTTTATTTTTTAGGATAGATTTGAGCATTGTTACAGCTGAACCATTATTATAAGCAGTTGAACCATTCTTGCTCAAAACCACACAACAGTAACAGGTCACTAGGTTATAACTATTTTTTAATGTAAAAAAACAGGGTAGTTCCAAATCAATAATTTGACCTTGGTTAAAAGCCTACTCAACTGAACTGGTGGAGGTGAATAGTGAATTCCTGTATATGGAATATTTTAACAGTCAAAACTTCCTTAAATTTTTTTTGCAAAGATGAGTGTGTCAAGCCAGCAATGGAAGTGGAAGAATTTGTCTCTAATGTGAACAGAACAATTACATAAGTGACTGTGGCAATTGATATTGAAATACATAGAGCAACAATAGAATGTTCTAATTGCAGAAAAATCAGTTTGAGAAGGGAAGTCGTAAGACGAAAAATGAGCCGTGTGCTAATAATGTGCATAATTGGCATGCTCTTGTTATTGGAGTATGTTAAACATGTTACACTTTACTTTAAAAAGACATAAACAGATTAAAATATTATAACTCTTCTTAACCCTTTAATGGTTGGTAATTTTGCTACTTATACCTCTCTTGCTGTACTTTCTAAACTGGTTTTCATACTGCTTTCTATGGTGCCTCAACACAATTGATTCGAATAGCCATGGTTGCTAAATTGATAACTAATGGACCGGTCATCCATTCAAAGCCAAACGTGGGTTTGAATCTCAGCAACTGCAGTCAAATGTGCCTGTGGTAAAGGTTGGCAAGGGACCAAGTAAAATAATTGGTGTGATGGCACAATTGGATGTTGACTGCAGTTGCTTGGATTTTGCCATTTTGTACTAAAAAAAACCACTTAATTGTAAAAATAATACAATATTTACAATTCAGTAGACTCAAAATGTTGTGTGTATAACTGACAAAGGCCAGTGGAATATTATAACAAAAACAAAAGAACACTACAGTTTGGCCGCTCTATCTCCGGCTCTGACAGTTCACGAGAGGGGGAAGCGAGCTGTTTCCAATTCTTTAGCAGGAATTTCAAGCAGAGGAACATGCATATTTTAAATATTTCACATATTTGCATATTTCACAAACCAGTAGCCATATTATTATAATAGTGATAATAATAGGACTTATGAAAACTAAAAATAGGAATTCATGCATGCAAAATATACAAAAGAAAGTTCACCAGCGCAAGCAGCTAAAGCCACTTGGCTCAAACAAATTTAACCTGGCATCACGGTGTTGGGTTCAGAAGCACGCCTAGCAGCGACAATGCTGATTGGCGCTAGCAGACAGTTTTAACTTCCTGACCGCAACACCGGATGTAAGGACTCCCAGTACTACCAACAGATGCAGTTAGTGTGTGTAAAAGGTGTGAATGAAATATTCGAATAGAGTGGTGTTGTAATAAATATCTTGCATGATAATGGAATTGTAAGTTGTATTTCAGTGTTTTAAAGCTAATATAGTACTATATTTTCATTCTAAAGATAATTTTGAGGATATGTTTTCAATTGCTCATTACTGTATGTTGGTATTATTAACCTTTCCCCTCCACCTCTTGTAGTCACAAAATGTCAGAGCCAGAGATACAACGGCCAGACTGTAAAATATTTTTAAGCTGAACATAGCGTACTGTTGCCCCAGGGCAACACCATCCATTAAAGGGTTAATTCTGTTTTGCACAACCAGTCCAATTAATGAACTACACTAATGAAAATTGCCAAGCAGACCATAGTCAAATGCATGGTAAGCTGAAAACCATTTTGTTACTGTGCAAGAATGGTGCACCTGTCTTTCAAATTTCCCTTTTCTTTAATTCAATCTAATTTCCCCTATAACTCAATAATGATGAAACCTTTTTTTATTTGGCAGGTGTTAAAGCTTGTGTTTACCCCCTACAAGATGCCATTATGAGAAATATATAGAACCAAGTTCTTTCATCTTTTATGATTTATCATCAGCCATTTCCTTTATGAAGAAATTTGATTTGTACCTCAGTTGGCTAAATTTACAGTTTTCTAGTAAATAAAGATTTTTGGAAAACCAATGTGCACTAGGACTTGTTGCTATTTTTATGTTAAGTAGTAGAAAATAATTTTTGTTTTCATATGTTGAAATTTTATTTTTCAATTTCCTTTGCAATTTCCTTTTTATTCAAAGAAAATATGTTTTCATTTGGCCTACATTTTTAGTGCCACTAAAATTATATTAATTTGTTAGGGGTACCATGTACTACATGGCAAAGCATGGAAGTGTATTATAAAATATATGTTACAACGGAGTTGTTTATGCAAGCCTATCACACATACACAGGGAGACAGTGATGTACATTCTGTTGAGTTGTAATCATATCTTCTGAACAGTAATGTGTCAACATTGGCATGACGAAAAATCATATGTAACGTCATGGAATTTTTTAAAAAAAATCTACATCCTCCAGCATCAAGTCATATCGGAGGGTGAATGAAATGGGTTAAATGATGCTCAAATGAGCCCAGGGTCCATAGAACTTAGAGTTACCCGACATTCATCTTTTGAGGATAAGGGATAACTCACCCTGACCGAGATTTGAACTTGGGACCTCTTGAACGTGAGGCAGACATGCTACCATTGACACTACCGAGGTGGGCAACGTGATTGAATATTGTGACAAGGAGAGAGAGGAAGGAATCAAAATCCCTTTGTCGAGTGATAAAACTAGTGTCTGCAATAGTAATTTACTTCTGTGTGTAATAATTAATTGGCTAACCTTTCATATCAGATACACAACTTACAGGTACTCAATTTTTGTTTCATCACTTACTGTATACCAGTTACTAATATTTCACTCTTGTAAAGAAGATAACTGAACGCAGCTCTGAGTCACTAAAGGTTAATACAGCTAAATGCTATGCCACGTAGTAAGTTTCATTTCATAAAGCAATAACAGAATAAATGTTAAAATGTTGATTGCCATTGTATTGAAGCTAAAATTAAGTATAATGAAATGTAGTTTAGCTTGAACAAAAGATATGCAAAGAATATGTGCACCTGAAGAACAAAGAATGAAAAAATTTATTATATAATTTATATATATATATATAAAATGAAATTATGCCTAGTTTCCCATATAATATTTGTGCAGTCATGCTAATTGCTAAAGTAAACCTAACATAGTGGTAAAACTAACACAGCATTTTAACAACCAGTCATATTTACTTTGCATTTGTATTAATCAATGCTTGTGGTAGTTAACCAAAAAGTACTGAAATATTCAAATATATTTTGTGTTGAAATGCAGGGACATTAATTTGACCAGCTTGGTAAATTCAAGGTCAGTTAAAGCCCACATTTCAGCAATATTATTTACTCTGAATTTGTGAATGGTGTAAACAATACATTTATACATACCTACTTTATTGGTAAGTTTTGCTTCACATTAAGTTTCTTACTGTTAATCTGTGTTTATACTACAGTTTTTTTTGGTTAACTGTAATGTGATATTTATATAAGACTTCAAAGATTTCTAGAAAGCAGTGTATTAATCAGAGCATCTTATATTGCATTTAATGGATGCATGTAATTCAGTCGACTCTGTTGCATTACTTTATGAAAAATCCTGATTTTAAGACTCCAAACAGTGATGACGAAAATATGTGCTAAGTGGAAATACTTGAAGATGAAGTCATTGTGCGTGTGTTAAGTGAAAAAAAAAAAGAAGAAAGAACAGAAGAAATTGCATTGCTTGTTCAGGAAATAGAAGAGCCGAAGATATCTTATTTCCCCTGTCTTCTGTCTTTCTTGTTGCATTAGAAAACGTCTGAGATTTTCCATTATGCTTTCAGGCTAAGAATAGAAGCAGCTGTCAGAAAGAAGCATAATTCAGAAGCTTACAGTTCCACAAAGCAAAGGCTATTGTATTTAAATTTTCCAATCATTATAAAATTGTTCTGTTGCAGTTATTGAGTGAGCAGTTGCTGAGTATTAAGGTTCAAACTCATGAAGGGAACTTGGGCAGTGTTTTCTCTACAACAAAACGTGGCTTATGGCAGTGTCATCTCTGTGACACTCATTTTGCTACTGCCAAGCATGTCAAGGCACATTTGGGCACCAAAGTTCACATGGACAAGATGGCATTGTCATCACACCCAGAAAAATTGTTCTATCACATTGAAAAAATCCAAGGTAAGTCAGTGTTCTTATATTAATCAGGATAAGGTGAAGTAATTTTTATCTATCCATTACCATTTCTAATGAAGGCTTATTTTTCCAGCAATATCTTGATCATAGCATCTTACAGCCATGGCTTCTATTTGAGTAACACTATCTTTGGACAAAGCTGAGACAAGATGGAACTTTTTTTTTTTAATCAATATGCTCTAGTCATAAACAAATTAGAAACAAAAAAATGATTGTAGGTGTGCACTATTGTATGAGAAAAAATGTGTTTTTTCTTAATTTTGAATATAGTCCCTAAAATGCATTAACAAGGAATTTACTGGTGCAGAACTAATTGAAATATTTTATCTGAAAGTGGTCCTATTTCATTCCCTTTGTTATCTTTAAGTTCATTTACCTGCTAAACTATTTTAACATTCTCATGCTAAATCATGATTATTCATTAAATTTTCTATAATTCAGAACATAGAAATGATCGAGAGTATGCATGGATTAGAGAAGCAAAATCTCTCTCTCAGAGCAGTTATATAACTATCACAATTAGAAACAACTTTCATATAGTGTCGAAAACAATCACTGCTCTGGAATTGCTAAACTTAGATCTGCCAGAAGCCATTAAACTTGGGAATATTTGTCAGCCAACATGGTATAATCTATCAGTGAAGCTGTCATAGCAGCTAGAAACAAATTAGTGTGCTTAAGAAACATTGAGGTTACTCTATAATAAGTTAGACCAATGATGACAGGAGATGAGCAGAATAACGTACTATATGTGGAAAAAAGGCATAAAATATTTTAGACATAAAATATTTTAGATTTACTCCTACCACATCTTGTGACATGGAGAGAACACTTTCCTAATATCATTTTGTTTCTCTCCATATCAAAGAAGTTTTGTGTTTGAGATGCCTCATATGTACATGGTCATACATTGCAAGAAATAAGATAACACAAGAGCCTCTCTTTCATGCTATTCTTATAACTGTATAGGTATAAAACTTATATGTAGGCATAATAGCATTGATGTTAGTATTAGTATATAACAAACGATTATGCATGTTAGGATTAGGATTTCATTATGGAGGGGATTCCGTATGTAGGCCACCATGCTGGGACCATTGTTCCTATTCCCACAAGTGGGGCACCCCTGGGAGGAAGGATGAGGCAAAGCAGGCAGAGGGCAGCCAACCCAAGAAGCCACGACAGTACAGAGGGCATGGTCCCTACAGTTTACTTGGATAGAGACTTCCCCCAACAGGCCAGGACAATGGACACGCTCCCCTACTGTGCAACGACAACAAGCCCAGCAACCGAGCCCCAAAAGTCCCAGGCAGGCGATCTGAGCCCGAAAGGTCCCTGGCTGGCAGTCCCAAAATGGTCCCAGCAGAGGAGCAGAGACCAGCAACCGACCTACCGGAGAAGGAAGTAGTATTCTTCAGAGAATATCCCCCCCCCTTGCACTGCTGAGACACCTGCCGACACTTCTATCCTGAAAGAGACCACTAGAGAGAGATGATGTGAAATGATAATGGAGATGAAATGGAGGGACAGGAAATTCGGGGGATGTAATTAACCTACCTAACATTTGCCTAGCGAGCCGGGAAACCCCCGAAAACCTATGGGTCAGGTAGGTTGGCCACAGGAGTCGAACCCGGGCCTCTTGAATGCGGGCCACAGATGAAACCACCTGGGCCATCCTGCTCGGTCATTATGCATGTTAAAACACTGGTTTATATAGGTAGAGTCAGACTGAAATATTCAATCCCATAGCTAGTATTTGAACCACGAAACTCCCTGTCTTCATCTGGTTGCTCTTAACCATTAAGCTACCATGGCCAACATGCCAGGATGGCATTAAATTCTCCAACTGACTATTTTTTCCAGGAGAGCACTGGGGTTTTCTCATATACAATGAGATACACATCGTTTGTGACAACTTGAAATGTTGTAAGTACTTAAGTCCCAGGCTTTGAATTTTTCATTCTGACTGTACCTATCCAAACCTTAGCCTACACACAGCTAGTGTGGAAGAACAATTAATTTCCACTGGTTTATAATTTATGGCATAACCCTTAATATGTCTAGTTTCAAATATTTTTATTACTTGTTTTCTGCATACCTGACTATACTTGTTTATCGTATTGCATTTGTTACCTTTGCTTTCTCGTAGGGGAGGGGATCTGTCCCCTTCAGCTGCAATGGTGCAGGCACTGCGGACCCTTAGCACTCGTGGTACCTCTGATGTTACTAGAGGAACCTCAGGCCGAACTGCCAAGCCCCTCCCGTGGGGGAGTTGTTCGGATTGGGTTGGAGTATGACTCGAGGGGGCAGTGTGTTCCCGACACCCATGGGGAATTGGGTACCTCCGGCCAGGCTAAGGCCGCCCGGAGGGGGTAGAGGGTTGCCTCATAAGTCCCGGGTACTAGCCTGCAGAGCTAGTAGAGGGTGTGCTAGATCACCTTCGGCCCCACCGAGGTTCTCAGTAGCCTTCCCTGCAGGGTTGACGTGTGTAAGTGGCGTATCCACTTCCATCCCATCTTGACGTACTCAGCGGGGGGGATTTTTAAGAAATGAGATAATTGCCCTATGGAAAGAGCCCCGTAGTTATCCACCGCTCCCGGGAAGAAGGAGGCTCGGGTCCTTGGTCCTATGCGTCCAGGACTGATGGGAGTAGAACCTCTGCACTTAAAAAACTGTTACCTTTGCATATTCACCCATCTCATACCTATAACCAATGTGTGCATCTTGATCAGTATTGTGGGGAAATGGCCAGGCCTGTTCATAATAGAACAAATTGAAAATTATGCAGGATAAATTTGAGAAAAATCAAAGATAAAATCAGATATATGTATTTATGGAAGATAAATATCCATGTACATATTTTTTCCTCAAAATATGTATTTTTATATGAAATTAAGATTTCATTTACCAATTGTGGAAGCTTTTGAAAAATAAGGTTAATCAAATTAATTGAACATTCACTTAACTAATATTTCATTAATATTTCATATTTATACTTAAGAAACTTTAATCAGAATTCTCTCCTTTTTCTAGGCATTCATGTGTTTGCAGAAAAAATATTTACATAAGTACAAACTCCGTAGTGATAGCATACAAAAGTTTAATAGAAATGTATGCATTTTTAAATTAAAAGGCTAATTGAGGAGCATTTTTTCAAAACTCGATAGATGCACAAAATGCGTTCTGAGAAAAACAGTTTTTTTTTATTTATTGGCAGTACTAATTGGTTAGCAGCAACTGTATTAATCATTTAATTCTCCTTCCTGAAACTGTCTCATTGAATGTGAAAAGAACCAAATACCGTAATTCAACTGTGCAAATTTGAGGTTTGAAGATGAAGAGTTTTTTCAAAAACCGATAGAGAGCTGATTAACTTCTCTGCATGAGCGAGAAATTAACACATGAAGTTTTGTAATTTTTGTCATCTATTGTTTTTGTTACTTTTTGTTTATGTATTTATGTATTATGAAAAGGTGAAAATCAATAAAATATAATGTATTATATAACCAACATGTTAATGTATATAAGGATTATTTGATTAGGTATAAACTTAGAAATTAAGTACTGCTACATTCACAATAACAATATATTTTATTTGAAGCAAAAGGTTAGAAACAGTGATATATTTAACATTTGAAAGTAATGAGTCGGTAATTCAAACACAAACATCACTTAAATTATCCTTATTTGGACATGTTTCGGAGAACGTTTTGTCCTCATCGTCAGCAGTTATCCGACTGGTTGGATCCGTGGTTTCTTGAAAAGAGCTGGTTGTCTGTTGCGGCATCTGTTGTCTGTGAGATGAACTTCCAAAGAGAGTTTTCAGGCGGCAATTCGAAATTTAAAGTATACTGTTTGTTTTTTATAATTAGCAACTTTTCCCAAACATCGAGTTTGGCTGCATTACTGGCTGGTTTTAATAGTTTTATATTTGGTACAATTTCATGATTGGTAGACCAGAAATGGTGAGCTATTGCTGATTTTTCTATTTGTTTGTATTTCACACATCTCATATGTTCATATCGTATTTCTGGTCTACCAATCATGAAATTGTACCAAATATAAAACTATTAAAACCAGCCAGTAATGCAGCCAAACTCGATGTTTGGGAAAAGTTGCTAATTATAAAAAACAAACAGTATACTTTAAATTTCGAATTGCCGCCTGAAAACTCTCTTTGGAAGTTCATCTCACAGACAACAGATGCCGCAACAGACAACCAGCTCTTTTCAAGAAACCACGGATCCAACCAGTCGGATAACTGCTGACGATGGGGACAAAACGTTCTCCGAAACATGTCCAAGTAAGGATAATTTAAGTGATGTTTGTGTTTGAATTACCGACTCATTACTTTCAAATATAATATTTTGTTTTATTTATATAACTAACATATTAAATACAAAGAAATTTCAAACAATGTGAATAAGTAAGCTGTAACCTGTATTGGTATCTTCTATTACATCGTCATCAAATTCTTTTATAGTTTCTGGAATTTCAAAAGATTTAGCTAGAAATTGAACATCCTTTTTCTTTTCTATGCTCACTCTTTGGGAACATTTTGAGTTTGAAGGCAGGAATTTGCTGCAGGACTTGCTGCGCGGTTTCATCACATGCACCTCCACAGACAGCAGAATATGTATTTTGAAATTCTACATATACTTATGGTTTTCCTTTGATTGCTTGGAATATGTTATTCATTTTGAAAAGAGGCTTTGACTCCAGCGTTTGTTTTGCACTTCAAGTCCTTAATTTTCCAGTCTTTGCCCAACACTTTCGCAGAGCCATGATTTTGTAATATCTGATGGTACTCATCAGGACTCCTTATCAGGAGGCATATAACTGTGCCCACGTATTGGTAGATATGTGAAATGCGGGAAAATTTTTTACTCTTCTCCAGGAAAGCAATAAACATGAACATCATCACACTATTATTGTTTTGACTAGAGCAAGAGTCTGAAAATAAACAAATGGTAGGAGTGTTGCTGGACATCCTTTCTTCCAGTTCCAACAAGAAGTGTTGCAAAGCTGAGGCAACCTGGTTGCAGCCTTTAGCAGATTCAATTTCCAACCATGTATACAAGGAAATGTCATCTTTGTTCTGGGTTTTAGATGGAATCATTAAGCATAGATAATACAGCCATACCTGCCTTTCACAGAATTGCTAACAGAAAGTGTAGGCAGTGGTTGGTTCAGCTGAATATCAAAACAAATAGTGAGTGCTTTGGCATTTTTCTCTTCCAATAGCTGATAAAACCTTTTTGAATGCAACTTGTGCAGTCTGCACAGGGTTTTTAGTTCGTTTTTCTTTTCCACAGAAAAGAATGTGTTAATCATCAGCAGTCCCATTTTACAGTTGGAGCATGTGTCAATGTGTGGTGTATGAAATGAAAAATTGAAGAAGTTGTAAAATATGTATTTCTATTTTGACAATGAGTAGAGTGGTAAACTTCTTATCTTCTTTCTTTGCAAAAGTTGTTCCACATTTTTCTGTTATGAAGTTATGGAGGTAAATATCCTCTCCTTGATTTTGCTCTTCCATAGTGGCTTTCTCTAAATCTGTACTTCTTAATGTCTTGCTTTATAGCAGCAGAAATGCCCTTCTTAATATTCCTGTTCTGTCACTTCCTCTGGATTCCTTTGGTGCATTCCCAGATAAGTGAAACTTTCTAGCCAGGAGAGATTATCTATCTTTTGACACCCCTGTGTGATTCCTTGGAAGCTTGCAGTGCATACTGACAATACTCGGCCATCATTGTTTCTCACACTGTGTTTAGTGCTAACAGTCTGCCTCACATTTGGAGCTTCTTTCTACACCACCCTGCGATTAATAGATGTAATACGCATATATTTCATATGGAATTTATCTTGATCTATTTTATTGAGCACGGAAAGATGATGGTGAAATCCACTTATTAGTCAAATCAGCTACATCACAGAGCTTATGCCTTTTACTTTTAGGATTTCATGGAGTGCACTCAACACCATGTGAACATGAAATTGCCCTAGTATGAGCTTTCCTTGATTTTCATTTTGATTTCCTTACCTTGTTTTCGCAATTTCTACCTAGCGCGCATTCTACGACTGGTACATGTTTCACAATCTGAGCTGTCCATTGTGCATAGTACAGTGCAGTGTCTCAACTAAGAATAAAAATGCCATGTAAGTATAACAAAGCTTTCAGAAACGAATGTGAAATACAAGCGCACAACCTGAGTTTGCCGTTATTGCCAATTCTGCAGCAGTGTACAAAGCTTGCAGAAATAATTGAGAATTCCAAGAATCGCAACAGTGAGATGGCAGTCAATGTCAATGTGTTTTTCATAGAATTGAGGTTGCTACACACTGGACCATAAAATTATAAAATTGCATCTATCGACTTCTGCTTTAACTGAACAAGTGCATCTGTCGAGTTTTGAAAAAACTGCTAATATTCTCCACCTTCTACTCAGGGTAAATTCCATTTTTATAATGTTTAAAAGGATTTATTGGATTTCAGAAACTGCTCCTCGGCTGGCTTATGGAGAACCAGTCCCACCAGGCATGGAGGAGGAGATGTCGAAAGAAGCGTTGATCAAGGTGCTTTTGGATAATTACAGAACTTCACCTCTTATAGGTAGGCGAAATTTATGTGCTTAAAGCTGAGAAAATTGTATATTTCAACTGCCTGCTATCTGTTCAGTTTCATCGAAAACAGTGTGGTCATTCCCTAGTACAGTGGTGTCACAGTTACATGGCTTATAAAATGATGTAAAACATTTCAATGCTAGGATTTCAGCATTCACTTACACTACCTAGGTTGAACCTTACTTTTAATACGTATAACTTATGAAAAGTTTTCCTTCAGGATCACCTTGTATTAGAAGGATGTATAAGATGTAGGTTTGATATATGAAGAGAGCAGTGCTTGTTTGTGTTGCCATAAGTAGAAAACTACTTAACATAATTATTTAATTTGAAAACTTTAAATTAACACAGTGAAGTAATGTAATAGTTAAAATTATTGAGTTGACTGAGACACTCTGTACTCTGTGGTATGTGAAGTACAGTGTGTATCAGTCAATTCATTGTATAATTTTAACTATAATTATTTAAGTTGATTAAAGTAATGCTATAACTATGTTACAGCTATGTTACAAATGCTACATTTCAACTTTCTGATGATTTAGCTCATGTTATATCCCTGAAGTTAATGGTTCCCAAACTGTGAAGCACAACCATTTATACAAATAGAGACATATTTTATGACTTTTAATTCCAGCCATAAAAACGTCAAAATCAAGTTTTAAAATAAATAGATGAAAGCATAACTACACAAGTGTTAATAATAGTGGTGTTGATGTGAACTTATAGCAGATATATATTGATAGAAAATGCAAACTAGTGGCTTTGAAATCTGTTATCCATGAAGTAGAGATTCTTGGCTTTTTGGAATTAAAAACCAGTAAGAAAATATATCGAAATTTAACTGTATTGGAACACCACAGTGAAGTGAAACAATTATTAAATTATAGATGAGTCATATTTGTATTTATTTCATCCTGGAACATAATACATATGTTATAGGACACGTCAGTTCAAGATACAAAGATAAATATAAAAAGTTACATAAGACTAAAAACTGTAACAGATACAGGATCCAACAAGTCTAAAATAGAAAAAGCAAATAAATATAAACTATATAAAGACCATAGAGAAATGCTATATAAAAGTAATTGTTCACAGATGTGGAGTTTACTCTAATTCATGATTTAATTCAGTTTATTTTGTCCTTTTGATTGATATCAGACACATCATAGTATAAAATTTACATTAATGGCCACTGTCATTATTTACAATCACTTAAAACTGATTAACATTTAAAAACTCATTTACAGAATAAAATGAATGTTGCAGTAAAAAGAGTTTTACTCCCTTTTTAAAATGTATATGTTTAATATTTTCTAGTAGCCTGTTGTATTATCTTATACCTTTATTGATAGCACTAGACCTGAAAATTTCCGTTCTACAACTTTGAATGTGAAAGTCATCTTTCTGACGTGTATTGTATTTGTGAATATCGGCATTTTTGTAATTTTGTATTTGTAGTTTATTTTGTTTTACATGGATCACTAATTCCAAAATATACATACATGCTATAGGTAATATTACACATCAGCTTCATTTACTTACCTATATTGAGAACATGATGCAAACGATGGTTCGCGAAACATGTCCTCAATATAGGTACGTAAGTGAAGCTGATGTGTAATAAATATGACTCGTCTATAATTTAATAAGTAAGAAAATATTTAATTGAAAAAAGTATTTGTAATTGGTTTTTAAGACTTTGTCACTTACATTTTTATATTATTGAGGGACTAGTCGGAAGTCATTGCATTCATTATCTGGTGGTGGAATCAGAGTACAGACCAGACGACAGACATGATAGTCGGACCTTTGAGTTTGATAATGGAAGCAATGGCTTCTGAAATTAGTTCCTCAATTATAAGAAATGTAAGTGATGAAGTGTTAAAAACCATTTACAAATAATCTTTTTCAATTTTGACATTACTGTTATTAAATTCCTCCAGTTATGCATAAGAAAATATTTACTCAGGTTATTTTCAAGTAATTGAAATAACCTAGGACATAATAAAGAGGTGATGATTTCCTTCAAAATTAATCTGTGTGCATGCTATCTGGTATTTCAATTCATAATGTCTTTGTATGTTGCATTTTTAGCACCACATACTGATAGGCATTGTGTATTACTACAAACTACTTTGCATATTAATTGTTTTTTTATTCGGGTTCAAAATCTGAGTCATGTCTGTAGTCTACTAGGCAGCTCTTGCTCTGAATATATCATGCAGAAACCTGCACTAAATGATTTCTAATGCATTGGCCTACTATGCACTGGGCCAATAGTGGGAACAGAGACAAATATGACAATCTAGCAAGACCTCCAATTATCATATGCTATGGACACCAGATTCAATTGATAAAATGGCAATAGGAAAGAGTTCAGCTCAGAATTACTTGTCAACTTAATTATATACAAAAGTCAAAGAAGTAGATGCTAGTGTTTGACTGAACTCAATTTAATAGTGTGAAGCAAAAGTGGAAGCTTAATACAACAGGTATTGCCCACCTAACTTGAACATACAGTCAGCTGTATGAATACTAATTTTATTTAAATATATTAAAAGCATACCATGTTTTTCTCTTGAATGATGCATTAACAGCCTATTGTTCTCATGACATTGCTATACAAAGCCATTTCAGCAGTTTCAGTGTTCAGTTCAACATTTCAATTCATTGAACACTTGGTGACTTAAATTTTTACAATTAAAATTTGTTAGGCTTTCTGGCATTGATGTGCATTAACAAATTTATAGTTAATTCTCGAGTTGATTTTGACACTACAGCTCTTATTTACAAAGGGAAACATGTTTCAGGAGTGATTCCCATACTGAGTTCTTAATTGACTGCCTGCCTCATTGTAGTGGTTGGCCTTGGTGGCAGTTGCATTAGTATGTCACTTAATGGGATTTCAAAATTGAAAATGCATCTTTTGTTTTTCCAATGCAAATGCTTTTCCAAATTGTGAAGTTTTGTATTCTTGAAATATTATTTAGTAGTATCAGATTTCTTTTTATGATGTGTTGACTCAGAGTGTCAAGTTACTGCTGGCTCTTCTTCCTGTTTTTGCTTTATGTTTCTAATGTGTTATTGTTTTTGTGTTTATTTTAATTGTTCTGATTTAGATTTTTTTGTGCAGTCGTTGCAACTATAATTGTCGCATCGTAAGTTGGTGATTGGCGTTTTGCCTCCACGTGCTATTCAGCTGCGAAAACAAGAAGAGGGGATAAACACGTCACTGACACGTCATTGCGGTTGCCTAGCAACCAACAATCCACCAATCAAAATTAAACTGTTGTCATAGCAACCCGGCATGCTTATCCTACGTTGTGAACTCTATCGCACTACACCACGTGCTTTATCCATGACGCTAGTCTATCGGCATGTTGAGGTTTGCAATAAGCAGACACTGCTACTATTGTTGCTTCGCTTATGAATCAGCGATATCACAATACCGTCGTTGTTCGTTGCCCTTTACTATTAGACGGTATGTGTTGTTGGAAGGGAACAGGTGTGGATATAGTTTCAAGGAATATCTTATGACCATCTGGGTTAATGACCAACCTTTTCAGTTTTATGACCTGCCTTTGTCCGGTCCTGTTCTAACATGAATAACCCTTACGGTACTTAGGGTATTTCTTCCGGTCATCACTGCCAAACTAAGAGTGTACTGCTTCAAGTAGTGAATGTTTCACAGGGTGTAAACACCTTTACATTTTCGTAAAATAATTTGTGTGTTTCAGTGATCAACTTAAGTGTTTCAGTGTAACTTTAATATTTAACTAATTATCGTTACTAATGGCTGCCACAAACACTTGTGCTTTGGAAACAGACAGAAAGAAATTATCTGTGAAGACCACCAAAAATGTTTTTGGGTACGGAATCCCAATTAAAGGACAAGTAAGGGAAATTATATGTGCGTGTTCAAGACCATTTAGAAAAGTATGAATTGCTTGAACTGGTAAAAGCAAACCGCAGTTCCCAAAATATATAGTTAATGAAATTGCTGCAGAAAAAGGCCACAAAATTATTAAACTTCCTCCTACCATTGCCATTTTAATGCAATAGAGTTAATTTGGGCCCAAATAAAGAGATATGTAGCGCGCAACAATACAGATTTCACTATAACATCGGTTACAAAACTAATAGAAGAAGCAATAGCAAAAATAAGTGCTAAAAATTGGGAAGAAGCTGTTTGTCACACAAAAAGAGTTATAGTGGCAGCATGGGAAAATGAAGACGTTTTGGAAGAAAGTGGAAGAACCCATAATTTCCGTGGGAGATTGCAGTAGCTCTGACGGCGATGACGGCGGTGGTGACGACGATCAGAAAAGCAGTACCAATGACAGCAGCGACTCTGAGATAAGAGGCATATTCCTGTTGGAATAGAATGCATAATTCTGTGCCGGTATGGCACTTCTGTTTCTCTAAATATAAACTGTAGCTAACCATTTATTATTTGTTCATTCCGAAGATTTCGTATGGTGTAATTAGGTAACTGCTCACTTAAACGTGTAAACAGTCTTACGGAAGTCTTATGATTAATACTGCAGTACGCAAATTTCTAGGAATATGTGCGTATGCATTAGCGCAACCGACCTTCCTTCTCCCCTCTACACGCCATCTTCGTTGCCTAGCACGTGGAGAGGAACGGTAAAGTGGCAACGGTGCTATCCCGTCTCCTTCCCCACTCCTTCAACTGTCAATCACCAACTTATAATGCACCCATAATAATCGAGTATGTTATATGTTTGTTCTCCTGTAGGTTATCTTTTAATTTAAAATTCAACATACTTTTGATGGACTGTTTTATGAGGTCAAAATGATGTTACGTTGGTTGAGGAGTTTCTGAAATTTGTAGTATGCAAATTTCTTTGATATATTCTTTTAAACAAGATAGAATATATCAAAGAGTACAATAATATCATTCATATTGCAGAATACAATGGATTCAGTGCTGAATTGGTCAAAAAGAAAATTGATAAACTCAAAAGACAACAAAGATGCAAACAAGTAACTACTCTTTCCCCAATCAGCAATGAAACTTCATACAGAAAATTTACATATCATCCCAAAGCTACACACCTTTTCCAAAAAGTCTTCAAATAGCACAGTAGTACTTTGGCCCCACAGAACAAATTTAGTGTACAACACCTTTTTGAAATCACATAATACAAAGGAGATAGCCACAGACAAAAAATCAGGTGTGCACCGGAAAAACTGCAAAGGCTGTGACAACTTTTACATTAGAAAAACTAAAAGGAACTTGAACATTAGGCTTAAAGGGCATATTAGAAACATCAGGAACAAAGAAATAGATATCGGCGGTAGCGTACCATTTTTAGAAGGAGAATCATGATATAGAATGAGAAATCCACTAATTAAAAAGTGTCCAAGGTCCAGCTGCATTAACCACGTGGGAAAAAATCTTCATAAAGAAATATGAAAGAAAATTGTCGTAGCAATAAGTGGAGCATTGAGTATTAGTTCGACTCAAAATTATATTAATTTTGTGCTTCAGTGTATCATAGTCCTTGCACATTGAAACATAAACGATGCTTTAAAATTACTAAATTTGCAAGAGAAAGCTATAAAATTCACATTAGAGACTGAAATTAATGGATTTCCTTATTTTCTAGATCTAAAGATAATAAGAAATAAGAAATTTAACTTTTGTATTTATAGGAAGTCTACTCATATTGATAATTACATAACAAATAAAGTTTTAACCCTTTTTCACATAAATCTGCGGTTTTCAATAGTTTGATTTATAGATTAATGTACCCCTGAATAAAGAGGAATTTAATAAAGAATATAAACATATTAATACTGCTTTAAGTAATGATTTTAATAAAGATTTTATATATAAAAATTTAAATATCAAAAAACTGTTAATGGATATTTCTACCCTTAAAAAATAAAAGACAATTATAATTTTAAAAAAATTTACTTACCATTAGTAAACATTTTCAAAACATTTTTAAAGAGTTTAGTATAACTTTCGTTCCTCAAAATAAATATAGTATTAAAAATGCATTGCATTCCTCTGAAAAAAGATAAAATTCCTAATAATAAAAAAATCTTGTATTTATCAATGTAATTATTTTGATTGTGATAAAATTTAAATTGGAAAGACAAAACGTAATTTGGAAACCAGAACGAAAGAACAATTTCGTAGCATTAAGTACAGACTGATAAATCGGCCATAGCAGATCATTTTTGGTCATTTAAGCATGAAATAAATCCAGAAGTTAAATTATTAAAACTATTAAATGGTCCAATAGATTTAATGGTTTGGGAAAAGATATTTATTTTAAAAAATAAACATTGCGTAATGAATTTTGAAAAACCGGCAGTCGATTCTGTTTTTAAATTTGTTTCCTTTTCAGATTTTAGTAGCACTAACAAGTACATATTGAGATCTAGCATTTGTAACGTTGGCGACAAGTTTGTTTATGATTCTGACTGATGTGGAAGAATTTTCACGAAATTGCAATCCCGATCAATTTATATAAAAAAAAAGTTTCATCATTCCTTATAAGATAAATGAAGTTATAAGTTACAAATTATTATAGTTGTAAATATTCCAAGATATTGAGCATTTTGTGTTCTACTTGAGATTATCATAAGTTACAGTAATATTGGATTGTACCTTTCTTAGGGAAAAGAGCTGAAGTTTATTTTTCAATGGTCATTCACCAAAATGGGGATACAAAGACTACAATGCCTGTGACAAAAATATTGAAGATTTATTAAATTCTAACACTTTAGATCTTATCTACAAGAATCGGATTTGCCCCACATACCTACACTATAATGGCCAGTGCACTAATCCAGACCTATTATTAGTATCTTCAGATTTAAAAGATAAGACAACAGGTGAAATCATTGAAGTCATAGGATATGACCATAGAGCAGTTATTGCATCCATAATACTTCATGACAAACAAAATATTAGCAGGCCAAAGTTGAAATACTCTTGGAAGTTTAGAAAAGCAAATTGGACTAAATTTACTGAGGAAACTGAACAAAATCTTTACTCCGCTCAACATGAAGCATCTGTAGATAAACTCAATAAGACAATAAGAAATGTAATTCTTGAAGCAACAAAAAATGGATCCCAAGAGGAAAAACTAAAAATTACAAACCCTTTTGGAATACAAAACAATCAAAGTTAAAAGAAGAAAGGGACATAGCAAGGGAAAAGCAGAATTGTCCAATAACCCAACAGATACACAGGAATGGCAAAGAAAGGCAGCAAAATGTAAAAAAGAAATTCATATTGCAAAAAAAAAAGCTTTCAGTGAATTTATTGAAAAAGCTGATTATGGAAAAGATGCAAAAAAGTATACAGATGTATAAGTAAAATTAACTGTCAGAAAGAAACAAGGAAAGAACCACTCAAACTAAATGGGAAAACACTTCAAATTACTCTATTTCTGAAGCCTTTAATAAGTATTACTGCTCTCAGCATAAACTTTCCTCTGAAGCAAAAAGAAAACAAAGGCAGATTAAAAAAGATCTCAAAAAATTAAAAAAGTGCCCAGATCAAACGAATGATATATTCAGCAAAGAATTCACCATAAGGGAACTAAATCATGCCATCCATGAGTTGAAAGATAAAAAGTCTCCTGGACCAGATAAAATACATGCTGAATTTCTGAAATACCTAGAATCAAAGAAAAGTACTACTGAAATTATTTAATATATCATGGACCTCTACGGTACCTACAGAGTGGAAAAAAGCAATAATTATTCCTGTTCTAAAAAAAGACAAAACACTCGACAAAATACATAATTACAGACCAATTTCCTTAACAAGTGTCATTGCATAAACAGCAGAACATATGATTTCAGCAAGGCTAAATTGGTTCTTAGAAAGTAATAACATTAACAACTGCTCAAACAGGATTCAGACAACACTTATCTACTAAAGAAACTACAATTCAACTATCCGAAAATGTCATACGATCTTTCAACAAAAATCAAGATACGCTGTCAGTTTTCATTGATTTTGAAAAAGCATACGATTCAGTATGGAAGCATAAACTTCTTGAGAAACTTTAAAAACCTGGCATTCAAGATAACATGTTAACTTGGATCACTCTGTTTCTCTCTCAACTTTTTTGTGCTACAAAATACAATGACAGTACATCCAAATTCCTACAAATAAAAATGGGCCTACCACAAGGTGCAGTACTGAGTACAAAGTTGTTCAATATCTACATCAATGATCTTCCCGCGGCTGTATCAAACACAGAAATAAAGACAGCACTTTTTGCAGATGATATGATCTTGTTGACATCTTCCCCACAAATAGAGAAATCCAAAACTTCAATGGAAAAGGCTCTGATACTATTGAAAAAGTGGACTGACAACAATTTGATGAAAATAAATACTGCTAAAACAACATTCGAGATATTTAGCTTAAAAAAAGAAAATCCCTAAACTAAATCTGCAGTTCAAGAAAACAAACCTGAAACGAGCATATGAAACAAAATATTTAGGAACAATTTTTGATTCAAAATTATATTGGAGACATCATATTGAAGCAGTAGTAAACAAATCAACAACAAAATTTTCAGTTTTAAAAAGATTAGCTGGAGTCAAGTTGGGCAGTAATTGGGAGACACTTAACCCTTTCGCCGATATGGACGTCATATGACGTCCAAGTTAAAAGGCCCCAAACCGATATGGACGTGTATAGACGTCCTGCGCATACATGCATTTAATGCTCATGTAACGCCAATTATTTTAATCTTGCTGTTTTACAATGAATTTAAATTAGTTCTATAAGGATTGTAAACGTATCCTTAAAGGTTTATTTTTGAATTGTACACCTCCAAACCTGGATAAACACCCAAGGGCACATCTGCAGATTCACACCCAATAATATTGGTTTCCTTGCGAACTTCTTTTTCGCAACACACTACACATTTTCGAAATGGTTACAAGTTTTTTGGGTGTGGGTGGTATACTTTTAGGAAAGTGTTTTCTCTCAAGTATGAGGGATGATGTGGTGAATTTTGCTACCCCCTAGTATAAAGAGGCCTCTGAGTATTATAATACTCAATTAGGTTACGAGCTCTTTATACGCGCAAGTACAGGTAGATGAATGTCTTTTACAGCTCTGAAAATTACTAAACAACTGTGCATAGTTACATCCAGTGGTATAAAAATACTTTTTTTTACCATTTAACTCTTTTCCGTAAAGAGGGATAGCTGGTAATAGCTGATCCGTATCACGCGTATTTGACCCGCCATTTCCCCAAACAATGGAGTAGCTAATATGCCAGCTGTAGATCAGTACACGTCACTGCTACGTATGTCCTAAACATCTCCTTCATAATCGTACAACAAATCTTCCAGATTTTCTACAGTAATATCAGAAGCCTGTACACATCATACCCAAGCTAATTTATTTGCTACATTACCGGGATAAGTCATGGTTAACATTGAAATTTAACAATTTCAAATGTGCCATACATTTAGCTCTTGATAGCTTCAAGAAATCACTGAACAAAGAGAGATTATAAATATCTGAAATACAGAGCGAAAACTGCTGCATAAGGCTACCAGAAACCTTGGTTGAGAAACACTGTAATAACAGATGCTGACAGAGTTTTCATTCCAGTGTGTGAGTGTGTGACGCAACATATTCTCGTCATATTATCGCTTGGCATAGCATAAATAAACTAAACTTGAACCTGAGAAGTCGCTTACGTAGCTATACATACATACTATGGCTCGTATACACACAAAACAAAGTGATTCACATATTAGGCGCGTTCGGCACAAAGAATGGCTTTTGCTACAGTGAAACAAAGTAGTGAAATTTCAACAATTTATTAATGTAGTCTCTACTTTATTGTTACTGTAGATTTATACTGCCTTTAATGAGTTTTAAACCAGTTTTTGTTTCGTTTAAATAGCTTAATAAATACGGAAGATACGGAATTGTATTTATGATGCATTTTTACAGCATTTAACAATTTAAATGTCCTGTTCTGTTTATTGGGTATCCGTTGCCGGCCCCTGAAGGGTTTAAATGGCCATCGGCGAAGCGGTTAACAGCACATACAAAACATTCATCAAGCCAATACTTCTTTATAATGCAGAGGTAATATTTACAGCAAACAGTTCTAACATAAATCACCTAGAAGTATGCCAAAATCCGGCCCTGCGACTAATAACCGGTGCAGCAAAATCAACTCCAATCATGGCAATGCAAGCCTTAACTCGGAACTATCCAATACATCTAACTTTAGAGGAGCAGGCACTAATACAACATGAAAAAATGTTGCGGTTAAAAACAACAAACTGGAAGAAAAGATTACTACAACCAATCAAGATGAAGACACAAGTTTCCTACACAAAGTTACGGAATTAAAAACAGATCTGAATCTTCCTAATTCTAAAGAAAACATTTTAATCAAAGAAAACCCACTGACTTTTGAACCAATTAATATTCAATTAGATTTAAAACAAATAATTACAAAATCTGAAACTTCCAAACCTGTACTAAAAGCACTAGGATTAGAAACTGTGAACAGAAGATACCCACCTGAAGAATGGTTATATATCTACACAGATGGATCTAACTTGGACAACAACTCAGGAGCAGAAATTAAGTATGCACTGTTCTCATTCTATCAACCAGCAGGATACCACACAACAAATTTGGATGCAGAAGTAACGGCTATTCATATTTCACTCCAACACCTATACAGAATAGATAAGTTCATATAAAATGAGGTCAATCCAAATTAAAGAATGTCACAAAATGATCCAACAACTTCAAAAACTACAGAAAAGAATTATATTACAGTGGATACCTACACATTGTGGAATTGCTGGAAATGAATCAGCTGATTTTCTTGCCAAAAAAGGTGCAAATTTAATTCAGAATAAAAGTAAAAACTTATCCTTTACATCCATAAAAATATTAATCCAAAACAAATATAAAAACAAACAAAACCAATCAATATCTAACAAAGCCAAAGATAAAAAATGGAACATTTTAATTAAAAATCCAGAAATTATTCCAGAAATCCCACGTAAAGCTGCAGTAGCAAATTTTAGATTACTTACGGAATATGATTATTTGGCCAAACACTTACACAGAATAGGAATTTATACAAATCCAAATTGTCCTCTGTGCAACAAAGAAGAAGAAATGACTGAAGAACATCTTTTAACCTGTGAAGCCCTACCTGCTGGACCCACTACACAGAAATATTGGAGAGCAAGAGTGCTAATGGCTTCATTGCCAAAGCCTAGCATTTGAAAACAACAGTATATCGAGATTTAACTGTATCGGAACACCACAGTGAAGCGAAATAATTATTAATTTATAGATGAGTCGTATTTATTACACATCTGCTTCATTTACGTACCTATTTTGAGGACATGTTTCGCAAATCATCGTTTGCATCTTCGGCTCTTATGCGACTAAAGCTTGATCCAGTGGTGTGGGTAGTTCTGGAGTTGCTACTGCCATCTGTTTATTTAGTGATGAATTTAAATGTGGGATTCTCTTCTGGCGGGATTTCAAAGTTCATTAGTTGGTTTTTATGTTTTTCTATGTATCGGGTTGTCTCATAAATTCGTTCGATTCTTGTTACGTGTTTGCGACTAAGAATACCTGAGAACACTGCATGCCCGCATTACTTTTACGTCAAAGAAGTTGCCTAACAATATGGGGTTTGTTTACAAATACAATAACTGAAAAGAATGCTATGAACACAAACCGCAGCAACCTCACGGCCAAAGGTAAATAGGTCAACTTATGTAAGAATTGGTAACCAAACTTCAGTACGAGTTTGTGGATGCAACAGTGTTGAGTTGTAACTTATGAATGTTAATATGGAAGGCAAGAAGGAACATTTTTGACATTTAATGTTTTATTACCGTAAAGGTAAAACAGCCTCAAAAACTCAACAGAAAATTTGTGCTGTTTACGGAGAAGATGCAGTGGCGAATCGGGCATGTCAAAAATGGTTTACTCGATTTCGAGCTGGGAACTTCTCTGTGAAAGACAAACCTCGTTCTGGACGACCTGTGCTTACGGATGAGGAAAGGATAAAGGACATGATTACGAACAACCCCAAAATAACAACTTGGGAGGTAGGTCAGGAGCTAAACTTATCTCATGCAACTGTAGCCAGGCACCTAAAGAAACTTGGTTACATAAATCTTTGGGATGTATGGGTTCCGCACGAACTGAGTGAACAAAATTTAGTTCAGCGCGTTTCCATCTGTGACGCATTGATAAGATGCAATAAAACTGCCCCTTTTCTGAAACAGCTGGTTACAGGAGACGAAAAGTGGATTGTGTACAACAACATCCGAAAGAGAAAGTCATGGCGTAAGAAAGGGGAACCACCACTCTCAATTCCTAAACCAGGGCTTCATCCTGAGAAGATTATGCTGTGCATATGGTGGGACTGAAAAGAAATTATTTATTACAAATTTCTTCCTCCTGGGGAGACCATCAATTCAGAGAAATACTGTTCTCAGTTGGATCCTCTGAAGGTTGCCCTGGAAGAGAAAAGGCCAGAGTTAGCATCTAATGGTGGAGTCGTCTTTCATCAAGACAATGCCAAACCACACACTTCTATGGTAACTCGTCAGAAATTACGGGATTTCGACCGGGATGTGTTACCTCACCCGCCTTATTCTCCAGACATTGCCCCATCCGACTATCATTTATTCCAATCCCTGCAAAACTTCTTTAATGGCAAACGCCTTACTTCCTTGGAGGATTGCAGACTTGCCGTAGAAGAGTTCGTCAACCAGAAAACTGCAAGATTTTGGAAAAATTGTATTGATAAGCTTCCTGAGAAATAGATATATATTATTGATAATAATGGTGCATACTGCACAAAATAAAATTTGTTTTGAAAAGTTCATTGCCTTGTTTATTTTCGATGACCTTACGTATGTAAACAGATTACCCCTACATAATTAGGCAACTTTGTTGCCGTAGTTGTGATACAGGCATACAGTGCAGGCACTCTTTGTCGTAAACACGTAACTAGAATCGAATGAATTTATGAGACAAACCAATATATTCTCTCCCATATGACGAGTTCACTATGTTTTTGTACGTATTTTAGTAATTCGGTGCTATCTTCAATTTCATGATTTTCAGAGCAGAAATGAGCTGCCGTAGTTGTGATACAGGCATACAGTGCAGGCACTCTTTGTCGTAAACACGTAACTAGAATCGAACGAATTTATGAGACAAACCAATATATTCTCTCCCATATGACGAGTTCACTATGTTTTTGTACGTATTTTAGTAATTCGGTGCTGTCTTCAATTTCATGATTTTCAGAGCAGAAATGAGCTGCTATTGCGAACTTATCAATATTTTTGTATCTTAAGTGTCTGAAGTGCTCTTTCTTTCTAGTGCCTATGTTTCTTTTTGTCCTCCCTATGTAAATTTTTTCACAGTCTTTACACTTAATCTTGTAAATGCCTGACTTTTCCTCTGATTTTATCTTATCAATATTATTACTGTTAAGTAGGTTTTTAATGTTGTAATTGTTTTTTGGTGCCAATGTTATATTGTATTTCTTGAATATTTTTGGAACTTTTTTGTGGCCCAGGGATGGTAAGTAAATTTAGCAAATCTATTAATTTTTAGATGAGTCGTATTTATTAGCAAATCTAGTTTCTTCTTTTATTGGTGATCACTCATTAGATTTGGTATATACCAAATAAGTTGTAAGGATTTTGGAAAATGCTACATAAGCCAAACAAAAAGAGACCTCAAGACAACAGTGGATTCATAGTTCTAAATATTTATTGAAACTGAACATGTTGTTACAGACTGATCTCATTTAAATGCAATTTATCATGCATAAGAATTACTAAATTTAAAGATGAGTCGATTAATGATACTAAGCATCACTTACTTTTTAAATCTTCTGGAAGCTGTTTCAGAGGCTACTTTCCTCCATTATCAACCAAACATCAATAATGGGGTTGATAATGGAGGAAAGTATCCTCCAAAACATGTTCCTGGAAATTTAAAAGTATGTGTTGCTTAGCATCATTAATCTACTCACCTTTAAATTTAATTTATTGCAACATATTCCCGAGAATATCTTGAATATACAACACTATTTTCAGCACTTCATCAAAGAAGATAACATAAGATTTTTCTTTTTTCTTTATGAATTCAATTTTGTATTCAATAGGGTATATGTTTATAGGTATTTTTAAAGCACTGAAGTACACAGTCTTTGCAGCTAACAAGGAGCTCTTTTCTTTTTATAGGTTTGGAATATGTTGTGGAGCTATTGGAGGATGACAAAGAACCAAGCTACTTCTGCACATTGTGTTTAAAATGTGGAGATCCACGAGTTATTTTGACTCATTTAGCTGGAATCATACACAAATCGAAATTCCTGGTAAGTTGTGTTCTATGCTTGGAATATCAAGCTAAAAATGGCAGCTTGGACGAGTAATTTTTTTAGACTTGAAATATTTGTCTTGTTAATTACCTTGGTATAAAAATGTATAAATTTTCAATGTAAAAGATATCTTGCATATTTTTTGCATTCAATTTACTTCATGTTGGTTGACAGATATGTGCACTGGAAATGTACATGGTTAAAAGTATGCAGGATTCCCATAAATTAATTAATAAATTAATTTTTTAGCATAGAAAAAAAAAGCCCTGTGGCATATTTAAGTTTCATGAGTGTAGAGGTTTTAAATACAGGGTATGTGTACGATATTGGAAAGGCAGATTTGTTATTTATTATTCAACTCCAAGATCTGCTCTTCTATTACAATTTTTATACTTATTATTTTCAATAGTTATAACATGCCATCATTTTAATTTAACTTTTTTTATGAGTTATTTTTATTGTATGAGCCCGGAAAGATACATCATTTTTCTTTTTCAGTGAAGTTTTAATACATACTAGTAGGTTTGTGTTTGGTCAACACATTACCCCATAAAAAAGTCATTGTGTTGAATGTGGAGGCAAATGAAGCTGTATAATGATCACCAGCATGAGGAATCCATCTGTTCAGAAATCTGGTGTTGAGCCCCAGTCAGATTTCATCATGAAAATGTCCAGGTGCATCATAGTTTGGCATTTCCCATTGCAGCTAAGGCCTCAGCCATAGTTTTAGCATATTTAGGTACTCCCTCTATTTTCTCTACAAAGAATGTTTTACCCAGAACAAATAGATTGAGCTTTGTTTATGTGTGGCCATGATAGGAACTAATGTGTTACGATGCCTGACTATAGGCTGCTAATTAAGTTGTTAATTTATTGTTAACTGTGGTGTGAGCATGAGTACCGCAGTATAGAGTAGTGTCGTATCACAAAGTAGGTGTGTCTAATAATAATTTTCAAACGGAAACTTCAAGAAGTCACCTCAGAGGGTTGTAAACTCCCAAAGCAGAATGATTTTTCAGAATGAAAAATGTTTTCCAGTTGTGCATGAAGGAAAAGCAAAACAATCTTAATTCTTCCTCTGCAAAGGACAGTGACTAGAACAGCTATGGCAGAAGGTAAAAGTGAAGCCACAATAAAATGAACTGTCAGAAAATTTGAAAAACCTAGCATTTCCCATACATGAGTAATTACATTGTTTCAGAAAAACATAATTGGAAAAAGAAGTTTCAAATGGATGATTTTGGTAAGTGTATCATTCATAGAAATTTTTTAGAGTAGTATGAAGTGCATAAAGAAATTCCAATAGTGCAGAAGTTATTTTATGCAGTAAATGAGAAAATTAATTTCGGTGGTGGACAGAAACCATACTGGCAAATATTAAAAGAAATGGGATTTAGCTTAAGAAAATATAAGAATATTTGGCACATTTTAGTGGAACGTCAGGATATAGATCGCCACCTTATCACTGCGATTTAAAAACCCCATTGAACTGATCTGAAATATCATGAGCAAAAAATAGCAAAAAAATGTGTGTTCTATGACTTAAAATGCACTTAAAGGACTAACTAGAAAGTGTTTAGATGAGAACACTGAAGAGGATTAGAAAAATGTGTGCATCAAAATGAAGTCCAGAGAACAAGAATACTGACATCGAGATGCCTTGATGAAAGAAGAAATAGAATAGTGATCAATGTGGGTTGGGATAGCAGTGAGGAAGAGGAAACAGGTTTTATGGATTCCAGAGATGACAATGGCAGTTTGACAGACATAACAGCTGATACCCATCCTTGAGACATCACCACAGAGGAAGCTGTACAGATACAGTAAGTGAAACAGATGTAATCTGAATGTTCACATCAGAATTAAATAAGTTAACTTTCGAAATTTAACTGTATTGGAACACCACAGTGAATTGAAATAATTATTAAATTATAGATGAGTCGTATTTATTACACATCAGCTTCACTTCGTACATATATTGAGTACATGTTTCGCGAACCATTGTTCGCATCGTCAGCTCTTATGCCACTCATTCCTTTATCAAGAAGTTGTCAACTGGCTAGAATCTTGGTGTTGACAATTTCAACTAGCCAGTTGACATTTTCTTGATAATGCCTTCAAGTAGAGGCGAAATGCATTGAAAGAAAATTTGTGGTATGTGAAATACAGTGTCTCAGTCAACTCATTGTATAATTTTAATTATAACTTCATGTTCTTTAAATTCTGCAGCTGTGTAATTGGTATGTATGAAATTGAGTATTTCCATCATTTTCCATGGTCACTTATTTCCATAATTACTACGGTGTTTCATTTGTGATTTTTTATCTCAGCTTTTCTGTGCTGTTATTGCACTCTGTTGGGCTTAGCTCTCTTTTTATATTTTCACTTATTTTGCAACATTAATTTGGTATTGTTTCTGTTTTATTTAGGTTTTTATTGGCAATTTGTATATCTGCAATGTAATCTTCAACCTTTCTGTAGAGCTCTACTCATCTTTTGATCCCTTTGTTCAGTAACTCAGGTTTTGATTCAGTGAGCAAGTGTCTGAAAATACAATTAACGAAAGAACACTTTTATTAGTACTGTATATTTTGGATATTCCCTGCAGAAATTCTTTCGAAGTCCAACATTGAACTGGCTGAAATGAGTGGTGATGGATGAATCCTGCCTAAGTTACTATGAATAGCAGTATAGATAATTTCAATAGTTGCAGAGCCATTTGCTGCTATGCTCAGCACCAATGTCCCAGACATATGCATTGCGGACTGTTAAAATTGCACAGGTGCCATTGCGAGAACTAAGCTATCTGTATCATTTATTGTGAAAATGAATATTGTACGAGGGCTAATCAACAAAGACTGAGACTGATTTTTTCCTGTAGCTTCCGTGATAGTTTCGTATCTATAACAAAAATATTTGAAAAGAGGGTTTTTATGTATAATGTCAGTAGGCAGCAGCACTCTCATATTGGTAGGTTGGTAGTAATACTCTATTTTGTAGACCCTACGTGCATTTAGCATACCAGACAGTGGAAGTGACGCGAGAGGAGCAGTACAGTGCAATCAAATTCTGTTTTCGTTTAAAACATACAGCCACCGAAACTTATGAAAAGCTGAAGAAAGCGTACAGTGAAGATGCACTACCTCGTAATTACAAATTATACAATAAGTCAACTCAGTACTTCACATACCTCAGTTTCTTTTTAATGCATTTTGCCTGCACCAGAAGTCATTATCAAGAAGTTGTTGACAGCTGTGTTGTATTAGCTTGATTGCTCTTCCATGCAAGTTTTGGTGTTGATTGGCACAGGAGAGAATGAATATCCCCCTCTTCACGTATGAACCAGTGAACTGTGGAAAGTTGCCATTTTCAAGCTTTTCAAAGGATGCTATTATGTCTTGTGAAGCTTTTTAGTTTGATCTTCACTAAATTTGACTATGGTATTATGTCTTGTGAAGCTTTTTAGTTTGATCTTCACTAAATTTGACTATGGATAGTGTTAAGGAGAACAGCCATTTTAACACTGGTAATGTTATCCTTGTAAGATTTCCTTTGTACAGTTTTTATTAAATGTGTATCACCAATATACTGTTCTTCGATTTCTTTTGATTGCCCGCCTCAGTAGCGTAGATGGTAGCATGTCTGCCTCACATTCAAGAGGTCCTGAGTTTGAATCTTGGTCAACGGTCTTGAGTTTGAATCTCGGTCAAGGTGAGTTATCTGGATAAGGTTTTCTCTGGGGTTTTCCCTTATCCTGAAAGATGAATGTCAGGTAACTCTAAACTCCATGGAACCCGGGGTCATTTGAGCACCATTTCACCCATTCCATTCATCGTCTGATATGGCTTAATGTTGGAGGATGTAAATTACACACACAAAAAAAAATTCTTTTGAACACTGTTCAGGGTTGATGCATCAGTGCAACTGTGTTTAGTCCCACTCTTAGGAGTTGTTCCCTCCAATTTTTCTGCTTTTATGTGTGCTTTGAGGAATTTAGTAACAGTGACGTCAAAATTAATTTAAAAAACTATTTGTAGTGGGTGTCACTTACGTTTTTATATTATTGAAGGACTAATTTCAGGAGCCGTCGCTTCCATTTTCAACCTCTATCCAAATATCGTCTGCTAGAAAAGAGCAGATGCCAATAGAAGATAGATAGAGGTTGAAAATGGAAGTGATGGCTGCTGAAACTAGTCCCTCAATAATGTCAAAATCTAATTAACTAAGTGTCAAAAAACCACTCAGGTGATTTCGTCTGTGGCCCTCATTCGAGAGGTCCAGGTTCGATTCCCGTGGCCAACTGGTGGAGCAGCAGGATTCCTGAGTAGCCTCTCTTCATCTACTTCTGAGGATTCAATTCTACCTCTAAATAATTGCAACAACATGTGATATGACAATTTTTTTCTAAGTCTTTCGCACTTTTTATACAACTACGTTGTTTTTATATACACCTATGATTTTTAATATCATTTCTTTACTTTTTAGTGCAATTTCATGCTGGAGTGCATTCTTTTGATGTTATTGAAGTCATAACTTAATTGTTTATTTATTCACTTACTGTGTATGTAGCTATATTGAAGAACTCAGTGCAGCTAAACTGTCCTTTCTCCACTGAATGCAAGGCTGCCAAAAGTCTTATTTGTCGCTAAATTACACTATTTAGCAACCTAACTGCAAAGTACCTAAATTGCACTACCTAGCTAATTACAGTATGCGCAAGATAAGAAGAACGCTGGATTTATGGGGTGGTGCGGGCAGAGGGAAAGTTGCGAGAGCTAACACTCTTATTTCTGCAGTGTGGTCAACCTTGAAAAACACAGTTCAGCAAAATAGCGTGTAAGATAACCGAAGATATGCGCCGCAAGTGTGAGATCTGTGGACAAACATTAAATTGAACTCGATCCGATAAGCTGTATATTTATATACTTACTATTTATGAAACACATAAAAACAGTAAACAAATATTATGACAGCTATACTCACTCATTCACTTTGTGATTCTTCGATTTCTGTGTCCACTGTATCAGTTTCATCGCTAGTATCCTGTGATGTATTGATGATAATTTCATCAATCGCATTTATCACACCATTATTTCTCCAATATTTCATTTCCAGCTCTTGGACCTTCCCAATCTGTCGCAGTTACAAAAGAGCATGCTTCTATAGGAAGTTTCTGCAGATTTTTGGCTGACATATCACCAGTAACGTGTCCTCTGAAAACGTTCTTTATTTTTGCCCACGCCAGTTCAATTGCATTCAGATCACAGTTATTCGGAGGTAAATGAATAATAGTGTGTCCCCTTTCGAGAACCATAACATCCACAACATAGGTAAGTCTTGCTCCTAGATTTGTTGGCTTCTATTAAATACCGGTGTAGCTTTGGTAATGGAGGGAAATAGAAAGCTATGTAGAAATATACAAACGGCTCAGAGTAAGAGAAAAAGAATGATAAAGGAGCAAGCTATAAGGAAAAGGAGGAAGCCAAAAAGGAAAGGATTGAAGGGAAAAGAAGAAAGAAAGAAAACATCACTATTAGTCATTACCATACACAGATCACAGCCTTACCTGCTTTTTCCTGGTGTTTTTGGAGATTCATTGGGATGAGATGTACAAAACGATCTAATACGCCTGACAGTGCTGATGCTTTTTCCTGTGTAAGCAGCAGCTCGTTCTATAGATTTGCAACTGGGAACATTAGCTGGTTGTTATCCTTTTCTATATCGCAACTTTCTGCAACTTTCGCTATTATTTTGCAGCCATCACTATGCACGACTGTATGTGCATGTTTCTGAGTCGGAGTTTGTTGCTCAGAAGGTACATATGATGATGAGTTTGGTGTGCCCTCTGCCATAATTACAAACTGGTTAAGCTGTAGTAATTAACCTCAAACTTTCACAAAACAAATGCACATAGAAAACAAAGAGCGCGCGTAAAAGCTTAGCATATTAGTCACTAGATGTCAGAGTGTACAAGTGTAGTGTACTAGTATAGTGCATTTCATGTTTCTAAGTTGTCATCTGTGTTTATGGAGTTAGCCGAAACCTACCGAATGAGGACTTGGGAGACGAACGCTCAAGATAAATTGCACATACTGTACACTAAACACACACAATAGTCACTCGGAACACAACATCCATGTTCTTAGCAGACCCTCATCAAATAATAATTGAAGGCAGGCCTCCTCATTATTTAAATAAAAGAGGAAATCCATTTTACTGATTTGTTGAACCATTTCCTGATTTTCAACAATGTTTTGAACGAATCTTAAATATTCGAAGAAATGCCCAGAACGAACCGCCTTCACTTCTAACAATACAGTGAGTACTTCTGCTGGACAGCAAGCTTACTTTTGTAAAGCAATAAACATGGTCAGTATTTTCCAAAACTGACATTAATTGCATCCACTGGTGTTGGACAAATGTTTGGGGCATTTTTGCAGAGATTGGCTACAAGTGTTACATATCTTTCTCATGTTGGCTGCAATGCGAGAACATGCAGGTTGTCTGTTTACACATGTGTATACCTGCACATTGGGACTTAGAAAATATTCTCACGTCACACAAAAGAAAGTTTCTGCTATTGTTTAAGTTAATTGATGGAAATTATTCATTTCTTCACACTAGCCGTTTTCAGGCTAAGGTATTGGATTGATAGAGTCGACATGAAAAATTCAATGCCACGGCTGGAATTTGAACCACAGATCTACTGATTTCTGTCCAGTCACCTTTATCCATTGAACTACCATGGCCATCATGAGTCAATTGGAGAATATCATGTTATGACGGCAAATTGGCCATGGTAGCTCAATGGGTAAGAGCGACTAGATGGAAATCAGTAGATCCGTGGTTCAAATCCTAGCCGTGGCATTCAATTTTTCATGTTGACTATCAATTTCTGCTATTGTTTGGAGGTAGAGATGATGTTCTCAAAGCACCACATTGGTAAGCAATATGAAACAGAAATCTCATATTTGAAGTGCTGCGATGTTTCAAGTTCATTTTGAAGCCCCAGGTTGGAAAGCCATATGCAACAGAAATTTTATATGTTTGATGTGCTGTAATGTTTAATGTTGCTAATTTCGAAGTCCCAGGTTGGGAAGTTATATGCAACAGGATTATGCATATGGGTAAAAGTTGCAGATGATGGAATTGATGTTCTCGTAGAATTACTTAAAGTTGAATTCTGAAACTTACCTCAGCTGCTCTTGTATTAGTATGACTACTTTAACTGTAGAGCTACCATTGCAACATGCTGGTACAACATGAATTCCCAACTGACTCACATTTTTCTGGTAGACCACAAGGAAATTTCAAATATGAGGTCAAATACCTTAATGGGGACTTTCAATTTCTAAGTACTTAAGACTGAGATTTAAGCTTTTTGTTATAGTTAAATTTATAAGGCCAATCAGTAATAATTGTCTTAAGTTTGATGTGCTTGAATAAATTTAATTCATTTTAAGAAATCATTCCAAAATTATGTTCTTTAAAAAATGGGTGTTCTAAGCAAAAATAAATAGAGGCCTACCCTCCCAAAGTAATTAAATCTAAGTTTGATTTTAAAAATCTGTTAAAGCATTGATTACCCTGGTTATGACCAATCAAATAAATTGAGTTCTTGCAACAAGTATTTGTAATTTATTGCCATATCATCTGTTCAACTTCAAGAAAGACTAAATCCAGAGCCAGGGAATTATGCTACATTGACATGAAATTCTGTGACTACTATATTTTTTATGTAGCTGCTACATCTTACAAAATTGTATTACTTTCTTTATCATCTGCCTTTAGTAAATGCAATGGATAAAGTGCATTCCATACAAAATCTTGATATTTCATCACACGACGCCCCAAAATCCTAAAGTAGCATTCTTAGATAAAGATACGAGGCACGCACATAGATGTGTGTGGAGCATGACTCAAAGATGAGATGTGAATATTTTCAAGAAAACCACTCTCCAAAATATCCTTTACATGGACTTTTCTTTGAAATGGTTGATTTTCCTCTAATGATTTTTATTTAATTACCATACATTTAAGATATAAGAACAAGCAAAATACTTTATCTTTAATTTTTGGGAATCCTTGATGTAAGTCTTCATCCAAAAAGGATTGACTAAATTATAAAAAATAGCTTCTTTACAGATGCTTTTGTTTCACCATTGCATGTGTAAAATATGTGTATTGAATAGATGCCAAAGAGGAACTTAAAACATGTTTTTTATATGTGTTTGGAGGAATTTAGTATCACTGACGTCAAAATTAATTGCAAAAACTATTTGTAGTTGGTTTATTGATACCCGTCACGTACTTTTTTATATTATTGAGAGACTAGTTTCAGAGGCAATCGCCTCCATTTTCAATCTCTTTCCAACTGGCATCTGTTGTCTGTTCTCTCTCTGATGGTGGAACTATGAACTTCTATCCCACCAGTAGATAATTTGACAAAAAAAGTTCATAGTTCCACCACCAGAGAGAGAGCAGACAGCAGATGCTAGTTGGAAAGAGATTGAAAATGGAGGCGATTGCCTTTGAAACTAGTCTCTCAATAATATAAAAAAGTAAGTAACGGGTATCAATAAACCAGCTACAAATAGTTTTTGCGATTCATGTTTTTTATGTTGCTTATAAAGAAGGTATTGCACAGGATTAGAAGTTAGAAATACTTTTATATGATTAACTAAACTGTGCATATTTTATTTATTTATAGGCAATAAATTTTCCAAAAGTGACAAATGAGATTCAGAAGCATTACATAAAAATGAAATCAACTCGTCGTGCTAAAGTTGAACTCGTCAATTTCATTTGCAATAAAATTGAAGAAAAGCATGGACGTTCAAAATTAGTTGTTATGGAGAAGCAGCGCTTTGAGAAGGAGAAACAGGATATAATCCGCAACATCACTATCAATCATCATCATCTGAGGTGTGTGTGATAATAGCACTTTTATAATAACTTGAAATTTGTATTTTATCTCCAGCTATAAAGCTTTTACATGGATCGTCATATTGTATATACATAAATTAATTTAGTAATATTTACAAAAATGTTTACAAAATAAATAAGAAGTGTAAATAGCATAATCTGCTTAACCTGTTTTATATTCTTCCATGGGATAAAATACTTTTTGTAATAAATTTTAACAGCCTTTAGTTTTGTTTTTTCGTTTATCTGTTTAATTTCAGTCGGTAGATGGTTTTACAAATCTTTGATGCATTTGTAGTTTAGGATACCGGTAAGTCTGTTTCTAAAGCAATTATATGGTGTTATAAATATTAAAAGCAGAAGCATTATTAACAGTGAAGTATTCTTCATATTTGAGTTTGATTTATGAGTCACTATGTTTACACTCAAACTTCACTTACTTGTATAATTGAAACGTTTTCAAGATCATTCGATCTCATCCTCAGCTGTTTGGTGACTAAATGAACATTCCTCTTCTTCCACTACTACGGAGCTCCAATCACTCTGCCATCTGGTGTTTGGGGCACCAAGTTTTAATACTTCATTTAATGCCGGGATTTCAAAATTTATAACTTTATCACGGTTTTTGTTTATGAATATTTTTTCCCAAATATCCAATTCTCTGGGTGTACTTAAAGATTTTAACAGTTTAATGTTGTGGCCAATGTTGTGGTTTTCTGTCCAAAAATGGTGTGAAACTGCAAATTTTTCTGTTTGTTTCAACTTAATGTTCCTCTGGTGTTCTTTTTGCCTGGTTAACAAGTTTCTCTTAGTTTTTCCTATGTAGCTTTTTTCACAGGTTTCACAATTAATCTGATAAATTCCATTGAATCCATTTAATACCACTATGTCTTTTATGTGTTGTTCTTTCAAAAATTCCTCCTTCCTCCTAAAAAATGAAAACTTAACCAAAGCCAAATTGGAATGTCTGGATATAATAAAGCAGTTATCCCCTTTATACAATAAAACTTACAACAAAACAATAAGAAATTTAAATAGGAAGCCAGTGGTCTACCTAAAAGCCGACAAAGGTAATTCTCTAGTAATTATGGAGACAGAAGACTATATTCAGAGAGTAAACCTTATGATAGAGAGTTCAGAATATGAAGTAACTCCAAAAAATTCATTAACCCCAAGTATCACTTCTGGCAATAAAGCTTTATCAATTACAAAAACATTAAGTACATCTGAAAAATACAACTTAAAATCTTCCAACCCCACACTACCAAGGTTGTACTGTCTGCCAAAAATCCACAAACAAGACAATAGCATGAGACCCATCATCAATGGCACCAATTCACCTACGTACCACATTGCAAAGTGGTTAGTAAGAAAATTAAAATCATATGACAAATTTCAAAGTTTGGGAATAAAGAACTCCTTAGAATTGATAAATCACCTACAGAAGTACAGCATCCCGGAAAATCACATACTAGTTTCTTTTGACGTTAAAGCACTTTTTACAAGCATTCCAGTAGAAAAAATACCTACACTCCTCAAAAATGGCTAACCCAGACTACAACGGACCCCAGAGAAATAGATGACATTATCAGTCTTACAGATTTATGCATAAGGAATAATTACTTCATGTTTAACCAAAAATTCTACAGACACTCAAAAGGATTAGCTATGGGGAGCCCACTTTCGCCTATTTTAGCAGACCTATACATGAGCTATTTTGAAACACACGTAGTAAAGGCCTTCCCACAGATTTATAAATTTTGGCAGAAGTATGTTGATGATGTTTTCGCTATCATTCCGGAAAAACTTAGAGAAGATTCTCTAAAATTACTAAACCTGCAAGATAATCACATCCAGTTTACAATGGAAGTAGAACCCTACCCTTTTTGGACCTCAAGATAACTAGAAATCGTCATGGTGTAGATTTTGGAATATACAGGAAGCCCACACACATAGATAATTACATAAAGAAAAATGAATACAACCCAGTTTCACATCAATTAGCTGCCTTTAGAAGTCTAATTCACCGGCTATACCACATCCCACTGAGTAAGGAGGAATTTTTGAAAGAACAACAACACATAAAAGACATAGCGGTATTAAATGGATTCAACCCAGCCATCATAAGGAACATGATGAAGCGAAAGGAAAAACTGAAGATAATATCAAAAAATACCACTCTCACACCACTTAAAAACACAAATTGGCAATATAGAAAATTCACCTACCATCCATGGGCTTTTAGAAAATTTGAACGAATCTTCAAAAGACTAAACTTAAAACTAGCACCCCAAAACCAATTCAGTCTGAGGAACCTGCTAAATAAACCACTAAAAAATTCAATCCCCAACAATTTGAAATCAGGAATTTATCAGATTAATTGTGAAACTTGTGAAAAAAGCTACATAGGAAAAACTAAGAGAAACTTGTTAACCAGGCAAAAAGAACACCAGAGGAACATTAAGTTGAAACAAACGGAAAAATTTGCAGTTTCACACCATTTTTGGACAGAAAACCACAACATTGGCCACAACATTAAACTGTTAAAATATTTAAGTACACCAATAGAATTGGATATTTGGGAAAAAATATTCATAAACAAAAACCGTGATAAAGTTATAAATTTTGAAATCCCGGCATTAAATGAAGTATTAAAACTTAGTACCCCAAACACCAGATGGCAGATTGATCGGAGCTCCGTAGTAGTGGAAGAAGAGAAATGTTCATTTAGTCACCAAACAGATGAGGATGATATCGAATGATCTTGAAAACGTTTCAATTATACAACAAGTAAGTGAAGTGTGAGTGTAAACATAGTGACTCATAAATCAAACACAAATATGGTGTTATGTTTGTGGATGTTACTATTTTTGTTGTGATCATAACTTTAATGCAAGTTTGATACATTCATATCTATATAATGAAGGTAATGTTAAAATTGCAACAGAATATTTTGCAAAATGCGTGATGGAAGATGCTGATTAGTTTCTCACCTTTGGTGACAATCTGGTAGAAATCTGGTAGATGCCTCGGAGCTCTGGGGCTCTGATTGCAATCTCGGAGTAAAGGTATTCGGTACTGCAATTGTTGGAAAATAAACAATTCTTCTCTTTTAAATATTGTGGGATTTATTCCACAAAACAATTAGTAAATTCTGCTACAATTTTAAATAACGTAGATGCTGTCCTTTCACAAATAATTGTGAACTTAATAACTGGCACACGTCACTAGTGCAACACAAATGCATTCGCAACTTAATGTTTTCTGCACAATCACAGAATGACACAAAAAGCATCATACTATCAGGACGGTTGTTAGTAAAGTGACACCAAGCTATCTGATTATTCTGGGTTCTCTGTACACGATGTTTCTAGAACAACTAAATTACTTCTCTTTTATTGGTCCATGTCACCACATTAGGTAATTGCATTATTGTAATTACCAATAGCAACAATCGACTCATTACTTTCAAATATTATCCAGTTTTGCATTTCCTATTTTGTATCAATTACTTTTTCCAGAACAATTCTAAATAAATATTAAAATTTGAAAAACATGAAATAACCTCATAAAATATTTAGTTTTTCAACTGCATTTCTACATGGGTCTCTTTTCTGTATTCCTGACATTAAACGTATTGCTCTTTTTTGCAGCCTAGTCTTTAAAGCTAATGTTTTTTTGTACTGTGGCCCCTAATACAATTCCATAGCTCAAGTGAGCATGAATGGAAGCATAGTATATTTTAGTTAATTGATGGTAGCTAAACAATTTAACGTTGTTGATTTCCTTAACAATGGAGAGTAAACTGAAGACGAAGGCGATGTGCCTTCGAAATCTTTTTTTCTAAAGAAGAAGGAATTATCAACTTCTTAAGTTAAGTGGAGACTCTGTTACAAATATTTTTATTTGTGTAATATTTGTTACTTCACTGTGACTAACTTCATTTTCGGTGTGATTCCATTCCATTTCATTCTACTGTGTTTTACTAATCTAAGAAGTTTGTTTCATTTACCTGTTGAATTTCTTTATTTCCTATTGTTTACTTTATATTTGCCTTTTTTTTTTTTTTTTTTTTTTTACTAAGACTGATTTGCATCCACTTTGTTTGGTTTGTGTTTAATATCATGCCTAAACTTTCTAAATGTCTTTACTAGAGTATTTGCCCTATTTTGTACCTCTGTTTTTGTTTTTGCTGTTACTGAAATATTGGTGTCATCCGCATAGCCTTTCGCTATTCCCCCTGCTCTTTTATTATTAGGAATAAGTGGTTTATATACAGTAGAAATAAATACGGTCCCAATTTTGAACCTTGGGGCACTCCATGGGATTCTTTTTTTAACAGTGATCAAAATTTCATTAACTTCCACTTAAATCCTGTATTATTTCCACACATTGTTCTCTATTTTGTAAATATGTGCCAAGCCATAAAAGTGGTATGCCTCTGATTCCATAGTTTTCCAGTTTTGGCATTAATGCCCGATTTGACCAACAGATGTTGTTTTCATATGCTATGCTTTGGCAATGAAGCCATTAGCTCTCTTGCTCTCCAATATTGTTTTAAGTAGCTTAAATGTAACCGTTTTTTAAGTGGACACCAATTTTTGGCTTGTAATGGTGGTTACATCATCCACTCACTTTAACCCCCAGTATGTCTGGAGGGCCACACCTGTCTTTGGTTAATGGGTCCATCGGACCTGGCCGGGAGGAGTTTTAAAGTCGGCTTTTCTCACAAGCACCAATTGTGGAACATTTGTACGCTGTGACAGGCCAGCGTAAGAGGTGAAATAGCATTTCCTCTATTTCTGATGTAGTTATACCGCTAACGCTTGGTCCCCAGAGCCTCATTGGTAAAAGCAAGTTGCACCACGGGCAGGTTGAGGTTGGGATTTGGATAGGAGAGGTTATGGAATGCATATCACTATCCCTTGCATCCCTGACCAAAGGATGTTAAAATCAACATTAACAAATGTCACATAACAATTGTCACAGTGCTAACAAAGCTGTTAAATTTCTTGCATTTCACCAACATGTTTTCTGAAAATGTTAAACACGTGTTAATGCCAGGAGACTTGTAAATATTACAGCTATAGAAGGCTATGGATGAGTCCTATTATTTTCTGAACGTACTGCGATGCACTTTTGTTTTCATTTTCGTCTGCACACAGCTGAAAACACAGGAGCAAAGGACAGAAGTGATGAGTGACTTGAACGTTTCAAGGCGGGAGGTAGACAGTGTATTATCCACATAATTCAGTGAATTATAAAATCGCAGCGTTATTAATACTTGAAGCAAAGGCAAGATTGGCATATTCCTTTTGATGCATGTTCTAACTCAGTATTACATCAATTTAAAATAAGGTGCGAAGGACACGAGTGACTTGAACGTTTCAAGGCGGGAGGTGGAAAGTTTATTATCCACATAATTCAGTGAATTATAAAATTGCGAAGTTATTAATGCTTAAAGCAAAGGCAAGATTGGCATATACCTTTCGATGCATGTTCTAACCTCTCTTGTACTTCCACAGTAACCTAAGTAGTAACTTGTTTCGACAGTCTATACCTCTGTAGAACATTTTCTTCTGTAGCTCCTCAAAATCATTTCTCCTCATAGGCTGTACTCTATTACAAATGTCATTTAGACAGTCTTAAATGTAACAAATCGACATCAACAGCTGCATTCACGCCCGCCATCTTGACTATTTAGAATTGTTAAGGACTTAAAACAGAAATTTGGCTTGTTAGTTTAACAAGAGATTTAACATAAGTGTTAAGCTAACACATGTTGGTGAAATGCAACTTTTGTTATGAGTATTGCTAAACTCATGTTAAGTCTTAACATCTGTTGGTGAAATCGGGCATAAGATTTCTATGTTGGAAAGGCTTTAGAAAGATCAAGAAAAATAGGGACTATATGTTCTTTTCTATTTAGGGCATTTATAATAATGTTATTTTCTTTGCAAATTACTTTTATTGTAGACTTCTGCTTTTGAAACCCAAACTTACATTCGGATAAAATTTGAAATTTTTTGCAAAAGCATTGTAACTGTTAGAAATAATCCTTCTACTATTTTAGGGAATCGATAGATAGCTACAGACCGATATCATTAACTTCAAACATAGCAAAAGTTCTAGAAAGAATGATAGCTACAAGACTGACATTTTACCTGGAAACACAAAACATAATAGTCCCAGAACAACCCGGTTTAGGAAAGATAACTCAGCAATACATCAGGTCGTAAGACTTACACAAGACATTAAACAAAATTTTAATAAAAATAAGACTTCTCTAGCACTATTTGTTAATTTCAAAGGTGCATTTGACACAGTATGGCGAGAAATGCTACTACACAAGATGAAATCATATGGCATATCAGGTCACATGCTAAACTGGTTTCAATCCTTCTTATCTCAAAGATGGTTTGCAGTGCAGTCCAAAACAGTAACATCCAAATGGAGACAAACCCGAGTTGGATTACCCCAAGGATGTGTTACAAGTGCTATTCTCTTTAATATAACGACCTAGCAGATGCACTGAAGAAACTAGATAACATACAAGTGGGAATGTATGCCGACGACCTAGCAATATGGACCTCGGGAAAGAATATAAGTTCTGGGAAACATTATAAAAAGTTACAAAAAACAATGGAGAATGCAATTATAATACTAGAACAATGGACTAACCATAACAATATGGAGATAAACACAGAAAAAACCCAATATCAACTGTTCACAATGCAACACAAAACATATGTCTGCAAATCAATAACAAAAATTTACAAGAAGCATCCACAACAACATATCTAGGAATAGAACTAGACCGGAAACTATCAATGAAAGAACATGTAAACAATGTAACTAAGATCAACAAAAAGAACATCTTAAAACGCCCAGCAGGAAAAAAATGGGGTGGAAATATGGACCTCCTTAATAACACATATAAAACATACATAAAACCCAACTTACTATTTGAAGGTGAACTGCTGGCAACAGTAAGCAAGAAACTCAAAAGGAAAATTGAAACCTCACAAAACAATTCACTAAGAATAACAGGAGCTGTGAAAACAACACCAGTTGCCATACTACAGATCTTCACAAAAAATATGGCCATAGAACTGGAACATGAACAAAAACTGCTAGTTAACAAAAATAGACACAAGTGGTATCACACAGCAGATAATATAAGCAATATAAAATTACAAACAAGCTTCAGAACATACATCAATAACTCAAAACACAAGAACATAATAACAACAAATACAACAACAATAGAGGAAACAAGTCCAACAGAATATATTGACATACATTATAAGAATGACCTGTTATATACAACACATAAGCAAAACAATTTACCAGATGAAATGAGAGCAATAGCAATAGCCACAGAAAATGAAAGATATCCAGAAAAAGAATGGCTCCAAATATATACAGATGGATCCTTTATAAACAAACAAGATGCTGGTGCAGGAGTATACTGCAAACATTTTGCACAGTATCTAACATTAGACGAAACTTCAAACCATTATGATGGAGAACTAACAGCCATAGAAGCAGCACTGCAGAATGTCCTGTACAGACCGTACGTAAAGCAAAACAGATTCAAAATCAGCCATAGATGGGATTGTAAACTGTAAAAACAAAACAACAAGAAACATCAAAGAAATAAGTTTAATTAAAGCTGTCGAATTAAGAAACCATGTCACCCTGCAATGGATTCCAGCCCATGTTGGACTTTTAGGTAATGAACATGCTGACCAACTAGCAAAAAAAGGTGCAATTCAAAATGTAAAACCCGTAAGACAAACTGAAATTAATAAACAATTAAACAACATTAAGCTACATTTTAAAAGACAGCAGAGACTTGATGAAGAAGATAAACTAAAAGACAAGGATTATAAGAACATTGGAGACAAAACTGACATACAAAAACTACCAAGAAAAACTGCAGTGGCTCTATTTAGAATGGAAACTGGCCATGATTGTCTTGCAGAACACTTTCATAAAATACACTGCATACCTACACCCAAATGTACTCTCTGTAAAGAGGATGTCATCATGAACAAACACCATTTGGACAAATGTAATGGTCTCAAAAGTGGGAACCTACAGGCTTTATATTGGGAAGCTAGGGGGAAAATGATGCAAATCAACTAATCCCCAGTGCCATTAGTCAACAACAACAACTATTTTAGAGAAAGTTGAGCATAGGAATATTGTGCTGTAGTTTTCCATTATTAATTTTGGGTTTATCTTTAATTTCGTATTTACAATAATTTAATCATCTCATTTGTAAATTGATTCAGTCCACAGGATCTTTTGCATTTCAATGCATTTATCTGCAAAATAACTTTACCCTCGTTAATTTCACTAAGCACCATTGAATTACGTACTTTCTTTTTATTTATTGGTACATACTGGATTTGTTTTATTCTTAATTTTTTTAGAATATTTATATTGTTCATTAAGTGGTGAGCTATCTTTGTTATCTTGTATCACTTGGTTATTTATTTCAGTGAACATATTTTCCTGCCATTTTTGTTGATTTTCCTTACAAGTTGAATTCACAATGTTACATGTAGCTTTAATTTTATTTTCTGCATTTTTTATTAATTTTGCATTATATAACTTGTTTGCTTCTCTTATTATATTATTTAAAATTCTATTGTAATTTTATTATAGGATTTAGCTTTAGACTGTTTAGGTGCTTTAGACTGTTCACAAACTTCATACACTTTTGGAGATGTCTTTACCTTTAGAGGCCCAAGTATTACCCTTTTGTTTTTTTAATTTTACTTTATGAAATGGTACTGTTGCAACCAAACAGTTTCTTGAAATAGTATAAAAGTGCTCAAATTTATTGTTTATTTCTTTTTCATTTACATATCCACCCACTTAATTGCTTGTAAATTGTTTCTTAGAGCTTCTAATGTAGTTTTATTTACTATTTTTTTAGTTTCTATTATAGTTTTTGTTTACCTAATTTTTAGTTTCGATTAGTTTTCCATAATGATCACTAATTCCCATTTTTACAATTTTGCTGCACAACTCTTCTAGTTTTAAATTTGTAGACGTGTGATCGACACAGGTGGAGGAATATTGGGGACCCTTGCGGGTTCAGTTTTAGTTAATGTTAAATTGTTTCTCTCTAGTACTTCTAGTAACAAACGTTTCTTTTATGTATTTATGATTGTAATATAAGGTTTTGAGTAGAAAGCTCCATTATTAGATTCTATTTTATTGCTTCTTCTAGTGTGCTGTGATGAGTAGCTTTAAGGTATAAAAGTGATCAGTTGTGCTGCCAGCAACTTCCTTCGTATTATTCCTTGTTTTATAGGTACTATACTTTGCATTTGATATTAGGTATTTGCAGTTAGTGTCTGAGCCTATGTTTACCAACCATATGGTAGGTCAAAGATAAGCACGTAGAAAATGCACAACTTGCAAATTTGCAGCAAGCAAAATGTAGATATGCAGAAACAATGGTGACATGCTAAATTATTTTGGCTCATACAGATGTTAAGCTCATAAAATGCAATTGTGGACTGTTCATTTTACATCAGCCCATGAAATCACTTCCAAGTTAATGATATTGGAAGTGATTTTCTTTAAGATGTTTTAAACACAAATAATTATAGATACTGTCTCGTGAGTAATGTCGTTTTTTAAGAAAAACAATTATTTGAAATGTGTTCTGACACCAAGTGTAGACCATTATATTCTATGATTTTGGACCATCGTTCAACCTCTGGTTTTTGATGTGAAGAATTAGGTGACACTTACTTGCACTGCTTCAATGTTGTCAATTTCTTCCACGTAGAAAATGGGTCATGGATCATAAAAGATGATAATCTCATTGTGCGAGATCAGGGTTGTGTTCTGGGTGTGGTAGCAGATCGGTCCCTCCCAATTCCTGAATTTTTTCCATGGTGGTTCGTGCAATATGGGGTGTTGCATTGTCCTGTTTTGATAGAACTCTTATTTCGATTAACTAATGCTGGGTATCTCCATCTTAAAATTTCATGAACTTGTTCCAGTTGTTGAGACTAAAGTTCTGCATCAATAAACTGCCCATTTGGAACAAACTCCCAGTGAATCACAACTTCAAAATTCCACCAGACACACATTAATTGGGATTGAACTGACCATTTTTAACGATGACTTTGACAGGTTGACAGGGATCAAGCCACTGTTTCAAGGCATCAGGGTTTCGGTAATATACCCATTTTTCATCACAAGTGACAATTCTCCCAACAAATTTATCATCCATGGGATTAACAGATAAGCTGACAACAGATATCCACTCTATGTTTAGCCTGTTAAGATGTCAGTTTAGGATGCACAGATTTACAGCTTCTGTATGATTTTCCAAGTGTCTTAATGTGGCAATGTGTGGTATGTTTGATGCACCAAGTTCTTCTTAAAGCCTACAGTAATTTTTTTTCCCTTTTTTTTCGGATTTTCTCCAAAACTTGGCATGTATCCTCAATATTCCATACTTTAGATCTTCCAGAATGTAAATCTTCAGTGTTTTCGTCTCCATTGTTGAAATGTTGAAACCATCACTGTGCCACATGCTCACTAACAACATCTTCTCCTTCCACTTCACATATTCTTTGAGCTGTGGCAGCGGCTATATAATCCTGTTTCCAATAGTGTTTTAGAAGGACTTGAAGTTCAAACTCGGTTATCTCCATTTTTGATTGTTTATTAACAATTCAGGGCAGATACATGCTTGCAATGTATGCACCACTAGCCATTGCATCCTGTAAATAGCAATGCCAAACCAAAGAAACACAATAAATTTTCCAAAACACCAAAATCAATAAACTGACTTTACTTATGAGACCACCTAATAATACTTTATGTGTAATAGATACTTTATTGCTATCAAGAATTCTTGTGGAAGATGTGCAAGATGTGCAGTTTGGAAGGGATATATATACACAATGTATATCTCTGCATTACCGTTGGTCAAACTGCTGATAAATGGACATCCTGATTTGTACTTTGATATAAAGACATTTTTTGTGAGAATGATAATCTATAACCCTGCAAAAAAATCTGCTGTGCTCTTTATATGCAAAAATTTGCAACTTTTTTTTTTTAACTTCACTTTCTTTGATGAATCATGGTTGATAATGGAAACAACAGACTTGAAAACATATTCTAGTAAGATCGGGTATAGAAAGTGAGGATAACAGTAATAAAGCAACTCCAAATTTTCACACACATTTTTTACATATAAAGGTTATAATAACTTCATTGTGTTATTTCCATAGAAAAGTGTGCTATTTGTAAATTGTTTGTTACTAACATGAAATGTACTGAATGCAGTGAATGTTCTTGGACCTTGATAGTACAGCTTTTGTAAAAGAATCATGTAACTGCAAATTTACAAGAGAGAACACATGAGAAAAGGTGAGAGTAATGGGAGAAGTTTCCCTCAGTTGTTAGAGGTTTCCCTTGGTCGTTAAGGCAAATTGAACTCTTTTTATGTATTATAAATTTTGCTGATGTTGCAAAGCCCATATTCTGTATGAATTTTGTTGGTGAATAAATCAGAATTGTTGTGAGACATTAGAAGTGTTATCAGAACTCCAAGGCAGTAAAATACATTATGCATTGTACTTCTCAAGCTCAAGCAAGCAGAACACTGTTCCCACTAATGTAATTGGGCTGGATTCTGTTGCACATTGTTGCTTATGGACTTGGGGAATGTCACATTGATAAGCTATAACCTTAACATTTTCTGCATGTATTTGATTTTCCTGAACCTAATCCATGAAGTTTAAAGATATTTCCTTCTGCATGCTATTTTGAAAGTATATATAGAACAGTATCTTTCAGTATTAACTTTCTGGAAGAAAAGAAGGCAAGTCTTTTATAATACTTTCTCTGTACTTCTTCCTATATTCCGTTACCTCCTTGCGCAAACTATCACAAGGTGTCTTCTTTAAGACACACACTATCAGCTTATTCTTCATCTTGTCACGAGATGCATTATACTAACCAGAAGCCTTTATGATTTTACATTTATTACTAACATGTTTTACTATTGTCCTGCACTTACAAGTCTTGTCACAGAAAACATAATTTCAAAAGCTTCCTCTGCCGCCATGTTATTTCTATTTAACCTCTCATCCCAGTTAAAAGAAATTAGTATGTCCTTAAATGCATTCACATTATCTGTCCTAAAATCCCTTTTCCGTATAACTATTTTTTTTCTGATTTTATAACTGCCTATTGATACAGAGATTACTAATAATCTTTCCAGTCTGCATCAGTTTTAATATGATATAGCTCTTGATTTTCTGCTTAATAAAATAACTAATATCTGTATTGCAGGGAGTCACCTTCAGACACTTATATTGACCTGTTGACGCCAGAGTACATCAGCAAGTTGGAATCTCAGATAGAAGGTAGAATGTATTTACTTAAGTCAGTACTAGTAACACTAGAAGGTAGAACTTATTTACCAAAGTACATTTGGCCATAAAGAACAATTCACAATTATTCATTATAAGTTTCACATATGTGATCTAAGAAATTGCCCGTATTTTTATAGAAATGTTATCAATTGCTTTGCAAATTAATTACTATGATACAGACATGCCATATTTAATGTTTTATTGACTTACACACTCCAGTCTTAAGTCTCTTTAAATTTTTTGGGGGGTTATGTCACTTTTCTGAACTATACATCAAATATATCGAGATTTAACTGTAAAAAATACGACTCATCTAAAATTTAATAATATACATCAAATGTTTTTACTATGTTTTTGAGAGCATTTTTTTTTTTAGACAATTCAGAAAGTTTAAAAATGTAAATTACTGATTGCTAAATGACTTAAAAATTACAAGGAAGAATATTAGAATATGAAATTTGTGGCATTTATTAAGAGGGTTGCAACTGCCTGTTCTAGTTATTGCTCCAAAGAATGAGCTTGAAATTAAAGCTAGGATAATTAATTTCAAATATATTAGTGACTTAGAAACCTAAGTACAATTTTGCATTGTTGGAAAAGAACATCATTAATTTGAAAGGGCATTGTTACTGAGTGATAGGAGGGTCAGCTGGTAAGTCCCAAGCCTCACAATAAGAAAAGCATTTAAACCTTTTTTTTTTTCTTTATTTCTCAAAATTATCTCCAGAAAGACTAATACATATGTTAATTTGGTATTCTAATTAATCAAACCTCTCTTAGTGCGATTTATCATGGTCCTCAAAATAGCTGTTTACTGCATCAATGACCTTGCTGTGAAATCCTTGTCCTCCAAGAAATTTTTTGAGGTTCGGGAACAGGTGGTAGTTAATTGGGTGCTAGATCTGGTTAATAGGATGGATGTTCAAGCAATTCAAACTTTAGTTCACTCCTTTTTCCCATTGCAATGACTGAACAATGGGCTGGAGCATTGTTATGAAAAAACAAGATTTTTTCTTTGCCAAATGAGATCTTTTTCATTTCACCTCATCATTCAAACATTGCAGTAAGCATGCATGGTAGTCACCAGTGATACTTTTACCCTTTTCCAAGTAATCAATAAAAATAATTTCCTCTGTACCTAGAAAATACTCACCATAACCTTGTTAGCTGACAAAATTGACTTTGCCTTTTTTGGAGTTGGTTCACCTGGCACAATCCACTGTTTTGACTGTAATTTACTTTTTGGAATGTAGTGATGTATCCAAGTTTCATCCATGGTAATAAGCCATCTCAAAAATTCACTGGGATTTTTACGGTAGAGCTCCAAATTCATAACAGAAATAGTTTTTCTTTGAAACTTTTGATCTGTATAATAGACGACAGAGCACGTTCAACAAACATCCAAATCCTTCTACGATGTTCAGAGGTGAAGTCGTACTGCAGCCTCTGTACCCAACGTGCTGTCGGACCTTCCAGGTTCCTAAAGCTGACTAACCATATTAAGGTGGAGTGGTCAGTCCTCAGGTAGAATGGCTGACCGTACAGGTACTTGTGGAGGTGCTCCAATGTCTTTACCACCGTCAGTAGCTTTCGCCGGGTGACGCAGTACTTCTCTGCCTTGGATAGTGTCTTGCTGTAGTAGGCTATCACTCGCTCGTGGCCGTCCTGGATTTGGGATAGGATGCCTCCAATGCTATGGTCGCTGTCCACAATGAAGGTGCCACGTGGTCGTGGGAATCCCAAAATAGGAGCACTACACAGTGTCTTCTTCAGCCGATAGAAAATGTCTTCAGCATCATCTGTCCACACGTAAGATCAGTGTTCCTCTCAGGGGTTGAGGGGTTTGGCGATGTTGGAGAACCCCTTTATGAAACGGCGGTAATAACTGCACAGCCCTAGGAAACTGCACAATTCTATCTTATCCTTTGGCCGAGGCCAATCTCTCACGGCCTGCGTCTTCTCCGAGTCTGTGGCCACTCCGGTTGGTGAGACTATGTGGTCCAAGTAGTTAAGTTCCTTGCGGAAGAGCTGGCACTTCTTTGCGTTTAGCTTCAGGTTGGTCGCCTGCAGTCTCTGCAGCACCTTGTTCAGGTTTTCCATATGGTCTTTGAAGGTCTTACCGACGATGATGATGTCGTCCAGGTATAGTAGGCAGGCGTCATAAGCCAACCCTCTCATCAGTGATTCCATGAGGCGTTGGAAGGTAGCTGGTGCATTGCAGAGGGTATAACTGTGAACTGCCAAAGCCCTTGGCCTGTCGAGAATGCTGTCTTCTCCTTGTCTCTTGGGTCCAGAGCTACCTGCCAGTAACCCAACTTCAGGTCTAGGGTCGAGAACCACTGCGCACCAGCAAGCGTGTCCAGGGTGTCGTTAATCCGGGTTAGGCGGAAGCAGTCCTTACTGGTGACAGCATTCAGGTTCCTGTAGCCCACGCAGAAGCGTAGCTCGCCGTTCTTCGTCACCAGAACTACAGGAGAACACCAAGGGCTGTCAGACTCTTCAATCACTCCCCTGGATTTCATGTCCTCCAGCATATCCCGTACCGCAGCTTGTTTCGCCAGCGGAACGCGTCTTGGTGGCTGCCGAATAGGGCGGGGTCTCCGGTGTCGATGCGGCCGTAGTCCCTGTTGCCTGGGCTGAAGACGCACTGGAATCGTCTCCGCAGTTGTCGAAACTTTTCCAGTTGTTCTGCGGTCAGGTGTTCGGCCGCCCTCTCCAGTAAGCCTTCCAGCCGGGCCCTCAGGTGTTGCGTCGGCACCGGCTCTTGTTTCTTGTCGATTGCTGTTACGCTGACCACAGGCTCGCACGTCCCCAACTCCGTCCCGGCCTGGACGTCGTGATCGGTGTCCGTTGGGTTTAGCAGTCTCACTGGCACCTCCTCTCGGCATGGCAACTATGCCCTGGCTACACATAGTTCGTTTACAGGCGTTTTCTGGTTCAGCATCATGATCGTTCGCTGGCCTTCCAGTCGCGTCGTCACCACCACCTCGCTTCTCGCGGGGACCACCACGTCTTCCTTCAAGATGACCCTGCAGATTGCAAGGCGCTCTTAGGTTGCCAGAGTATGACTTCTTCGTTAAGCCGCAGGACCATCCTGCCGAAGTCGACCGTCGCCTCGTCGCTGCTGAGGACATCCAGTCCCAATATCAACTCCTCAGCCACCTTCGCGACGAACACCCTCTGACGCACGACACTCCGTCCCTAGGTCAGCTTCAGTAGGGCTTCCCCCACAGGCAAGGTGTCGCTCGATGCCGTCATAAGCTGTTATGGTCGGCTCGGCTTCCTCGTCGGCAAACCCCTGGCTATGTCAGGTCTGATGGCGGTCACGGCTGCCCTGGTGTCTACGAGCACGCGGCACGCCTTCCGTCACCCAACTGTCCGTGATGAGGCTGTCATCCATCCGCTGGGTGACGGCGCGCAGCGTCACTCGAAGGGATGGTGATGACGCCGTCGACCTGTCCCTCACCACGCCGTGCCTTTCCCGTTCTTCCGGCTGCTCTTCTTGGTGTCTCCAGTCTCTCCAGGTGTTCCGACTCTCCACACCCACAACACACGCCACTTGGTTTCTGCCGCGTCCCTCGGCTGGCCTGCGGTCTCCAGTGTAGCGGATACTCCTTGTTCTGGAAGTCGGGGTAGCTGTCACCTTGGCCGCCTCTATCCTCAGTGCTGCCGTTAGTGCCTCGTGGATAGTTTTGTAGTCGCCGAGCGTTAGACGCTGACGAATCACCGTGTCTCGTACCCCGTCGACAAAGATGTAGGCAGCCTCTCGGGATACGAACTCTGGTGGGAGGTCGACTAAGGTTTTACTAGCCAGCTGCTCGATTGCCAGGGTGAACTCCTGCAACGTCTCCCTGGTTGCTGCGTTCTTGACCTCAGCTGGCTGTGGTATGCGGCGGCTAAGCGGTGGTTTCCGAAGCGGTTCTCCAGGGCCTCCCAGATGTCTTTGGGTGCCGCCGCTGTCTGGATCGTGTTCAGGACTTCTGCGGCCCGTCCCTGGAGGCTGGCTATGAGCTGTGCGGCCTCTTCCTCCTGTGACCACTAGTTGTGCTTGGCCACTGTGTCGAACTGGCTGTGGAAGACTTCGAAAGTTGTCGCGCTGTCCTATTTAGGAGGTTTGACGCGCGCAGATTTTGTGTCGTGTGCCAGCGCGTTGGCCTTAAGAGTCCTGCAACCTCCTGCCGACGATGTCCTCCACAATGGCATTCAGGGACTTAATGTTGGTATCGGCCTTTCCCTCTAGATCGATAACGCTGTTTGCCAGGTCTTCGACGCGCTCATCCGCTTGCCCAACTCCGTGACGTCCTCCTTCATGCCGGTCAACTGCTCTTCAAACTTTGTGGCAAGGGCCTCATTCGCCGCTTTCATTTCCGTGGTCAATTCGGTCATCTTCACGGTCATTGTCGCAGCCAAGTTGTTGTTAGCAGCTTCCATCTTCGCCGTCATTTGCCGTCTTCATGTTTTCAGCTGTGCGGCCAGGTTGTTATTTGCCGCTTCTGTTTTGGTTGTCAATTTGGCCTTCATTTCTTCCATCTTTTAGGTGATGTTATCGTTAGCCATCTTCATTTTTTCCATTTTCTGTAAAAAAAATTCTGATGTCACATCCATCTTGGTATGTCTCACTCCTGACACCAATTGTGACTTTGGGGTTTGTAGAATTAAAAGTCCGAGTTGCAGAAATTCAAAACATTCTTTATTTGCGTAGAAATACTCACAGTAACAGCATTACATCACTACACAAATACAATCTTCCAAGATAGTTGACCACAACAAAGAGTTCACTTCCAAAGCATCAGTTTCAATTACAATTCTCGTTACGTCTGTGTTTACAACTGTTTACGACTACTTTACAACTGTCCCTTGGCAAGTCGCAGCTTCCTTATATACCACAACTCATGTTACTAGATATTTCTGGAACAAACAAGATATCGAATGTTTTGTAAGACAATTAAGGTGTCATGAGAATGTTCCATTTATCTCTTTATTTATTTCCGCAGACCTTTATCTCCATGCTATGTTTATCTGCTTAGGCAAGCTGTTTATCTTCGACCGACACCATCTGTCCCTTATCTTTTTTATTTTGCGGCACGCTATCCTAAATAATGGGTTCGCGACAATATGAAGAAGAGCATAACTCACTGTGAAGCTAATTTGCTTGTATTCCTTTGCATACTATTCATTTTACTTCTCTTCCATTTATCAATAGACCTATGGGACAGTTGCTTCACTGTCATAACAACCCATGTTTCACCATTACAATAATGGATTACTCAGTTTAAAGCATGAAGCATGCTGTACAACTATCTGTCAACACATTATATAACTCCAATTATTTCTGTAATTATCATGGTTGTCAGTGTAGCACTAGCAATAGTACAAACAGAATATCCATGGTGTGTAAAACATTCTTCAGTTTTATTTTTTGAATTGTTAATATTCATGGACAAGTAATGTCCTGGTTGTCATTCTGCAACATACCTGGATAGAAGTACACAAAAGCAGGTGCTAAATGCTTCATGGTATACAGTGCTTTTCATAAGTACACTGCATTTTACAGTAAATTAGTGATAATGTTAAAACTTATTCTACATATAAAATAAACTGTGTTTATATTGTATATATTTCCATTTTTAGAAAAGAATGCAGAACAACCAGCCGAGGAGGTTGCCAAACCAGCCTTCAAAAAGTAAGTATTGTGGTCGTCATCATCATCATTATTATTATTATTAATATTATTAGTATTGCAATTCCTTTCTTGGAAGTGTTGAAAACAGTGTTGTTATGATAAATTAACTTTAAAGAGAGTCGATTAAAGACACTAGACAACACTTACTTTTAAATTTTTCCGGAACATGTTTCAGAGGCTTTGCCTCTATCATCGGCCGGCTCTCGACTGGTTCTCGTTGGTGTAGCTGACGATATTTTGTCACAGGTCTCCTCTGGTGGCGGTTCAAGGAACTTGCTGAACAAATCTTTCTGGGGGATGTCGAAATTGAATACTTTGTTCCTATTTTTTGAAATGAAGATTTGTTCCCATGTGGATAGTTCTTGTTTTCCTGATGTATGTTTTAGTAGTTTTGGTTCTGGATTTATGTTGTGGTTTTTTTTCCAAAAATGTGTGGCAACTGCTGATTTTTCTAGTTGTTTATATTTTATGTTTCTAAAGTGTTCCTTTGCTCTTGTTTCTAAATTTCTTTTTGTTTTTCCAATATAAATTTGACTACAGTCATTGCATTCAATTTGATGTATACCAGATTTTTTGTTAGATGGAATGGCATCTTTGATGTTTGAGCAAATTAGGTTTTTTAAGGAGAAATGGTTGACTGGTGCTAGTTGAATATTTTGTTTTTTGAAGACTTTTTTGAATTTATCATAGGCCCATGGATGGTAAGTGAATTTTTTGAAAATCATATTAGTTTCTGTAGCTGAGAGGGTTGTGGTTTCCTTTAGTAGCTTCTTCTTTTTTGCTAAGCTCACTTTTTTGTCCACTAATGATTTGGCATTTACAGGAAACCAACACAGACAGACAACTACATAAAAGCTAATGGCTACAACCCAAGATCCCACAAACAGGCAATCTTCAATAGTTTAGCACACAGACTGGTAAACATCCCTCTCACAGCAGAAGAATACAAATCAGAATACAACAAAATAATTGAAATAGCACAAAAAAATAACTTTCCCAAATCATTAGTGGACAAAAAAGTGAGCTTAGCAAAAAAGAAGAAGCTACTAAAGGAAACCACTACTCTCTCAGCTACAGAAACTAATATGATTTTCAAAAAATTCACTTACCATCCATGGGCCTATGATAAATTCAAAAAAGTCTTCAAAAAACAAAATATTCAACTAGCACCAGTCAACCATTTCTCCTTAAAAAACCTAATTTGCTCAAACATCAAAGATGCCATTCCATCTAACAAAAAATCTGGTATATATCAAATTGAATGCAATGACTGTAGTCAAATTTATATTGGAAAAACAAAAAGAAATTTAGAAACAAGAGCAAAGGAACACTTTAGAAACATAAAATATAAACAATTAGAAAAATCAGCAGTTGCCACACATTTTTGGGAAAAAAACCACAACATAAATCCAGAACCAAAACTACTAAAACATACATCAGGAAAACAAGAACTATCCACATGGGAACAAATCTTCATTTCAAAAAATAGGAACAAAGTATTCAATTTCGACATCCCCCAGAAAGATTTGTTCAGCAAGTTCCTTGAACCGCCACCAGAGGAGACCTGTGACAAAATATCGTCAGCTACACCAACGAGAACCAGTCGAGAGCCGGCCGATGATAGAGGCAAAGCCTCTGAAACATGTTCCGGAAAAATTTAAAAGTGTTGTCTAGTGTCTTTAATCGACTCTCTTTAAAGTTAATTATTAGTATTATTTATTATTATGCATTACGTAAATAATTACAGTTATACAAATTTTATCTTATTCTCAATGTGCACCCATGGTGAAGATGAAAGATATCCAAACGTTGTATAGGGCATTCTGAAAAGTTGGTGCCTTACAGGTGGTAACTGCGGTAGTATATGAAATATTGTTCTGAATTATATATCTGCTTGAAGCCTAGAATGTTCTATATCTGGTATTGATTCATTTTTCCACACAGTTGCCATCCCTTTTAACATGCATACAGCAATAATAAATAAGCTTTTATATTCTGTTGATAAGAAATTAGTTATTCTTTAAGCTTTGGAAAGATGAAGTCACAAGGTGCAACACTTGAGTTAGAGGATGTAATCTTTAAGTTTGAGACCCTGTAGCCCAGCCTGTTTTTATTGACTTATTTATGGCCAAACATTAGCATTAGAATTGGTTGTTTATCTAGAAGTGTCAGCAGTCAGATATCGAATTTTGTAAAGTTCCCACATGGCAATACTAACAATATTGTCACTTGGAAATTCTGTATGCAATACACTATCCTAATCCTGATGATAGTCAAAACTTTGCCCCGGAAATGGAGACGTTGAATTGTTGAGTTTTAAGTGTTCCCTCTACACTATGGACTATTGTTTATTCTTTGTGTTCATGATTAGTCACCAGTTATCTGGTGAAGTAAATCCTGATCTTCCAAAGCATCTTAAGTCAGAGTTCTTGATTTAGAATTTATAATATATGAGAGGGTACTCAAGTACAACTTTGACATTTTACGACCCTTATAGGATAGATTATTATTATTAAATCTGGTGATATTCAGGCTGTAAGGTCCAGTCATATCTGGCAACTCCTTCCAAAAATACACCCTGTTACATGTATATATTTGTGAAGGTTAGTTATATTGTATCTGTTACATTGGTGCTCTATTGTTATATTCATAGATGTTAAAATTTTGCAGGCCAACCATTTAGTCTCCAGTTGACACACTGGTTATATATATATTTATATATATATATATATATATATATATTTATTATTTGTTTGGATTAGTTATTATCAGGGTTAGGATTTTTAAATGCCCACCTATTCTCTTAGGGTTAAGTTAAACCTTTTCACAAAGATACCAGTGTGAGATTTTCTCTAGTTGAAAACGGAAGTATTTTTGCATCACTTGTGTGCGTGCGTGCGTGCATGCATGCCCATGTTTTTTCTCTATCCCTTTTTTCTCAACGATACTCAGTTCCCTTTTTCCCCCTAATTTTTTTCTTATACTCCAGCTTTTCATTAATTTTCTGGAGTGCATTTTATCAACAAGATATGACTTCTGTGTTTCATTTCATTTCACTTCCAGTAAAGGCAGGACTGACAGTACACCTAAAACAATGGGAAATAATTCATCAAACCCTGTGATTGTGCTCCTGATTGCAACATTTGATTTATTACACTGTAACTGTGAAGTTCCTGGACATTCCATGTCATTACTGTTGAATTTTGCCCTCTAAAACACATCCAATTCCCATTATTAGCACTATTTTTTTTTATAGTATGTGCACTTTATACTATCATCCGTTTTGTAGAAAGAGAAAGCTGTCCTGCCATGCTTTTGAAGTGGTCAACATTTGGTATATATCAGACAGTCCTTCCAAAGACCATTAAGTGTCACTGGTGGATTCTGAGTCATATGCTGCTTCATTTTCCTCTTCATTATCATAGGCCCAAATGACCTAGCTCTCATTGCACTCTCAAAACTAACTCACACTCATTCACTTACTCACTCTTCAATATCACATAGTTTTAAATGTTCCTTGTCTTCTTAATTAAAAATTAATAACTAATCTGATCCCTTAAACCATTTTTGTCTCAATAGAATTGTTCCACAGTTTTCACATGTTCACAAGCTTTCCGCCAGTTTTTCGCTGTGTTATCAGTGATTCTTTTACATTGATACTCTGAAGCAATATTTTGTGTTTCACAACATTGTTTTTTTATCTGATCCCATATAAGCTTATTAAATTTTAGATGAGTCATATTTTTTACACAATTGCTTCACTTTCGTACCTATTTTGAGGACATGTTTCGCAAATCATCGTTTGCATCTACGGCTCTTATGCAACTGAACTCATCTAAAATTTAATAATTTTTCGCTTCACTGTGGTGTTCCAATACAGTTAAATCTCCATATAAGCTTGATTGCACTAAAGTTAAGTGGTATGGTGATAGACATAGGACAGTATGGTGATGCATTTCCACTGTGCTATGTTTTGTAAACTTCGAGATGTGTGTGTTTATATATATATATATATATATATATATATATATATATATATATTCATGCAGTACAACTTGAGTAGAGTAGGGTTTAAATGCGAAGTTATTATAAAATGGTATGTAGCATTGTCGAGAATGACAATGTTGGAAGTAAAGTTCAGCAATAATTGGTTAACAAGTCACTCCTTTTATGTTTTGCTATCCCTGTATTATAGTATTTGGTAGACTTCAATTTAAAGTTCAGTAAGGCATTGGGAATGAAACAAAATGCAAAATGCAAAATTATAAAATGCCCGTTTACTATGGGCATTTAAGAGGAAAGTCAAGTCTTCTTTCACAGTTGCAAACTACCACTGCTACTTTCACTATCAATAAGGCAAGTGATTAGGGCAAGAAAAGGTTCTGGTGACAGTAATTTGTAGTGGTGACAGTGATTTTTCTCTTCTGGTCTTGCAGATAAGAGCAGAAGAAAAAGTGACAAGTTGAAAAAATGCAACTATAAATTGTGAAACATCTAATGTTTTTAAAGTATCAGGAGAAAATATATAATTTGTGTGACTATACTGAACAGTCATTGTGGCTGGAGTGTTTTACCTGGAAAACCCTTTTGATCCTTACTTTGTTATGTTTTTGGGAGAGCAATTTTCACTTTCAGAAGGCTCACTTTCATTGTGCTTCTTTAATCTTGCTTTGAATTTTATGCAGTGTGTAGCAAGTTAATGATAAAGTGTAAATATTTCTCTATAAGCAAGAAATTACAATTTCTAAGAAGTGTGAAGCAAATTCCACCCTAAATCAAAAAATTTTTCCCAGTTTCTAGAAATTTACTCATCTAGTGTACCAACTGAACATTTGACGTTTCTGCTTCCAATGTTTGCTTGATAGATTCAGGCAGACATGACATATTGTATCGATGGATCCGTAGTTAATCAGAAACTGTTTGTGACAGTAATGTGAATGAAAATGCAATAATTCATACTACGAGTATACAGCAGTCAACAATTGAAGAATTTTTCAAGAAGAAATGATCTCTTGTTCATTTTTTACTGTACTGCACCCAGATTCTAAGAAATAAAATTGATTATGCCCCATTTCTATTAAATCGTGTGAGTTGCTTTGTTATACCTAATAAATTATAATCTGGTGTAATGGTGTCTCAATTATGTGTTTTAAGTCACAGTCCTTTGAAGAGCATAATTTAGGACTTTTGCTGTACAGTGGCTGCAATGGAAATCTTTACGTGGTAATAAAAACAACAGACACTGGCTTTGCATGGATTTATTTTGAACTTCTCCGTACAAATAGTACTTGGTCATATTTCCCTTAACTTGTATCACCTTCATGAGTCTCCTGGGCATCGAATCTACTATATTTTCAAAATATTTTTTGTCCATTTCTACCTATAACTTCTTCAACACCTCCTGCAGCTCCTTAATATTTGATGGTTGCAGCTCTTCAGTTTTATTTTCATTTGATTGCAAGCGTTTTCTATTGGATTTAGGTCAGGAGAATTACCAGGCAGCCAGTAAAGTACAGGTGTATTATTGTCTTTTAGGAACTTCTGAAACAATCTTCGTTCTGTGAGCAGGGGCACCATCATGCATAAAGAACTGACACTGATGAATTGGCCAAAATGTGACCAAATGCTGTTACAACACTTCAAAATAGCTACTTCCCTTCATTGTTGCATTTTTAGGGAGAAAGTATAAGCTACCTCTACCACAATTACCACTAAAGGCACCCCCTACCATCACACTTTTGGATTAACAGTTTTGACTGTAAACTTTGGATCATACCATGACACATATTTTTGCCTTTTCACCTTTTTGGACTTTCCTCTAACCAATTTGAAAGTGTTTTCATCACAAAACATTGCTTTGTGCCAGTCCTCTGATATCCAGTGCTGATATGTTTTGCAGAAAATTAATCTTCTCTTCATCATAGCTTCAGTTAGAGGAGGCTTCTTGGCAGCACACCAAATTGATAAACCTAAGTCTTTTTGAAGTCAATGCTGAATATTCCGGATTGCAACACTTTTGAGCAGTTTTGGATGATTCTTTTTTAAACCTGCTGCTGTAATCCATGGATTAGCTATCACTTCATGTTTTAGAAGGTCATCAGTCCTTGGAGAAGTCTTTCTTTTACCACCTGAGCCTGTTTTTCGAGTTGTCGTGGTGCCACATGGCAAAGGTGCTGCTGCATTTTTTAGGTCGTAAATGGCTTTTCTTGAAACCTTTAGATCAACAGCTATACGAATTACAGAGGTACCTACCTCTAACAGAGCTAAAGCACAAGTCTTCTCACAAGTGAGCTTCTTGCGTCCCAATTTGTGTATTGGATGCAGAAATACACACCTTCAAAAACAGCATTGAGATAAAAAATCAATGACAACACACAATAAACAACTTGCTGTATGCAAATACCAGAGGCAGACAGACCTGGGCTGCTAATGAAAGGAAGTTGCTGTTGTGCACATGAGAATCACGTGATTTGCAGCTCTGCCCACCTTTTTTTGTAGTGGTGGGAGAAGAACAAACTGAGCACATTGTGTATGTAAAGATTTTCCTTGCGTTTAAAATGTAAAGATTTCCATTGCGGTGACTGTGTTATGTGAGTGCAAATTGTCTTTCTCTCACTTCTCTCACTTTCATGTATATATTTCATACATTATTGCAGCTGTTTCTTTGGAGGCAAATATTTTCAAAACACCTGCATAAAAACGATTTCTCCTGAAGCTTCTCACCTATTTTTGTTACAATTTTTTTTTGCTTTTTCTCCCTCATAGAAAGCAAAATGTATTTGGGTGTTGGTTAATAACAAATTTAAAATGTATTTGGTTAACATCTTTTGGTTGTTTGTTACAGAACATTCCATGATACTAAGATAGGCTGTGACCGTACTAAACTACGGATGCGTAAAGATGACAGTGATGATGACGTAATGGTTATTGAAGATCAGCAAGAAGGTATGTATCATTTCACTGTAGGTTAATTTAATTACAATTTAGACAAAGTTACTGCTTGTGTAGACTGTGAATATAATTTGAACTCTAAATTCACCATTACGAAAACTAAGTATACTTGGGAGCTAGTCATGCAAAGCCAGGTAATTGGAAAAACATTATGCAGTGCAACAGTTTCTTTCACAATATTTCACATCATTGTTTTACATAGTTTTATTAAGATATACGGTGCATTGACACAGTAGAGAATGATTAATATAGCTGTATTAGCTTTGTGCGCATTACTTTTTAAAGTGTAAAATCAATGCTATAGAAAATGTACAGACACAAAAGAGAGCTCCAATTTTTAGTACCCATTTTGCACACTGCAGAAATGTTGTGAAAATGTCCAGTCTTCGAAGAATTAGCATTGTTGAATTACTTGCATGGTAAGCACAGTTTTGAAACATCACAGCTTGATAAAGTGAAATTAGAAAGTCAATTGTTTGAGATACTAATTAATGTCGGATACTTTAGCACAATTTTTTTTTTTGAGCCTGCAAGTCAAGAAGGCACATGCTTTGCCAAAGAAGTAGGTCTGCATGGCTCAGTTGGTTAGGTAAGGGTGCAGATTCAAATTTTGCCCAAACTGATGCTTTTCAGTCTGTTTAAAAGTGACACCCCATGTCAATAGATTTTCTGGTGTATAAGAGAACTGTGGTATGAAATTCTAGCACACCAGTAGTGCTAATGTTCTGACATTAGACAGCATTGTTACGAAACAAAATATTTATTTTATATTAAGAATAACTAAACACTATAGCAACACAACTTCACTATTACTTATCTTATTCACAATCCTTTGGCAGTAAGATAGGGAGCTATTCTTCAAATTCCGGAAGTGGTCAAGGTCAGCCAGTCAGTGTGTCAGTGTCAACCTGACAGGTTGAAAATGAAGCAAAGTTGCTTCCAAACCTGTCCCAAAGGATTGTGAATGAGAAGTAATAGTGAAGTTGTGTTGCTACAGTGTTTAGTTATTCTTTAGTTATTCACTGCCAGCAACTTCAGTTTTTGATATAATTTATTTTATATTTTGTGAAAGGAAAAATAGTGCATTTTTGTCCATGCTCCAGTGTGATTACTTGTGCATTAAACATGTTGCATTACTTATGTTGCTGTTATAGTAAACTTCAGTTCATCATAGTAAGTATAATTAGTTGTCAGTGAAATAAACCTAAATCGTAATGGTTTATTTATTATACCTCGGCCGTTCTATCTCCGGCTCTGACATTTCTCGAGAGGGGGAAGCAGGCTGTTGCCAGTTCTTTAGCGGGTATTTCAAGCAGAGGAACAATGCGTATTTTAAATATTTCAGTACTTGCATATTACACGAACCAGGAGCCATATTATTATAATAGGGATAATAATAGGACTTACGAACACTAAACATCGGAATTCACGCACGAAAAATATACCAAAAAAAGTTCACCAGCGCAAGCCGCTATTAGGCCACGTGGCTCAAACAAATTTAAGCTGGCAACACGGTGTTGGGTTCGGGAGCCACGCCTACCAGCGACAATGCTGATTGGCGCTAGCAGACAGTTTTAACTTCCTGACCATAACACCGGATGTAGAGACTCCCAGTACTACCAACAGATGCAGTTAGTGTGTGTGTGAAAGGTGTGAATGAAATATTCGAATAGAGTGGTGTTGTAATAAATATCTTGCATTATGATGAAATTGTAAATTGTATTTCAGTGTTTTAAAGTTAATATAGTCCTATATTTTCATTCTAAGGATAATTTTGAGGATATGTTTTCAATTGCTCATTACTGTATGTTGGTACTATTAGGTTTCCCCTTCCACCTTTTACAGTCGCAAAATGTCAGAGCCGGAGATACAACGGCCGGACAGTAAATATGTATTACAAGGTATAACAGTATCAAATAATAAGCCATTTTAAAACTATGGCAACAGTGCTATTGGAGGACACAAGAAAAGGTGTATGAGATCATTATCTCCTTGTGTGTATTTTGGAAATGGGACTTGTTTTTACTCCCCATATGTCTGACTGTTATTTTGTTTCCTGGCTATTTTGGTAATTGTTGACGAAGTATGTTGTGTGTGGAAATATCTAGTGATGTGTGATGAATTTCCATAGGTTGTTGGGAGGCAACAGTTCAATGCTTGTGTATGAGAATGTAAACCTTTGCTCAGGTGTGCATTTCAGTGTTTTTTTTGTAGATTTTGGAAGATTTGTTTTAGGCATGATGTGATTGCAGGTCCAAAAATAGTGCTACACGGAATTGTTTGTTACATTCACCACAACTGATCACACGTTCAAGAGGTCCCGAGTTCGAATCTCGGTCAGGGTGAGTTACCTAGATAAGGTTTTTTCCGGAGTTTTCCCTTATCCTTCAAGATGAATGTCGGGTAACTCTAAGCTCCATGAACCCTGGACTCATTTGAGCATCATTTCACCGAATTCATTCACCGTCCGATGTAACTTAACGTTGGGGCAGACGTAAATTTAAAAAGAAAAAAAAAAAAAACCAACTGATCAAGATTTGTCTTCATATTACTGGATATGGGGTTTGTTTTATGCATAGTAGTTTTTATATGTTCCAGTAGTTCTGAGAACAGCATGTATTTCTACTTTCTCTGTTGTGTATAGTAAATAGGGTAAGCATTGCAGCCTACTTAACATTTTAATATCAGTTTCACCAGAAATACAGTTTTGGGACATGTTATGTTCCCCTCCCCTTCCAAAGATGCAACATGAGGATTTTCAAGAAAGTCCTCTCACCTCAGATTACCCCTTATATAGAATCTTTTATAAAACATTTAATTTTCTGAAAACCACATCTTATGATTTTGATGAAATATTACACAAAAATAAAATTTGGAATTTACAGGAAACCAACACATTCAGAAAATTACATAAAAAATAATAGCCACAACCCAATTACACATAAACATGCAATAATAAACAGCCTTACATACAGACTAGTCAACATACACATGGATAAAGAAGAATATTTCAAAGAACAAAAAGCAATACTACACATAGCAGAAGAAAATGGATACAACAAAAGTTTGGTGCTGAAGAAAATTAGAAAAGCTAAACTAAAGAAAATCATTAAGGAAGCAACCACATTTACAAAAGATAAAGAAGGCAACAGCATATTCATTTCATTCACATATCACCCAAAAACATTTAATAAATTTAAAAAGATCTTCAAGGAATAAAATATCACCTTGGCACCTACTAATAGACACTCAATTTTAAAATTGCTAAATTCAAAAACAAAAGATGAAATCCCATCAGTTAACAGATCCGGAATATACTGAATAAGTTGTAAGAATTGTGAAAAATGCCACATAGGTCAAACTAAAAGAAATCTAAAAAACAGAGTCAAAGTGCACTTTAGAAACATAAGATTGAAACAAGAAGATAAGTCAGCAGTAGCATTTCATTTTGTGGATGAAAATCATGACATTGATCCAAATCCAAAATTATTAAAAGGAATGATAAACCAAAATAAATTGCCAACGTGGATGAACATATTCAAATGGAAAATTAAGGATCGCGTAATGAACTTCGAAATTCCACCAGTAGATAATTTGACAAAAAAGTTCATAGTTCCACCACCAGAGAGAGAGAGAGAGAGAGAGAGAGAGAGAGAGAGAGAGAGAGAGAGAGAGAGAGAGAGAGAGCAGACAATAACAGATGCCAATTGGAAAGAGATTGAAAATGGAGGCTTTGCCTTTGAAACTGGTCTCTCAATAATATAAAAACGTAAGTGACGAGTATCAATAAACCAACTAAAAATAGTTTTTGCGATTACGTAAGATGTTTTCATGACAAAGGAAATGTATATCTTGAATTGAATGGTGAACCTTACAAAGGGGTTAAGTGCCAAAATTAAAAAAAATGAAAGTTATCTATAGAATGGTGTTACACGGCATCCTGCATTTCTCTACAAAAGTGCTAAGTGAAACACAGAATAATGTGATTGCAAAGTTGCTCAAAAGACAGCAACATTGGTAAGTAAGAAAACTATTTCTTTACAATGGTGTCAAGTGCAAATTCATTTCCCACATACATTTCCCTCCTTTAACTTGCTCCAACAACTTACTGTATGTGGCTATGAATGAGTGGTAACAAATTAATGGCATACACATAAGTACGGAAATAAATGGCAAAAGGAGGCACAAGTCACAAAGAACCAAAGTTTACAGCTTCTAATAGGCAGTGTGTTAGGGATCATGTCAATTCACTTCCAAGTGATGTCAGACATTCTAGAAACAATACCAGTAGGGAATATTTGAGTTCAGTTTTAAATTTGAACCTTCTTGTGAAAGCATTTAATGAGAGGCATCCTGATAACACTGTAACCTACAAATATTACCAAAAATTATTAATTTTTAGATGAGTCGTATTTATTACACATCTGCTTCACTTTCGTACCTATTTTGAGGACATGTTTCGCAAATCATCGTTTGCATCTTCGGCTCTTATGCGACTAAAGCTTGATCCAGTGGTGTGGGTAATTCTGGAGTTGTTGCTGCCATCTGTTGATTTAGTGATGAACTTAAATGTGGGATTCTCTTCTGGCGGGATTTCAAAGTTCATTAGTTGGTTTTTATGTTGTTCTGTGTATATTCTCTCCCATATGACGAGTTCACTATGTTTTTGTACGTATTTTAGTAATTCGGTGCTATCTTCAATTTCTGTGAAACACTGGTATAATGAATTTAATATGTTTTGGCAGTTCGCTTAATTATGAAGTTTATGAAGGTCGTCCAAAATCAGTTTTTGTGCCAGAAAACATTGATGCTGTCAAAAACTAATAATGCAAGATCATGCAACATATTGTGAGATTAGGCAACCCTAGTCATTAGTTCCACCAACATATATAAAATATTGCATGATTAGTTAGCCGTTACAAAGGTTTGCTCTCATTGGATCCCACAGATTGACCCAATCTCAAAAAGATGCTTATGTCAATTTGTGTACAAAAATGCTCAATAAATACAATGGTGGTGCCTCGGAAGACATGTATAAGATTGTAACATGTGACGAATCATGGATCTGTGCATATGAGCAGGAAGGTTAACAACAGTCAGCTGTATGGGTGTTTCAAAATGAAGCAAATCCAACAAAAGTTGTTTGTATTTGAAGCACTTTGAAGGAAATGGTCGTTTGCTTTTTTAGCAAAACTGGCCATGTGGCAACAGTACCTTTAAAGGAATATAAAGCGGTCAATACCAAATGGTATAACCCGACCAAGGCAAGTGAAGTCCTGCAACGGGAAGCGCCACTTGTATGCGTTAAAGATTGCCTACCCTCCTGTACATTCCGGTTCAGACAACGGAACGGTTACAATTCATTGATATTTTCCATGAGGGTTATAATTAAATTGGGAAGTTCTGACATTTTAGTTAAAATAGGCAGACAGAAAGACGTTTAAAATAACACTAGTTAATATAATTAAACGTTCCGTAGCCATTCCTGTATTTCTTACTTTAATTGGTCAAGAGTATTTTGTTATTTTCTTTATTGTGATATGGTGCATTGTTAATGAAAACTGCTCCTTTGCGGTAATCTAGGTAGCAGTTGGTTTTGTAATTATTTGGGATTGTTTTTGTAGTCCATTTCGTTGGGTTAGATATTTTGGATTTGGAATCGTAAATGAGATAAGCACTTGGAATAAATCTCATCTCCCAGCCAGCATCAATAATAAAACACTATCAAGCACTGTGATTTGCACACATTCCTGGGACGTTGTTACTCTGCCAACACTTGGAAACTTGCCAACATTTCTTTTATGCTTACTTTTTTTAACTCGAAATCCAATATTTTCACTATTTTCCTAAAGCTCTGTAATTTTTGCAGTGCAAGGATTTCCTTTTTAACCACGTGATACTCTTTATATTTTCTTCTAATTATGTACTTGTCCACTTCGTCCATAGCAATTTTATTTGCAGATTTACTTCCTTTCTAATTTTGCAACTTTATTTCTTTTACATTCCACAGGGATACTGCATAGCGTGCCAGTAAACGTAAACCAAACTATATAGCATTTCGTGACGTATTCGTGTCGTCATCGCGTTAGTTTGCCTGGTTTCTGCAACTGTAGCAGGACTGCACTCGCCTTGGCTGGGTTATACTCAACCATTTGTTTGCCGGAAATCTTCGGTGAAGTAAGGAAAATCAACAAGAACCATAAGATTGTTCATCAAAACAATGCGAGCGCATACAGCTTGGTTAACAATGAGCTGGCAGCTAGATGCGCAGTAGAAGAGGGGCAACCAGGAGAGTGGGGGTAGGACTGGCAGCCACATGCGGGCAAGAGAGAGGAGAAAGCGCATGCATCTTACCTTGAGGCTGGTTTCAGGCAACAGAAGTAACACTAGCAGATTGTTCAGCTACAGACTGTTTTTTCTTCCGGAAAATTCCCCCCTTCATCTTCACTAGAAAACTCGGATGACTCACTGCTTTCATCGCTGTCATCTCCTAGATGAATGATGATTTCCTGTCCTCCATCCAGCAAACCTTCATTGCGCATGAATTCATGTTCAACCTGAATGACGTGTTGACATCTTTTCTGCCAATCTTCCGCAGAAATGTCAGCAAACTTCTCGTCAGCTAACTTAATGACGTCATCCATTTTGAACGTGACATTTCTTTCTGCAATCCAGTTCTTTACAGTAGCCCAAATCAGTTCTATTGGATTTAACTCGGGATGATAAGGTGGAAGGCGTAAAACTGTGTGGTTATGTGCCTGAAGAAAACTGTCTATTTTGTACTTGGGGATTTTGGGTTTGAGAGGGATGATCATATTGTAAATGTCGGGTTTGTACAGGGAGGAGAAATCAATGTTTGTAAAATGTTCCATGGAGAGGTTTTGTTTCAGCCACGAAATCATTGTGTCTCCTCTGGAACTTGCAGTGGGCGCCTTATTAAGGATCACATTGTGGTAAGGTGCATTGTCAATTACCAATACGGAATTTTGGGGAAGATTAGGGATCAGTCTTTCTTTTATCCACTTCTCATAATTTGTATAGTTCATGTCATCGTGGTAGTCACCGGTTTTCTGCTGGGACTTGAACCGAATATACGCGTTAGGGATAAACCCTTGCTGGCCTCCAGCATGCACGATGATAAGACGCTGGCCTTTGGATACCGGTGCTAAGAGGCCGTGTAAACTGTTATCACTCCAAGCATATGGAGTAGTATGCGATGAATGGATATACGTCTCGTCCATATATATTATGGGACGGCCCTCGCTTCTATATCGCTTCATCATTCTAAGAAAATGGAGGCGCTTAGTTCTGATGTCATGGCGCTCCATTAAAATTTTTCTGTTCTTCTTTGTCCGTTTCCATGTAAAACCCAGCTTTGAGAGTATTTTTCTTAGTGTGGATATGCTCCCTTCAAAGTTTATCGAATCCTTTAATTTAGCATGCACCTTCCTCAGTGTCGGTCTTTGTTTGTGAATTATATAGAATTCGTTCACAGTTCGGCGCACTACTGCCTCATTAAAAGCATCCAAACTGGCACGAAAAGACCTCTTCGGTCTCTTTTTGTGTGGTGTGGAGAATGAAATCGAAGTACCACGATCAATATCTTTCGTTTCCTTAATAATTCTCCTTACACTTCTTTCAGAAACACCTGTTGCCTCAGCCACACTCTTCCCAATGTTTTTGATGCTAAGAGTTGTTAAGCCAGCTTCTGCATGTCTTTTCATGTACTTATAAAGATTACTAACAACTTCCCTGGTTTGGGAGTGCAACACTTTACCTTGTAGTTTGCTGTCCATGTTTTAAAATATTAAAGTCTGCAGTAAAAGGAAATACACTTAACGCAGACGCGCACGCGCACACACACACACTTACACAATCACGCACGCACTTACAAGTACGCTGAAAATAACTAAGAACAACGAGAGCTGCTACTTACTGTTCATATATTAAAGTACACTGTCATTTACATATAAAAATATAAATCACACGGACCCGAGCCTTAAAAAATTCCTAAGACGCACGTCCAACCTCAACGATTTCACAACTATAACTGACCCCCACTCTTAGTGCCAGTAGGTGGCGGAGAAAGTGAGTCACTGCGCATATTTTCTCAGCTGCCACATCTGAATAAACATACTGTACAGTACATGCAAGATAAGAAGAGCGCTGGATTTACGGGGAGGTGACAGCAGAGGGGAAGATGCTAGAGCTGCTCTTTTGTTTCTGCAGTGTGGTCAAGCTTGAAAAACACAGTGCAGCAAAATAGCATGTAAGATAAGCGAAGATATGTGCCGTAAGTGTGAGATCGGTGGACAAACATTAAATTTAACTCGATCCGATAAGCTATATGTTTATATATGTACTATTTATGAAACACATAAAAATAGTAAACAAATGTTATGACAGCTATAAATACTCATTCGCTTTGTGAGTCTTCAATTTCTGAGTCCACTGCATCAGTTTCATCGCTAGTATCCTCTGATGTGTTGATAATTTTATCAATCGCATTTTCAATTACACCATTATTTCTCCAATATTTCATTTCCAGTTCTTGCAGTATCCTCCCCAATCCGTCACAGTTACAGAGGAGAATGCTTCTACAGCAAGTTTCTGCAGATTTGTGGCTGACATATCACCAGTAACGTTGTGTCCGCTGAAAACGTTCTTTATTTTTGCTCACGCCAGTTCAATTGCATTATATCGCAACTTTCTGCAACTTTCGCTATTATTTTGCGGCCATCACTATGCACGACTGTACGTGCATGTTTCAAAGTCAGAGTTCGTTGCTCGGAAGGTACATATGATGATGAGTTTGGTGTGCCCTCAGCCTTAATTACAAACTGGTTAAGCTGTAGTAACTAACCTCAAACTTGCACAAAACGAATGCACACAGAAAACAAAGAGCGCGCGTAAAAGCTTAGCATATTAGTCACTAGATGTCAGAGTGTACTAGTTTAGCGCATTTCATGTTTCTAAGTTGCCATCTGTGTTTATGGAGTTAGCTGAAACCTACCGAGTGAGGACTTGGGAGACGAACGCTCAAGATAAATTGCGCATACTATATGCATCTCTTATTTGAGGGCTCAGAAAATCGAAATGATAGGTCATCCGTCATACAGTCCTGATTTGGTACCCAGCGACTTCTTTTGGTTCTCGAACATGAAGAATAAATTGCGGGGACAATGATTTTCATCAGCAGAAAAAGCCATAGCCACCTTCAAAAACCATGTTTTGGCGGTGTCTGAAGATGCTTTGACAAATGGTTCAAACGGGTGCAGAGGTGTATTGATCATAAAGGAGAATATTTTGAATAACAATAAAGTAGTTTTCAATCAGAAATTACTTTGTTTTAATTATTAGGCTAAAATATAAATAGTGCCCCTCATACTTGTAAACCATTAGAGATAGACAGAATCGTACACACAAAAAGTATAGATCTCTTTAAAACACACAATTTGTTTCTTTGTGAAGTGAAGCATTTCAGATGTATTCCTTGTCTAAATTTTCCAGTATTGATATTTTTCTGAAATGGAAAGTCAATATTTATATTTTTTATGGCTGTGTGAAAAGTGGAATTTTATATAGCTTTAAAAGATTTTACTGTAATTTAAGCTTACTATTCCTCCATTTCCTTTGTATCTATATCTGCAAGGGAAAATTAAATAATTTATGCAAATGTTAATCACAAGTAATGTGAAGTAGATAGAAAAGTAAAGCATTTGTAAGAAGTGTTTGTAAAGGAATAGAAATAGTCATGTAAGTGCAATATGTTAGGTGAATGTTTTTTTTCTCTCATTTCTGGTATAACATATATTTAAAAATTTAGTGCATCTGTAAACTAGCTCTCATACTTCAACCCCTGCAGCTGTAACCTACTGTGGCTCCTTTCTTAAACTCCTTATCTCTTAATGCTTTCTAAAACTTTCCCCCATTTTAATTGTTTCTTACCTTGGATTCGGTAGCATTTTAACTATACTACTACTTTGTTTAAATTATTCCTTGTTTTGTTCCATCTTTCATTCTACTTTATTTCAGTGAGATTATGATTTAGTACAATTGAAATTATTAGTCCTGGAAAGAATTCGTACACGATACCCAGAACAAGAATGGTTACATATTTATACAAATAATTCTCTTATGGAGAAAAATGGAAATGTTGAAGCTGGTTTACATTCTAAACTATTCAACCTACATGTACCTATAGGCACAAATGCAACAAATTTTGATGGAGAGATAGCAGCCTTTAAAATCAGCTTAAAAGTACTTTTCAGTTATATTAATAAATTCAACAAAGCAACCATATTCTGTGATTCAAAATCTGCCTTACAAGCAATAATAAATCAATACTCATATGGTAGTACAATAAATGAAATAACCCATTCAATTAAAATACTACAAAACTTAGGTAATAATGGTACTACAATGGATTCCAACACATGTAGGACTGACTGGAAATGAAGCTGATATACTAGCAAAAACAAGCACACACCTCAAACAGGAAGAAACAATTTATTTTTCACCAAATCACAAATTAGTAATAAAATAAGAGCATTTGAACAAGAAAAGTTTAAAACTGCAAGTATAGATAAAAAATGGAGTATCATTCTGGAAGACAAGAAATACATACCTGGTTACTCATGAAGAAAATCACTACTGATCATGATTGCTTAGCCACACATAAACTTCCAAATTCAGTAATGGACAAAGAACATTTACTAACTAGGCTGAGCAATTTAAAAAATAGAAGATCTTTACATGCAACCAACATCTTATTATTGGAATGCCAGACGGAGAATGGATGAAGTCCAAGATCTAGAACTTTATCAAACAACAGCAACATTCTATTAGAGAATGGAAAATGCTATCCAGTTTCTCATACACTATACTTTCTCTCCTGAGCAGTTATTTCCTAAATCCTTTCATGGAAGTGTTGAAAACAGTGTTGTATAAATTAAGTTTATTGGGAGTCGATTAATGACACTAAACGACACTTACTTTTAAATTTTCCCGGAACTAGTTTCAGAAGCCTTCCCTCTATCCGGCTGAGGATAGTGCCTCTGAAACTAGTTCCGGGAAAATTTAAAAGTAAGTGTTGTTTAGTGTCATTAATCGACTCCCAATAAACTTAAGTTATTTCCTATTTATTTTAAAAATAAAATTCCAATGCGCATTCATGCAAGAACCTATTTATTCAGACTGACTGCACATGTCTACTTCTTTCCTTTTCCTTATTTCTTTTAAACATTTTGCACAAAGTCATAGACGTTTTATCCTCAAAATTAGCTCTCATCACTTGTTTCTTGTTCTTTCACCTCCAGTCTCACTTCTTTTCAAATTCCACTCTTATTGTTTTATATCTTAACCAATTATTCCTCATGCCAATTTCATCTAACACATTTCCCATCTCTTCAAATCAACTTTCCCTTCATCTTTTTGAGACTATATTCATTCATGTATTTTATTATCATGTAAATGTATAAGACTGTATCAGGACTAATTTTCTCCACTATTGTGTCTTTTCTTCCTAGTCTTCCTATGTCTGCCAGTGCTATGCACTTTGATGAGCCTTGATTAGACCAAAAACTTACACTCACCGCATATATATATATATATATATATATATATTTACACTTGTATAATGCATTATTGGCAATAATTAAATTATCTATATTCCTACCAAGAAATGACATGTCGAGCTGGAGGGTTGACACATGACCCTCACCTGTAAAGCAGCTGCAGGCTCAGCCAGTGAAACTTGTTGAAACCAGTTTAGAAAAAAGGCATTGTTGTGTGATGTGATAATGTGTTTGATACCTGAGTGCATTGCTATTGTTGAAGCATTAATTCACACTGGATCTTTTATAAAAACAAAATTTCTTTCACAAGAAATTTTCAGGACATTCTGTGCCAGCAAAAAGCACCATATATGAATTAATTGCAAAATGGCAGCATACAGGATCGGTTCAAAATGCTTCCAGAAGCGTCTGTCTGCACATCTGATTTACATTGTCAGCACTTACTGTGAAGGTGAACAATCATATTAAGTACATTACATTACATTTTATATTCATTTTATGCGTATGACGTTATGGGCCGGTTTTACGTGCACTCCCTGTACAAGCACCTGAAGAATATTGTTTTTGTAAATTTACAGGTGTGCCAATTTAAAAAATAAAATTTTGTTCAAAGAAAAAATAATTTATTACTTGCGCCAAAACAAGAGCTAATTGGTGTAATTTTTATGGTGTTTATGAATTCAAGTAGGTGGAAATAACTTAATCAGCTATTTTTGGGCCTGAAACATTTTGGCCACTGTTAGATATTTCTCAATAAAGTCCTCTTTAAGGGACATATATTTTTCCAATGTTTCTGTAATGTTCTAATCGCTCTAAAAACTAGGAATTGTTAAGCTCTGCAAAATATACCTCTGTAATAACCAGCAACCTCATTTGATCTGTATTTTGTCCTTGTGAGCCATTTTTTTAGGTTTAGGAACGTGAAAAAATGTTGACACACCAGCAATGCTGATGTGATCCTGGAAATTGACAGCACCATTAATACATTTAATTTGTAGAGCAATAAAACTCTTTAGTAAATAAAATTAAACAACTTTGGCTATTAACAGAGAAGCAAATATAATTCAGTAAATTATTATTGACCTAACTTTACTTATTTTTTATGATAAGTATTAAAACAGTGCTAGTTTTGCAAATCATTCATTTGTATCTACAGCTAATTTTAATTAACATTAACAGAGTAATAAACAAATTAGCTGATTATGCAGACAGTTGATTTGTGGACCTATTACTGTTTTGATATGTATTATTGTCAAAGATATGTGAAGCTTAGTCACTTATTATTATAATTTTTTTGAATCAGTGGATAACACCTACAACTAATTACACAACACCAATTTTAATGATCTCTCATGGAGGCAATGTCCAATTGGAATGTAAGAAGCTCCACACATGACACCAGCAATTCTTGAACAAATTGTAGGTGGCGTTCACAGAACAATATGGTTTCAGTGAATTGGGATGGAGAAATAGATTGAACAGTTAAGAGGTTCTTGTAAATGTTATAAGGATTTTTAGATAAATGATGGGAAACATCAATTTTGAAAAGCGTAATAAAGATCAAAGGGAGATATTTTAATATAGAAATTAAAAGGTTACAAGAGAGAGACTGTAAAATGCTTTTATACCAGTATGTGGTAAGCTAGAAGTTGCGTCAATAAGAGGGTGATTCAAACATAAAATCTTAATTATGCGTGATTGGAGGAATTTAGTAACAGTGGCATCAAAAAAATACCTTAATTTTGATGGGATGATGGATGGAAAGAAAAGCTGCAACCATTGGTAATATTTATTTATAATCTCAAAGCAGTGACTTGAGAGACGGTATCTACAAACTAAAGAAGAAATGGATTTGGTTGATACATTGGATTTGTCAACATGCATATTTAAGTATAAAATTTTATAGATCTTTAGGACAGCTGAAAACCAAGTGATAAAGTCAGTAAGTATTTAATTTACTGTTTTTATGGTTAGAAATAGAATCTGGGTTAATTCTAAGCCTTACAACTAATTAGGTTTAAATTTGAAACTTTTCGTTAATTTCCTAAACAAAGTTTCTTTAGTGCTAGATGCAAAGAACATATTTTGCATTATTACCTCCTTTCTTTTTTTTCTTTGTTTCTTTCTTTCCTTTCTTTCTCTTTGTTTCTTTCTGTGTTCAGTTTCTTGGTAATTTTGTTCTGTTTTACATGAACAGTTATTTGATGCTGTTTAATAGCTCAGCAAAATCTTTTTTCTTTTAGAGAAAGAATGTTTTTACTTTTCTTTTTACCACTTTAATCAATTGCAAATACACTGCTTTCTATAAATGTTTTAGTTGGCCACATGCATACAAGTTTCATTAAATTAAATCTATCTTCCTTGAGATAAATGCATAATTAAGTGAAATTTGCATATGTGTGACCATATCTAAAAGTTTAAACATTTCACTGTGTTTTCCAAATTACAAAAGATTAGTATTGCCTTGGTGTATAAACAAGTCATAAATGATAAGGGTTTATTACTGGGGGTAACACAAAATTTCATGGCAGTTATGCAGGCTTACCATAACTACAGTGATGTATTTCAGCTATTCCAGTATGGAATAAACTAAAGAGCTAATAAATAACATCTGGAAAGCAATTAGTTGAATATATAGCTTCCAAACTAGCATAGAAATAAAGCATATTTTAAGCAAAAGATTAATTGTAATTTATATATGAGTGATTTTAACCAACTTGTGCATTTTGCTTGATATTTTCAGAAGGAAAAGACAAATCACCAATGACTATATCATCTATCTCAAGTGACTCCATGTCTTCAACAGCAGAAAAAAGGGGCCATAAACTAAGAGGAAGAGGACCAGTTCATAGCTGGCGTTCACGTTCTAGGTCTCCCCATCGGCGATCAAGGTCACCTTACCACTATAGAAGATCCCCAGGGTCTCGATATCATTCTAAAAGATCACGATCAAGGTCCCCATATAACCGACATGGTCACTTAAAATCTCCACCAAGACACCACAGATCTCGCTCTCCTTATCGCCGCTCACCAAGTCGTTACTCACCAAATCGTCGTTCACCAATTCACCACTCACCAAGTCGATACCGTAGATCTAAGTCTAGGTCTTTTGAACGACACTCACGATCACCTCATCGAGAATCTCCTGGTAAACATAAGAGCTCAAAATCTGGGAAGCGTACAGAGAGTGAGAAGGCACGTTGGGAGAAGTTCAGGCAAGCAGTGGACCACTTAGAAAAACTTGCAGCAACTAAACTAGAATATTATGAACAGCATCCAGAAAAGCATCCTGAATATACACCAGAATGGAAGAAGTTCTGGACACAGCGCTATAAAGAAGTCCAGGCTGAAGGCAAGGATCCAGAGCGACATGATTTCAAAAAAGAATGGGCTGCTTTTTGGACAAAACGTGTTCGTGAGTTACAAGAGGATGATATAGCAAAAAAGAAAGATGAACTGAAAAAGCAGCTTGGCTTTCTTGATAAAAAACCAATCACAAAGCCGAAACCAGAAGAACGGCCACCAAAGAAATACAAGAAAGCATCTCCAATTCCACAATCAAAGCCTATGGCAGTTGAGAAGGTAATTTATATATTTTGTTCATTGTACCATAAGATTCCATTTGCTTATATACAAAACTGGTGTTGAATGGTATTTTGCATTATTTTGATTTGGTATGGTTACAAAATTTTTATGGTGCAGTGCATCATTTTTGATTAAGAGAACACTGCAGTAAAGTTTGTTTTACCATGGTGTTCTGTTCCTTAGGCTGAGTTTCCACTTTACTAGCATTTAATTCTGGTTAAATGTTGATTCAAAGTATAAACTTGGAAGAAGCGTAGGTACAGTGAAGCACAAATTAGTACAAAAGTGAATCGAGAAGATATTGACACATTGTTGATTGCTCAGAGGAGCAGTTTTCAACAAAAATTGTGGTAAAGAATAGAAAATGGAGTTTCACCATTACAATCATATCTTCATTATTTTAACCAGTTTTCATGCCACAAAGTGAGAATAATAGAGGAGTGGGGTCTATTTAAGGAGCTGAATGTTTTATTTCAAATGTTGCATTTGAAAATAATTGCATTAACAGCAATTTTGAATGTATAAGTGAACAACTCCAGTTTCCTACAGCAAAGACAGATCACCTTGATCACTTTGAAATCATCACATACTGCTTTGACTGTAAGCAGCTGGAATATTTTAAGGAGTAACAATGTGATTATAAGTTAGAGCAACGGTGTGTCAAATACCAGAGGGTTTCAGATGCCATTGCTTTATTATATCAATATGTAAAACTGCCTTATATAATGAGAACAAAGTTGTGACTTGAACTTCAAGAAAACCCTCCCACTCTGCCATTTACAGTCAATATTTTTCAAAATTCAATAAATTATAATTAATCTTTACTAAACTTCACTTATATTTGATATAATATACTTGCATAATTGCAAGTTTTATTCCTTGATACTTAAACATATGCATGTAAGTAATAAATATATTCCACATTGTAAGGAGTTTATTACGAAAGTTTTATAGTGCATATAAATGCACATTTAAGGGGTTACTGCATATTTAATTTGTGCATATTTATGCATATATTTTACTTTTTCAGCAATGAATTGCACAAATATTTCACTACAATACTTTAAGAAGAAGAGAAGGATACAAGAACATCTCTATACTGCTCTGTTTGTGTAGGACTTAGGTTGCATGTTTCTAAATCCATAAAAGTTTGTTGAAAAATGAGAAAGTACTATCAACAATGAGTGCTTCATGACATAAAAATATGCCTCTCAACTTAAACCAAATAGCGATCAACAATCATGCGGTAAATCTTTAAAGTTTGATGCTGCTGTTGCTTCATAGAGCTTGATATGGTTTGTATTAATATTGCAAACAAAGCCATCTTTTGCAACAATAACATCTCCAAGAATTAAAAAGTGTCATTCTCTTTTTACTTTTAAACTTGTACTAATGTACTGCTAATCATAATTTCTGAAGTGTGAGCAATAACAAAGAGAATTACAATGCTGAAGCAGAATAGCAGTAAAATTTATTTGCTTCGACAGTGGATAGATGGAAATCTTACTCTTAAAAAGAGTTGGAAATACAGTACTGTGCAAGTGTATTAAAACATTTAAGTTTTATATAAAGGCTAAAACTGAGTCATACCTTTTAAAACTTGTAACTTCACTCGCTCTATTAAGTTTTGTTTTTGTATTTTCAGAATATTTAAAAAGCAATGCAGTTTTCAAAACAGTGATTGTTGGTTTATTTAACTAAAATAAACCCATATTATTTTTATACCATTGTTATAGGTAGCCTACATAAAAAATTATAGATTATGCAAGATCTACAAACAGCTGCTCATATAAAACATTGTGTCACAAGAAAATAGTTTCTTTCAAAAAATGGTGAAATATATTTAATTGTTTATTGCAGTAAACACAACTAATACTAAAATAGATGGAAAGACTAATACATATTAATTAGTTCCTGTGTTTAAGAATTTACTATTTGATTACTTCAAGATGAATAAATGTGAGAAAGGTGAAATATGTACTTTATTTTAAATGCATATTATAAAGGTTTTAGAGCATGTTTAGCAGATTTTTAGTGCTTAGGTGCATACATATATTCATACATAGTGCTTATAAATCCGAGCTCTATATATGACATAATAGGACTATTGAAGTTAATTGGGGGAAATTAATTAGGAAAATATACGAGTCAATTGGGGAATTTAATGTCAGGATGGTACGTTGGCCATGGTAGCTCAATGGGTCAGAGCGACTGGACAGAAACCAGGAGATCCGTAGTTCAAATTCCAGCCATGGCATTGAATTTTTCAAGTTGACTCTAACCATCGAAAACCTTAGCCTATATATGGCTAGTGGTAAGAAATGATTAATTTCCATCAATTAACTTAAATAATAAGAGTTTAATGATGAAGCCTGGGATTCAAGTACTTATGATAGTAAGACAGTGTATCTTGGATACGAGAGTCCCTAGTGTTTACCGGGAAAATGTATGAGTCAGTTGGAGAATTTAATGTCAGGACAGCACATTGGCCATGGTAGCTCAATGGGTAAGAGCAGCTTCACGGAAACCAGGAGATCCATGGTTCAAATCCTGTCCATGGCATTGAATTTTTCAAGTTGACTCTATCCATAATAGGACTAGTTTCACATCATTTGCATCATCAGCCAATTTGTTTATCGCAGTTGTTAGTGCAACTGGGTGACAAGAGTGTTACTCACTTTATTGCCAACCACAGAAAGTAGAACAAATTTAAAACTTTCTAATTACATTACTTCACAGTGTTAATTGCCGTTTACCTTTCCAAATTAAAACAAGTTTATTGAATTATAAAAGTAAAAATTTGACAATTTGTATTGACAATCAGCAACAATGTGGACCACTCTAGACCCATTATCCAGACCATTGGAGTTCTCCAAGGAGACCCTCTCAGTCCAAAGTTATTTAATTTGCTAACACTTGATGTAATACAAGAGATAGCAGAATACATACTGGTGCAGGAGTTCTATGTTGGAAGCACAATTCCTTCTCTTCTCGCATAAGTTTTTGCGGCTATCAGTTTCTTCTGGTCACCAATTGTATCATATTTTAAATAAGAGTCATGAGACCTCTGGTTTTCAGGTGTGGTTCGGATTAAAGTTTCGGAGAAGTCAAATTTTGTAACAAATAATTTAATTGTATTATCTGCATTACATTTTACTTCAACTTCCTTTCCTAGTCAATTGCAGGTTACCTCCAGCATGTTTTTTTCATGTTTTTTGTGGGGCCCGGGACTTATCAGTCGACCCTGGCATACCATGTTTGTTTTCATGCTAAAGAAAAATACATATTAAATTTTCTGAAAATAGCCTCTTGTGAAGTCCTTGTCATTTAAATAGAAAAATAAGCTTTCATAAAAAGAGTGTTCTGAAGTTATATAAAAATAAATGACAGTGCGTAAAGAAAGTCATGAACAAGTAACACTTTTTGTTTAAAACCACTAAATTAGTATGTTCACTCTGTTTTATCAGGCAAACTCGTTTATGTGTCAGATTCTAAATAAATAATTTGTTTAGGTTGTAAATTTTAAGAGATACAAAATATACTACAGAAAATATAACATCTTTAAAACACTAATTTATTTTGGATAACCTTTTATATGGCATCTACCATTTTAAAGATATCCATTATTATTATTATTATTATTATTATTATTATTATTATTATTATTATTATTAATTATTTTTATTATTACCATTATTATTATTATTATTATTATTATTATTATTATTATTATTAAAGTGATGTTACTAATCAGTTTCCTATATTGTCATGAAGAGAATGTGGAATTTTAAGGCTAGATATATGACTTGCTCTTAACTATAGATTTATTTCTTCTATTCTCCTGTTATCTGTGATAAAATTAATAGTAAAACTATTTCTGGAAGTAAAATAAGCTTTCATAAGAAGATTTTAAAAGTTATGTAAATATAAATGATACTGCACAAGAAAAGTTGTGTATGTAACAGATCAGTTCTTTGGTAAGTTTTCACTTTTATTTGTAATGGTAACAAACAGTCATATTTTTCTTTTTCAATAGAGAGTTTGCATTTATATACCAAATTAAGTAACATGGAATTATCTTAGCACTAAAATTCAGCATTCTTAGACGTCTTTATCATTTATCGTCTATATTATTTGACTCCATTGCAAATGTATTTTGAGACACAGCTGTCTGCAAATGAATAAAATTCTGGTAATATGTATGCTAACACCAGTCATATCTAACTCTATTCATAAACATACCTAGTGACTTTTAAAAATTAATCCCTTCCTTTTGAATACTATTCAGTTTGCTGTGAAGGAGAATAATAGAAATAATAAAATCAGGTGCTGTGAGCAATTATTTCTCAGGAGTCTCTACTGGTTGTTTCATGTGATCTTCCCTCACTCCTTGAAAATAGTTTTTCTCCCTCCTTTGTCTCTCTTGTCTACTTTCCATGTTAAGTTTTCTTTTGTATTCACCTAATTGAACATGTCTTTCTGTTTCTTGTTCTCTTTTGTCGCTTCTGTGCATCTTGTGTTCTGCATTTCTTTCATTTATTCAGTTTTTTTTCCTAGTAAACTTTATATTATTTATCTTATCTGTTCCATCTCCACCAGCATGGGTTTGTGTCAACTGCTGTTATCAATAGTATGGTATGACCACTTCCCTTATTATGTTGTTAATCTTATTATTCCCTTTTTCGTGATTTCTTCACTCCAAAACTTTCAATTTTCACTATATGTCTATGCAAATCTCCATTTTGACCATCAGCTTTACTAGGTGACGTATCCTTTCCCTCTCCTGCCATTTAATTTAAGAAACATATTTCATTCATAAGCATTCACCCACATCCGCAGCTGCAAGTTGACGGTCAGGACCTTCTGAGTTAATTCATGTTAATATGTCCTGTGGTGGTTTCTGGATGAACCTGAAAATGGGCTTTCTGCTTTTGGATTAACAACATTCATTAGCCTTGTTTAAATCTTTTAATATGTATATCTCAGTTTAGTTTGTATTTCAGAGCAGTGTCACTAATTTGATTGTATTATAAAAGACTTGATAAAGAACAGATCAAGAACATAGCTTTACTAATTGTTATAACATTTATTTAATAATTATATTTGAGTATCTCCTCTCAAAACTATGAATTATTTAATTGACAAATTATGTGTTAAAACTATTTCTCAAAATTTATCTTATTGGCAATTTATCTTATTGGCAAATTATAATTGTATATTTTAACTACTCTATATTTGTATTTATTTCATCCTTTGGAACATAATACATATGTTATAGGACACGTCAGTTCAAGATACAAAGATAAATATAAAAAGCTACATAAGCCTAACAACTGTAACAGATACAGGATCCAACAAAAGTCTACAGTAGAAAAGCAAACAATATAAACTATATAAGACCATAGAGAAATGCTATATAAAAGTAATTGTTCACAAATGTGGAGTTTACTCTAATTCATGATTTAATTCAATTTATTTTGTCCTTTTGATTGATATCAGACACATCATAGTATAAAAATTACATTAATGGCCACTGTCATTATTTACAATCACTTAAAACTAATTAACATTTAAAAACTCATTTACAGAATAAAATGAATGTTGCAGTAAAAAGAGTTTTACTCCCTTTTTAAAATGTATAAGGCTGTTCATTTGTTTAATATTTTCTGGTAGCCTGTTGTATAATCTTATACCTTTATTGATAGCACTAGACCTGAAGATTTCCGTTCTACAACTTTGAATGTGAAAGTCATCTTTCTGAGGTGTATTGTATTTGTGAATATCGGCAATTTTGTATTTGTAGTTTATTTTGTTTTACATGGATCACTAATTCCAAATTATACATACATGCTAGAGGTAATATTTGATGTTTTTTGAATAATGGCCTGCAAGATGTTCTGTTATCCACTCCACTTAGTATCCTTATTGCTCATTTTTGAAGTTTAAAGACTCTATCTGCCTTTTCCCCCCAGAACACTAACCCATATTGTAACTGACTGTGAAAGTAACCATAATATATATTTCTTAATGCTGATAAATTTATTAAGCTTTTCAAATGTTTAAGCAAATAACAAATGGAACTCAGTTTATTTATTAAATGCTGAATATGTGTGGTCCATTTCATGTTCTCATTCATATGTAATCCCAAAAATTTTGTTTCATTATTGTAGCTAATGGTTGTTTTATCAAATACTATTGGAGGTTTGACCACATTTCTATTTTGGCAACTATGGAATGAAATGGCAATAGTCTTATCCTTATTTATAATTAGTTCATTCGTCTGAAACCATGTATGCAGTTTACATAGGGTATCGTTGAGTTTGGTCTGTACGCTTTCTTGATTGTTTCCTTTTATTAGGATGTTAGTGTCATCTGCAAATAAAATAACATCTGTGGAATTAATGGCAGTTGGCAAATCATTTATGTACAACGAAAATAACAAGGGGCCCAGGACTGATCCTTGTGGAACTCCTCGCCTAACTTCTCTCACTTTGGACTGAACTGTATTTAATTTTCCTTTATTTTCAAACTGAAGTTCTACAAACTGTTTTCTATCGCTTAAATAGGATTTAACCCAATTATTCATAATACCCCTAAAACCATATTTATTTAATTTCCTGAGTAGTATTTCATGATCTAAAACATCATATGCTTTCGTTAAGTCTAAAAATAAACCCACAACTACTAATTTTTAATCAATAGCTTCTTGAATTTTATTTATTAAACTGTCCATGGCTGTTATGGTAGATCTGTTTTTTCTAAATCCGTTTTGGGCCTCTGAAAGAATATTGTATTTTGAGATGTATGATAACATTCTATTATGAACCAGTTTTTCAAATATATTAGAAAATGATGATACGATTGATATTGGTCTGTAATTTTCTCTTTTATTCTTCTCCCCTTTTTTATAAAGTGGCTTAATTTTTGCTACTTTTAACTTATCTGGAAATACACCTGATTGCAATGAAGCATTATAAAGACTGACTAGTGGCTTAGCTATTTGATGTATAACTTTTTTAATGATAACATCTGGTACTTCATCAACTCCAGATGAATATTTGGTCTTCATACTCTGGACTACACCTTCTAATTCCAATTCCGTAACAGGCAATATAAAAATTGATTGACTGCATTGCTTTATGTTGTCACCATTCTCCTGACACCCTATATGGTTAATATTTTGAGCTACTAAGTTTTCTGCAATGTCTGTGAAATAAGCATTAAAAGACTGCAATATCCTCTGGATTTGTGGTATTATTATTATTGATATTTAATTCATTAATATTGATTTTTGGGGCAGATTTTCCAGTTTCTTGGTTAACTAAAGTTCAAAGGGCCTTTGTTTTATTGTTAGAGTTTAGTATGAATCTTTTATTTTCCCTTCTTTTGGCTTCAGTTATAATGGTTTTATAGATCTTTCGCTACCTATTGATATACTCTTTGGTCTCATTATTTACTTGTCCATGTTTTTCTAGCCTGGATAAAAACTGTAGCCTATTGCTGGATGTAATTCCCTTTGTTATCCACCCTTTCTTTTTTTGTGATTTAAAGCACTTCTTTTCTAAAGGAAAAGCTATATCAAACCAATACAGAAATGTGTTTAGGAAGTTCTCAAATTTTAAGTTAACATCAATTTCATCAAATACATTATCCCATGTTTCCTTTTCCAATAAAATATTAAACAGTACAATATTATTTTTACTAAAGTTTCTTTTAGAAATAGTAATGGGTCTATCCATTCTTTTAGATCCTCGAGTTTTAATTTGTAGTATTTGTGCCCAGTGATCAGAAAAACCTAGATCTGTGACAGTAGCTTGCTGTTCAAATTTTGTTTTGTTAATAATTATTACGTCCAGTAACAAGGTTGATCTAGTGGCCGAGTTTACTGTGTTAATCAAGTTATAACTAGCGATCAAATCTTTAAGCTTAGTTAGTTTAGCAGTTTCACACATAAATTTATATTCCAGTCACCTCATAATATTACAGTTCTGGTTTTCTGTACTAAACTATGAAGCATTGTGTCCAACTTAGATAAAAATGTTTCAAAATGACTGTCAGGGGATCTATAAATACAAACAATAACTGATTATGATTACTGATTTCTATTATAGACATCTCAAATTGTTTGTCTTCTTTTAAGTTATTAAATTTAGTTATATTTCTAGTTTTCAAATGCGATTTAACATATATACATGACCCCCCATGCCCCAGCTTTTCCCTACAATATACATATGCTAATATGAAGTCATTGATTTTACTTATTGCTAACTGTGATGATGACATCCAATGTTCAGTAAAGCACAATATATCAACATCTTTAAAATCTCCATCCAATAATACCTCTAACTGTATCAATTTATTATTTAAACTCTGGACGTTGTGATGCAAAAGATATAAGATATTTTCGTTACTAACCTTTTTACTGCAACATTCAAATGGATTTTGCCTCTTAATTAACATAAATATAAATTATAATTATAAATGAAATGGTTTGTACACATTTTATTAGTTTTTAATGTTTGGTTTACTAGCTTTGAATATATAAATGTGTTATTGTTATTTAAATAGCTGCTCCATGGTGTTGAATATTATAACAAAGTACTGATAATGCAAATTAAATTTGTTAGCAGCTATGTTTCACACTTCCAGAAAAATCCAGTGTTCCAGCATCAACTGTAATGTGATCCTTTAAATGAAAATGGTGATATATACTGCGAAACCATATTAACATAAAAAAATAGATATAATTTTAATAAGCTTTTTTACTTGTTCATTGACTTTAAAACTTTCTGAGGCACTGATGTGTTCTAGATGATTTATGTGCTTAAGTTATTTCTTTTTCGCAGAAGGAGCTGCCAGTTCAGAAGGAAAAGGAAATCCCAGAGGAGAAGTTATTAGATGCCCCATCTGACATTGTATATTCACTCAGACTTCTAACTGCACTAGAGAATCTTTTGGGTTCATTGGGACCACAAGTGAACAGTCTCCTTGCCACAGCATTGTCACTTGAGAAGTCAGCGCAAGGATCATCTCAGTCACTCCTGAAAGACAACTCAGTGGTGGTACTTTTAGAAACTGTTTCTGAGAAGCTGAAGGTATGTATTCACATAGGGAAAGAGCTTTTATAATTAATTTGTGAATTTTTAATACTTGTTAGATGAGTTAGATATCCCTGAAGAAGGCTACAGAGTTAGGATGGCTGAAAGCTTTGTAGAAGGAATCATCACTTGGCTGCAAACCCAAGAAACCATCCTAATGAATCAATGCCAAGAAAGCTTTAAATCTCTCATTTTAATATCATTTGAGGTTTGAACTGTTCCATCTTTAAAAACTATTTGCAATTGGGCATAGAACAGGAAACTGAACCTGCCATGCTCAGTTAATTGAGAATGAATGACATTCTAATACATTCCTTGGGAGTTGTTTATCAGACTTAAAGTATTTTCTGTTTCCCAAAGCCACCTATATTTTAATTGATGCTTAAAAATGTGATTTGTATGTTATTCCTGCAATACTAATCAAAGACAAACCACTAGTGCACAATAAATCAATGAATTTATTTTGCAGCCCATGCATAAGGTTGTGTTGTAAGCTGCACTAACCCTCACCTGCTGCTCAATATAGTTAGTGGAGTTGCACAAACTCAGCTGCGTTAATACTTGCCTTTGCTTTCCTTCTATTTATGGTACCAAGAGTGCTAGCTGTTGTCAGTGCTCAAGTAACAAAGCTTTGGAAAACCAGGCTCTCCATGAATGTTGATACTGTCATTCTCACTGTTATCGGAAATCATTTTTGTGTGAATTTGACCTTCGATGTTGAAAATGGAAGCAACCGCTCCTGAAACTAGTCCCTCAAAAATTAAATTGTAAGTGAGGTAGTGTAAAAGATAGACTGAAATAGTTTTATGAATTTTGTATGAGTTGTGCCATATAATTTCTTAAATGAAGACATTTATATGAAATTTCTTACACTTCTGTTGAATGATTTTTCACCAATCTCTCAATCTTCCTATGAATTAGTTGTGAATCATTTTTCTCTGCGGCTTCCACACAAGCAGTAGTTTTATTTGAGACTGTTGCAGGATACTCTGTTTGCTTATCTTTCAAGGCTATGCTTCATCAAAATTCTCCATACCAGTTATGAATGGTTTATTTGTGAAAAAGCATCTGAGCACCTCTGTGTAATTTTTCCAGGTATTCTTGCTGACTAAGTTTCTGTAAACATTTTCTTGAGGTACTTCCCTCTTGAACATCAGTCAGTAATCACATGACAGTGGTTAACTTAATGTATCTCAACTTCTGCTATGGTGACTAATTTAGACATGCTCTGTATAGTACTATTAATAGGAAATGTATGTATCTCAGGCCTTCTTCACATACCAGAAATTAGATAATGATGCTTATAAGAAACAACCAGACAATTGTAAACAGTTTTCTAAATTCCAATATTAATCATGCTCTTGTCTATTTAAAATTACATTAATTTATTTTATAATACTCATTTTGAAAAATTGAATTTTAGGTTTTAATGCACTCAGTTTGCACCATTGGATGCTTAGGTCATTAGAAGGGATATATTTTACATATTTGAGATATTTTCTGTATACTATATATATATATCACTTGTGCTATAGGGTTTGCTGCTAGCTGGGATAGTTGCAGATAATCTCATCCCAGCAACACGCAGGTGCATAAATTGTTTGTCTGAGGTGCTGAAGGCAGTTCCACCAGCAGCCCCAGATCCTGTTGCTCAGGAGAGGGCAATAATAGCCAGCCAGATTGCTGCAGCACTTGTTGCACAGGGAAAGCATGATGTTACAGAGGAGCAATTAGAAGTTTTGATAAACACAGTGATCAACATGGCTAAATCTTCACAAAATCAAGAAACTAACAAGCGTATTGACTCTATGGAAGCAGTAAAAGCTGTCATAGAACCTGGGATCAGAGGATCAAAAGCTACTGATAGTGTTGTTAGTGGTCTGCAGTTGTTGCAATCTGCATATAATGAGTCCAAACATTCTCCAAAAATTAAGGCAACTACTTCATCAAATGCAGACAATCTCGAAGACCTAACTGAGGAAGATCTCAGAGTACTACTACGAAATTTTAAGGAACTCTCACCGGAAGAACAACAAGGTCTGATAGATTTGCTAAAGAAGATGGAAATGACCAACCCACAGAAAGTAGAAAGACTGAGAAAATATGTGGTAGTAGACCCAGAACCTCAGCCACCAGTGTCAGGTAGGCCAAATCGCAAACCATCTCCACTTTCATTACGTGATGGTGGCTTTAATAATCCTCCAAGAGCAGAAAATTCAAAGAAACTGGACTCAGACTCAGATGATGATTATAATTACATGGATATTTTGGCTGCAGCCTCTAAAAATGTAAAGGAAAGTGAACAGAAAAAGAAACTGGCTGAGAGAAAAGAACTGGATGCAGTGGCAAGCCTTAGAGAAACAAAAGAAAGAGTGGCAAGCATGTTGGGATCTCTTCCTATTAAACCAGTTGTTCCACAGGAGAAACCAGCCATCCCACGGCAGTTGGCCATTGTAACACCATCCACTGTAAGCCCGGTTCCATTAATACAACAGCAACCTAGGTACAGTTATCCAGCAGAAAATTCCAGACTGTCTTATTCAAATGCACAACCATCAGCACAAAATGTGGCTCCAGTGTCAAGCTATAGTGGTCACCAGCAAATCTCATCATCTTCTGGAACTCATTCTGTAGGTTATGCAAATCAGCAGCATTCGTTCTCCAACTCATATCCAGGAAGTTACAGCATGCAGCAACAACACTCACAGTCACATCATCAACAGCAGCAACATCAACAGCAGCAACATCATCAACAGCAGCAACATCATCAACAGCAGCAACATCAGCAGCAGCAACAGCAGCAACAGCAGCAGCATCATCAACAGCAGCAACATCAACAGCCACAACTTCACCAAGGGCAACAGCAACAGCAGTGGGCAGAACAAAACTATGGAAGCTCTAACCCATATAATTCCCATCAGACTCAGCCTTATAGTCAATATATGCAACCATATTCTAGACAGCAGTATTACTAGTTACCAGTTTTTTTTTTTTAATAAAACCTGATCCTGTAATCTAAGTGGTAAATAAAAAATATGTATCTTACTCCAGTTTTGAATTTATTTTAGATCCCTGCTTCATATACCATATCTACAAAATTTTCCCATTAGCTTTTGTAGCTTGGTAATCACTGTTAAGAATTTTAAGCACTAAAAATTTGAAAATATTAATGGAAATGAGAGTTAAATTACTAAAATTAGGCAAGTGAGTCAACCTTGTATATACTTTTCTCCACAAAATATGTGCTTAAATATTCTCTTGAATGAAAGTAAACCAGGAGTTGGAAAACTCATTTATATGCTTTATTACAATTTACAATATCTGGACATCTTTCTAGAATTCATTGCTCTCATTAGCTACTGAACTATTTGGTTTGAAAGAGTAGAGCCAGACTGAAAAATTCAATGCCATAGCCGGGATTTGAACCACGGATCTTCTAGTTTCCGTCCAGCTGCTCTAACCATTTGAGCTACTATGCCCAATGTGCCAACATGATGTTAATTTCTCCAACTTACTCGTGTTTCTCCCGGTAAACCACTAGGAGTTCTCATAAACACATGAGACAACTACTTTAATGGCGACTTACTATGCTGTAAGTACTTTAAGGCCTGGGCTTTATAGTTCGGACCACTATTAGGTACAATTAATGAAAATTAATTGTGCGTCCTAGTGCGTCCTACACGTGGCTAGTGTGAAAGAACAATTAATTTCCATTATTTGGTTTGAGTTTGGTTATGTGCTTGTCTGCGCAATACGTCTATAGTGGTAAGTGTTTGATATGCTTGCTTAAGTTGTTTTCTGCTGTTTTCAAATTGCAGATTCTTGCCCATATGGTCAGTTCTATTGGTTTACTGTCTTCTTTTAATAGTGTAACCTTTGGGTTTATTTCATGATTACTCTCTTAAAAATTATTTGCAATAAATGATTTTTCAGACTGCTTCTGACAAAGTTTCCTGCAGTGTTTTTTTTTTTTTTTTTTTTATTTTTTTTTTTTTTTTTTTTTTTTTTTTTTTTTTTTTTTAATATATATCATTGAATTCCTAGATTGTAATATCAAATATGTAATAGAAAGATTATAACATGCAAAAAAGAACACTTAAGGAACATTTGCCGAAAAATTAACCATTACAAATCATTTTTGGGAAAGGAAACGTAAAACTATTAAAAGAAGTCTGCAAATTGAAAGATCAAACTGTGTAGGAGAGAATTAACTTTTTGAAGAACAAGGATACCACCATGTAGTTGAAAACAACCTCATCAAGTACATCACTCATCAGATACCAGCATAGACAGCATGGCAGTCACAGGATAATCAAACCCCAACTGGTAGATCAACAGCTGACAATGTAAGCAGTAACTCTCAAAACTTCCAGTATTGTAAACTGTTGTGAAGTATGTAAATGAATATGGGAAAGTTGAAATAATAATTATAGAGGAACACCAGGTTAAGTGGATTAATCCAAGTGATGAAGACAAGGAGGAACTTGAAATACAGAACAGGCATAGTAAAGACAAGGTTACCAATAATGAAGGGAGGAAACTTTCAGATTTCTGTGAGGAGAATAATCTTATGATCTGTAACGGCATGAAAGTGTGTGACAAAGAAGGGGAATTCACATTTACTAATAAAAATGGTCAAAGTGTGCTAGATATTTTAATGTATTCTGTTGGAATTGGTGAATGGATCCTAGATTTTGAAGTTATGAATGTTTTAACATAAAGTTGTCACGTTCCACTAAGATTAGAGTTAGGGGAAGGCAGGATGTCTCAGTTGGTGGAAGTGTATGTGGAAATAAGAAATGCATAAAATATTTGTTAATGAACTGAATTCCGAGAGTAGTAAAGTTTTACAAGTGAGGGTGCAAAGCTTAACTGAGAATAAAATAGAGCAACTTTAGAAGCACTGGAATATGTTGTTAAAAGGGCAAGGGCCAGTATGAAAATGGGGGGTTCTAAAGGCAGTGGTTTGACAAGTGGCAAAGGCAAGAGTAGCACAGGAATTAAAGAACTGGCAGCAGTCAGGGGTAAAAGAGGGAATAGAGTGAGAAAATAGGCAGAATGCTAAATGAAGCAGCAAGAATACATGATACTAAAAAACTTTGGTCAATAGAGGGCTATATGAAGTTGTGGGGAGGGATATAGGTGCAGATCAATGGTGTGCAGACTTTGAATCACTGTTAGGACAAGATAATTATGTAAGAGTGGAAAGAAGTTTGTTAGGAGGTTCGCAAATAATTAACGAATTAGATAGATATATCTGGGTTGTTGAATTTTGTGAATATAAATAAGGAGGTTAAAAGCTAACAAAGCTAGTGGCATTGATGGTATACCAGGAGAATTTTGGAAGGCTTGGGCACTTGAAACTAGCAGGAAAATAGCGATGAAAATATTTAATAAAATAATGTAAGGAAAGGAAATTCCTAGGAAATGTAGGACAAGTATGGTATTGCGAATTTACAAAGGAAAGTGAGATAAAAATAACCCGGCTAACTTTATAGGGAATAGTTTACTGTCCATTCTAGGTAAGATCTTAATAGGTTGCAAAATTGGGTTGAGATGGAGAATAAACTATCAGGGTTCCAAGCAGGTTTTAGACTAGGCTGGAGAACATCGGACAACATTTTTATTATTAGAACAATTGTAGATAAGTATCTGAGCAATAAAAGGGTAAGGGTATATATGATATTTATTGATCTAGAGAAGCATTGTGAATAAAATTAAGCAGTAAAAGGATAAGTCATGCATTTATAGAGTAATTAAGAAGATATACCAGGAGAATGTTGTGTATAAAACTACCAGGCAACAAAGTAACTAAATCTGTTTACACATAAAATCAAGCTAGTTACAGCGGAGTAATAAATATTACACAAATAGAAGTATTTGTTAATTACTATCCACTTATCTTAAGAAGTTGATGTTAATACTTCTTTCTTCTTTTTAAAATCGATTTCGAAGGCATATTGCATTGATCCTCAGTTAAACAAACTCCGTTGTTAAGGAAATCTCGGTTACCATGTTTTCTCTTTTGTTATGTTATGTTTTCAGCATTACCAACATCCGAAGATGAAACAAGAATTTATATTGGAAAGACGAAACGTAGTTTGGAAACCAGAAAGAAAGAACATTTTCATAACATTAAATATAAACAAATTGATAAATCGGCCATAGCAGATCATTTTTGGTCATTTAACCATTAAATAAATCCCGAAGTTAAAATTAAATTATTAAAACAATTAAATGTTCCCATAGATTTAATAGTGTGGGAAAAAATATTTATTTTAAAAAGTAAACCGCTTAATGAATTTTGACATACCAGTAACTGATTCTGTTTTTAGGTTTGTTTCGTCTTCAGATGTTGGTAATGTTGAAAACATAACAAAAGAGAAAACATGGTAACCGAGATTTCATTAACAATGGAGCTTGTTTAACTGAGGATGAATGCAATATACCTTCGAAATGGATTTTAAAAAGAAGAAAGAAGTATTAACATCAACTTCTTAAGATAAGTGGATAGTAATTAACAAATATTTTTATTTGTGTAATAAATCTATATCGAGTAAGATAGTAAGGCAGGGATGTAAACTTAGTCCATTATTATTTAACCTAATTATCAATGGTATTTTAGAGGAGATATCAAGTTGTAGGGTACATTCACCGGTTATTAACAGTAAAGAAATCCCGGGACCACTGTTTGCAGATGACCTAGTAGTTGGCTCCATATCAAGTGGAAGGCTGAGAACAGCAATCGAGGCAGCCAATTTTTATTGCAATAAATGGGGTTTGAAAGTGAATGAAAACAAAACCAAGATTATAGTCTTCAGTAAAGGATACAGGTTGCGTAAGGATGAGAAATGGGAGGTTAATAGAAGAGAAATAGCGGTGGTAGGGATATTTGATTATTTGGTGATAAGGTTGAGTTAAGTGCAGAGGATCTATCCAAAAGTCCGAAGACCCTGGCCTCCTTCAACCCGGGAGCAATGGATAACTCCGGGGTCTTTCCAGAGGGCAATACCTCATTTCTTAAAAAGCCCGCCCCATCAACAATGTCAAAATGGGATTGAAGTGGATACGCCACTTAAGCACGTTAACCCCGCAGGGAAGACCACCGAAAACCTCGGTGTGGCCACCTGGTGATCTAGCATACCTTCTACTAGCTCTGCAGGCTAGTACCCGGGACTAATGAGGCAACCCTCATCCCCCTCTGGATGGCCGTAGCCCGGCCGGAGGTAACCAATTTTCCATGGGTGTCGGGAACACACTGTCCCCTCGAGTCCAACCCAATCGGAACAACTCACTGATAGGAGGGGCTCAACAGTTCGACCCGAGGTTCCTCTAGTAACGTCAGAGGTACCATGAGTGCTAAAGGTCAAGGTTGAGTTCAGATGGTAGCCAGAAAGAACAAAAAAAGATGTCTGTGGCAAAAGATAAAATGGCCATGAGGGTGATAAGATCATGCTACAGTAAACTGCTAGATATAAATATCAAATGGTTGGAGAGGATTTGTACAGCAGTAGTAGAAAATAGAATGTTACATGGATCAGAGGTATGGGGAGTAGATGAAGCTTGGAGGGAGACTGATAGTATACATAGATTCTTTTGTAAATATATATATTGGGATTACCGATAGCATCATCTAATGGGGCAGCACAATTGGAACTGGGCAGGCATTCTACTAAAATTAAAATCTTGTCAAGGGCAATGAAATATTTATATAGAATCGCTAACTTGGAAGATGACACTATAATTAAAGAATGTTTCCATATTAAAAGGAGAAGTAACTGGGGAGGATATTGGGTACATAAAATGAAAGACGTGTTGAAGCAGATAGTTATGGGTCATTCTTGGATAAATGCAGAGTATGGGTATAGAGGCTTCTGGAAAGAAGATTATAGGATAGTAACAGACAAGATACTTTTGCCAGTACAAGTGACAAAAGCTCACTGAGGTTATATAGAGAAATAAAAACAACCTGGGAGAGGGAAGGATATACAGACATGTAATAAATTAGGGCGAGAACAGGAGTGAGAAACTTGAAAGGTATAGGTCAAGATAGGGGGCTAGATAAATGTTTGTGTGGAGAAGAGAATGCAGACTTCCATTGTATATTGTAGTCAAACAAAGATACGGAGAAAGCAGGCTTGGCTATATAAATGGGATAATTTGGGGGGTGAAGTAGTAATTAGAAAAATGTCAGTAAAAGGGAAAAAGAACAGAAGAAATATAGGGAATTATTTAGGGAAAGTTAAAGAGAGATGGCTAAGAACAGTTAAGAGAAAAATGTAGATTATAGGTGAAATGGCAAAATATGTAAAAAGGAGTAGTGGGCCTCCAATACACAAAAACCTAGTGTTAGGTGTATGGGGACCGAATTATTATTCAGTGGCAAGCAACATAGTAGGATTTTCAGGATTTAGGAATATATGGCATTTTCCAGTATGGATTTTATAATTGTAATCTTGATTTTGTATTTTCATTTGATGTAAAAGGAAAGATGAGAAATAAATCACAAATTACAAATGTAAATTAATTTTCCTATTTGTTTATTTTCATTTGAAATCATTCAGTTTCAACAGTTTTGAAAACATTATTTCTAATTCATTTGGATGCTGAAATATTCACTTCAATTTCAATTCTTTGTAAACTGAAAGTCTCTTTTGAAAGTAATGAGTCGGTAATTCAAACACAAACATCACTTAAATTATCCTTATTTGGACAAACCGTTCTCCGAAACATGTCCAAGTAAGGATAATTTAAGTGATGTTTATGTTTGAATTACCGATCATTACTTTCAAATGTTAAATACATCACTGTTTCTAACCCTTTGCTTCAAATAATGAAAGTCTCTTTCCTGAATTAATGAATTAAGTATGTAGTCCCAATGAAGTGACCATAAGAAACCAATTAAATATAGAGTAGGACACTGATATATTATATATACCAAGTTTACAATTTGCTCTCTACTGAAAAATTGCCAAATATTAGTGTCATCTTATCATAGGTATGTTTTACCTACAGTTTAGTTGTTTGAGTGACTAGCATCAACAAATCAAGGCCAACAAATTTATTAATATAAGAGATTCCTTCCGGGCTTTGGAGCCGTGGTCTGATGGAGTTAAGCTGTCCATACGTTTCGTCCATCCCTGCGGTGGACATCATCAGTGGCGTGGTCTTAATCTTCTAGGTGAAGGCCCATTGGGCCGATGGTGAACATATTATCCAGTATGAGGAGACAAAGGTGCTTTCTTCTACACCATACTACCACGCCAGACTACAACGCGAAGCTATTGAAATCTATAAACACTCCAATAATTTCAACAGAAAGGGAGAGGCTCTTAAACTGAACAACATCTGGCATCCGATACTGGAACGGCTAAAACAAAACCAAAAGGCAGAAAAATCATGAGAGCCAATCAACTATCAGTACAGGGAAACCCCACCCACCGAGGACACACCCCCTCTCCAGCCGCACCAATCCAGTACGTCCAACCAGGATATAAATACGACACCTCTAGCGAGCGCCTCAGTTTAGGTCACGTACCTCCTTTCGATTCGCATTTTGGAATGCGTGCGGCCTAGCAGGTCAGGGGAGCGAGCTGCTTCACTTTGCCCGAGACAATGCCCTAGACGTCATTCTAGTCAGCGAAACGCATCTCCGACCAGACTTCCGTTTCCGTCTTCCGGGCTACATCTGCCATCGTACGGATCGTCAGGGACGCCCAGGTGGCGGAACTGCGATCTTGGTGAGGCAAAATGTGGTCCATCAGCCCATCCAGCTCCCACCTCTACAAACCTTAGAGGCCACGGCCATTAGTATGCACCTTGGTGGTTTAGAGGTCTTGGTAGTCTCTGTGTATCATCCACCAAACCGACAGTTTGTATCCAACGACTATCTATCCATCCTAGCCCTATATCCCTGTGCTATCATGGCCGGCGATTTCAATGCTAAACATCAACGTTGGCATTGCGGTCGTCGGGCGGATGCAAGAGGCAATGAAATCATTCGCCTTATAGATGCGGACCCTCAACTTCAAGTACAGGGCCCCTGGCAACCCACTCATTACCCGCGAGGAGGAGGACTGCCCTCAGTCATAGACTTCGCAATCACAAAACATCTACCATACCATCTCACACTCACATCATTAAATGCATTACATTCAGATCACAATCCAGTGTTGACAGAGATCAACACAAGGGTTGCCAGTCACGACATCTCGCTTCAAACGCGAGAGGTCGACTGGGAAGGCGTCAGGAACTGCCTCCGCACTTCCATCCCGCCAAATCCCAAAATCACAAATATACCTACCCTGGATAACGCCGTCTCATCCTTCACTTCCATCGTGAAGCGCACCACCTTTAATTTGACAGTCCATGCTCCGGCTCCTCTTCATCCCGATGTCCTCCCTTTGGACATCCTTCTTCTAATCCGGCGATCCTGGGCAGCACGGAGATTATACCAACGTCACCGCACGCCACATAATCGAGCGCTCCTAAGACGTTTACGTCGAGAGGTCAGTGTCCGTCTGCGCGAGCACAAGGTGCAAGCGTGGGAGGACAAAATGGCCAGGTTGCGCGTCGAGGATGGCGACGTGTGGAGGATAGCTAAAGCCCTCAGAAAACACAGAGGTCAGTACACCTCTCCCATTCACGGCACCCAGGGCCTGGCCTATGAACCCCAAGCCAAAGCCAATGCGTTCACTGACTATCTTGAGCGTACTATGTGTCCGAGAGATGACCCCCAGGACGATAACTTTTCTGAACGCGTCCGTCGGGAGGTGCGTCGTTTCTTACGTCACCCTCCTGAGGATGCGGAGAGACTCCCTACCATCCGACCTAGTGAAGTCCAAGGCGTACTCCAACGTCTCAAACCAAAGAAGGCGACGGGGCCGGACGGGCTGACTCCCCTAATGCTCCGCCATCTTCCCTTCAATGCGATTCTCTTCCTGACCAGGATTTTCAATATGTGCCTCGCCCTTGGGTACTTTCCACGAGAGTGGAGAGAGGCCCGGGTGATTTGCATATTGAAACCTGGGAAGAACCCGGTACACCCATCCAGCTACAGGTCCATTAGCCTCCTCTCCACCCTTTCGAAAGTTCTCGAGAGGCTAATTCTTGCTCGTTTGTCCCCAATATTGGTAGACATTCAAGCCATTTCTGACCACCAATTTGGTTTTCGTCCTGGGCACTCGACAGTTCAGCAGTTGCTGCGTGTGGTGGAGACCGCCGCCCTGGGCTTCCAGGAAGGCGCCTTCACGGCCGCAGTTTCGTTGGATGTCGAGAAGGCCTTCTCTACGACATGGCATGCCGGACTCCTACACAAAATGATCCATCTGGGGCTCCCAACTCAAGTGATCAACATTCTACACAGCTTCTTGCGACATCGCACTTTTAAAGTCTCAGTCGCGGGGAAAACATCAACACTAAGGCCAGTGAGAGGCGGAGTCCCCGAAGGCTCTGTGCTATCCCCCACCCTCTTCAACGTCTTTATGGCAGATTTCCCCACAGAACCACGAGTCGAAATGGCACAATACGCTGACGACGTGTTTCTGTTCTGCAAGGACAAACATTCTCAGAGCCTTCAACCCCATTCAAAGACATCTCCGCCTAACACAACAGTGGTGTCGGCGTTGGCGGATGTCCGTAAATCCGGACAAAAGCCACGCCATACTTCTTACAAAGCGCCACACCCCCGCAGACTGCCCCAACTTCAGCTACCGAGGTCGAAGGATAGAGTGGTCTAACTCTGTCCAGTACCTTGGTGTCAACTTGGATAGAGGTTTAACTTTTCGCCGGCACATCAGGGACCTTTCGGCAAAGGTACAGGGAGCAATTGCTTCCCTGTACCCAATGCTGGGGTCTACCTCGATGCCAGTCCGCATGAAGTTGTACCTCTTCCGAGCGCTGGTAATCCCGGTGATGCTATATGCCTGCAAGATCTGGGGCATGGCAGCAGACAGCTGTTTAGCATGGCTTCAACGTGCACAGAATAAAGGACTGCGGTCTATTTATTCTGTGGGACGTTATTTCCCTACCAGGTTGCTCCACGAAGCATCGGGTCTTCCATACGTGGAGGATGAAATTAGGCGCCGGGCTTCAAAATTATACGCAAGTTTACCATCTCACAGGAGCGCCCTTGTCAGATCACTGGGAAATTATGACCCCACTAGACGTCGATCTAGACTGCATCGGGTCCCCCGTATGGCATGCGGGCACCCTAGATAACACAGGAGCTGAACCTATCAGCAGCTAAAGCTGAGCTCCTCATAATTCTTCCAAGCTGTTTGGCATCTAAATTTCTCCCCAACTAAATTCCAAAATATTTAAAACAAAACAAAATGGGTGCTAAGTACTGCATCCTCTCTTTCAACCCGAAGGTACTTTGGTAACCTCAAAATTAACTCCCAATCAAAAACCTACATCACCTTCATCCTACATCTTTCATTTATAATCCTACCTGCGGTAAAACCCTTAATGGGTGGGCACGCAGCAAAAACCTTCTGGCTGTATACAGCCAGCCAGCACGAGCGAGCGAGCGAGCGCCTCAGTTGTGCCTGAACCTTCACCTAGAAGATTAAGACCACGCCACTGATGATGTCCACCGCAGGGATGGACGAAACGTATGGACAGCTTAACTCCATCAGACCACGGCTCCAAAGCCCGGAAGGAATCTCTTATATTAATTCTGACCCCGGCCGTGAAAGCTTCCGAACACTCACAACAAATTTATCTTGGAACTGTGGTAGAAAAGTATGTGGTACATTGCACATCCAGTCAGGTACATATTTCAGTTTTCAGCCTATTAGTTGCCTTTTTCACAAAGCAGTATGGTGGAAATAAGTATCTGTTATTCTTTACTATTGACAATGGTTTATGTTTCTAATTTTAGGGCCAAAATATTTGAAAGAGGGAAAATTAGAAAGGCCTTGTTTGTATTTATAATTGTTGAGGATATTGATGAGCTGCTTTCTGAAGTAGACGATGAAGAGTTCATGATATTGACTGAAATTGAGAGTAATGAAACAGTATTTTTCTTTGAGACTGAAGTTAACTGTTTGTTTCTAGGGACAAACACAAACAAAATGGATGAAAATGTGCAAAAAATATTGCATACAAGCAAAAAGTATTGCAAACTTCTTTCCAGGCTCCAAAACAGATATATCAATCTGACCAGCTAATGTTTTGGTGTGTCTGCATCATTACAGAGCTCAACATATGTATAAACAAGAGTTCCAAGGAAGAAAAAGGTAGATGCAGAATCTGTAGAAGGGCAAAGAATAGTTCCTCAAGTATATCATGTAACAATTTTGTTTGCAGAAATCTCTCCCAAAGAGCAGTCGTTTTCTAAAAAGTAGTATAATGTGAAAAAGCAAATTGGAATTAACATTATGAAGTAAAGCATTAATTTAGTTATATGTTAAATTTACTGAGACACTGTACTTCACCTACCTCAATTTTTTTTTTTTTCAATGCATTTTGTGTCCATTTGAAGGCATTATCAAGAAGTTGACTGGCTGGAACTTGGGTGTTCAAGCTGATGATGGTTCTCCAGAGACATCTGGCGGTGATTCAGTGAGGCTAAGTAAAATATTTTCTTCTGATATTGTTTCAAAATTCATTAATGTGTTATGAATTTTTTTCATATAAATGTTCTCCCAGATGTTTAATTCGTGATTCATGTGAACTGGTTTTAGTAATTGGCTTTTCTGCTCTTGTATTGGTGATGATCCCAAAAATGTGCTGCTACTGCAGATTTATCTGTTTCTGTTTGCTTGATGTAATGTAAATGATGCTTCTACCCTTAAAAAAGTAAAAGATGATTATCATTTTAAAAAATTCACTTTTCATCCATGTGCAAATAAAAAATATAATTTTTTTTTAAAGAAGTTGGTATAATACTGGTGCCTCTAAATAAATAGAGCATAAAAAGTCCACTACATGTTTCTTAAAACGATATCAGATAATAAAAAAATCTGTTTAGAGTGCGATCAGATTTACATCGGTAGGACCAAACGTAATTTAGAAACCAGGGTGAAGAAACATTTCAGAATATTATACAAATAAAAATATTTAGTAATTATTTTCCACTTATCTTAAGAAGTTGATGACAATACTACATGAATAAAAATATTTAGTAAATATTCTCCACTTAACTTAAAAAGCCGATGACAATACTTCTGTTATGTTTTTGCGAAATTAAATATTATTATTTACTAAATATTTTTATTTGTGTAGTGTTTGTTACTCCACTGTAAATAGCTTCGTTTTTTTTTTGTGTAATTGATGACAATACTTCTATCTTCTTTATACAAGATAAATTTCATGAGTATTTCCTGAAAAACGAATTAATGATGCTTTAAAATTACTAAATTTACAAGATAAAGCTATAAAATTCACATTAGAAACTGAAATTAATGGATTTCTTCCTTTTCTAGATTTGAAAATAATAAGAAATAATAACAAATTAGATTTTGGTATTTATAGGAAATCTACTCAAATAAAAGTTTTAGCCCTTTTCCACATAAATTTGCTGTTTTTAAAAGTTTGATTTATTAATTAATATACCCCTGAATAAAGAAGAATTTAATAAAGAATATAAACATATTATTAATACTGCTTTAATTAATGGTTTTAATAAAGATTTTATAAAAAAGAAAATAGAAAAATTTAAATATAAAAAAAGCATTAATGATATTTCTACTCTTAAAAAAATAAAAAGATGATTATAAATTTTAAAAATTTACTTATCACCCTTGGGTTAATAAACATTTTCAAATTTTTTTTAAAGAAGTTGGTATAACATTAGTTCCTCAAAATAAATATAGTATTAAAAATTTATTGCAATTTTCTAGAAAAGATAAAATTCCTAATAATAAAAAATCTGGTATTTATCAATTTAATTGCTTAGATTGTGATCAGGTTTATATTGGAAAGACGAAACGTAGTTTGGAAACCAGAAAGTAAGAACATTTTCGTAACAATAGATATAAACAAATTGATAAATCGGCCATAGCAGATCATTTTTGGTCATTTAATCATGAAATAAATCCCAAAATTAAATTATTAAAACAAATGTTCCCATAGATCTAATAGTTTGGGAAAAAATATTTATTTTAAAAAATAAAAATCGCGTAATGAATTTTGTCATACCGGCAATTGATTCTGTTTTTAGGTTTGATTCGTCTTCAGATGTTGGTAATACGTAAATACATGGTATCCTTGACAACGAAGTGTGATGACTGAAGATGTGGGCAAATGCTCATGAAATTAATTTCATAAAAGAAGATAGAAGTATTGTCATCAACTTCTTAAGATAAGTGGAAAATAATTACTAAATATTTTTATTTGTATAATATTTGTTACTCCACTGTAACTAGCTTCATTTTCTGTGTAAACATTTCAGAAATTTTAAGTATAAACAGGCTGATAAGTCAGCAGTGGTAGATCATTTTTGATCATTTAGACATGAAATGAATCAAGAAGTTAAATCATTAAATCAATTGAATGGATCAATAGATTTAATGGTTTGGGAGAGAATATTTATTTAGTGCATGTTTAGCCTTTATAAAATCAATCATTAGGCACCACAAAAAGATTTTTACTTTACTTTTGTCCTTTCTTGGCCATGCCCAGATGTATTTTGTTGCTTTGGAATTCCTTATGCATGGAACTGCACTGTACTGAAAAGTAGATAGATTTGGAGATCTGATTTCAGTTAATCCACTTGAAGCTTGTTCCTTTCTTTGACTCCATGTTAATGTTTTTAAAAGACAAGTTCTCTTTATTCATTATTGCGAGAAATGGAGATAATATTTTTCATAAAACTCGGTGGTATCACTATTGTGCATGTAAGTGTTGTCTGCATTACCAAAGTCCCACAAAGGGAAAGTGCTTGCCAGCTTTTATGTAGACACTGTGTCGTCTAACTCGTTAAAAAGAAGCACCTCTTCTTTATATACAAGGGGTGTTCAAAAATGATTGGCACTACAACTATTTTTTGTTTACAGGAAACATTTATTGAACACATTCATTCAGGTAACATTATAGGTATTCCCCGCCAATGTCTATGCACTTGTTCCATCGTTCTGGCAGTTTCCGTATTTGTGTAGTAAACCATTCTTTGGGGGTATCCTGGTGCCACTGATGGACAACTGCATGAAGTTTGTCATTAGCGGTGAACTTCTTACCCCGCATGACCTCTTTCATTGAGCCGAATATGACATAGTCACTAGGAGCCAAATTGGGTGAATATGGAGGATGTGGCAGTACACCAAACCTTAGTGTATGAATGGTGGCCATGGTCTGGCGATTGGCATGTGGTCGTACATTGTCTTGTGAGAGAAAAACACTGTGGCCCCATTTTTGTGGTGGCATTGTTGAATGTGTTGGCAGAGTTGTTCCAGTGAATTGCAGTACTGCTCACTGTTGATGGTCGTATTGGGAGGAAGCCAATCCACCAGCAGTATCCCTTGCTGATCCCAGAACACAGTTGCCATGTGTTTTGAATAGTCCCAGCCGTGACTTCCTGAGGCTAGGGCTCGCAGCATGGTTCCACTCCATATACTGGCATTTATTTTCTGGAGTCTCGTGGAAAAACCATAACTTGTTGACGGTGACCAGTTTGCAAAGAATTCCTCTGGATCTGCACTATACTGTTGCAGAGAAACCACACCAAGTGGTTTGCCAGTTTTGCCCGTGCTTGTCTGCCTCCATGTTGTTTTGCTAATGTCCACAAGTGTACTCAGAAGATGGGTACAATTGCTGCTCCAGTGCGCCATCTATGGGAAGTAGCAGCATTATCTGATGGCAGTAGACAGTACTATCGCCTGTCTTCACCCATACATCGATAAACTGCTATTTTGCAGGAGTTTTAGGGGGAGTGCCAATCATTATTGAATGAACTAAATATTTTAAGCTTTTTATGCCTACTAAGGTAGTGTAGGTGGTAGCATATCTGCCTCACGTTCAAGAGGTCCCAAGTTCAAATCTAAGCTGAGTTATCTGGATAACATTTTTTAAGGGTTTTCCCTTATCGTGAAATACGAATGTCAGGTAACTTTAAGCTCCATCGACCCAGGGCTCATTTGAGCATCATTTCCCATTTCATTCATCGTCCAAAATGACTTAATGTTGGAGGACATAAATTTATTTTTGTAAAAAGAAACTCTTATAAAGGGCAATTAAATAAACTGCATTTATACAACAGAAATACAATGATTATATCAAGCCTCATATTAACTAATTCAGAAAATTATAAGTCTTTTCTGAAGTTTAGTGTTAAAATGTTGATGGAGTGAAAAATGAAAATGATTTGGGCTTCTTAGTGTATTTGAACAACTGGAAGAGGAAACCTCTTAATGCAACCATCAGTAATAAGTAATATAAAATTATTATACACCTATTATGTACTGTGTATTTCCAAATGTGCCTACTATACCAGAACAGCCTTGTTTGAGCCATGACCTCTTCTATTTCCAAGTTCTTATTTTTTTCAGATTTAACTGTATATTCACATATGCCATAATTTATTTTTGGAAATATACAATGTTTTGCCATTTCATCACTATTAATGAAAGTACATATTGTCATTCCTGAATAGGTACATTCCAGGCCAAGGCTGTACAGTGCACTGCATTGAATGATTATTAATGACCCACCAGATTATAGATAAAACACTTCCATATAAGCAAAGATCTGCAAGAAAATTAATAAAGAAGAAAGGACCAACCACAGGATATGTAAGAACTTATACAACTTTAAAACCTGTGAAATTAGACAAATGAAGTAGCTGTTGCACTGCAAGACTTAATTTTGTAGTGAAAGCTATTATAAGAGAAAATGCTAAATTTTGTGTCAGGAAACTAAGAGAAGGAGCTATTCCAGACCAGATAGATGGAGAAGGAATAATATAAATAAGACAGTATAATGAGAAAAAAGTACAGGTAAACAAGTAGTAAAACTATGGTTAAGAAAGTTCTTCATAAATATTGTGTTAAACGCCTAAAAAGTGTAGTCTTCTATTTTATGTAAAAGATGAATGATACATTTATAAACATATTAGAAAACTGTAGTGGTGATAAAAAGTTACATGTCATGTTTACATATGCTTCTAAGGTACAAAAACCACCATTTATGCAGAATTTTTCCAATTCTTTTTTAATGTATGTATTCCTTGTATTCTTTGTATCTCCTCTGACAATTTATTGAATAAGTAAGAAGCTGCAAAACTGTGTTTATCTTATGCAGTTCAATCCTGTAAGCCTCTACAAGAGGCCAAGAGAGCAGCCAACTGTGAAAATAACAGTCAGTCCTCAATCAGTTGATGATGGTGGCTGGTCTTTCCCAAAAACTCCCATTTTTAATATTTGGCATGAGTGAAGTATTAAGTTTAAATTTATGACTAATTTTAAGAAGTCTTTTATTAATGGCATTATTTGTTGTTTTATAATGGTTATAATAGTCTTTCAATTGTGCTTAAATGGGTTCTATGTTTTTGTGCATCGAGCATAACTTTTTATTATTAGAAACCTTTTTTTACTTTAACTGAACAAGCTATATCTAAATAGCAGATATGTGGTTTAGAGCCAATGGCTTTTTGTTGAACAAAAGGAAGACTCAGCATCTATTACTTAGTTTAAGAGATATGAAAGAATTAAATATTTCTAAAGAAGGAAAATATGTAAGTATAGCATCAACAATAAACTTTCAAGGGAGCTTCATGTTACCTACTTTGGTACTAAGCTCTCAAGAGTAATATTTCTTGCAAAAACCTAAAATACTGTTGCCCACACCTGCCACATATATCAGAATACCTATTTTGCTTTCTTTCACAACATTATTGCACACAGTATCCTACTTTGAGGTAACAGCAGTGATGCATGTCTTATTATATCTTTATAACTGTATTACAACATTGTCGTCGTCATCATCATCATCATCATCATCATCATCATCATCATCATCATCATCATCATCATCATCATCATCATTGGGGTAGCTCACTACACAATAAAATACTTCCCATTTTTTATTTACATCCCTCTCATTGTAAACTTCAGACTGTATTTCACTTTTTAACAGGTTATATAGTCAATTAATGTTTACATTATTATGATCCCTAGATTCTATGAAATGTTCTGAAGTTTTGGGATTTTAAATTAAAGTTCAGTTTCAATAGCATGATGATCTGATAAGTGATTATGTACTACTTTAGTTTGAAAATTATTAGGAGATAGGTTTGCTATGATGTGATCCATTATTGTGGCCTATGTTTCAGTTTCTATAGTGGATTGGTTGACTGGTAAGTGTAGTAAAGGTTTGCTATGATGTGATCCATTATTGTGGCCTATGTTTCAGTTTCTATAGTGGATTGGTTGATTGGTAAGTGTAGTAACTAAGTATTTGTGATACCTGGAAGTTCCTTAAAATCATAAATATTTCATTTTTTATTTATATTTAAGTCTGTCATTAGTATTGTCATATCGGCGTTCATGTGGCCTGCGGAGAGATTGCTGTCTGTTTTGGAGGGAAGGAGTTGATTGGGACAATTTTGCCGCCATCGTGAAGAAGAGGTAGTAGGAGAATCGTTTCGTTGCTGATTGGTCGGAAGGAGGGCAGTGGCAGGCCTTCGAGGCCAGTCACAAGGTGACTTCATAAGGCCGAGACGTAACTGGGTCGCTACTACGCAAAAGATCTTTCTCAACCGTGTTCCCAGAAGAATCAATTTTCCATAGGACACGTCAATGCAAGAGTTGAAATGAGAGATAGGCGGTCATTCAGTCAGTAGTGAGTTGTCCAGCGTCAGAGTAGTGGCGAGAGCAGCGTGGAGCTTCGAGCTGAGTGTGGTACATTCCAAGCTCCGCAATAGGGGTCGGTAGGCAATGGCACGGGCCGGAGGCAGTTCACGGCAGAGCGGCTCTGTGTAAGCGATCGCCGAGGTGTGGAAACGGTCATTCAACGAGTAGTGAGTTGTCCAGCGTCAGAGTAGTAGTGAGAGCAGTGTGGTGCTTCGAGCTGTTTGTGGTACATTCCAAGCTCCGCAGTAGGCGTCGGTAAGCCGTGGAAGGGGCCGGAGACAGTTCACGGGTCAGTAAGAGCGGCTCTGGGTGAGCGATCGCCGAGCTGTGGAACCGACAGCGAAGCAGTTTACATATGAATATCGAAGTTGTGTTCGGAATTGTGTAGATCCGTATTAGAGGTGTACTTGTCCGTAGATCAGAAATGGCAGCACAAAAGTTATATACTACAGAGACTGAAAGGAACATTATAAAGACGTTTCGAAGTGCTGCATTTGTAAAGGAAAGGCTAATTGTACTTCAATTGAGCTGACAATTTTTGGTGAAAATAAAGAAGTTGGAAGGTGAAATTTTTGTCGTCTTTTCTCACAGTGTTATATCCTACCAAGCTGTTAAAACCCGGAAGAAATCGGTAAAGTTACTCCTTATGGATGTGTAGCAGGCAAGTATTACTATTTTCTCTAAAGGTGTAGTTCTGCATCTACTATCTCTCAGACTTTTTCGACGCTTTTTTTTTTAAGTCGATTTATTGGTTTAACAGAGCTGATACTATTGCTAGCAAGGAGTGCTGTTCTTCCTGTTTTGTAGTTATTCCTACAGAAATGTTTTAGCAAACTGGACCCTTCGATATGGCAGTGACTGATTTCATTTTCATTTAAACCATGTTCACTTAAGGCTATTTACATTAGGGCATTTTTCATACTTAAAAATGGTGACGTGTATTTTGTTACACATGTACTGTATATTTTGATGTATATGATTCTGTTTGGTGCTTTGAAGTTTGATTTTGGTAACTGAATCAACAGTAACTCAGTTATATACGTTTCCCAGGATATCTGCATTATCAGGCATGTTAGTAATGTGAGAGCCAAATACCTCCAAACTGGTTGTACGTTTTTCCACTTGGTGTGTGGAAACAACTCACTGCTGCAGTGCACAGGCTCATGCTGCTGACGTGTATTTACTCTGCAGTATGAAGTGCCTTAGTGAGTCGAAGGTGAAGGTGTGTTGATTTATTAACTTGACCTGTACTAAGCCGCAAAGCGTATTATAACTTACTAGAAGTTTTCTACTGCATAGGGTGCATTTATTTAATATTCGTATGTACTAGGTCAGTTTAAAAAGTATCGAATTTTGTGAGGGTTTTTTTTTTTCCAAAAAGTATTTACTTATTCATTAATATCTATTTTTCCGCTTCAAAGTAATCCCCACCAAATATTATACACTTGTGCCAACATTTTTTCGAATCCTCGAAGCACTTTTTAAAAAATCTCCTTTTTTTGTGACCTTGTTCAGTTCCACCGATGCCGTATTTATCTCCTCAATCGTAACGTAGCGTCGTCCTTTCGCGGGTCTCTTCAGTTTTGGGACAAAGAAAGTTACAAGGGGGGCCAGGTTTGGGAAGTACGGTGGCTTCGGCATCATAAGTGTTGTTTTTGGCAAAATATTAGCGCACAAGCAACGATGTGTGAGCAGGGGTGTAATAGTGCAAAAGCCAATATTTGTTCTTCCACAGGTTCGGGTTTTTCTGGCGGATTGCTTCGCTCAAATTGCGCATAACTTGCAGGTGAGTGAGTGAGTGTAGTGTTTAAGGGCCCGTCGACAACAAGGTCATTTGGGCCTAACTTGCAGGTAATATTCCTTATTGACCGTTTTACCCTGTGGTAAGAACTCATGATGCACCACGCCCCTGCAATCGAAGAAAACTGTAAGCAAACCCTTCACATTCGACCGAATTTGGCGCGCTTTTTTCGGTCTTGGCTCATGTGGCAGCATACATTGGTATAACTGAGCTTTAGTTTCCACGTCATAACCATAAACTCATGATTCATCACCAGTTATGACCTTGTGCAAATTTTGTTCGTCATCGACAAAGTTCAACAGCTCCTTAGCAACATTAATGCGATGGTGTTTCTGGTCGAACTTGAGCAACTTTGGTACGAATCTTGCGGCGACCCCTCTCATGCCCAAATCATTGGCAAAAATCAAATAGTATGAGCCAGTCGAAATGTTCAGGTCCTCAGCAACTTCTCTAACGGTGATTCGACGATAGGCCAGTACTATTTTGTTCACTTCTTCAATGTTTTCGTCTGTTGACGAGCTTGGACGTCCGGGAGGCTCTTCGTCGGTCGCATCTCGATACTCCGAGAACCTTTTGTACCACAGATAAGCGCTACTTTGATCCAAGGTAGCTTCACCATGTGCCGCAGTCAGCATGGATGGATATGTGTGTATGCAAAATCATTGTTATTGGCTCTGAGAAATCCAATATTCTTCATGAAGTACCACTTCGAGGCAGAAAAAAAAAAAGATGTGATGCACCATCAGTGGAGAAAGAGTGTTTTTTTTTTCCAACAGTTGACATCCATACATATGTGAAAACAATTTTGCCCGCTTTTTTGGAGTACATACAGGGAGCTTGATGTCTTTTTTCAACAAGACTGCGACAGCTCATATGAGAACAATTAAAAGTATTTCAGTACAAAATTATTAGATGAAATTTGTGACCCCTTGGTCCTTCAAACTATTCTCTTGCGATTTCTATCTCTGGTATAAGACAAATCCACACATCCTGGAGGAACTAAAATATCCACCAGGAAATTGCCAGCACTTCACACATGAATTACGGCGAGTGATGGAAAATTTCCTTAAAAGATTCCAAAAATATATGGGCAGCGACGGCGGCTAGTTCTAACACCTCCTTTCATATAGTGGTAGGTAAAGTCGTTAAAAATGTATGTATGGTTTCTTTCATCCCCACCTTTCTATGATGGCAGTAGGTAGTTTGTGACGAGTGCCGAGGACGTGAAGAGGAAAGGTGCTGCACAACCAGTTCGTAGTTGTGGTTTTTTTTTACTCTAACTGTATTATATCACAGAACAATACTAGGAATAGACTCTAGCGTCCTCTTATTAGCTACGATATCTTGAATTTGTTTACAAGTCAACTCTTACCTTACCAGTTTAAGTGCAACCCATTACTAGTGTACAACTATCTGTCAGTATGATTTACCTTAAATATATTGTTCGTAAATTTAGTATATATACCATTATTCATATTACTTTTTTCTACTTCTTCCTGAATGAGTTTATTCAACATACAAGTAATACCTCCTTGGGATGTCTACCATTATTACATTTGTATTACGCCCCTAAACAATGTTCTCTTTAAATTTTTGCTAGGATACCACCACCATTTCTTTCGAATGTGGATTGTTCTTCCCATTATAACCATAGAGCCTTTTGAGTTTGGGTTGCTACACATAACGCCGTATCCTTCGCTACAACTTCCAAAGTAACATTTGCTTTCACCAGTGTTTCCACTTGAGAATCTTGAAATGGCAATCCAAGGAGTATCCCAAGCATTTGTATCTTTGGTATCCGTCTTGTTGGTTGCCTGTTGCTGTAGATTTTCTTTACATTCATCCTGAGTGTTTGCGTTTTCTTCTTAGTGTATACTTATGCAGGTAAGATGACTGGATATTTCAAATTTTAAATGAAACTTATCCTCTTTGGAATGGTTCCTCGCTGTACATCGTGGTTTTGTCTAGTGCTGGTTTCCATCTTCATTTTCTCCCTAGCTTCTATAGATTTCTTCATAACAATTCGATAATAGTTGAAGAGATGCAATGCTTTCTGCGTGTTCTTTTGTTCCTGAATCTGCTTCCGCCACTAGTGTTTTGTCCAAGTGTGAAGGGATTTTCTTATCTCTGTAGATTTTGTCTGATACAACAGTTATGTAATTACTGTAGTTCTGTTTGCTGCATATTTCTTTTTTTTATGCCAGCATCCTCTTAGTTACTCGTACTATGTATACTAAGGTTATGTAGCTTCGATTTATAGTGATCAAAATGTGACATCTTATTTAGTCTGTTCTTTGAGCTATATCACACCTTATATTACAAGAAAGATGTTTATTACACTAGAAAGCCTATCTGATAAGATGAAGATTGTGAATGTTCAGTAAACCACAGGATTTGTTTTTGGATAAAAAGGTAATAAGAATAATAGCTTATATAAAACCATCCACTCATTGTAAACCACTATTTAAAACTTTTGAAGTATTGCCATTTGCCTGTGAATATATTCGAGCTGTACTTTTAATTGTAGTCAATAGCCCAGATGTCTGCATAAGAAATTCAGCTATATACATCAAACCAGAGACCGGCAGGACTTGCTAGGGCAAGAATAAATTACAGGTATTTCGAAAATGCAAGATAAGATACAGCTATATTATTATAGTAACCATCCGTTAGGCGCGTGCCTTGGCAGAACACCGTTGATCGCGTGGAGCCTGGGAGGCCCGCACTATATTTATGGGATTATATGCTTGTATTTTTCAGTTTTCGTTCCTCCAATTTTTGGCTTTATTTAGGTTAAACATACATGACCTTTACTAGTATAGTTATTAAATACATCAGCGAAAATATAATACGAATGGAGTGCACATTATAGTTTGTATTATGTATACGTAAAGAGAGTACCCCATTCTTTTAAAATTCATCTTGTCATTGGAAATGTTATTATTCCGTCATCAGCTATTTCTTCTGTTTTCCCCGACTAAGTTGTTATCGCAAATAATTTTGGCACGTTTTCTCAAACAGAAAGCAGTGTTGCATTTCCCACTTGCATATTTAGTTTTGCTGTTCTTTTTGTCTTTACGGAGGATTCATATCGTTTCTTTTTTAATAATTCTGGTGCATTTGGCAGCTCATCTGCTGTTGGTTGTTCCGTTTGTTATTTCTTTAGAAGCTCTTTCAGATCATTGGGTAGCTTTGATGCTGCTGCTCTTCTCTGTAGCTGTTGCTACAGCTGTTGCACTTTCAAGTATTTCTGTTTTGTGGAAAATTCGTTTCTGTTTCGAAGGAAAATAATCCTAGAATTAATACCTGCACTAATCAGAATATGGTTAAAAATTACCATAGGCCACCTTCATGTTCTGGCTATTTATCTATTACATTTATCTATTTAGCTATAACATTTTATCAACTGCAGATTTATTGTGTGTTTAAAATGGGAAGTGTCCTCGCTTGTAACGAATCAGATGCGTTAGCGCATTCAATGTTACCACCTCGTTATCCCCATTCGTTTTATATTTCCCTCTCGCACACTTACGAGTGTTCTTGGCGCTAGACGTAAGGGAACGCAAACTGATTTTCCAAAGTTTTATAGTAATGCAGTTGTTGAAATCACAATTGCAACATGGATATTTCTATATTGCGCAAATTTTGTAAATATTCAGTTTAAAATTAATTATAATTTATGAATGGCTTATTTTTCTAATTCAACGAAAATACCAAAGGTGCATCCGTATAGCTGTGAATCTTAGTTACGTTAAGAGATAATTCGTCATTGTAATTGTCATTGTCTTCATAGTCTGAGTACTGCAAATTTATGATAGGTTCCAAAATCTCGTTACGTTCTATTTCTTTCCAAAAGTCGTCTTCTTGTAGTTTATCTGATGTCTCGCGCAGTTTTCCCAGTCTTGTCAATTTCTTCGTGCCCGCCTCGGTACCTTGGTGGTAGAGTGTCTGCCTCACGTTCAAGAGGTTCCGAGTTCGAATCTCGGTCAGAGTGAATTACCTGGATAAGGTTTTTCCGGGTTTTTCCCTTATCCTGAAAGACGAATGTCAGGTAGCTCTAAGTTCCATGGACCCCGGACTCATTTGAGCATCATTTCACCAATTTCATTCATCGTCCGGTATGACTTAACGTTGGAGGGCGTAAATTAAAAAAAAAATCTTCGTGAATAAGTCGTTCAACGTAAGTCAGTTTAAAAATATTATTTCTGTTTACAACATAATTTGAGCCAACATTAACTCAATTAGAGTGTTCTGGCAGAAGTAAGGGGGAATGTGGATCGTGTCTCATTGATCTAGCTGATACAATTTTTCATGGAAGAGTAACTTAATAATACTGCTCTGAACTCTCTAGAGTAAATAGAGGTTACGAACCATTCATAAACAAAGATATGTGACCAGACACGTTCTGCCAGACCAGCAGTAGGTGCATTGTTTGCCCTCGTCGAATTTAACAAACACTTTGGCTTATTCAAAGTACATATTTCTTTTATCACGTCATTCCAAATGTTTACGTTTCAGCTCTGAGTAATTTCAAATATACGTTCACGCATACATGCCAACCACATGCCAACATTACAGTACTTACGTCGCAATGCATTGATATAATGGTATCTACTTTATTTATTTGTATTTGGAAAAGTATTTGAGCTAAAAATATGGAGTTTTTACGGTAATGTTAAATACATTGCTATCTCCTTCCTCATGGATCAGTTTTTGCAAACAGTAAATTTGTTTCTTAGCGCGAATAGTATTTATTAGAGACTGATTAGTTTGACGCTCGTCACACACACCACATAGGGGGAATGCAATACGACAAAACCGCAGGACTCCGATTGGTTGCTCACCTAGTAGTACTCAAGGACAAACATCCCATTTGAAACACATAATAGTATCGTAAGACATGATTATTTGAGGCTTTTTTTTTTCGAAAACTTCTGACAGTTGTTCCAACGAAACATGTACACTTGTGATCAAAACTACTGTTTTACCCTTTTTGGAAAATATGAAACAAGTGTTTCGTTTCTTGTGAAGCCAAATACGCCTTCGTATTGATTGCGACCTTTTGGAGAAGTAAAATTACAGGGCAAATCCTTCTTGTTCTTGTCTATTGTACCAAGGAAAGAAAGTTCACCAGGGATACACTAATGAACCAGTATCTGCTATAACATTTCTGCCAGTGCCAGATTGGTTCAGTTGGTCTTAGTATACAGGCTCTGTGGAATTATTTTGCAAATGTGGTCCGTCCGGCTACTGTCCAGGATAAATGTCCATTATAGTGGAGTAAAACATTTTGCATCACTCGAACATAAGAATTTTATATCATACTTGTTTGTCTTAGATGGTATATATTGTGTAAAACCACATTGGTCACAAAATGCAGGCAATTGCTCGTCGACGGTGACGTTTTTTTACAAAGAAAATAATACGAATGTCGGGTAACTCTAAGCTCTATGGACCTTGGGTTAATCTCAGCGTCATTTCACCCATTCCATTCATCGTCCGATATGACTTAACGTTGGAGGACATAAAATTACAAAGATGAAGAAAGAGAATAATGCTTCTTACATTTATTTACAAACATTGTAAACATTTCTCTAACATCAGTCAATTTGTCCAATAGCAATGAATATCATTTGTATTCACGACGAAGCACTGGTGGTTCCTTCCACTGGCAAAGCAATACGAGTATTCCACCACTTACTTCGAAGAAAAACATGTCATCAACATATAAAGGGAGTAGGCGCAAGGGGCCCACTAGACCTGTACGACATCTAGCTGCTGATTCGTCATTCTTGTAGCAACAATAATAAAGAGAAGAAGTTGTCACCGCAGCAAACATTCGAGTATGGTGTAATGTTAGATGTCAAAGACAGACAATTACGTAGGTGCGCTCAATCGTAAAATGCAACATTTAAGTAAGTTAGGAGCCTCCAGAACCTACGTGACTAACGGAGGGTTAAACATATTATATATTTATTATATTTTTATCTTGCAGCTACCTAGATTTTCATTTTTTCTTCAATGGCAAATTATTTATTTTTACCATATACTTACGATACAAATGAACTGAAAACCAATTTTACTCCTAAAATTAATGTAGTTTGTAAATATTTTAGTTATGATGGTACGAGGGTAGTCCAGAAAATAAAGCACCACGTATTTTTTAAACTGCTATTTGCTGAACACAGTGAAAGTTACACACAAGAATGATGTTTCTTCTATATCTATTTTTCCAAGTACCTTCGTCCCGCTATATGTGTCTCACATGCACGTGTATTCCGTGCCGGTACCACTCCTTATTCGGTTACGAAACCATTTCTGCACTGTACGAATCAGCTTTTCATCATCAAAATGGCTTCCTCCTCAGCTTCAAAAGTATCAAAAACTCGGAAGAAGTGTTACTCCGAGATCTGAGAGAAATATGAGAGATTTTCGGCACACCGTATGACAGCGCGGAACCCATCGTGCACAGACTTATGAGTAATTAAGAGTTCGAACGATTGCATACACACTTCCTTTACTGATGGCTTCAGCGCCAACTTCTGAGTCGTTATGTGTTTGCTCCTCGCGAATGATCACATCAGCAAGCGGCTTCTCCCCCCAGGGGCCTACTTCGGTAGGTTCGGGTTTGGCGCACCCGGGGTCCCGAGCCAACAGTCTCCCTCGTGTGGGCTCCTGTTCGTGGTTGAGGGAGACGGTCAGCAGGCCCACCCACGTGTAGGCCGTGCGTGGAGACCCGTGTCGGTGGAAAAGTTTGTCCTGGTGGTTGAGGGATGCGTATCTGAGCTGGTAACAGTGTTCTTCTGAATTCGGGGAGGGTGCGCATTTCTAATACACTACTTTGGCTTCTGCTTCACCTAAACGGGAGGTTAAGGAATAACCCACTCCTAATCAATCGGTCAGGACTAGGTATTGTACCGAACTCCCGGGTGAGTGGGACGGCGAGCTCACTATATCCCCTGGGTAGCCCTGTCATCCCAGTGGGATGACCCCTTGTTGGGCTCCCGGTGGGTGGGGAGCACTTGGAGATGAATTCTAACCAATTTACTATGGCAAAATTTAATCATAATAACAAAAATTTTAACAAAAGTGGAAAAGAAGTAGTCGAGTTTTGTGGTCCTCGCTACTTAGTTATTTATAGAACTGAGGAAGGCCGGAAGTTTAGTACCGTGAATCCGTTCGTTATTCAGAAGGGCTTAGATAGTATTGCTGGTTCTGTGAAGGCATGTACTAGACCTCGCAATGGCACGCTACTGGTCGAAGCAGTTTCTTCGACACAGGCTGCTAAAATCTTGAAAGCAAATAAGCTTGCGACCTATCCGGTGCACGTTGAATTGCACAGTACTCTGAACTTCTCGCGTGGTGTTGTAAACACCAGGGCATTGGATGGTATGTCCAATGAGGAGATTCAGGAAAACTTGGCGGAACAATGTGTGACAAGTGTATATCGAGTTCACCGCAAAGAACGACGTGAACTAGTGCCCACTCGTACCCTGTTTCTTACCTTTGATAGGGTATAACTCCCGAAAAGGATTAAGGCAGGCTATGAAGCTATTGGAGTGAGGCAGTATATACCGAATCCACTGAGGTGTTATGAATGCCAGCGCTTTGGCCACACAAGTGATTCTTGTAATGGAGTTGCCACTTGCATTGACTGCGGGGAAGTCAAGCATGACAATGCATGCACTTCACCCGCAAAGTGTGTTAACTGCAGTGGTAATCACTCAGCAAACTCCAGAGATTATCCTCGTATTATGGAGGAGAAGGCGATCCAAGAGATCCGGGTAAGAGAGAGGGTGTCCTTCGTGAAAGCCCGGAAACTCTTGCAAATTCGTCAGCCTTCTACACCTAGGACTGTTAATTATAGTGCAGTTGCAGATAAGCCGGTACCTAGACGTGAAATCGCAACACAAACCAGCGAAATAAACGGGGAAGTAATATCTGAAAGAACAATTACACCAAGATCTTAGCCGAAGCCACAAATACCAGCACGAACAACAGTGAGTACCCCGACCATGTCCAGTCCTAAGAAGGATTCAGCCAAGTCACCGTCGAAAGCATCCACTTAAAGAACATGTGAACCGGTAATATACAATGTATCGCCAAGGAAATTTAAGACCTCTTATGACAGAACGGACTTCCTCAAGAAAAATAGTAAGACCAGTGAAAGGAGAGCTAGCCAGCGAAAAAGTCCGAGAACATCTCCGTCCACAACATCTGAGGACTCATCTGGAGAGGACGCCGATCGGTGACTTTCATCTTCGCCGGTCGCAGTTTCCGATCCTGTCGAGAGACTGGATTCGAATTCACCAGTGCGTAAGCCGTCCTCTTCCATTGACGATGTGGAGTGGGTGGATCCGGTCCTCACTGCCCAAACGACAGTGAGGAAAAGGCAGGAAATACCTACTGAAAGCTCTAGCCCTGTCCCAAAGAAACGCAACAAATTGGTTCGACCACCTCTGGGCAGGTAGCTCTTGTCATGGCAATTTTTTATTGAAATAGTTTTTATGGCTTTTAGTTTTGTATGGCAAATTATAGCTTTTCTATTGTTTATTGTTATTTATATTTTAGTAATTTTGTTTTGATATGCTTTTTTAAATTTTGACTAATTTATATCTGGCTATTGCCATGAATCAGTTTCTGTGAGCGCGCTTATATCCATATCGTCACATCCCAAGCGACTTCTTGTCAAGTATGGCAGTCGTGGATGGCCAACTAGAACGCTGCAAATCTTACAGCTCTGCTCAGCTGCCTTCTACTTGCGGGGGAATGGAATGGCGGATTCGGCAGCCAAGACGACTATCATGAAACCCAGGGTTCGAATACCATCTGTGACATTGGAAGATTTTAGGGCCGTATTGCGGAGAGCTGTGCAAACCTGCTGGCAGAAAGAGTGGTCTGCTCTCCGCAATAATAAACTTAGATCTGTGTAAGAACTTCCGATTCCCTGGGTTACCTCCTGTCGGTCATCTCGTCGCGAGGAGGTGAGTTTGGCTCGGTTGCGTATTGGGCACTTTTTTACTCATAGTTTTCTTTTTAAAAGGGAGCCTTCTCCACTGTGTCCGTTTTGTAATGAACGACACGTGTTGCTAGAGTTTTTCACCTAGCAGACCTTAGGACGTCTCTACAGCTGCCGGACAGCTTTGCAGAAATGCTAGCGGATGATAACGCAGTAGTGGAGAAGGTTTTTAGATTCTTTTCGAGTTTAGGATTTAGCGAATAGAATTAATGGCTGTTTAGATTTATATTTCTTTTGTTTTTATAGTTTTTTCGTGTATGTATTATTTGTAAGTGTATTTACATATTTATAGTGTTTTAGAGAAATTTATATCTTGCTTTTGTCATGACAGTTTGTTTTAAAAAAGGGCGCTGATAACCTCTGCAGTTGAGCGCCCTTATACTCATCATCATCATAATCATCATCATCATCATCATCAGCCGCCTTCTAAGAGTCTCATTCTTTGTGTCCAGAGACTAACAGTAATGCTATCGACTGAAGATTTCCCATAAACTGTACGTAAACGTTTGTGAATATTCCCAATAGTTTCTTTGTCGCAATTAGAAATTTCTGCAGTCCTTTTTCTCATTTGGTTGAAAAGAATAAGCAGTTCTTGTGAAGGAGTAAAATCTTCTCTTCCTGTTCAAAGAATTCCCTATAAGAACAAACTCTCTAGCTTGGCTGTGCAATGGAACACCCGGACCGTAGGCTGGTCTTTGTCTTGGACCATGAATCGTTGGTCTACCTCTAATCCTACTCTCATTGTAAGTCTTGCTTCCATAATGGCGTATTTTAATTGTGTTTTAACAAAGTATACTAACAACACTCAAGGAACTGAACGATCAAGAACACACTATTTTCCGCAGACAGCGATAACTGAGCTGAGGAACAGGTGATTAAATGTAACCAGCGTGGCAACCTTTGTTTACGTTTCCATAGCAAAGACTTTCCCCACTTACCCTCTACCTCCCTTGTTTGATATCTGTCATATAACTTTTAAAAATCATACTAGTTTGGCAGTAATAAATTTTGTTGAAAATATCCATGACAAGCTGGACAGAAGAAAAGTTGAGAAGCGACTAATTTTTATTCTAACCAAAGTTTTCGACGTGGTGGATCATGATATTTTGCTAAATAAGCTGCATAAATATGATGTAAGGAGGCTGCATTTCAAATGGTTTAAGTCATACTCTGAATGAGAGAGTAGTTAGTTGAGATAAATTTTATAGAAAAAGTCCAAAAAAGAAGCTCACAAGGAACTATCACAAACAAGCCGGTAGTACCAGGGGTCCCACAAGGATCTATTGTAGGCCCTCTGCTGATCTTGCGTTATGCCATTGTCTCTCCGAACAATTTGGAAGCTAAAATCACAATATTTGCGGATGAAATAAGTATTTTCAATACAGAAATGGATGATGAGAGCCTCAAAGAACGTTTAACATCAGCTGTGGAAACAGTACTAAACTGGTTTAAAGTTAATTGGTTGCTTTTATTAAAGAGAAAATAATGCCACTCAATTTCCAGCACATGGCTTGCAGGAAATAGGGAAATCCTTGCATCCCAATCGGTCGGTACATTATGAACATGGAATTAAATTCCTAGGTTTATGTGTAGACAAGAATTTAAGCTGGGGCATATATATATATATATATATATATATATATATATATATATATATATATATATATATATATATATATATTGAAAAGTTAGGACTGAAGCTGAGCCGAGCTTGTTTTGTTCTACGGCAGCTGAGAACTCTAGAAACATTTAAGATGGTCAAGAGTATGATAAGAGATTGTATGCCACGTTTTCCTATTAGAATACCTTATTTGAGTTTGTTTCTTTTGTTCGTTTCTTTTTCACGTTCGTTGCAATCATAACCCGCTATCAATCGGTCCACATTTCTTTGTTGCATGATTACTGTGGTTCTTATGAATGGCAACACTTTCCTATGTGCTTTATCTCGTTTGTTAAACTGGGAATCGAGTTGAGGATATCATGTTCGTCCTATTATATAGGTTTAATTTCACTCTGCTTATTTGACTGAAAACCCTCTCCATTTTTTTTTCGCTATTCAGAACGGAAGATTTAACACCATAATTGCAACATTCAACTGCTCTTGAAAGGAATTCATACCCTTAGAAGCTCCTACAAGGTTCAGCCCCAAAATCCATCGTATTACTAGTGTTACGCTATTTTATGAAATTATTATTCTGTCACTGACCAACGATGGATTCAGCTACATCAGGCTTAGTATATCCAAACACGGAAAGCACTATGTTTTGAGCCTAATGAATGGAAACTGCTTTATTGTTTTTCAAAATATTCTCCTTTACGACGAACACATTTTTTCATACTTTTGAACCATTTGTCAAAGCATTTATTCCAGTTTTCTTGAGATACCTACAAAGCACGGCATTTGAAGGCATCAACGACTTCTTCTACCGACGAAAATCGTCCTCGCAAATTATTCTTGATCCTCGGCAAGAAAAAGGAGTCATTGGGTGCCAAATAAGGACTGTATGGCGGATGACCCATCTATTCTATTTTTGAGCCTTCAAATACTCTGTTGTTAGAGACGTGTGAGCGTGCGCATTGTCTTGATGAAGAACGATCCTACGGTTCTGGTTGGTTTACCTTAGTTTGCCGAAGACTTCCGGCCAACAAATGGTTATGTACCATTTGGCATTGACATTTTACGTTCCTCTAAATGCACTGTTGCCACATGGCCAGTTTTGTTGTAGAAGCAGGTGACCATTTGCTTGGAAGTGCTTCGAGTGCGAACAACTTTTGTTCGATTTGCTTCATCTTTAAATACCATTATAGTCGACTGCTATTTATTTACCATCTTATACGCATATATAATTCATAATCTGTTACAATCTTATGCACACCTTTTGAGGCATCACCATTGTATTTATTGAGAAGTCGTTACAAAATTTTCAGCCATGGTTTTGATAACCAATAGCATCTAAAGTCATGGACATGGAATCGTATGTCTACTTCATTCCTATGACAAGAAATAAAGATACTGATGATAGTAAACCTCCATTTTATAGCAATCTGTCTTTAAGTTATATTTAGAGGGGGTGTCATTCTTTGACATAATGCTCTATACCAAATTCCGTCATTAAATCATTGATCTTAACGCAGAAACATACGTTGCCGTTGACTGTGAAATACTGTGTGTACTGTGTCGAAAGAAAATGTTATTTTAGTCTCTTGCCACGAACGTCTACCGCTGTAGCCTGGGACCAAGTAATTATGACTTTTTTTTACCTAAGTTTCAAATCACAAATGAGATCGTTTAGTTCCTATTGAGAAACAAAATATCTTTCGTCACTTCGTTCAAAGTAGGGTCTTGGGATATTGAGGGTTCACTGTCGCCTACATCATGATTTGAACGTGTTCCATCATATTCTTCAACCCATGTTTTTGGAGGATCAGGCAGCGATAGATCTTCACTATGATGATGTGGCCTTATTGCTTTTGCAACACTAGGCTGACACTCAACGTATTTTTTCTAGAAACACATTTAATCGTTGTATTACAGTCATTTAAATTATAGGATTGTGCTCTCCACACCATAAGCACTGCTTATGCACTGCGACAAAGATTTGCATTTACCGTGTAGCCATTATGATCAGTTTTGCACAATATGCAGCAAACATGCGGGGCAAAATCATCTTGATGTACTAGAGCTTAACCAAAGCATAAGGAATATGCTGTTTTAGTAACACTTATTTTTTCGGTCTGATTTAAAGGTGAATTAGCCACACACACAAAAGTTATTGGGATCATTATTACGTTTCCTACGTTTGCTCTCAACCATATCTGTAACCTTTCTAGGGCACCCCAAATTAACAACATTACAGTTTCACAATTAATTATGAACTGGAAGAAGGATCCAAATTCAAATATAAAATAACACAGATGATAGACCACGTAGCGAGGTACTCAAGATAAGCACATCGGTTTAGTTACTCAGTGAAGTGAAAGATAAATGGAGAGGAGCATGATAAAGCAGCTTTGGCTGTGGAGCTGCATGCTCTAAATCGATAAATGCTTAAGTTAAGAAGTTTCTTCCGGTGTAGAAAACAAGGTAAGAGTTATTTAGGTCTTTATGATAAGTTATGAAGTTCCTTATCAGTAATTTTATCTCAGTTTTAATTTCATTTGGACATACCCATTGAAATACGATTTTTATAGTACACTCTAAACTTAAATTTACTGATAAGTCTTACATGATGGAAAGTCGTTTTCGTTATTTCGAATAATATGCAATTGCTTTACAGGTATACAAATATTATGTATTAATAAAATGGCTATTTTTCTAAATGAATTTAATATGAGTTTATATGTTTAAGTTATGTAGTATCATGCCTCATTTCTGCTAGTTTTCTTTAATAAAATAGTAATATCTCAAAAAGGTTAAGAGATACAGCATTTTAAGGGGCATTTTAATCAGAAAGTCATTTTGCATAAGAATTGGCATATTTTGTTTCCGTTACAAAATCGTATTCCCTATTGTAATACAAGTATAACTTATTCACAGATATGTGTACAAATTTTTACTGTAAAGCGCCTGCGGTGCCTTATGTAGTAAAAGTTGACGTTAAGCTTTACAGATTAATTCTACTGCAAAGCAGTTTTCTGTATATTTGCAATATCAAAGCGAAGTTTCTATTCTTCACACTATGATAATATTTTTGTAACTACATGTTCATTTAAAGGCCACATCGTCTCACAGCTAGGATTTTTAAGGGTTCCTCTCCTTCATTTAAATTTTTGTAAGTGCTCTGTATATTTCTTGGCGGTTAAAACAATGCGAAAAACAGTTCAGTGCAATCTCTCTTCTGTTGCATGAGAGATTGCTAATTGCAACAATGGCAAATATAGCGCATGATGATCAAATGTGGTATGTTTATATCACATTTGAATAAATATACAGGTTATTCCAAAATTAGACCTCCTTAGCCAAACAGAAGGTCAAGGATAATCAAGTTCTGTACCGACTCCTGAAAACCGAGGAAGATCTGTTGGGATGCACTGAGAACAATCCTGCAGCTAGCATTCGCGCTATCGCTCGACAATTGCACCTAAGTCATAGTACTATGGGAAGAATTCCGCAGGAAATGTCGTTGCACCCTTTTGACCTTAAAAACGTCCACACTACGAGACATTGACAATTTTGTCAATGGAATCTGGACAAAAGTGAAGACGATGTACTGTTTGCATCCCATGTCATGTTCAAAGATGAAGCAATTATCACACTTGAGCATTTACATAACTCACGGAATTAACGTTTTTGGCCTTTGAAAATCCCCATGCATCATTTCAGATCACATCAGCTGAGATTTGGCGTTAATGTGTGGGCCAGTATCATGGATAACATTTTAATAGGGCCATACATTTTGCTGGACCAACTCAATTCTTACAATTACAATTACTTATTATTTTTCAACAAGTTTTTCCTGATCTAATGGAAAATTTTCCCCTTCATATCAGAGAGAACATGTGGTTTCAAAATGATGGGGCACCATAATGGTGCTGAAGTTCGTTATCTTACGGCTACATACGGCAATCACTGGATAGGCAGATGTGGATCCATTGCCTGGCCGGCACGCTCCCCTAACCTTACTCCACTTGGCTTCTTTTTGTGAGGCATTTAAAGACATGTTGAACCGAAGAGGACCTTGTGGCGCAGATGTCGAAATCAGACAGGAGTGGTGTCTGCGGGAATACCACATAATATGGCACACCAACGCATTCTTTGGATTAATGGCATTGTTATTGAACGAACAGTGGCTTCAGCTTTGTCGAATTCTAATTCCAGTAAACCTAAGAACGCGTAAAATATGCCTTGCATAGGCACTGAAACAGCGTATATAAACGCCGAGTAATTTTGTAACGGATATACCTGTTGATTCATCTAAATTTAAGCTGTATCCATTTTCACCAACTTCTTGACATACACTTTAAAAAATGCGAAAATAATACATTTACGCTAATTTATCTGCAATTAATTTTGTGTAACTTTTCGCTGAAACTTTTTTTCAAAACAATTCTGGTGGGTGACCACACGAAATAAATGAACTGTGTTCAGCAATTAAAATGCATATGACTGCATACGATGATGTATTAGCATGTATTTGCGACTCGCTTTTAAATGGAAACTGCCTTTTTCTAGAACTTTCGAACAGATCGGTATACATATTTGCAGTGTTTTAACATTTAATGTTTTTAGTTTTGCATTGATTTCGTACCTGCATTAAGTACACCAGTGTGTACTTACAAGAGAATGTAATCACCCTTTGAAGTGAGGATACGATTTCCAAAACTATCTGTAATGTTGCTCGTACAGAGGCACATCGCGCCTGCGAAAAGTGCACTTTTACGTCGACAAACTCGAGTTATTAAGTTTGTAATCAAGAATCAACTTAATTACTACTATATATTGTGTAACAGTACAGTGTATTCTGTAAGACTCCATGTTTTAGCGTTATTTTATTCCTTAGATATTTTATTATAGGAAAGAGCTTCACAATGCAAGTTGTTTCATAAGTGTTACAATACAGGAAGGAATCATGTTCATATACTCCGTAAAGCTCTTACTGATTATTTTTATGTAAGATGCCTATCAATGTCAGCATACGCTGAGATAAGGCTTCTCACAACTTACAATGGAAAATAAGTTTCCCGTGTTGCCCTCACACACCCACAAATATAACTAAGGTTGTATGCAGATACACAGTTCTCCCTATTCCTCTCTGTTCTTGGCGAGAATTTACCTTGTGATTGAAGTTGTTGTACGTGTTCGGCTGGGTACGCTGTTGCCAGATTTACTAGCTGCCCGTTCTGGGATGTGAATAACACTAATGTCCGCGAGATAAAAGTATAAATATATACGACGGCTGTTGAGGTCATTCCTGGACATTTCTTTTTTCACGTTTAAATGGGCGCTTAGGCTGGAGGTTTTGTATGCAGTATACAGTGGCACCTGCGTCCTTTTGCTGGTAGACGGCGCTCATTTTCCGTGCTTCTGCATAGACGTTATTCAAGATGGCGGCAACAGTGTGGATGTCCACATGGAACAGCTCATTGTGATTAAGGTTTTTTGAACGAGGACATAAAAACTGCTGAAATTTACAGAAGTCTTCAGGCTCAGTACGGTAATGAGACACTCAGTCCCAGCAAGACATTTGAATTGTGCAACTGCTTCTAAGATGACCGTATGTCGATTACTGACGATCCTGGTCGTGGTGGATCATAGCCCATGTTAGTCATTCCTGAGAACATTCAGCAAGTGGTGCAGCTGATCCTGTAAAATTCGTCGCAAAAGCTGTCGTGAAATTACAACGGTGTGTAATCTCGTTAGTTACAGTTAATACAGTAATTCATGATTATTTGTTCCGAAAAGTGAGTGCACACTGGGTCCCAAAGCAGCTCTCTGCTCTTGTCACACACAGAAAGGTTGTAGTCTGTAGAAAACTGAAGGACTGCTATGAAAGGAAAGGTCAGAATTTTCTGAATCGTATCATCATATATGACGAAACACGGGTTCACCATTTCACCACAGAATCCAAAAGAGCATCGATGCAGTGGAAGCTTAAGGACTCACCACCTCCTAGGAAATTTCGAACAGTTGCATCTGCCGGTAAAATGATAGCAAGTGTATTCTGGGATAAGCAGGGCTTATTCACGTTGAACTTTTACCCCCACGCTGTCACTGTCAACAGTATTACCGTTCTGTTCTGCGTGATGTGCATAAGAGTTTACGGAAGAAACGTCCGGGTTTGATCACAAAGGGTGTTCTTTTTAGCAAGACAATGCACATTCCAAACAATCATGGAACTCGGCTGGGATATCTTGCCACAACCCACAATCCTGACTTAGCGCCAAGTGATTTCCACATGTTTGGCCTCCTGAAGGAATTCCTTGGAGGAAAACATTTTAACACATGAATTGAAGCACTTTCTATGCACCATTTCAGGCGTTAGTCAAACGCTGGGATACTTGTATAACTGTAGCTGGAGATGATGTAGAAAAATAAATCCACTTTCCACGCTTTGCAATTTGTTCTTCTATTTTTTTTACACGAAGTCCCGGATTGACGTGGATGATCCTCGTAATAAACACTTATGCCCAATTTCAGCAACAAATGTTAAGACTTAACACGAGTTTAGCAATAGTTAAAACAAAAATTGCATTTCACTAACAAGTGTTAGTGTTATAATCTCATGTTAAACTAACAAGCGGAATTCCTAATGTTAAGTCCTTAACAATTGTAAATAGTCAAGATGACGAGCATGAACTCAGCTGTTGTTGTCGATTTGCTATATTTAAGACCGTCTAAATGGCATTCATAACAGAGTATGGCCTATGAGGAGAAATGATTTTGAGGAACTATCCGAAGAAAATTGTTTTACGGAGGTATAGACTGTCGAAACATGTTGTTATGAAGGTTACTGCGGAAGTACAAGAGAGGTTAGAACATGCATCGAAAGGAATATGGCGATCTCGCTTTTGCTTCAAGTATCAATAACCTTGCGATTTTATAATTCACTGAATTATGTGGATAATACATTGGCCACCTCCCGCCTTGAAACGTTCAAGTCACTTGCCCTTCTTCGCTCCTCATTTTAATTTACGTAATACTGAGTTAGAACATGCATCGAAAGGAATATGACAATCTCGCCTTAGCTTCAAGTATTAGTAAACTTGCGACTTTATAATTCACTAAATTATGTGGATAATACACTGTCCACCTGCCGTCTTGAAACGTTCAAGTCACTTGTCCTTCTTCGCACCTCGTTTTAAATTTACGTAATAATGAATTAGAGTATACATCGAAAGGAATATGCCGATCTCGCCTTTGCTTCGAGTATTAATAACTTTGCGATTTTATAATGCAATGAATTATGTGGATAATACATTGCTCACCTCCCGTCTTGAAACGTTTAAGGCACTTGTTATTCGCACCTCGTTTTAAATTTACGTAATACTGAAGATGTTTGGTGCTTGTAATAGTGACACATGCATTTGAATAAATTCGTTTCCAATATTTTCCCAGCGACATCTTTCTCTTTTACATTCACTGCATCCGTCCTCTTATTTTCCACGATATCCTTACACTTCGTCATCATTTCAATTAACAATTCTTTCTCCGTGGGTGAGAAATTTGTCTCACGGTTTTATTTATGATTTTGTTCATCCGCCATTTGTGCAGACGAAAATGAATCCAAAAGCGCGTCAGAGTACGTTCAGAAAATCATCCATAGCCTTCTATAACTGTGATATTTACAAGGATCTTGGGTTAACACAGGTTTGTTAACATTTTAAGAAAACAGGTTGGTGACATGCAAGAAATTTAACATTCGTTTTAGCGCTGTGACAATTGTTACGTTACATTTGTTAAAGTCGATTTTAACATCTGTTGGTGAAATCGGGCATTAGAATTATTAAATCATTGTGATATCAATGTATAGCACTATTCATTTGACTTTGTTTGCGGCGAAGAATTAGATCCGTACATGCATGTGAAAACAATGATAAATTTCCCCGGGAACATGGCTGTTATAATGTGGATGACGTCATGTTTCTGACGACAATGCATTCTTACTACATATTTATTATTGATATTACATTGATTACCTTTAAATTTTTTAATTTCAAAAAGAGAATATGTTTTAATTTGGTTTTAATTTACTTAAGTAGTTTAAATTAAAATTATGATTTGTACCTGACTGTTCTGCGACGTTACGAGCCCCTGCAAGCCCCAGCGCACCTCCTAACTGTCAATCACAACATTTCTCATCGACAGTGCAACATTATTGACAAACCATTATAAAGGTACACAATATAGACTATGTGCATTAATTTGAAAACAATTTACTAAAATGTTTCTTAACACGTCCAAGAGATCCACCCAAAATTAAATTATAGTAGTTGTTGTGCACAGACCTCACACAGACTGTTGTGTTTCAACTCAACTCCATGCTGGCGGGCTGTTTGGAACAGCCCGAAGGGTGGTCAAATCGTGTACCTGCTCTGGGAAGAGCTTAACCACGTAGTGGCGGGATGTGGATGTTGCAGAATGACGGGTGTATTTTAAGTGGGGTTAGTGTAGGGAGGTAGCTTGTTGCTCCTCAGGGAATGATGAACCGGGTGCCAGGACAGCGAGCACCGCTGGTGGGTTAGTTAATAGAAGGTATGTATAATTTTGAATATTCCATAATAAAAATGTTGGATTAGCTGAAATTTAATTTAGGCTGGAATGGAGATCATGTGGTTACCGGTAGTGACCGCAAGACATGCGGGGTAACCGGTATCGCTTTAAGCGACGCTCACGAGGAACATAATCCCCAAGGGATCTGACGAGCCCTGTTTTATCAGCCTATCATTCAGGTTGGCGACACTGATTATCAAACTTCTCTTAAAGGCAGGATTCTCTTGGCTAGGTTTCGCAGCCAAACATACCTATAGAAGTGTGTATTGATCGACGAAGCCCAATCATAATTCCTTTTGAACGACAACATATGCTAATACTGGTACGATTCATGGATTCATTTTGAATGACGATTCGATACAACCACACTTTTTGATACTGAAACATTTTTAATTAACGTCCTCCAACGTTGTTATAAGGAGGCGAATCAAACGGCTAAAATAATGCATAAATGCGTCCATAAGGCCATAGAGCTTAGCGTTATTCGTTTTTCAGAATAAGGGATAACCTTAGAAAAAGCTTATCCAGTTAACTCACCTTGACAGATTCGAACTCGTATGAATGTTATTTATTTTTGAAAAAATAGAATTGTCCACATTAAAACAAAATATCCCTCTGGGTAGGGGCATAATTTTATGTAAGGAATAAAGTTCTGCTTTGCAAAATCAGGAGGTAGTGCTGATTGCATATGTGCAATCAGATTTGGCTAAAGACCACTGCAAACCTTTACAAAGGAATTGTTTCGTAATAAGTACTAAATGTATAGAAAGCCATACTGTTATTGTGCATCTCGTAATGTTGGCAATTAAAATATCTCAAATCAGCAACATCATTGAAATCAAAATGCAACGTTAACAAATTACTGTGTGCTAGTCAATTTTTAAATAAGGTAAGTTGAACTAGTTTGAAATAGGATTGTTCGCGTAGAGATTTGTGTGAACGAACAATTACCAATTATGATTGATCAAAATTTAGGACCGGATGGAAGATTCTGAAAATTTTACTTGCATAACCTCAATGACTTATGAAACATTGACAGATCTTGGCCGTTTGTGATGGCAACACGTACTTATCAATACTGTTTGTTGGTTCTGATATTTGAGATGAATTTATTAACTGAAGTTTGTATTTGCTCTCGCGGTAATTATTTGCACCTCTGAAAGTTTTTATTCAAGCTAGTGCTTCCCGATAAAGACATTAGAAACACATGTACATAAGTATATTTCCATTACGAAGTTTCAGCTGTTTGCAAGTGTAGCTACGTGTAGCTACTATATAAGCTTACGCAGTCAGAGGTTGCAAGTGAAGAGTTTCCTCCATTAACAATCACTTTGTTTATGCAACGTTGCTTGCGCCGTAGAATTGCCAACTTCAAATTAACACTTGCATCCCCTCAGACAGCTACCAACATTACACTGATAAATACCGTAATTCCTTCGAAATGATTCATATAGGATCCTAATTCAAGGTAATAATAGTCCTAAGCAGCAAAGCAAAATAGAAGAATATTGTCTATAAGAAGATGAATGAAGCAGGCCACTTTTGTGATGCAACAACAAAACATAAGTGATCCAGGACAGGGAGACAAAGACTGCAAAATTAAATAACAGGTAATAACTAACTACATGCATTGATTACCACTAATACAAAACCTTAGATTGCTACTCTCATCCTCGCATATTTAATAACCTAAACATGGCATTGTTTACCATCTGCAAGGTCAATGTGCATGATTTTGTTAAAACAAAATGCACATAAATATGCTGGGCGAATGGCTTGCAGGATTACAAAGTGGTACTCTACTCCAGAAGCATTTACTAAGTACTTCAGTATAACTATAATTACACTTAATTTTTCACCTGGTGGGAATGGAAGCTTGTCACCTTATACATATGAATTTTGTAGGTAACACCCAAAAGTATTAATTTTTAGATGAGTCGTATTTATTACACATCTGCTTCACTTTCGTACCTAGTATCTGGATACCTACTGTCCGGCCGCTCAATCTCCGGCTCTGACAGTTCTCGAGAGGGGGAAGCGCGTTGTTGCCAGTTCTTTAGCGGGAATTTCAAGCAGAGGAACATCTCACGCATTTGCAGATCGTAACTTCGTAAATGTACATGGACGTGTATATACATGATCCCAGAATAGTTGCATATGGAGACAATATACCATTTACTGGAAAAGAAATAACAAAAAGCCACTTTGCACGAGTGGGGAATTCCTTTCTCATATAATATTGATATACATGTCGCCTTATAGCATCCTTTTGAAAAGCATCAAGTGAAGCTTTAAGGCTGCCTCGTTGCCTTTGCTTTCCCGGTGTACGCAGAACTGGAGACGGCAAACTTAAATCAGCTGGCACTTTTCCTTGGTCACATTCTTCCCACCTTCAAGGCATCACAAACTCTCTCCAGTACCTTGGTAACATGTAGTAAAGGTCCACCAGTATCCCGCTCCTCCTCGAAGTACTCACGTAGCCTTGAATATGAATTCATGGCTTTGGCTCTTATAAGAGCCGATTTTTTCTTGAATTCTGACGAACCAGTAGCCATATTACTAAAATGGCGATAGTAATAAGACGTACAGACGTCACAAATCGGAATTCACGCACACACAAAAAATTAAACAAACCACCAGCGCGGGATCCAAAAGCAACTAAGAGCCACGTGGTCCACACAAAATTGCAGCGGCAACACGGTGCTGGATTTGCAAGTCACCCCTAGCAGCGACAACGCTGATTGGTGCTAGCAGACAGTTTAAACTTCCTAACCACGACACCGGATGTACAGACTCCCAGTACCACCAACAGAAGCAGTTGGTGTGCGTGAAAGGTGGGAACGAAATATTCGAATAGAGTGATGTTCTAAAGAATATCTTGCATGATAATCAAATAACAAGTTGTATTTCAATGTTTTGAAGCTAATATAATCCTATACTCTCATAATAAAGATACTTCTGATGATATGTTTTCAATTACTCGATATTATATGTTGGTACTATTAACCTTCCCCCTCCAACGCCCGCAGCCACTAAATGTCAGAGCCGGAGATAGAGCGGCCGGACAATAGTATCTGGAAGCAGATGTGTAATAAATATGACTCATCTAAAAATTAATAATTTTTCGCTTCACTGTGGTGTTCCAATACAGTTAAATCTCGATATACCCAAAAGTATGTTCTAGAAGTTCTCGGGCTTCAAGCCAGGTGAAGTTATGAAGAACCATCAATGGCTGTTCATCATTTCATCTGGCTGGAAGCCCAAGAACATTTAGAACATATGTTGCCAGGAAAGCTTCAGATCCTATTTCACCCAAGAGTAGTACATTGCAAGAGTAGCCCAAGTTAACGATAAATTAAACCATAATGTATTTTAATTAGTGACCTGAGTCAAAATAAGTGGCAAGTCATCTTATTAAAAATAAATTTGGAAGTAGTTATTTACACACATAAAGTTTCTCACGAAAACTTATCATCCAAATAAAGTCTTAAATTTAAAATAAGAATCAGGCTTGACACAAATTTCATTATTATTTATTATAAAAGTTTCCCTTAGACCAAGAATTGAAGAATACTTTTTTTTTTTTTTTTTTTTTTTTTGCATATTCATCTTCAGCATGTTTTGGCAGAAACATAATTTAGCTTTTTGTAGTAACAACTTAAAAAATAAGTGAAGTTTAGTTATAAGTAATTATATTTCGTGTAGTATTTGTTGCTTCACTGTTGCTAGCTTCTGTTTTTTATTTATCTATGGTTAATCTTTTAATTCAAAATTATATTTTACGCTATAAAGCCAAGTGGTAATATACATATTTATAAAATGACCATAGGTAAGTGAAGTAGAAAAAATTCATTAACACAAATAAAATGGACCTACTTGGGTTTCAAATGGGAGGATGTCTGTCCTTAATTGCTACCAGGCAGGCAAGCAATTGGAGTCCTTCTATGTTGCCATATTACATTCCTTTTAAGTGGAGTGTGATGTGCACTTAGAGAATTTGTCTCCGTTAAATATTTTTTGCACCAGAAAAATATTTAAAATTTTCAAAGATCAATGAACAGGGGAGATGTAATGCATGAGATTTAACTTGGCACTTTTTCCACTATCCTTGTCTAGCACGGGTGCTGGGTTTCTTTCCTTGAAATGGTCAGTCCCTTTTAAAGCCCTATTGTATTCCCTAATTACCTGCTGTGGTATGAGGGTAAGCACAAGCAGGCATCAGTGGTGTTGCAAGTGAAGTATCGGTTCTTAACATGTTGGAAACGTGAACAATGATTTTAGAAGTTGAACATTTTGTGCTTATTTTAAACATACTGCTGGGAATAGCGCTAGTGTCTGCGTTAGTTCTAGGAGGTGTGGCAAGAAAGGGAAAAGCTGTAAGATCAGATGGTTGGGAAATTGTGATTAAAGTTTATACATTTTTTACAGACGAATGTGAGGCCCTAAAATGTGGAAAGCCAACTATATCTGTGTCGAGCATAATTCAAAGATCTGCTGCAGCTAAAGGTGTTTCGTCTCGTACTGTCAAAAGAATTCTTAAAGAACAAAATAAAGTGCAAGTAAGTGATAATTTTATAGAGACTCCAGGTAAAAAAAGTCTGAATGCAAAACCCACAAAAACAGCAGTAGATTCTTTCTGTGCAGCTGCAATAAGATAACCTATTTATTCACTCTATCAGAATGATTTTCTGCCCAGCTTGGGAGACATAAATAAAATTCTAAAAGAAAAAAAGATTGTTCAACGGGAGTTTATGGAGCTTGCAAAAAGTACTGCATCAAGTAAATTAAGATTTGTAAAGAACTCACGTGGAGGAAAGTTTCTGATAGAACGGCCAGACATTGTTTCAAAAAGATTCGCATTTCTAAGAAATGACTTCCGGTGCTCCTATTATTTACTTAGATGAAACCTGGATCAATATAAATCATACGAAATCAAAGTATGGACAAGTGAAAAGGACGATTTTGTATTTCCACTATGAATCCCAATAGGCAAAGGGCAGTGTTTTCTTACACGTGGGGAGTTCGACAGGTTTCATTCCCAATGCTCTTCTGAGTTTTAAATCAAAATCAAGCAAAGACTATCATGAAGAAATGGATAGTGAAACATTTAAAAATTGGTTTATTAATCAGTTGTTACGCAGTTGTTTTAATAAAGCTGAAAAAGGACAGTCTCAAAATTTGTGAAATAGATCGCATAGCGCAAATGTATGACCGTGCTGTGATACGACTACCTCCGTATCATTGTGATTTAAATGCTATAGAACTTATATGAGAACAATAAAAAAAGATGTCGCAAAACACAACGTATCATTTAAGGATAGTGAGGTAAAAGTGTTGTTTGATAGTGCATAGGTAAAGTGTCTGAACAAAATTGGTGGGAACTTGTGAACACATTGAAAAAATAGAACAGTTTATTGGGAGAAAGATGGATTAATAGATGAAATTAGTGATAGGTTCATTATTAATTTAGAAGATGATTCAGATAGTGAACACAAACATTTTGAAATTTCTGACAATGAAGAAGGATCATCCGCAACTGATGTGTCTGCCCTGCCTGGCTGGCAATAAAACTGGGACGGGTTAGAAAAATATAGTGAGTACGTATTTCTTTCTTGTTCTACAAACCAGGGGCCAAGTTAAATCTCGTGCATTTTAGTAACACATCTGTAAAAAATGTATATATTTTTAGCTCAGTTTTCAATATATAAATGAATAAACATACCCCTTATACGTATTATATGACAATGTATTGTGACGTAAGCACTGTAATGGCCATTATTACTTGTTTGTGTGCAGATATATATATATTTGTGATTATTTGGAACTGGAATGCAAATTATTCACAAAGTGTGCTAAAAAATTATTTAGAACAAGCCAAGGCTTTGTTTTTGAGAGAGAACAAAGAATTAACATTCTGTTAGCCTGCAGAATGCTTTCATTAGCAAAGTGTGAGTTGTCTCGTATGATCATGTTGCTTCGTAATTGAGGACAGTGTTTATTTACTCAAATCAGCATTCTTAGTACCTTGCATTTATATAATGAACAAAATCGGAAATTTTGGTGATAGTGGACCTTTATTTTACTTAAGGTCAGACATGGGTAAATAAAAATCACTCCTGAAAAGTCAATCTGGTAAGACTCATCAAGAAAAGAATTGGTCCAAAGGTATCTTTTGGAAATACAATATGCTTTTGTCATATAGGATCTGCTTAAAACAGTGTTCTTACTTGAAAGCAAATTGATTTTTCTCTCCAAAAGTACCTCAGACTATCATGAGGTGACAGCATATTCATTTAAAGAGTGGTTTCTGAACAGATTCTTATTTAGAAGAGGGAAGCATTAATATGAAGCATTAAGATAGAAACATTAATATGTTGGATAATGCCTCGTCTCATTCAGTTATTGAAAACAGACTACCGAATATGGTCAGCAGAAAAAAATAAAATTCTTCTATGTTGCAAGAAAGGGCGTTGGATTTTTGGCAACAGAAACTAAACCTGAATTATTATAAGTAGTGTGGGCCCAAATAAATTTCAGGATTGTAAACGAAATAACACTTTTAAACTGACGAAGAAGAAATTGGCAAGGAGAAACTGTGTGAGATATAAAAGAGAGAGAGAGAGAGAGAGAGAGAGAGAGAGAGAGAGAGAGAGAGAGAGAGAGAGAGAGAGAGAGTTTGGAATCTAGTATCATTAATTTCCAAGTCAGACGATGAAGATAGTGAAAATGATGAATTGACTCTTGATGTAAATAGCAGCAGTGCAGCTCCATTGTACTAAAAAAAAAAAAAAAAAAAAAAAAAAAAATGAAAAATAAACAGGTAATTCATAAGCTATAAGTATATAGCATTTAGGAACTGTGAATATGCATGTTTCAAATTTGAATTTAAACAACTGCCTTATTTAACAACTTAGGAAATGTTAGTGTCAGTTTTCTTATGTGTAGCGCTAGGTTTAGGATACTGTGCAACAGAGGGGAGTGAGAGTAACAAGATGGCAATGCTGAGCATGCAAATGCGCAGAGCAGAACTCTTCCCATTTGAAAGCCATACTAGGATTGATAATTGAGGTACCCAAAATGGACATCCCTAACAAGTGATCTTTCCTTCAATGAATTATTATTGACTGCCCCTATGAATGGAAAGCATAATAACTTGGGACTAAAACACTTTTGAGTTATAAGTCATCTCTTGGGTGTGTGATCTTGAATTTGAGATTTCCTTGTGGTCCACCAGGAAAAATACTAGTCAATTGGAGAATTAAATGTTTACCAGCATGTTGCCACGGCAGCTCTGCGGTGGAACAGCCACGTGTATAGCGGAAGAACTGTAGTTCAAATCCTGGCTAGGCATTTCATTTTTCAATTCTGGTTTCGCCTATCAAAAGTTTGTAAGATGAAATTTGTACAAGAGTAAAGAAAGTAGTGTGATTGCTGAAGTATATGTCTCGTATGAGCTGATGTTTTCCAGACCTCTCGACTTCGGTAGATCTAGAAAATTCAACTTTGAAAATGTTCCATTTCTTTGATTTCATAGATTTTGCTGTCTAGAATATTTTGTAACCAACAGGTATAAAAGATGGTATAAAAGCCAGCTTTGAGTAGTTGAGTATCAGAGTTGTGAATCAGTTGGCCAGATCAGTTGTGCATTTGTGAGTGAGTTGGCCAGCAGAGCAGCGTAAAAGTGAATATTGGCCTGTTAGCAGTGAACATCAAGAAGTTTTGAGTAGCTCAAGTTAGTGCACACAACAGCGACATAAAAAAACCTGAGACTGATGGTCTTGCTCTGTGTGTCTGTGTATTTGTAAAAAGTGAAAATGATTGTAAGTTAGCATTGGGCTAACGATTCTAATGACAAAGAGAATGTATTACAGCTTTGGGTTGTCATTGTTGCTATGGTGTCAGGCGTGGAATAAGAGGAAATGCTTCAGAAATTATTGGCTGAAATGAACAAGATGAAGTTGAAAATGGAATCCAGCATTGACAAAATGGGAAGTGAATTAAAGACAGTGAATTCTTTGATGGAAGAAATGAGTGAAATGAAAACCCACAGGGACAAGGTGGAATCGAAAATGGAGAGTGTGAAGGAAGAAATTAAGAGTGAAATAAAGATGGTGAAATTCGTGAACTTGAACTAAGAGGCACTGCCCCAAGCTCAATAGCAAAGCAATGTCCACACTACTTGGAAGAAGAGGGTCTATGATGACATCTATCAGAAGTTGCCCCAAGCAAAGATGTGGTCATCCCGATCAGCCCTTGATAGGGAGCAGTGTCACATCTGCAGCAAAGGACTACTGTAAGGAATTGAGTGTGTCACCCCAGTCCACCTTTAGTTGTGTGCCACATGTGTAGCAAAACATTGGATCATTTAAGAACAGCCACTGGTTGACGCCATGAGCTGAAAGTACAAGCCCTTTGTTGTGCCATACTGATGTTTCCCACACCATTCAATTTTGGCAGATCTAGAAGATTCAACTTCAGAGTTTTCTATTCCTTTGATTTGAGATATTTTAATTTCCAAAACATTTCTTCTATTGGCCTTTAGGTTAAGTGCCAGCTTTGGGTAATTGCTAGTTATGAGCTGAGCAGTGAGTATGAAGTTGTGAATCTGTTGGAGCAGTTGTACAGTTGTGAGGCAGTCAGCCAGCCAAACAGTGAGAATTTATTAAAAGTTGTCAGATTGGGCAAGCAGAATAGTATAAAAGTGAGCATTGGTCTGTGAGCAGCACAAGTTGGTGCATGCAACAGAGACATAGAGAAACAGAGTGATGTGCTTGCTCTGTGTGTCTCCATATTTGTAAAAATTGAAAAGATTATATGTAGGCATTGAGTTAACGATTCTAGTGACAAAAAAAAGGAGTTTAGTACAACTTTATCTTGTAATTTGTCACAGTATTGACAAATTACTATTAATTCTGTTAATTAATAATTTACCATTAATTCTATTAGTTTAATATGAATAGAAGAGTCAGCTTTTGCTTCAGTACTATAAAATGTTTGAAATAGGTGTAAATTTCACATGAATAGGGAAAGCTATGTGAGCGTTCTTATTAAATTTTTTAGTGTACATATATAACTACTTAAAAGTTTTCAAATTCTGCCAACATTTTTGTTTTTGTGACATCAGGTCATTTTCTTAATGCTTATAGTGCCACAGCCGTTATTTACTGTTCTTTTAAGCAAAATATATCTTCTGCTATCTTGTTTCCCTGCTACATTCATGAGCAGTGAATTCATGTCTTTGGCACTTGTATGTTATATGACTCAGTTTTGATTCTGATGAACCACATTGTTGTAGCAATAATAGATGTTGTTCAAGCATCAAAACCCAAATTCATGTGATTTAAAACTAATAGGTTGTATTTGAGTTTGATTTATGAGTCACTATGTTTACACATAGAGTGTAAACATAGTGACTCATAAATCAAACTCAAATATGAAGAATACTTCACTGTTAATAATGCTTCTGCTTTTAATATTTATGACTAATAGGTTGTATTCATTTAACTTTTTCTCCTTTTTTTTTTACAAACTGTTCATATGAACATTTTTCTTCTATCTGCTTCTTGTCAATTGAGATACATTTTATTTTTACATTTTGTTATAGATTAAGAAGAATACAGTAGGCCAAAGCAGTAGTTAGATGTAATGGCTTTGTATGTATTCCTCTCGTTTGTGGAGTCAGATAAAAAGCAATTATTGACTTACATTATTACCCAGTACACCCGTTAAGTTATGGTGCACTTTTGATTGGGCACGGGAAAGCAAGGAAACAATATAGAAGTATGAAATCCTCACCAAACAAAAGCAAACTTCTTAAAGTTTTATACCTATTCGGTGCAGTTTGATGTGGGCTCCATTTGTTGCCCAGCATACATTGAAATTATATTCAAATTCTTCCCACACATGGTTAAGGAACATCTGGTATAACAGAGTGAATGTCTGTCGTTGACACGTTCCCGGTACACATGTTGCTTCACATAACCCCTCAAGTAAAAATCCAAGTGCGTCAGACCTAGGGATCGTGGTGGCCATAGCTTGACAGAACCCCTGCCTATCCACCACTGCTGGAATGTTGTGTCCGGAAACTCATGAAAAATGTTGGCATAGTGTAGAGAAGTGCCATCATATTGAAAGATGATATATTCTGGAAATAGTGGCACTGCATACAGTTCCAACATATCAAGGTGGTTGACTGCTGTCAGTTTGCTTCACAAAGAAAAATCGTCCTATCACTTTATCCTGCATCACACGTTCACTTTACGGCTGTTACATTCGTACTGTATATATGTATGAAGATTTTTAGTTGCCCATATTTGGAAGTTATGACGATGAACATGTTCACTAATATTGCCTCATCACTAAAACAATCCTCTGCAAAAATTGGTTATCATTGCAAATCTCATGAAGCATATCTGTAACAAATGCAAATCATTTGGGTCTGTCCGTTGGTTTGATAGCGTGCAACAGTTGCAGTTTGTAGCCCATTAAACATAGACGTTTAACACCTTATGAACTGTCTTGCTTAGGTGTAATTGTTGAGCACACACACACACATGCACTGATTTTTAAGGCTCCTTAGTTAGCTCTTCGTTGTTAATTCAATCTTCATTTCTTCCATCTTCTCGGTGATGTCGTCACGCTTCCTGACACCAATTGTGACTTTGTGGGTTCGTAGAATTAAAAGGCCGAGTTGCAGAAATTAAAAATCTCCTTTATTTTCGTAGATCACAATAACAAACAGTGACAGCAGATTACAACAACACAGCTGGCTGTCTCTCATTTTACAACACTGTTCCACACTGACTCACTTTGCGAGCCGTCACTTGCTTAAATACCTAATTCTAGATTCGAGATCTTTCCGGAAGAATAAAACCAAATAATCAAGATATTACCAGAAATTTCCATTTATCTCAGTTTGCTTCGGTAAGTCTTTTATCTCAAGCGCTATGTTTATATGCTTATGCAAGCTCGTTATCTGAAACTTTATCCGCCAGCTGTTTTCTTATTTGTGCCGAAACTTTATACCTGTTGCCGTGACAATATGTTCATATTGTGAGTTTGTGGGTTCGTGAAATTAAAAGTCCAATTGCACAAACTCTAAATGTTCTTTATTTCCACCGAATTACAGTTGAAACACTTGCCGATTACATAGAATTACTTAGTGCACACAATTACAATTCACCAGTTCGCCTGTCACAGGTCTATTGCACGCTTACAGTTACGTACAACTCCTCTGATACACTTATACCGTCTTCCAGTCCGTCCACTCACGCGGCGCTCCTCGCGGCTGCCTGCCAAGAACTGTACTGAACTCTCCTCCAGCCCGACGCGTCGCTTATATAGGACCAACTGGCCAATCTAGAAGGTTCCGGGTTAGATGACGGCACCATCTCTCAGCGTCTGCTCGTAGCCTCAGCCAGTAGTAGCGCTGCCGTAGTTTGTCAATCGTTCGGTTCGCTCCCAGGTGTCCTGAAGCACCGGCGTGCACTTCCTCTAAGACTTCCGGACCGCGCCGTAGCTCAGTGGTTAGACCGCTTGGCTCTCACCAAGGCGGCCCGGGTTCGATCCCAGGCGACCGCAAAGTGAGATTTGTGGTGGACAACACGGCGCTGGGGCGGGTTTTCATTCCACCGGTGCTCCATCTTCATCTCATGTATCATCAGTGTCATCGCCTGCGGTGCCGTATGTAGTAAAAGCGGGCGTTAAACACTACACATTTCATTTACATTTCTAAGACTTCCGGGACCTTACTCCGGGGGAGTACCAACTGTTCTCTCTGCGTCTTCCCATCGGATGATTCCCATACCCGGAACAGCACGCCCTCTCTGATCTTCAACGAGTCCCATTGGGCCCAGTACGACTTGTAGGTGGCGCTCCTTGGTGCGATGTCCTCCCAGGTTGGTCTTGCCCTGCCTCCACCTCCCTCAAGAGTGGCCCCAAGCTGCGTCCGCCAGCTGCTCCCTCCTCAGGCCTGCGCTATCCCAGCCGTCCGCAGGCACTTCCGTGACTACTCGGACTGCTGCGGCACGCTCCTTCTCTTCCACTCTTTTGCATTGACCGCACTCTTCTGGACAGGGTCTTCGGGACATAGCGTCTGCATTACCGTGGCTATTCCCTCTGCGATGTTCCAAGGTGAAGTCGTACTCCTGCAGCCTCTGGACCCAACGTGCTGTCTGGCCTTCCAGGTTCTTAAAGCTCAGTAGCCAGGTTATGGCTGAATGGTCAGTCCTCGGGTGGAATGGCTGACCGTACAGGTACTTGTGAAAGTGCTCCAAGATCTTTACTACCGCCAATAAATCTCGCCGGGTGACGCAGTAGTTTTTTTTTTTTTTTCAATTAACGTCCTCCAACATTTAGTCGTATCGGACGATGAATGAAATGGGTGAAATGATGCTCAATGCGTCCGGGGTCCACCCGACATTTGTCTATCAGGATAACGGAAAATCCCGGAAAAACCCTTATCCAGATAACTCACCCTGACCGAGATTCGAACTCGGGACCTCTTTTCTCTGCCTTCGATAGCGTCTTGCTGTAGTAGGCTATCAGCCGCTCTTGGCCGTCCTGGATCTGCGATAGGACGCCTCCAATGCAATGGTCGCTGGCGTCGGTGTCCACAATGAAGGCGCCACCCGGTTGTGGGAAACCCAAAATTGGAGCACTGCACAGGGTGTTCTTCAGGTGCTGGAAAGCGTCATCGGCGTCCTCCTTCCAAACATAAGGCCGGTGTTCCTCTGTCAGGCGGGTGAGGGGTTTGGCGATATTAGAGAACCCCTTTATGAAGCGTCGGTAATAACTGCACAGCCCCAGGAAACTGCGCAACATTTTTTATCCCTTGGGCGAGGCCAATCTCTCACAGCCTGTGTCTTCTCCGGGTCTGTGGCCACTCCGGTTGCTGAGACTATGTGGCCCAAGTAGTTGACTTCCTTGCGGAAGAGCTGGCACTTCTTCGCGTCCAGCTTCAAGTTGGTCGCCTGCAATCTCTGTAGCACCTTACTCATATTCTCGAGATGGTCTTCAAAAGTCTTACCGACGATGATGATATCCAAGTATAGCAGGCAGGCATCGTAAGTCAGTCCTCTCATCACTGACTCCATGAGGCGTTGGAAGGTAGCTGGTGCGTTGCAGAGGCCAAAGGTCATAACTTTGAACTGCCAGAGCCCTTGGCCTGTCGAAAATGCGGTCTTCTCCATGTCTCTCGGATCTAGAGCTACCTGCCAGTAGCCCGACTTCAGGTCCAAGGTCGAGAACCACTGTGCACCAGCTAGCGTGTCCAAGGTGTCAATCCGGGGTAAGGGAAAACAGTCCTTCCGGGTGACAGCGTTCAACTTTCTGTAGTCGACGCAGAAGCGCAGCTCGCCGTTCTTCTTCGTCACCAAGACTACAGGGAAACACCAAGGTCTGTCAGACTCTTCAATCACTCCCCTGGATCGCATGTCCTCCAGCATGTCTCGTAAAGCCCCTTGCTTCGCCAGCGGAACGCATCTAGGTGGTTGCCGAATAGGCCGGGCGTCCCCGGTGTCGATGCGGTGAAGTACTTTATCCGTATGGCCGTTGTCACTGTCGCCTTGGCTGAAGACACGCTGGTATCGCCTCAGCAGTTGTCGAACTTTCTCCAGCTGTCTTTGCGGTCAGGTGGTCGGCCGGCCTCTCCAGTAAGCCTTCTAGCCGGGGCCCCAGGTGTTGCATCGGCACCGGCTCCTGTGTTTTGTCGATTGCTATTACGCTCATCACGGGCTCGCACGTTCCCAAATCCGTCCCGGCCTGGACTCCGTGATCGGTGTCCGCTGGATTTAGCAGTCTCACTGGCACCTCCTCTCGGCACGGCAGCAATGCCCTGGCTACACATAGTCCGTGTACAGGCGTCTTCTGGTTCAGCATCATTTTCCTGATTCTCTGGCCTTCCAGTCACGCAGTCACCACCACCTCGCTCCTCGCGGGGACAACCACGTCTTCGTTCAACATGACCCTGCAGATTCCGAGGCGCTCTTCGGGTTGACGAAGTATAACCTCTTCCGTTGAGCCGCAGGACCTTCCTGCTGACGTCGAAGGTCGCCTCGTGGCTCCCGAGGGCATCCAGTCCCAGAATCACCTCAGCCACCTTCGCGACGAACACCCACAGACGCACGGCACTCCGTCCCAAGGTCAGCTTCAACAGGGCCTCCTCCACAGGCAAGGTGTTGCCCGATGCCGTGACAAGCTGGTATGGACGGCTCGGCTTCCTTGTCGGCAAACCCTTCGCCACGTCAGATCTGATGATAGTCACGGCTGCCCCGGTGTCCACCAGCAAGCGGCACGGCTTCCCCCTCATCCAACTGTCCGCGATGAGGCTGTCATCCATACGTCGGCTGATGGCGCGCAGTGTCACTCGAGGGAATGGCGGTGATGGCGCCGACGTGCCCTTCTCCACGACGGCCCTTACTCGTTTTCCGGCTGCTCTTCCTGGTGTGGGCAGTCTCTCTCCAGGTGTCCGGGCTGTCCACACCCCCAACACAGGCCACTAGGTCTTCGCCGGCGTCCCTCGGCTGGTCTTCGGTCTCTGGTGTAGCGGACACTCCTCGTTCTCGACGTCGGGATAGCTGTTACCTTGGCCGCCTCCATCCTTAATGCTGCCGTTAGCGCCTCGTGGATGGTTTTATAATCGCCCAGCATTAGACGCTGACTAATCTCCGTGTCTCGTACCCCGTCAACGAATGGGTAGGCAGCTTCCCGGGTTACGAACTCTGGTGGGAGGTCGACTAGGGCCTTGCTAGCCAGTTGTTCAACTACCAGGTCGAACTCCTGCAGCGTCTCCCCTGGCTGCTGTGACCTTGCCTTTAGCTGGTGCGGTACGCTGCGACTAAGCGGTGGTTTCCAAAACGATTCTTCAGGGCCTCCCAGATGTCCTTGGGCGCCGCCGTTGTCTGTAACGCGTTCAAGACTTCCGCGGCCCGTCCCTGGAGGCTGGCTATTGTGTTGCCACCTCCTCTGGTGATCATTTGTTGTGCTTGGCCACTGCGTCGAATTGGCGGCGGAAGACTTCGAAAGTTGACGCGCCGTCATATTTCGGAGGTTTGACGCGCGCCGATGTTGTGTCGCGTCCCGGCGTGTCGGCCTTCAAACCCTTCAACCTCCTGCCGACGACGTCCTCCACCATGACGTTCAGGGACTTAACGCTGCTGTCGGCCTTTCCTTCCAGCTCATTAACGAGGTTTGCCAGGTCTTCCACGCGCTCGTCCACTTGGCCGATCCGCTTGCCGAGCCCCGTCACGTCCTCCTTCACGCCGGCCAACTGTTCCTCAAATTTGGCGGCGAGGGCCTCGTTCGCAGCCTTCATTTCTTCCATCTTCTCGATGAGGTTATCGTTAGCAGTCTTCATTTCTTCCAGCTTAGCGGCCAGGTTGTTATTTGCCGTTTCCGTCTTCGCAGCGAGGTTGTCATTCGCCGTCTTTATTTCTTTCAGTTCCGCTGCCAGGTTGTTGTTTGCCGTCTCCAACTTTCCTAAAATCAGTGCCAATGCAGCCTCCATCGCTGTAATATCCCACTTACTGACACCAGTTGTGACTTTGTGTGTTCGTGAAATTAAAAGTCCAATTGCACAAGCTCTAAATGTTCTTTATTTCCACCGAATTACAGTTGAAACACTTGCCGATTACATAGAATTACTTAGCGCACACAATTACAATCCACCAGTTTGTCTGTCACAGGTCCATTGCACGCTCACAGTTATGTACAACTCCTCTGATACACGTATACTGGCTTCCAGTCCGTCCACTCACTCGGCGCTCCTCACGGCTGCTCGCCAAGAGCTGAACTGCACTCTCCTCCAGCCCGATGTGTCGCTTTTATAGGACCAACTGGCCAATCTAGAAGGTTCCGGGTTAGATGAAATATCCTGGATGTTCCAGAACTCAGGGGGAGGGGAAAGAGACGGCACAGTGGCCTGTGATCCCTTCAGTTGGTGCTACAAGATAAATGGGTAGGTGTGGTTGAATGCTTCCTGGCCCTCACTCAGCTGTCTGTTGGTCGTGCCTGGGTGACAATATTCATATGGAAAAATAAGGACCAAGTAATAAACTAAAATGGAGGCAACAGCTTCCCAAACTAGTCCCTCAATAAAGTGACAAAGTGTTAAAAAAAAGCTGACTACAAATAATTTTTTTTATTTATTTTAATGACTTGAACTTATAATATAAACAATTGTTTGTAACTAAGTGAAATACAGTTGTAGCTTTTTATTATTGGTGTTTTTATTCTATATCCAAGAATAAAATCTCAGCTATAGTAAATTCCACTGAAGCTAAAGCCTCTAAGGTAGTGTCTATCATATATAAGATAAATCTTTGACATAGATCTCTAGTACCACTTTATGCTACTGTATTTCAGAAAATAACATGTGTATTTTGGAATAGCTTAGCTCAGGCACTCAGTGCTGTCAAAAATACTGAACTGCATTACAGGAATGAAGATATGACTCAGCAACTTGAGCTAATATAGTTAATGACCCAACAAGTGTAAAAGCACATTAAGAAGTATAAGTTTAAAGAGTGTCATTAAAGCAAGGAAACTGAATGGGTCATATTTACCCAAACAAACTAAACATAATATGGAAAAAGTGTTGCAAAGAACAAAGACAACACGGTACTGAAAAGTGTTCTGTATAAAAATTTAAGAATCTTATAGGCTCATGGTAGCTCAATGGGTTAGAGCAACTTAATGGAAACCAGGAGATCCATGGTTCAAATCCCCGCCATGGCATTGAATTTTCCATGTTGACTACCCATCTAAAACCTTAGCCTATATAGGGCTAGTGTAAAGAAATGATTAATTTCCATCAATTAACCTAAATATCAAGAGTTAAAAGATGAAGCCTGGGACTCAAGTAGTTACGATAGTAAGTCACCACAAAGGTTGTATCTCAGATGCGAGAGCCCCTAGTTGTTTACCGGGAAAATATATGAGTCAACTGGAGAATTTAATGTCAGGACGGCACGTTGGCCTTGGTAGCTCAATGGGTTAGAGCAACTGGACTGAAACCAGGAGATCCGTGGTTCAAATCCTGCCCATGGCATTGAATTTTTCATGTTGACTCTATCTAAATATCTTATAAGAATTTTAATTTTAGCTTTGATAACTGTTACATTGATATTTGCTCAATATACAAGGAGCTTCAACTGAAAATAAACTTAACAGAAACCAAAGAATGCCAGGATGTGTGTAAAACTAACATGTGCTTGGATAAAACCTATGCAGAAGAGTTGCATAGCATCATGAACAGTTACTGAAGACCAGTAAAAATTGCAGATTACATGCAACAAAATCAGCCTCTGTCAACGCTTGTCAATAGGTGTGGTTGTATAACTTGACTATGGTGATGCATGAACGAAAACTAGATACTGATAACATATGACACTATATTGATGTGAAACAGGCTGGAAGAGATGCAGATTAAATCACACTTGTACATTTCCTGCTACATTATTTAGAAGAAAGAACTAGATATCTGGATTGAAACTTCAAATTTTTTTCAGGTTCATGCATCAGCCACTTAAATCACACTTGTACAAATTTCCTGCTACATTATTTAGAAGAAAGAACTAGGTATCTCAGTAAGAGAGGATTGAAACTTCAACTTTTTTTAAGGTTCGTGCACTAGCCAATTAAATTGCACTGTACTAATTTCCTGCTGCATTATTTAGAAGAAAGAACTAGATATCTCAGTAAAAGCCAGTTAAATCACACTTGTACTAGATTTCCTGCTACATTATTTAGAAGAAAGAACTAGATATCTCAGAAACTTGAACTTGAACCTGCGGATTGAAACTTCAACTTTTTTCAGGTTCATGCTCCAGCCAGAACAAGAATTCTATAATGTTCTATATTCTGGCTTATTTTATGGAACAGACTAAAGTATTCTAAGTTTGGGGAAATTTTGGTGTGGGGAAAAAACTTGTTTTTCTATGGCTTTAATGGATCTCTGGAGAGTTCTTATTATCTAGCATGCCTTTATAAATAAATAATGTATAGGCATTAACTTAAGGGCAAACCAGTAGTATTCATAGTCATGATACGTGCTGTCATTATCCTCACTAAAAATATGTGAGTGCAGAGAAGGATTTAAGAAACTAATGAATTTTCTTACCATCCCGAAAGTTAAGTTAGAGTAAAACGTGTAGGGAGAGCTATCATTGCGAAATCTAACACAATTTTTATCGCTTTCAGTGCAATAAAATTAATAGTGTAAGTCAATTATTCATGCATGAATTATTACGTATTATAGACACCCCTTATTTTTTGTTTTAAATCAAAGAAATATTTTCATAAATAAAAGGGTAGGTACACAGTCTCTAAGGGTTATAAATGTGTATGGGGCTAGGAGAAATTATTTTATACTTTTTAGTTTTAGTTGAAAACATGGTAGTAAATAGATAGTCAACATGAAAAATTCAATGCCATGGCTGAGATTTGAACCACGGATCTCCTGGTTTCCGTCCAGTCGCTCTTAACCTTTGAGCTACCATGGCCAACATTCCCTCCTGATATTAAATTCTCCAGTTGACTCGTATATTTTCCTGGTAGACCACTAGGGGCTCTCGCATCCAGGAGATCCGTGGTTCAAATCCCAGCCATGGCATTTAATTTTTCATGTTGACTATCTATCAAAAACCTTAGCCTATATACGGCTAGTGTGGAGAAATGATTAATTTCCATCAATTAACTAAAATAATAAGAGTTAAATGATGAAGCCTGGGACTTAAGTACTTATGATAGTAAGTCGCCACAAACGGTGTATCTCGGATGCGAGAGCTCCTAGTGGTCTACTGGGAAAATATACGAGTCAGCTGGAGAATTTAATGTCAGGAGGGCATGTTGGCCATGGTAGCTCAAAGTTTAAGAGCGACTGGACGGAAACCAGGAGATCCGTGGTTCAAATCCTGGCCATGGCATTGAATTTTTCATGTTGACTATCTATCAAAAACCTTAGCCTATATACGGCTAGTGTGGAGAAATGATTTAATTTCCATCAATTAACTAAAATGGCAGTAAATACTATAAATCCTTTTTAATTTAAATGCTTAACTTCTTACTGACTTATGTTCAATATTCTCTTTTTTATTTTTAATATTTGCTTAAATTTTTTTCCTTTAAGATGCTACAATCTTTGTTTTTGCTTAATTTACCATCTTTTTCCATGTTTCACAAACCTTGGCTGTTGAATTCAGGTATTAATTCAGTCCATTAACTGTGATTAATAGTACCATTAGGTCATCTGTAAATATTAGTCCAAGAATCTTTACTAAAATGTCATCTAATAAATTACTTAAGATTGAACTTCATTTGCAGCCTTGTCTTAAACCTTTGTACTGTCTTTTTTCTTCAGGTGCAATTCCATCCTCAAACACAAAGTATTACGTATATTATTTTCACCATATGTCTACTGTCTGCCCACCACAAGAAAGCAAGAGAGGAATGAAGGGGAGAGGGGTTTGAACTGTTGATCTACTCTGTTGGTGGATCTGTTTACTAGGAAATGAGTGTAAGAGAGTGCATATGAGTCACCCATGCTGCCGGATGTAATGCTTATTACAGTAAATGCAGTGATAGGTATTATGCATGGGTGGGTTATGTGACAACACTTGCGTATTTTAAACGAACCTAGAATCCTTGTCATATTCAGAAGGCAAGCATAAACACTGTGCGGGCAGCAAAAGTGATTGTTACACCTTGCCTTCTTGTCCTGGGCAGACAGTACTCTTTTTCTCCATAGTTCATACCATAATAATTGCAACCTATTCTCTCTAAATTTGCAGAGGTTATACACCATTTCTTCTTTAACCAGTTATTAGCTTGGTCTGACAGCTCCTTTTAGCCGCAAATAAAACAAAAAATCACTCTCAGTTTCATGACACTACCACTAGATGACAGGGCATCTCATCTTGAAGGCATGCCCAGGAAGAATTTTACAAACTCTCTTTGACAACCTTTGCAAGTACATTCAGTGCTGGCAGGAATATAAAATAAAAGCTTACATAAAATTTGATACACTCATTGTGTGCCAAGCTTTTATTTGGTGTTTATATGTATATTATTTGTTTCAGGAATGGCGACATCTTCCAAAGACGTAGGAGATAGTGTCATTTGTCCCTGCTGTGGTCTTCAACTTAACAGAGAAGAGATGGTGCAACATATGGATGATCATAATAGGGATATGGATGTAATGATAAATGCTGATGAAAGAGGTGCAATGGCTCTTCTGGAGTGTCCCATGTGCTCATTCACAAGTATATCATCCAAATCATTAGAGCTTCATTTGAACAGTGAACATTTTGATCTGGAATGCTCCTTGGTTCCATTTAGCTGCCCATTTTGTACAGACACTTACCAGGATAGTAAACAGTTACAAATGCATATAGACACTGATCACAAAGAGAATGTTCCTAACCTCTGTCCCATTTGTGAACGTTGTGACTTTCATAGCAGTGAAGAACTTGCACTACATGTAGAGGAACATTTTACTGAAATAGAAAACAAACCAAATGTTTCTTGGGCTCAAGAAAGTGAGAGAAGAGAGCGGGAGAAGCGCCGTTGGGAAGAGCAACATGAGTTTGAGAAGCTAAAGGCACGTTATGGAATGAATGATAATGGAGGTTTCCAGAATCAGATGGATACATATATGCAAAGAGCTGTTCAGCGTGGTAGTATGTCAGTGGCAGACTACCATGAGCGTCAGATTCAGATGCGCGCAAAGGAACAGCAGGGTTCTGATGATCAGCGTTCTTGTACTAAAGACCTTATTCCTATTATTCGTGAGTACATCTTACGGAGTCATACCACAACATGTTTCTACCTTTCTTCTGATGTAGATCACTACCAGTCTACATATGGTGACAAGGGCTGGGGTTGTGGCTATAGGAATCTTCAGATGTTAATATCAGCATTATCAAAATGTAAAATGTATGCAAATTGTCTTAAAGCAGTATTTGGAACAAATTTGGTGATGCCTTCCATTCCAAAACTTCAGCAGCTGATAGAGAGAGCTTGGTCACAAGGTTTTGATTTGCAGGGAAGTAAACAACTTGGTTCCAAACTGCACCAAACATCTAAGTGGATTGGAGCTACAGAAGTTATTGCTCTTCTTTCCTCTCTTAGGATAAAATGCCAATTAGTGGACTTTCATCGCCCTACAGCCTCAGATGGCGGTCATCCTGAACTTTTCAATTGGGTATTGCAATATTTCCGACAATGCAAAGACTTTATATCACCCCTTTACCTCCAACATGAGGGCCATAGCCGCACAATTGTGGGAATTGAACAATTGAGTCAAAATAAACTCCAGCTCTTAGTGTTTGATCCTAGTCATTCCCTAAGAGAAATGAAGAACCCATTATCTGTCACCAAATGCATGCGTCTCATACGCAAGCAATACTTGGCAATGAAACATAAACAGTATCAGATAGTTGCAGTTACAGGAGTAATGGCTAGCAGTGATGAATATCAACGTAGTAAAGTTCTGCAATCTAGAAGGATTCCTTAAAAGATAAGATACTAAATATGCCTGAAAGTTATTAATACTATTGTACACCTGGTAAATAATATTTTTGCTGTCCAATAACCATTGATCTACAGGATTAAGATCTTGTCAAAAAGCAAAACATCGTCTAATGGCATTCAACTAAATTCATAGAAAGTGTTTGTTCAATTGGCCAAATTTGCTCTATGCATCTGTTGGCCTCTGTATTTCTAATGTAAGTGAACCTTACTGTGTGCTTGAAAATGAACTACAATATAACTTTGTCAGCATTAAGATGAGCCTTTTATGGCTGGAATTATGTTAACAGAATAGGAAATTACTGCATGATTAAAACATGAGCTTTCATCATAAAGCATGTATGGAAAGAAGGCTTGAGTGTAATTTCTACTTTTCTTCATGATAAAAGTAGAAGCCACCATCAAAAGCTGGAGTCAAGGATGTATGTGCAGAGTACAGTAAGAGACATGAGGAATGTATTTTAATAATGATTGAGTATGAAACTTACATTTTTAGCCAATTGTGTCATTTATTTTACAAACAAATTTTGGATACTATGAAAATTGAAAATATATTGAGAAAAATTAATAATATGATTTAAGTATCAATAATAGGCACAGTGCCTTGAGTAATGACAAATAGATTTATGGAGGTAAAATTAGTATGATGTGAGCATGAGCTACAAATAAATAATAGTTTTATATCCATAGTTTGATAATTTATGCACGTTTGATTGTAATATCGCAATAATTTTTGAAAGTTTTATAAGTTTGCATTTTTTTATATTCGTTAACCATTAAACTGTAAAATGTAACATCCAGCACAATGCATCACTCAATTGCTTGCTTATATTTGATAAAGGTCTTTGAGAAAAATGTTGCAGGTATCAAAGACTTCAAAGAGCACTTTGCAGTGCTCTGGATCCTAGCCAAACAATATGCCAAGTTTTGGACATTTTAGAAGTTAAAAAAAGAAGAAAGAAAAATATATAATATGTTTACTTTCACTCTATGCATAACAAAATGTTGACAAGCTTCGTTAAAAAAGAGTGCAGCAGAACTGCTATCATATACAGTTGTTTTAAGTCAACTTTTTTCTCCTTTTTTGTTTAATTTAAAATAGGTAAAATGGTAGGTTTAAATGATTTTTAACTTCACTGACAAACAGCACCATCTGCAGGCACAAACAGAGAATCAAGGTATTGTGCTCAAAATCAGCCCAGACTAATGAGTTTTAGGTGTGTTTACAAGTAGCAATGTCAGTAGATTTATTAGCATGTTAAAGAACTGCGGACAAATTTCTAGCACACTGCTTGCCAACTGACAATATTGTTGCACAGAAAATGAAGCTAGTTACAGTGGAGTAATAAATATTATACAAATAAAAATATTTAGTAATTATCTTCCACTTATCTTAAGAAGTTGATGTTAATACTTCTATCTTCTTTATACAAGATTAATTTCGTGAACATTTGCACACATCTTCAGTCAGCACACTTATCTTTTTAAGATAAGTGGAATATAACTACTAAATATTTTTATTTGTATGACAACATTGTTCACAAACATAATATTTATTTTCAAACAATGAAGACATACCATGGCCACAAAATTCTTAAGTAAACATTTTTAGCATGAAATGTTAAAATAGGATATATCTTCTTCTGAAAAGTTGCAGTTATTTGTTAGTTGAGTTGACTAGGAATTTGTAAAATTAGTAATTTTGAAAGATTGGAGTATTTTCTCAAACAAGGTTATGTAATAAAGCAAACTTGTTTATAATGTTATAATTCTTGTTTTTATGTGACATGTGATTACAGAACTAGAAAAGTTTTGCAGCATTTTCAGTGTTTCACAAATGTTCCATTACCATATGATTTGAGATAAAAACATTATTAAGTTAAGTAACATATACAATAAAAACTTCCAGAATTATATAAACTATCATAAGCAATATTATGTACTTTCAGGATTACACGATGGCCTTCACTCCTCTGGAAATGTGGTAATTATTCCAACCATCTTTTTCCAGGTCATCCTATTTCCGATAGGGCATATTTAAAAGGAAATTTGCCTTAATCCTAAAGTGCAATTCATTGCTGCTTCATCTGATGTTTGTAAAGTTTGATTCACTGGGTATATTGGAAGTTATTCTCAATCCTGATTCTTTATGATGAATTATTTCTCCCAAATAGAGAAACTTATAAAATTAACTATTTGGAAGAAATTGTGCATTATGAATCAAGATTTAGTCAAAAATTCTGTTCAAGTTCTCACTGTTAAATACCCAAAATTCAGGAAAAGACTAGTCACATGAATTATAACTGAGATGAGGGCACATTTGCCTTCTAAATAAATTTTTTATGTATTATTTTGCAAAATTAGTAGTTATAAGTCATGAATGTCATTTAATTCTGGCCTGCTCAAGGTTAAGGTTCAAACCTAAATCAGATTTTCTAGTGTGCTTAAAAGCAACAGCCCCATGTCAGTACCTGTCTCTATAGCATGGTAGTAGCATGTTGCTTCATATTCAGGAGGTCCCAAGTTCTATCAGGTAGGTGAGTTATCTGGTAAAGTCTTATGGACTCTGGGCACATTTGAGCTTCATTTCATCCATTTCATTTGTCGTGTAATGATTTGCAATGAAGGATGTTAATCGAAAAAGAAAAAATAGTCAGCACATTTATTCTCGGACAAAATCCTGGTATACCAACTGTGCTGATCTGGGGACAGTATCATAAACAGTATTTTAAATGACATTTACTTGTATTGTTCCATCTTATACTTTTTCACACTATATATTTGCTTCCTACATTACATCATTGCCACTTATGCTTGGCAAATAAAACTTCAGTCCTCATTGTTGTCTTCCATAAAAATTCAGATAATTTATTAGCCATAGGAGTCAACCAGACTCATAGCATCGTCAAAAATTCAGTTTATGTACAATATTTTCAAAAATATAAATATGCATTACAATGTAGTTAAAATGTTACAAGTTAATATAAAGTCTGATACAATAGTACATTTTAAAAATACATACAGTAAAATAATATTAATACAATTTTATATTTAAAAGTTCACTTATGCTAAAAGGTAAAAATTTTACTATCAGTTGCACTGATTGCCTAAACCTTCTGTAATTTAAAAGTCTAATTGAGGAGGTTTTTTTTCAAAAAACTCGATAGATGCAAAATTTTACAAAACTGAATTATATATAATATCAGCATAATTTTCACTTTCTGCATCATTCTGTGAAATCAGAGCTTGCAAAGTTCGATTCATGTCCTGTGTAGAAGGTAGGGAATATTAGTAGTTTTTTTTCAAAAGTCGATAGATGCACTTGTTCAGTTAAAGCAAAAGTCGATAGATGCAATTTTATGATTTTATGATCCAGCATGTAGCAACCTCAATTCTATGAAATGCACGTTGGCATTGACTACCATCTCATTATTGCAATTCTTGGAATTCTCAATAATTTCTGCAAGCTTCGTACACTGCTGCACTGTTGGCAATAACCGTGAACTCAGGTTGTGTGCTTGGATTTCACATTCATTTCTGAAAGCTTTATTATACTTACATGGCATTCTTATCCTTAGTTGAGACACTGTACAATGCACAATGTACAGGAGCTCAGATTGTGAAACTGTACCAGTCGAATGCACGGGAGGTAGGAAATCCTAAAGTAAAGGGCATAAGCACTGTGATGTAGCTGATTTGACTTATAATAATACAAGTGGAATTCACCAACATCTTTCCATGCTTAACAAAATAGATCAAGATAAATTCCTTATGAAATATATGAACACTACATCTAATCGCAGAGTGGTGAAGAAAGAAAATGCAAATAGAAAGCAGACCGATAGCATTTCATACAGTTTGAGAACTAATGATGGCCAAGTACTGTCAGTATGCACTGCAAGCTTCCAAGGAATCACAGCAGTGTCGAAAGATAGATTATCTCTTCTGGCTAGAAAATTTCACTTATCTGGCAATGCGCCAAAGGAAACCAGAGGAGGTGACAGAACAGGAAAATTACAGAAGGGCATTTCTGCTCCTGTAAAGCAACACAAAGCAGTACAGATGTAGAGAAAGCTACTATGGAAGAGCAAAATCAAGAAGAGGATATTTACCTCCAGAACTTAAAATCAGAAAAATGTGGACCAAGTTTTGCAATGATTAAGAAATCAACCAGTCTACTTTTTGTCGAAATATAAATACATATTACGTAGAAAATGAAGATAGCTACAGTGAAGCAATAAATATTACACAAATATAAATATTTGTCACTAAGGCTCCACGTATCTTAAGAAATTGGTGTTAATACTTCTTTCCAATGGAGATTGATTTCACAAACAAATCGCTTGCATCCTCAACCCACAAAAACAAACTCTGTTGTCAAGCAAATCTCAGTTACCACATTTCTCCTATGTTTTTTAGTATTACCAATATCTGAAAACGAAACAAACCTAAAAACAGAATCAACTGCTGGTATTTCAAAAATTCATTATGCAATGTTTATTTTTTAAAATAAATATCTTTTCCCAAACTATTAAATCTATCAGACCATTTAATTGTTTTAATAATTTAACTTAAAGATTTATTTCATGGTTAAATGACCAAAAATGATCTGCTACAGCTGATTTATCAGTTTGTTTATACTTAATGTTACGAAAATGTTCTTTCGTTCTGGTTTCCAAATTACGTTTCATCTTTCCAGTATAAACCTGATTACAATTAAAACAATTAAATTGATAAATACCAGATTTTTTATTAGGAATTTTATCTTTTTTAGAAAAATGTAAATTTTTAATACTGTTGCAAAGCCGTTATCCACGATAGCGCGGCTTGTGTACACAAAGAGTTGGCAAATAAAGATAGCTAAGATAAAGAACTTGCTGGCATAGATTAAGTTATGCTCCTGGAAGGTGATAGAATATTCGGTTTCTGTATTGTTCTGGAACAGTCTCGAATTTATCAATGAGGTATTTAAGAAGGCGCAGACTCACCAAGAGTTAGTCGTGAACAAATGTGTAACAAGAGAGTAGTAAACAGCTGTGAAGTGTTGTAACGAGAGCTGATGTAAACAGGTGTAACTAGAACGCTGTTGTAGATTGTGATGTAATTCTGCTGCTACGAAGTGTACTTCTACACAAATAAAGAACATTTAAGAATTTCGGCAAATTGGACTTTTAATTCTACGAACCCGCAAAGTCACAACTGGTGTCAGGAGTGAGACATACCACTATGGAGGCAGCGTTGGAAAAGATTTTAGCAGAGCTGAAACAAATGAAGACGGCTAACCGCAACATCACCGAAAGAAATAAAGGCCGAATTAACAGCGAAGACCTGGAAGGCCAGCGGACGAAGAACATGATGCTGGACGAGAAGACGCCTGTGCACGGACTACGTGTAGCTAGGGCACTGTTGCCATGCCGAGAAGAGGTGCCAATGAGGCTGCTCAACCTGGCAGACACCGATCACGACTTCCAGGCCGGAACGGAGCTGAGGACGTGCGAGCCCGTGGTTAGCGTGACAACAATCGACAAGACAAAGGAGCCGGTGCCAACACAACACATGCGGCCCCGACTAGAAGGCTTACTGGAGAGGGCGGCCGACCACCTGACCGCGGAACAGCTGGAGAAAGTTCGACAACTGCTGAGGCGATACCAGCGCGTCTTCAGCCAGGGTAACAATTCAATTCTTGCCAGAGGATCTACTCCCATTAGTCCTGGACGCTTAGCACCAAGGACCCGGACCTCTTTCGACCAGGGAGTCACCGAGCTGTCCCGAAAGGGCGCCCGGCGCCTCCGTGGGGCTTTCCATAGGGCAAGACCTTCAGACTAACAGACCTTCAGACCCCATCTGGTCCTGTGCACTCAAGACGGGATGGAAGTGGATACGCCACTTACGCGCGCCAACTCCAAAATGGGAAGGCTACCGATATCACCTCGGTGGGGCCGCCTGGTGATCTAGCACACCTTCTACTAGCTATGCTGGCTAGTACGCAGGAATATCAATGGCTTCCCTCAACCCCGTCCGCAGACGTACACCATCTCCCACGGCTACCGGGAACCACTGCCCCCTCGAGTCCAACCCAATCCGAACAACTCCCTATCAGGGAGGGGCTCGAATGTTCGGGTGACTACGGCCGCACGGATAAAGTGCTTCACCGCATCGACACCGCAGACGCCCGGCCTGTTCGGCAACCACCTAGGCGCGTTCCGCTGGCAAAACAAGCGGCAGTACGTGATATGCTAGATGACATGAAATCCAGGGGAGTGATTGAAGAGTCTGACGGCCCTTGGTGTTCACCTGTAGTCCTGGTGACGAAGAAGAACGGAGAGCTACGCTTCTGCGTGGACTACAGGAAGCTGAACGCTGTCACCCAGAAGGACTTTCCCCTTAACCGGATTGACGACACCTTGGACACGCTAGCTGGTGCACAGTGGTTCTCGGCCCTAGATCTGAAGTTGGGTTACTGGCAAGTGGCTCTAGACCCGAGAGACAAATAAAAGACTGCATTCTCGACAGGCCAAGGGCTTTGGCAGTTCACAGATATGCCCTTTGGCCTCTGCAACGCACCAGCTACCTTCCAACGCCTAATGGAGTCAGTAATGAGAGGACTAACTTATGACACCTGCCTGTTATACTTGGACGACATCATCTTCGGCAAGACGTTCGAAGACCATCTCGACAACCTGAGCAAGGTGTTACAGAGACTGCAGGCAACCAACTTGAAGCTGAACGCGAAGAAGTGCCAGCTCTTCCGCAAGGAAGCTAACTACTTGGGCCACATAGTCTCACCAACCGGAGTGGCCACAGACCCGGAGAAAACCCAGGCTGTGAGAGGTTGGCCTCGCCCAAAGGATAAGCGAGAGTTGTGCAGTTTCCTAGAGCTGTGCAATTATTACCGCCGTTTCATAAAGGGGTTTTCCAACATCGCCAAACCAATCACCCGCCTGACAGAGGAACACCGACGACCTTATGTTTGGACGGATGACGCCAAAGGCGCTTTCCAGCACCTGAAGAAGACACTGTGCAGTGCTCCAATTTTGGGATTTCCACAACCAGGCGGCACCTTCATTGTGGACACCGACGCCAGTGACCATTGCATTGGAGGCGTCCCATCGCATGTCCACGACGGCCACTAGCGGGTGATAGCCTACTACATCAAGACGCTATCCAATGCAGAAAAGAACTACTGCGTCACCCGGCGAGAGCTACTGGCGGTAGTGAAGACCTTGGAGCACTTCCACAAGTACCTGTACGGTCAGCCATTCCCATGAGGACTGACCATTCCGCCCTCACCTGGCTACTGAGCTTTAGAAACCTGGAAGGCCAGACAGCACGCTGGGTACAGAGGCTGCAGCAATACGACTTCACCTCTGAACATCGTAGAGGGAAGAGCCACGGTAACGCAGACGCCATGTCCCGAGGAACCTGTCCAGAGGAGTGCGGCCAATGCACAAGAGTGGAAGAGAAAGAGCGTGCCGCAGCGGTCAGAGTGGTCACGGCAGTGCCTGCGGGAAGGCTGGGATAGCGCAGGCCTGAGGAGGGAGCAGCTGGCGGACGCCGACTTGGTGCCACTGTTGAGGGAAGTGGAGCCAGGGACAAGACCAACCTGGGAGGACATCGCACCGAGGAGCGCCACCTACAAGTCGTACTTTACCCAATGGGACTCACTGAAGATCAGAGAGGGCGTGCTGTTCCGGGTATGGGAATCACCTGATGGGAACACGCAGAGGGAACAGTTGGTGCTTCCCCGGAGATCTTGGAGGAAGTGCACGCCGGTACTTCAGGACGACATCTGGAAGCAAACCGAACAATCGACAAACTTCGGCAGCGCTACTACTGGCTGAGGCTCCGAGCAGGCGCTGAAATGAAATGTGTAGTGTTTAACGCCCGCTTTTACTACATACGGCACCGCAGGCGATGACACTGATGATACATGAGATGAAGATGGAGCACCGGTGGAATGAGATGGCGGGGGAAACCGGAGATCCCGGAGAAAACCCGCCCCAGCGCCGTGTTGTCCACCACAAATCTCACTTTGCGGTCGCCTGGGATCAAACCCGGTCCGCCTTGGTGAGAGCCAAGCGGTCTAACCACTGAGCCACGGCGCGGCCCCACAGGCGCTGAGAGATAGGCCATCAGTATCACGTGTGCGCGGCGAGTTGCGGTCCCCAAACTAGTATCCGGCTTCGCATGCAGCAGTACGTCGGAGCGCCATTCGAAAGGATCGCCGTCGACATAGCTGGACCATTCCCAGTATCCGACCGAGGCAGCAAGTACCTGATGGTGGACTACTTCACCAAGTGCCCGGAGGTGTATGCCATCCCGAACCAGGAGACAAAGACAGACTGCCTCGTGGAGCAAGTGTTCTGCCCGTTTGGGGTGTCGTTAGAGCTCCACAGCGACCAGGGCACCAATTTTGAATGCAACCTGATGACGGAGGCACTAGAAAGACTTGGGGTTAACATGGCCCGCACAATAACCCTACACCTGCAATCGGACGGCATGGTGGAGAAATACATCAAGACCTTAGAAGAGCAGTTGAGGAAGGTCGTGGCCAGCCGCCAGTGAGACTGGGACGTCAAGGTGCCACTGTTCTTGCTGGCCTACCACTCATAAACACGTGACATCACTGGGATGACGCCAGCCAGCCTAAATATTCGGCTGAGAGTTATACGTCTCCTGTGATCTGGCTTATGGAAGTCCCCCTAAGAGTCAGTCGCGAACAGATGTGTAACAAGAGATTCGCAAACAGAGAGTAGTAGTAAACACCTGTGAAGTGTTGTAACGAGAGCTGAATAAACATCTGTAATCAAAATGCTGTTGTAGATTGTGATGTAATTCTACTGCTACAAAGTGTATTTCTATGCAAATAAAGAACATTTAGAATGTTGGCAAATTGGACTTTTAATTCTATGAACCCGCAAATTCACAATACTATATTTATTTTGAGAAACTAAAGTTATATAAACTTCTTTAAAAACAATTTGAAAATGTTTATTAACCCATGGATGGTAAGTAAAATTTTTAAAATTATAATCGTCTTTTATTTTTTTAAGTGTAGAAATATCATTAACAGTTTTTTTGATATTTAAATTTTTCAATCTTCTTTTGTATAAAATCATTATTAAACAAATTAATTAAAGCAGCATTGATAATATGTTTATATTCTTTATTAAATTCTTCTTTATTCAGGGGTATATTTATTAATCTATAAATCATATTATTAAAAACAGCAAATTTATGTGAAAAAGGGTTAAAACTTTTATTTTTTTATGCAATTATCAATATGAGTAGATTTCCTACAAATAGCAAAATCTAATTTGTTATTATTTCTTTTATTCTTTTTAATCTTTTATTTTATCTTCAATATTTTATTCCGATTGACACAAATAGAAAAACGAGCAAAGCACCATGTACAGACTGCACAAGTGGAGTTCAAAAAGGTTTTATCAACAATTGAATGAGGAAAATCCTGAGGCAATCACTATTTTTTGATATGCAGCAGAATCGACTACTGCCTAAACATTTTGTTAGAGAGTTATTCTATGCAAGGCAGGTATGGCTATATAATCTATGCATAATGATTCCATTTAAAACCCAGAACAAAGATGGCATTTCCTTGTATACATAGTTGGAAACTGTGAATCTGCTAAAGACTGCAAGCAGGTTGCCTCAGCTTTGCACCACTTCTTGTGGCAACTGGAAAAAGGGATGTCCAGGAACACTCCTAACATTCGTTTATTTTTAGACTCTTGCTCTAGTCAGAACAAGAATAGTGTTATGATGTTCATGCTTATTGCTTTCCTGGAGAAGAGTAAAACATTTTCCAGAATATCTTGATGAGTCCTGATGATTACCACAGATATTACAAATTCACAGCCCTGTGAAAGTGTTGTTCAAAGACTGGAAAATTAAGGATTTGAAAGAAAGTGCAAAACAAATACAGAAGTCAAAGCTTCCTTTCAAAAAAATGAATACTCAGGGAATCAATATATTCCAAGGATTCAAAGACCATAAGGTATGTATAGAAGTTGAAAATACATATTCTGCTATGCCTGTGCAGATAGATGTGATGAAACTGTGTAGCAGCTCCTGTAGCGAATTCCTGCTTTGATCTCAAAATGTTCCCAAAATTAATAGAGTGAGCAAAGAAAAGAAAAAGGATATTCAAAATCTAGCTAAATTTTTTAAAATTCCAGAAACTGCAAAAGAATTTTATAAAGATGTACTAGAATATACTACAAAATATTAAAGCTTACATACTCATATTGTTTGAAATTTCTCTGTATGTATTCAGTATGTTTATTATATAAATAAATCAAAATATTACATTGTTATTTTGAATGTAGCAGTCTTTGGTTGCTAAGTTTACCCAATAAAATAATCCTTATAAACATTAACATATGTGTTTGGAGGAATTTAGTAACAGTGATGTCAAAATTAATCGCAAATCTATTTGTAGTTGGTTTATTGATACTCGTCGTAAGTGATGAGTATCAATAACCAATTACAAATAGTTGTTGCGATTAAACATTAATATGTTGGTTGTATAATACATTATGAAATATAAAAAGGTGAAAATAAATAAAAAACAATGAAACTTAATGTGCAAATTTCTCGCTTATGCAGAAAAGTTAATCAGCATCTATCCGTTTTGAAAAAACTGCATTTTCAAACCTCAAATTTGCACTAGTTTCGGGCCCAAATGACCTTGTTGTCGACGGGCCCTTAAACACCACACACTCACTCGCACTAGTTAAACTATGCTATTTGTTTCTTTTCACATTCAATGACACAGTTTCAGGAAGCAGAACTGAATTATTAATATATTTGCTGTGCTAACCAATTAGTATTGCCAATAAATAAATAAAAAAAACATTTTTCTCAGAAATGCATTTTGTGCATCTATTGTGTTTTGAGGCAAGTGATCATACAAAACACTACCCAGATGTAATGTACTATTAAGGCATCTAGTAAGTCTATGGAAATTTAAATGGACATTGCTAGATGCTCTAGTATTGTAATCATATAATTGAGAATGCAATTGCAAGAGATTTAAGTTTTGTTGAATGAAAGACACAGATTCTGGATATAAATACAAGGAAGAGGTAAAATGTTTAAAACTGAAAACACCTTTTTACTATGGTTCTAACTGGCACTTGCAATATAATTTTTAATATCCTCTTTTGCAATTTTAGTGGTTTTTGAAGAAGAACCCCAGACAATTATGGCATAAGAAAACAAATGTACATATCCAAAATATATTGGCCTTAATACATCAATAGAAAGAGATTTTGACAAGATCTGGAATGCATAACTTAAAGTGTTCAATTTTTCAAAAACAATAGGTAGTATTCCCAAAAATAATTAGAATCAGTCATAATACCTAAGAACTTAGTACTATTTACTTCTGCAATTTCAGAACAATTTACTGAAATATGGAAGGATTTTTCAAGTATTTGATTTCCGAAATGTATGTGCAAGTTTTATCTAAATTTAATTTGAGCATATTACTTTGGAGCCACTGAATCAAATTTGAAGTGAAATTATTTATTTTATCCTGTAATTTGGACAAAGTATTATTGTTTATTATAATATTTGTATCATCAGCAAATAAAACTGTATTACTATCCGGCAAATACATGGGTAAGTCATTTACATAAACTAAAAACAGTAATGGGCCCAAAATGGATCCTTGCAGTATGCCACGACAAATGTTTGTTGGATTGGAATTTTACCGAATTGATTACGACAATTTGTTGCCTATGTGTTGAAGCTTCCTGATACAAATATGATTGACCATATTGAAAGCCTTGAAACAAGGAATATGCCTACTACATGTTCTTTGTTATCCTGCGCTTTATAAATAGTTTCAATAAAAGATTGAATGGCGTGATGAGCTCCTTTATCCCACTTAAACCCAAACAGAGTCGGAAAAGATCTTATTAACTTCAAAAAAGGACATCAGTGTGCTATACATAATTATTTCAAGAATTTTGGAAAACACCAACAAAAATGAAATAGGCCTATTGACCAGGTACCCACTGTAACTGTAAGATCATTATCATTTATTCTTGCAATGTAGTTTGGTGTCTTATTCTTCATGCCAAAATGTTCTCTATAACATTATAAAGTATGGTGCAGATATTTTTCTAGTATTTAACAATAGGACTAACAACAAGAGGGATATAAAATTGTACTGAAATTTTATATCTTCCAATAGCAGAAATATATATAACCAATATTGGCATTGTAGTAGGGTGTACATCATATTTGCTACATAGACTGCAGTAAATTGTCGGAATGATATTGCTGAGTAGTATCTTTTTGTTACTGAACATCAAGAAAGTTGCTCATTTTATGTTTTTGTGAACACTTTTGAATTTATTATAGATAATTCTTGGTTCACTCAAGTAATACAAGTCTTACTCAAATGAAAATATAATGCACATATTACTGGGCCATTTATGTAGGTAATATCAAATGGACTGCACAAATGGATAATGTAAATTTGTGAAAATTTGAAGAAGAAAGTCTCAATTTAATTTGGCATTTCCTTTTGTTTTTTCTTGCAGGAAAATGTTAAATATCCAACTTTGACCTTTTTCATTTTTGGTTTTATAAATAGATCACATAACCATTTCAAGAGGTATTTTAATGCTCAGAATTGAATTACCTTTTTGTACTGCACGTGGAGTTTGGGGGTGAGTTGTAGCAATCACTTCTTGAAATATATAACGAGATCTGATTTTTGTTAGATTAATAACAAGTGGACTTGTTCTTTCAAGTTTTCTCTCTGCTTTGAGATGTCAAAAAATGTGTACAGATTTTCCATACCACTTAAAGAAGTTGTAACATGTAGAATTTCTGTTTATAATACTTCCAATTTTAAAATAGTGTTATATTGATTAATATGCAGCGTGTGAAAAATAGGATTTGGCCATATTTCTTAGCATATCATTTTTGTGTAAAATCAAATATGTAACAAATTAAGTTTGATAATTCCATCGTAAAACATGTTTTGTAATCAGAAATTCTCTTCACTTTCTTAAGCTGTGATGTTTTAGAAGGCTTGTTGGTTTTTCAAATGGTCACATTATTGTAACTTAGTAATCAATGCAAAAATGACATCAAATAGAAGGCTTCCATGAAAATTATTGAGGAATCTATGTTGTTTTCACCTGTACTTCCGCAGGCTACAACTAGAATTACTAGAAAAGCGGGTCTTCTGTACAAACTCATCCAACTGGAGCTACCCACTCAAGTCATACACCTTCTTCACTCTTTCCTAAAACATAGATTCTTCACTGTCACAGTGGCGGGAAAAACATCTACACGAAGGTCTATCCGCGGCGGAGTCCCCGAAGGTTCTGTGTTATCCCCGACGCTGTACAGCGTCTATGTGGCTGACCTTCCCACTGAACAGCATGTCAACATAGCACAGTATGCTGACGACGTGCTGCTATTATCAACAAACAGACACCCACGCAGAACCTTCAACCCCATCCAAAGATATCTAATCCTCCTCCAGGAATGGTGCACGCTTTGGCGATTGTCCATTAATACGGAGAAAACCCAAGCGATATTGTTCACCAAGCGCCGCTTTCCCGCCAACTTCCCCCAATTTACCTACTTCGGGCAAGGGATCAGGTGGGAGAATTCAATCAAGTACTTGGGAGTCAAGCTGGACAAGGGCCTAACTTTTCGGGAGCACATCCAGGAGCAAGCTCATCGGTCGTGTGGTGCCGTGGCATCACTACACCCTGTGCTTCGGTCTGTGATGTCTGTTCCCCTAAAGTTGCGCCTCTTTATGGCTCTGGTCCTCCCTATCATGCTCTATGCGTGCGAAGTCTGGGGTATGGCCGCAGGCTCACATCTAGTTCTGCTCCAACGTGCACAGAATAAATGTCTTCGGATTATTTATTCTGTTTGTACAAGGTTCCCCGTGAGATTACTTCATGAGGCTTCATCCCTCCGATATGTGGAGGATGAAATTAGACGCCGGGCGACAAAATTCTTCGAGGGTTTGCCCCAACATCAGAGCGCCCTAGTCAGATCCCTTGGGGATTATGTTCCTCGTGAGCGTCGCTATAAGCGATACCGGTTACCCCGCATGTCTTGCGGTCACTACCGGTAACCACATGATCTCCATTCCAGCCTAAATTAAATTTCAGCTACTCCAAAATTGTTATTATGGAATATTCAAAATTATACATACCTTCTTCCTAGTTTATTAACTAACCCACCAGCGGTGCTCGCTGTCCGTAGCACCCGGTTCATCATTCCCTGAGGAGCAAAAAGCTACCTCCCTACACTAACCCCACTTAAATTACACCCGTCATTCTGCAACATCCACATCCCGCCACTACGTGGTTAAGCTCTTCCCAGAGCAGGTACACGATTTGACCACCCTTCGGGCTGTTCCAAACAGCCTGCCAGATTTGTGCTGCTGCAATTACTAGAAAATACCTACTAAATAGTAAAAAAGAAGAGAGAAGCACTGTCCAAGAGCTAAATCACAAGATTGTAAACTATTTACCTAGAAGCAATATATTTAAGCACATATAGAGATAATGCATCATACATTTAGTTATGTAGATAGTGCCTGTTCCAAATAGCTTTCTTCACTGCTAAGAATTGTCAAATGTCTTGGTTGAGTAAGCTGAGAATTTAAAGCTAGGCCATTTCCTTATCATTGTGTTATGCATTTAAAAAGTAGTGGCCTTTTTCAAACATCATGGCAGGTGTTTTTTTTTTTTTTTTTTTTTTTTTTTTTGTAATTTACGTCCTCCAACGTTGTCATATCGGAAGATGAATGGAATGGATGAAATGATGCTCATATGAGCCCAGGTTCCATAGAATTTAGTTACACGACATTCGTCTTTTTAGGATAAGGGAAAACCCCGGAAAAAACCTTATCCAGGTAATTCGAACTCAGGACCTCTTGAACGTGAGGCAAACTCATGGCAGGCTGTTACAGAATATGGAATTACAGCATTATCTCTTGTTTGAGCAGTTTTCTGATATGCAGCCCAAAGCAAATCTGTTTGGTGCATTTTGGCTTTGGGGGAATTTTATAGCAGAGCACCTGTAAGTTTTATTCAGATAAATGCAGTTGCTGAACTGAACTGAAACATGTAGAAATTGAAATATGAGAGTTCGGAGTATACTTATATTGAATTTTAAGTAAAATTCAAAGTAGGTAAAGGCAGTTTAGGAGGCAGTGATTCTCAGCAGTTTCATCCCCCCCCCCACCTCCTTTGAATCATTCGAACATTCGTGACCTCGTTCACTTTTATCTAACTCGATTATCACTGTAAACCTTCCAGTGATTCAAAACTGAAAGAAATTTATAATGCACTTAGGAGCATCTCAGGGTATAGTACCTACAGTACAAATGCTTCGGCTTGGAAATGTAAGCTGCGTGATTTGACTTAATTTCTCTAGTTTATTCAACTTTGCATCTAGCGTTCAATCGTTTAAGCGAAAGATTTGTAACAGCCGTATAAGTCAACACATGTTCCCACCTCAATCCAAGTTTACTATACCATAAGTTCGAGGGTTAACAAGGTATTTACTCTAATCGATGCTTATTAAACTACATGTTGCGTATGGATCACATCACTGCTCTCATTTTCTGATACGAAATATCGACTTGTTATATCTGAAAATTTCAATGAAGTAGGGTTTCAAACTCGCATCTAAAATCTGAAAATTTTGCTGCAACAGGTTTTAACACTCGGATATTTGGGTTTATCTTGAAGAAGCTTTTAAATTACAATAACCTGTAGCATGAAATTCCAACGTAAAAGAATAATATACGGCGGAAAGGCGCCGTGAATTCCTTCCTATATGAGATTGGACACGAAGAATGTATGCTTACATATATAAGCATTTAAAAGAAGTGAAAGAACCATTTTTAGAACATTGTTATACTTATGACAATAAATGGCAACCTGATTAAAATTTGAGAGACAAAATGTAAAATCTAACAGGCAGTGGCAATGAGAAAAACCGCCAGTTTTCCTTCTTTTTTCTTCTTTCCGATTATTTCCTTTCTATTGGCACTAAGACAGCAATATCAACTATTCCTTCTCAAATACTTATTAATGTGTGTTTGCTGTTAATTTCAGGCTACACATATTCCAATTTTCTGTTTCTTTTCATGTTATTAGTTTTCAATTTATTCGTCCATTTTCTTTATGTAGTAACATTCGTTCATCAATATATGTTTTAACATACATATAATAATTTATATTAATAACAGTATTCGGAATACAAATTAACCACGTTTATTACGCACATAGCAAGCGATCAGGCTAATATGAATGAACACAGCTAAGAAATCTGTTAAATCGAAGTTCGAAAATCTCTTATAGGCAGTTTGTGCGTTTAAAAAAAAAAGGCAAATATTAAACATTCACATCATAAATACTTACTAATATCTGAATATAAATTGTTAGATTCTTTGTATTTAATAGGCAGTGAAGCAATGGAACATTTTAAGTATTTACTCTTTTTATTGTTTGTGCTCTATAATTATAACGAGAAGAGAAAGAAAGTGGTTTTCGTTAATTGTCTGTAATTTCTGAATGGAAAGAATTACCTACATTGAAAGTCCTACTGTGGATATTGGGCCATGACGTCACTTCGAAATATCCTAACATAACCTCAAAGCTGGTTATATTTTATATGGTATAAAATAGGTTTGTACATTCATTAATATACTTATACAAAAGTTTTGCATATACACTAATGTGCTACTCGCATCAAACCATTTTCACGTTCCTGATGGAGTAACATGACAACGCTTACCGGCAGCCGGTTAGAGTTTACCACCTACACAAACTTGGAAGTAGAGGCTAGGAGCTTCCGGTTTTGCATGAATTGAATTTTGACAGTCGTCTGTCGTAATCACAGGTCGTTATAGTATGTCTGCACCACTTGACTCCCCACGATCAGCTGAAGTTTAAATTAGTAATTTGCTCGAAGCTAGATTACCGCTTTGACAAATGTTTATTAAAATGAAAAATAGGTAACATTGCCGTTTTGGAATAATTTAATTACATACACACACCACAAAAATAGAGCATTGAGATAACAAAACAAGAATAAACACCATTTTGGCAGACGAATAGCTGAAAAATATTGTGCTAAAATAGATAATAGTACAAGTATCTATATATTAACATATTCAGGAGCTCACATTATATAATCTAGTGGAATATGTATGAATCAGTTATTTCTATTCTCCAATTTTACTGATTTCACTGTTCACATATTTCACAGATGCATGTGAAATTAATAAAATAGGAGATAATTATCTGCAGGTATTACAGTTTTAAATAACAGTAGTTATTCTTGAGAACTATTTGAGTCTTTTCATTATATGGTTACAAAGTTTATCAATAGTGAATGGACAGTCAAAGTAATGTGCAGTGTTACAGTATTACACCAAATGAAGGATTAAAGATTAAGTTTATATGCTGAGCGAATGTTGGTAGGTGTCTAAGCATAGAATTTATAGACCAATGCAGGCACATGCTCGGATAAATGTAAATTAAGTAAAACTGCAGAAAATTATTGGAAAATGTTATGTGATATCAACATTCTAATTGAACAATTAATCTTTTGTAAATGTAAATTTAGCTTTGGATACAAAATAGTTGTAAGTTATTAAATCTTTATTTTAGTTTAGCTTACAGAACAAATAAATGCCACATTTTGTTTTTCTAATGCACTGAATGAGTAATAAATACAAAAGAATATAATACGTATATAGTGAATATAAATATAAAACTGATATAGTTACAGTGTAAGATAAAATTCAATTTTAGATTTTTTCTGTGAAATTGCATATTTTGTTAGAATAAAAATCCTGACACCCAGAGTTGTGCAAGAAAATCTTAGTACTTAGTTTATGTAAAAAGAAAGAAGCTGTATTGCGGAGTTGAATAATTACTGCATTTGACCACTGTCAAGTGAGCAATTTTAGGACTGTTTTACAATTGTCAAATACACAATGTCATCAATGATTCTAAAAGCTAAATTTCATATTTTAAATTAGATCAGGCATTAGGAGTTCTTTTGGCATTCATGTGAATGGTCATAGAATATTGTATTTTGGTATAATCAAAATATTTAGTATAAAACACACAACTGATAACAGTTACTTTTCTAACTTCTCAGCTGTAACAGAACTGTATCAATTTATATGGTGACTTTAAATCTTACCTGGGTTTATTCAATATCCCTTTATGATATCTTTTTATATATTTTGTTTCATTTCAGCACTCACTTAACTTCCTTTGTTAAGCTGTTGTACCAACAGCTCAGTAAAGCACTAAACTTGTAGTTGCTACTTTTTTATTACACTGTAGGAGATGAATGGAAATAGATTACCAACAATGTCTTAAATTAAAACATGAAAGAAGTTAATAGTGAAGCTCACAATAATTTCCCAATATATTAAATGATGTAATCTTGCATCCAATAAGTGATTAATTTGTGCTAAGAGAATAATATATATTCATAGTATATACACTTCTTAAACTGCTGTTTGAGGGTATTAAGATATATTCTGATACATTATCAAAATAAAATTCTATACATAGGTAATACTATTCCATAGAAACTCAATTTTTGGAGAAATGTGCTTTGAAATATTATTATTCATGGTAAAGGTCTACAAATTTTGCTTTTTAACTGCTATACACCATACTTAAGATGGATGTCACTAATGTTTAATAACTTACATAGAGATCTTATATCTAGTTTCAAAAGTCAGGGTTTTATCACAGGAGAAAAATTTACTTCTGAAATGATTACATAAAAGTACACAATTGAAGCAGAATCTAAGACTTCAAGTGATCATCTTGGGCTTCCTTGTTCATCAGAACTCATTAAGTAAATTCAATTCAATTATTGGCCAAGGAATCCATACAGAATTATAGACAGCATCAAAATATTTATAAGAGCATTACACAATATTTAAAATCTATCTATTAGCTATTTGCAATTTGAAGATTACCAATAACTTACACAGATTATTGTTTACACTTGGAAGCATTACGGACACGTGTACAGTCATATAAAACAACTCAGTTAAATAGAATATTCATACAAACACTGACAGCTAGTGCTACACATCAGGAATTTTGAAGACCTTTCTTCATTGATGAATTTTGAATTCTCCATCACATGAAGCAGGAATAAGAATAAAATATATTAGTTAAGTGCATGCAAGTGATAGATCTACTTTTTCTGAATTATATTCTAAATATTACTGAGCAAAACTTATTTTTTTAAAGGTAGTTATGTAATTTTGCCTTTAACATATTTACAGAGGGTATGTCTTAACTAACTTGGCAAGTTATATAATTATAAAACCATATATTTGACAGAAATTTTAAACAGCTTAGTTTTATGGATATGGGAATATAATTTATACCTATTACGTGTGTTGTGAGAATGTATTTTAGCATTTGTGACATAACTGCATTACAGTTTCCATAAAAACTATTTATGAAATAAAAATTATGTCATATATAAGCTTGGTAGGGTCAAGTTATTAAAATTGCTAAAATGATTTCTGGCGCTTTCTGTTTTTGGAATATCCATACATAATTCTTAATACCTTCTTTGGTAGCTTAAACATTATTTTACTGTTTGTAGCATTTCCCCAGGTTAGTCCATATGTTAGTGGTGAATGAAAGTACGCAAAGCACAGCCTAGGTTCTCTGCTAACTTTTCAATAAGCTGGTCCCAGCTTAAATTTATGTCTACCCATAAGCCTAGGAATTTAGTTTCATGTTCAAAATTTACTAATTTCAAAGCAATTGTGATATAAGGATCTCCCACTTTTCTGTAAGCCTTATACTGGAAAATGAATGCTATTGCTTTTTTTTTTTTCTTTTCATTTAGAAGCACCCTAGTGACTTTAATCCAGTTTAATACTTTTTCTACATTCCCTTTAAGGCTGTCATCATGCTTTTGTACGATGAATATACTTGTATCTCCTGCAAAAAGTGTGCTTAAGCATCCAAGTTGTTCTTAACACACAATGGTAGTCATTTATATACAGTAAGAAAGGGGCCTAGAATACGAGGAACCCCTGATACTAGAAGTCTTTTTTGAGATAGCTCTTTACTGGTTCTTTTTTTACTTTTTTCTATACAGTGGATCTCAACTACCTACTCTCTCATTTCAAAGTATGACTTAAACCAATTGAAGGCCACCCCATTATGCCATATTTATGCAGCTTATTTAGCACAATATCATAATTCACCATGTTGAAAGCTTTGGTTAGATCCAAGAATAGTCCCATCCCAACTTCTCTTTGGTACAGCATGTCACAGATACTTTCAGCAAAGTTTATTACCACTAAACTAGTAGATTTTGTGCTTCGTAACCCACATTGACTATTGTTAACTGTATTAAATTTGTTAAGGAATGCCATAACCTGCTTGTACATTATTTTTCCTAATATTTTAGAAAAGGTTGAAAGCATAACTATTGGTCTGTTGCTTTCAGGGTGTTTTTCATCTAATTATTTTAATATTGGTATTACTTTATATGACACAGAATCTTTAAAATATCCAAATTAATTATTTAATTAAATAGCTTGTACTTCCATCAAGGGCTTCAGATTTCTTGTTTTTCAGCTTCTTAATTATATCAAGTAATTCATCTTCACAGACTGATGTTAGGAAGAATGATTTATCATTGCTATGAATGATTTTTTTTTTTTTTTTTTTTTTTTTTTTTTTTGCAATTTACGTCCTCCAACGTTAAGCCATATCGGACGATGAATGGAATGGGTGAAATGATGCTCAAATGAGTCCAGGGTCCATGGAGCTTAGAGTTACCCGACATTCGTCTTTCAGGATAAGGGAAAACCCCGGACAAACCTTATCCAGGTAACTAAAACCTTATCCAGGTAACTCAAACCTTATCCAGGTAACTCACCCTGACCGAGATTCAAACTCGGAACCTCTTGAACGTGAGGCAGACATGCTACCATCTACGCTAACGAGGCGGGCCACTGTGAATGAGAGCTTCATTTTCTAAACTGTCAGCTCCGATGCCTTTTCTTTGGAAATTTTTGTGATATTTACAAAGAAATTGTTAAATTTTTTGGTTATTCGTGTAGCACTTGTTATGGTGTTATTTATATGTTTTAGTACAATATTTCCTCACAACAACTTGTTAGAAAAGTCTCTTGTTTTATTGTATCCCACATAGCTTTCTGTTCATTTTCAGATGAGTTTATTTTCTAATGTTCTTGCATATTGTCGCGGGCAATGAGTTCAAAGAGACGGGCAGTGCAGTGCTGAGATAAAAGCTCGCCGAATGGGGGAAAGGAGAGTTTGTCTTTCTTCTAGCACCGTCTTGATTGTTTGAGAACATTCTGGATAGTGAGTAATCTATAAAAAGGGAGCCGCCAGCTGCCACACAGAGTCAGTCGGTAATTGGACGCGTGCGCGTGAACAGCTGTGTGAGCTGTGGTCGATGACCTTGCAAGTTGTATTTTGTATGTGATGTAACTTTGCGACTGAAAAGGTTGACAAAGTGTGTTTCTACAGAAATAAAGTGCAATTTTTAGTGTTTGTAACCTGGACTTTTAATTTCACGAACCCACAAAGTCACAGTTGGTGTCAGGAGTGAGACGTACCACCATGGAGGCTGCATTGGAAAAGATTCTACAGGAAATGGAAGAAATGAAGGCGGCTAACGATAACATCGCCGAGAATTTTTTTTTTTTTTTTTTTTGTAATTTACGTCCTCCAACGTTAAGTCATATCGGACGATGAATGGAATGGGTGAAATGATACTCAAATGAGACCGGGGTCCATGGAGCTTAGAGTTACCAGACATTCGTCTTTCAGGATAAGGGAAACCCCCGAAAAAAGCCTTATCCAAGTAACTCACCCTGACCGAGAATCGAACTCGGGACCTCAACAGAAGTTGGAGACGGCAAATAACAACTTGACCGCGATGATGACCGCGAAGATGACTGAATTAACAACGAAAACGGTGGCGGCAAATAGCAACCTGGCCGCAAAGTTGGAGACGACAAATCACAATCTGACCGCGAAGATGTTCGAACTGATCACGGAAATGAAAGCGGCGAACGATAGCCTGGCAACCGAAATGAAGACTGCGAACGAAGCCCTCGCCGCCAAATTTGAGTAGCAGTTAACCGGCGTAAAGGAGGACGTCATGGAGTTAGGCGAGCGCGTCGAGCCGCGTTAACAACCTAGAGAGAAAGGCCGACAGCAACACCAAATCCCTGAACGCCATGGTAGAAGACATCGTCGGCAGGAGGTTGGACTTGAAGGCCGACGCGCCGGGACCGACACAACATCTGCGTGCATCAAACCTCCAAAGTACGGCGGCACGTCCACGTTCGAGGTCTTCCACCGCAATTCCACTCGGCGGCCAAGCACAACAAGTAGTCACCAGAGGAGGAGGCCGCATAGCTATTAGCCAGCATCCAGGGACGGGCCGCAGAAGTCCTGAACGCGGTCCAGACAGCGGTGGCTCCCAGGGACATCTGGGAGGCCCTGGAGAACCGCTTCGGGAACCACCGTTTGGCCGCAGCCTACCGCAGCCAACTGAAGTCAAGGAAGCAGCAGCCAGGGGAGATGCAGCAGGAGTTCGCCCTAGCAATTGAACAGCTGGCCAGCAAAGCTTTGGTCGACCTCTCACCTGAATTCGTATCACGGGAAGCCGCATACACGTTCGTTGACAGGGTAAGAGACGTTGAGATACGTCAGCGCCTAATGCTCGGCGACTAAAAAATAATCCACGAGGCGCTAGCGGCAGCATTGAGGATGGAGGCGGCCAAGGTGACGGCTACTCCGGCGTCGAGAACAAGGAGTATCCGCTACACTGGAGACCGAAGAGCAGCCGAGGGACGCCGGCGAAGACCAAGTGGCGTGTGTTGGGGCTGTGGCCAGCCGGGACACCTGGAGAGAGACTGCCAACACCAGAGAGAGCGGACGGAAAACGAGTAAAGGCCGTCGTGGAGAAGGGCACGTCGGCGCCATCATCACCATCCCATCGAGTGACACTGCGCGCCGTCAGCCGACGGATGAATGCCAGCCTCAACGCGGACGGTTGGGTGAGAGGGAAGTCGTGTCGCGTGTCGTAGACACCGGGGCAGCCGTGACCATCATCAGACCTGACATGGCCAAGGGTTTGCCGCCGAGGAAGCCGAAACGTGGAGAGGGAGGCCCTTCTGCAGTTGAACTTGGGACGGAGTACCGTGCGTCAGTGGGTGTTCGTCGCGGAGGTGGCTGAAGAGGTGATAATAGGACTGGATGCCCTCAGGAGCCATGAGGCGACGGTGGACGTCGGCAGGACGGTCCTGCGGCTCAATGAAGAAGTGATACTCCGGCAACCCGAAGAACGCCTGGGAATCTACAGGGTCGTCCTGAGGGAAGACGTGGCTGTCCCCGCGAGAATCGAGGTGGTGGTGACGGCGCGACTGGAAGGCCAGCGTACAAGGAACTTGATGCTGTACCAGAGGACGCCTGTGCGCGGACTATGTGTAGCCAGGGCAGTGTTGCCGTGCCGAGAAGAGGTGCCGGTGAGGCTGCTCAACCTGACGGACGCCGATAACGAAATCCAGGTTGGGACGGAGTTGGGGACGTGCGAGCCCGTGGTCAGTGCAACATCAATCGATCAGACCCAGGGGCCAGTGCCGACATAACACCTGGGGTCCCGGCTGGAAGGCTTATTGGAGAGGGCGGCCGACCACCTGACCGCAGAACAACTCGAGAAGGTTCGGCAACTGTTGAGACGATACCAGCGCATCTTCAGTCAAGGCGACAGTTGAGTCCAGCTGAGTCCAGAGGTTCTACTCCCATTAGTCCTGGACCCGTAGAACCAAGACCCGAGCCTCTTTCAACCAGGGAGTATCCGAGTTGTCCCAAAGGGCGTCCAGCGTCCTCCGTAGGGCTTTCCATAGGACAAGACCTGGGTTACTAACAAGCCCCCCCATTTGGTCCAAGGACACAAGACGGGATGGAAGTGGATACGCCACTTACGCGCGCCAACACCAACATGTGAAGGCTACCGATATGACCTCAGTGGGGCCATCTGGCGATCTAGCACACCTTTTACTAGCTCTGCAGGCTAGTACCCGGGAATATTAATGGCTTCCCGCAACCCCGTCCGGAGACGTACCCGATTACCCACGGGTATCGGGAACCTCTGCCCCCATGAGACCAACCGAATCCGAGCAACTCACGGAGGGAGGGGCTCGAATGTTCGGCCCGTGGTTCCTCTAGTAACGTCAGAGATACCACGAGTGCTAAGGGTCCGCAGCGCCCGCACCACGGCAGCTGAAGGGGAGCCAATGCGACAGCGACTACGACCGCACGGACCGAGTGCTCCACCACATCGACACCGGAGATGCCCGACCTGTTCGGCAACCACCTAGACGCATTCCGCTAGTGAAAGAAACGGCGGTACGAGACATTTTGGAGGATATGAGATCCAGGGAGTGATCGAAGAGTCTGACAGCCCTTAGTGTTCCCTTGTAGTCTTGGTGACGAAGAAGAACGGCGACTACACTTCTGCGTGGGCTACAGGAAGTTGAGCGCTGTCACCAGGAGGTATTGCTTCCCCTTATCCCGGATTGACGACTCCCTGGACACGCTCGTCTCTGGACCTCAGGTCGGGACTGGCAGGTGGCTCTAGACCCGAGAGACAAGGAAAAAATCGTATTCTCGACAGGCCAAAGGCTTTGGCAGTTTACAGTTATGCCTTTTGGCCTCTGCAACGCGCCAGCTAACTTCCAACGCCTCATGGAGTCAGTGATGAGAGGATTGACTTATGACGCCTGCCTCCTATACCTGGACGACATCATCATCGTCGACAAGACATTCGAAGACCATCTCGACAAGCTGAGTAAGGTGTTACGGAGACTGCAGGTGACCAACCTGAAGCTAAACGCAAAGAAGTGCCAACTCGTTCGCAAGGAAGTCAACTACTTGGGCCACATAGTGTCACCAACCGAAGTGGCCACAGACCCGGAGAAGACACAGGCCGTGAGAGATTGGCCTCGGCCAAAGGATAAGAGAGAATTGCGCAGTTTCCTAGGATTGTACTGTTATTACCGCTGTTTCATAAAGGGGTTCTCCAATATCGCCAAATCCCTCACCCGCCTGACAAAAGAACTTTGGCCTTATATGTGGACGGAAGACGCCGAAGTCGCTTTCCAGCCGCTGAAGAAGACACTTTGTAGTGCTCCTATTTTGGGATTCCCACAACCAGGCGGCGCCTGCTTTGTGGACACCGACGCCAGTGACCATTGCAGTGGAGGCGTCTTATCCCAAGTGCAGGATGGCCACGAGCGGGTGATAGCTTACTACAGCAAGACGCTGTCCAAGACAGAGGAGAACTACTGCGTTACCCGGCGAGAACTACTGGAGGTAGTAAAGACCTTGGAGCACTTCTATAAGTACCTGTACGGTCAGCCATTCCACCTGAAGACTGACTATTCCACGCTCAACTCGCTACTTAACTTTAGGAACCTGGAAGGCCAGACAGCCGTTGGGTCCAAAGGTTGTAGGAGTACGACTTCACCTCTGAACATCGTAGATGGAAGAGACACGGCAACCCAGACTCCATGTCCCGAAGGCCCTGCCCGGAAGTGTGCGGCCAGTGCACAAGAGTGGAAGAGAAGGATCGTGCCGCAGCGGTCAGAGTGGTCACGGCAGTGCCTGCGGATGGCTGAGATAGCGCAGGCCTGAGGAGGGAGCAGCTGGTGGACGCTGGCCTGGGGCCACTCTTGAGGGAACTGGAGGCAGGGACGAGACCGACCTGGGAGGACATCGCACCCAGAAGCGCTACGTACAAGTCCTATTGGGCCCAATGGGAATCGTTGAAGACCAAAGTGGGTGTGCTGTTCCGGGTATGGGAATCACCCGATGAGAAGACGCAGAGACAGTAGCTGGTGCTTCCTTGGAGTAAGGTCCCGGATGTCTTGGAGGAAGTGCATGGCGGTACTTCAGCAGGACACTTAGTAGCAAACCGAGCGATCGACAAACTTCGACCGCCCTACTACTGTTTGAGGCTCCGAACAGACGCTGAAAGATGGTGCCGTCAATGTCACGTGTCCGCTGCGAGTCGCGGATCCCAAACGAGGAACGGGGGTGGCATGCAGCAGTACAATGTCGGAGCGCCTTTCAAACGCATCGCTGTCGACATAGCTGGAGAATTCCCAGTATCCGACCGAGGCAACAAGTACCTGATGGTCATCGTGGTCTACTTCACCAAGTGGTCGGAGGTGTATGCCGTCCCGATCCAGGAGGCAAAGGCCGTCACAGACTGCCTCGTGGAGCAACTGTTCTGCCGTTCTGGGGTGCCGTTCTGGAGTGCCGTTGTAGCTCCACAGTGACCAGGACACCAATTTTGAGTCTAACCTGATGAAGGGGGCACTGGGAAGACTTTGGGTTAACAAGACCAGCACAACACCCGTATACCCACAATCGGACGGCATGGTCGATAGGTACATCAAGACCCTAGAAGAACATATGAGGAAGATCGTGGCCAGCCATCAGCGAGACTGGGACGTCAAGGTGCCACTGTTCCTGCTGGCATACCGCTCGTCGACACACGACACCGCTGGGATGACGCCAGCCAGCTTAATGTTTGATGGAGAGTTGCGCCTACCTTGTGATCTTCCCCCCGGAAGGGAACAGCCAGCAACCGAGTATGTGGAGAACTTGGTGGACCGTCTCCACGACATGCACGAGATGACTTGTCAGAACATCCAGATGGCGAGTAACCGCATGAAGACCCGCTACGACAGGCAAACAAACAGCTAAGGGATCCAGCAAGGTGACCTAGTCTGGTTGTACCGCCCTACCCGGACCAAGGGACGCTGCCCGAAGCTTCAGTAGTCATGGCAAGGACCGTACCGGGTGGTAAAGAGAATTAACGACGTGGTCTACCGCATCCAGATGGTGCCCCGAGGAAAGATGGTGGTACACCTGGATCGTCTGGTCCGCTACGATGGTGCTGTTCGGGACGACCAGCCTTGAGGAGGGAGCAGTGTCGCTTGCGCATTGTTGAATCGTGGCGGCGCGGGCAACGAGTTCAAAGAGACGGTCAGTGCACTGCGGAGATAAAAGCTCGCCGAAACGGTGCGGGGAAGGAGACGGATTTATAGAGAGTTTGTCTTTCTTCTAGCGCCGTCTTTGTTGAGAACATTCCGGATGAGTAATCTATAAAAATGGAGCCGCCGCCTGCCACAGAGTCAGTTGGTAATTGGACGCGTGCGCGTGAACAGCTGTGTGAGCTGTGGTCGTTGACCTTGCAAGTTGTATTGTGTATGTGAGGTAACTCTGCGTCTGAAAAGGTTGACCATGTGTGTTTTTACGGAAATGAAGAGCAATGTTTAATGTCTGTAGCCTGGACTTTTAATTTCACAAACCCACAAAGTCATAATATGTTTTGCTATCCGAATAACTTTTTTATGGAATTGTTTTATATTTCTTATAGTTGTTTATAGATTCATTGAAAATGCTATCATTTCTAATGATATTACTGAAGAATTTTAGCTAAAAGTACTAATAGCCTCGGAGACCCATGTACAGAGCTTCTCCTTGACTTTAATCAGTAGGTAGGCTATATTGTAGTATAATCTATCTCAATCTAGTTTAATCCTGCTGTAAACATCTGGTTGGGAAAAGACAGAGACAAAGATATTGGAACAGAAAATGGTTAAGCTATTGATTGGTTTAGCGAAGTTAATGACGTGCGACAGACCCCTACTTTAAATACAGTACTGTAAGTAGTTTTCTGATCACTGCTCTGCTTGAACTAATTTCGTAGAGAGAAAAGTATGCAAATGTTTCTTTTCTTATAAACGTAACAGCCCCACATTTTATCTTTCTGCTTCACATACCACATAGATGTGTTCTGTATACTATATACAGATTAGAGAGAAGACAGGTGACATACACACTATTAACTTATATTAAGTTGCATTTTATTTAACAATTACTAAAGGACACCGCTGTTATTAAATATTTTTGCGTCCCTATACTAGGCAGCTCTCTGGCCTCGAGGTCTGTATCGAGATGAATTCTGATTAAGATGTTATTGCTTATTGTGTGGAGTTGCTTCTCATATTTAACACTATTTCCGGTGCTTCTCGCTTACCGCACAATCCCGAGAACACTTTTGTATATGCAATTTAAAATCAGTAAGCTTTTCATCATGGAGCAGGCCGGTGCTTCAGCCAAAATGAAACAGAATCGAGGCAAACCTTTAAAAAGTGGTGTGAGGCGAATGATCGCTCATGTTTCGCGGTGCTTAAAGAAAGAAACCGGAAATGCAAATAGCGCGAGGAAAAATACGACGATTTTACGAAAAGTGCTATACGCAGTGATTATTTTTGCAGAAATGAACGAACTCATAGATTTAATAAGGTAATGTGTAATCCAACTCTATTTATTGTCTAGAAGTTAGCGCTGCTATATATACTGCTAGTGTTGCAAAACTTATGTGTGGGCATGTAGCGTCTAACATTTGGCGAGTTGAGTCAGTTCCTCCTTGTAGTTTACAGCAGGATTAAACTAGCCTGAGATAGAGTACAGTATTTGAAGGTCTTGAAAAATCCAGAGAATATGATATATATTGAAGTTTCCTCAAGAATGTCTTCCCAAGTTTCTTGCCCCAGCAAATGGTTAAAGTAAGCAACATTATCAGCCTTCTGTAATGTAATCTTTTTCAATGTTATAGTTGATGTTCTCAAATTCTTTTTGCTTGGCCAGTTGATAGTGATAGTAAAAAATGCCCAGAGAGACATGTATCAAAAACTTCAATATTGATAGTAAAATTAATTAGATCTCTGCTTATGGTTACCTGATCTATTGATGTCTTTTAATAATAGTAATCCTTTTTGGTACATCAATGGTTGGCTGGAGCCCATTGATATGAAATAGACATATTATCTTCATTGTTTTGATGTAAAAATTATGTTAATACCTCCCACTAGAATTGTGTTTTTCTTTTAATTTAGAACATAGTGCATAATAGAATTAGAATTAGAATGTTTGTTACTTCATGGATTTTTATAGATGCATATAGCAATCAGCTTATCAACTTCTTTTACACTGGTTTCAAAATGCTCTTCCATATTTAGATCGAGAAATGCAGGTATGAGTTCAGGTTGTAGAGAACCTTTTACTAGAGTTAATCCTCCATTTCCTTTAAATGTTCTGTAATATCCCAGTATTAGTTTAAACCACCATATGATAGCTAAATTTGCTTAACCCATGACTGTCTACTTCTTTTAAATTACCATATATTAAAGCTTCAGGTTCCATGATCTTGATTCTTATACTTCAAATATTTTGCTGAAAAATCTGCAGGGTTTGAATGTTTTGTGTTGCACGCTGGCTTTTTTCTAAATTTGCAGAATTGAGAATTATTGAATTTCTAAGCGAAGTACTTTACGTGAGATAACGAAAAGCATGTAATTTCGTTATTAAAATATCAATCGAGGATGGAAAATTCTTGAAGGAAAAAGCCGACGTCAGGGGCAAACGATTTCGTTTTTTTACGGCAAATGAATGTACAAAATAAAGGGTATCTGATATATATATATATATATATATATATATATATATATATATATATATATATATATATATATATATATATATATATATTTGGATGAAACTTAGCTGAACGTTAATCAGTCGAAAAGAATGGTTTTCCGAAATTAACGAACTGGAACATCATTTGCGTGTGCCATTGGGAAAGGGCTGTAGATTCATTGTTTTGAATGCTGGAATATTAGCGCACTGATAGTATTTAAGTCAGAATCCGCTAAGGGTACCACAAGGAAATAGAGATGCGTTCAAGTACTTGATTCCTAACTTGCTTCCGCCAAACATCCCCCATTAAAGAAAGTAATGCAAGAATGGCTGTAAAATCGCGGAATCGACTATGGCCAACGAGCGACAAAACTGCTGTTGACATAATTAAGGAAAAAAGGATAAGTTCAAGCGGTATGCATCCGTCTTCATAACTGAATTAAATGGACATACCGATGTTCACATACCTCGTATCATTTTAATATCAATGCTATCGATCTAATATGGATACAAATCAAAGCAGATAAGTGACATTCAAAGAACAGATATGAGATCTTTCGCAATGCAGCACCGAAAGTTACTGCAGAACAGCGGAGGCCTGCCTGTGAGCACATGTAGGGGGCATAAGAAATATACTGTAAAAAAGACAAATTAATGATATGTTGGACAATTTTCTCATAAGTTTAGAAGGTGATTCTTAATTGGATGTAATCCACCATCCGATGACAATGGAGCGAGGATAGTAGCAGTTGCTGGGACCCTCCAAGAAACCGCTAATGGACTATATTCACACTACCGCCACTTAACAGCAAGTCATTAAGGCGTTGCGCTTAAAAGTATTAAACAGATAGCTACAATATAGCCACAGGTAGACAACTGAAATCATGGGATTATGCAGTCATGAGTTAACCTGCAACAGTACAGGAGTAGTGCGCGCTCTCTCTCTCTCTCTCTCTCTCTCTCTCTCTCTCTCTCTCTCTCTCTCTCTCTCTCTCTCTCTCTCTCTCTCTCTCTCTCTCGCACTCAACGCTCATTTCCATGTTTCAAGATAAGCGAAACTGTAGTTTACCTTACACCACTCTCATTCCAGATTAGTTTTCTGGTTTGAGATGATTGATTACCCTGCTCAGAAGAAAACCAAAGGGTTACTTCCACCTGCTTTTAAGGTGAATACCTCCCCAACCAACATCCCTATCATGAACCCATATCATGACATTTTTAAATTTTAGTGTTACCTTGCCCGTTAATCCATTAGTTGTACCGATGTATCCCGGATCCTCACCTCTGCGCCGAAGTATCCCGCTGACGCAGTTCTGTTTTCTGATGATTACTAGGCGCCCTAGTTTTTCCACGATGTCTTGGCTGGGTGCTGTTCCGATGTTGTTGACACCCGTGTGTACTATTACGATGTCCGAGTCATTGTTGTTCTCTTCCAATTTCTTGTAAATATGCTGGATATCAACTGATACTTTCATCGGTGAATTTTCCAATGTGACGATGGAATCCCCTAATATTGTGGCCGTTATTTTCTCGTACCATTTGACGTTATTCCTAGATGACATTCTTTCGTGGGAGTCATGCTTGATTGCGTCTGTTCTGTATCTGCTAACACGTCAAATCGGTTATGGAGTTCCAGTATGGATTTACGGCCTCGCTCAAACAGTTTTGTTGCTTTTTTTTTCTGTTGAGCTATTGAATGCACGTGTCATGAGCGTTCATAACCCGGTTTTAATTTTCACAATTTACCTGCTTATTCCCGTATATTGCTCGCATATTTCACTTTCAGATCTTTATTTTCTTGCTGAGTCAATATATCTCCTTGCCATGCCATGTCATGCCATGTGGTGCTGGCTGGCTGTATATAGCCAGATTTTTGCTGCGTGCCAACCCGTTCAGGGTTTTACCGCAGGTAAGGTATGCTGTAGGATGTTGTAGGGTGAGATGTGGGTTTTTAGATTAATGTTGGTTATGAGATTACAAACATGTACTACCTAGGGGTTGAAGGAGAGGATGCAATGCCTTGCACCCTGGTGAATTTTTTATTTTTAATTTGGGGAATAATTTTGATGCCAAGCAGCTTGGAAGGATTATGTGGAGCTCAGCTTTAGCTGCTGTACGGATTAGCTCCTGGGTTATCTCGGATGCCCGCAAGCCATGCGGGGTAACCGGTGCTGTCTAGAACGGCGTCCAGTGGGGTCATAATCTCCCAAGGCCCTGACGAGGAGACTTCTGTGGTTGGGTGAACTTGCGTATAATTTTGAAACCCGGCGCCTAATTTCATCCTCCACGTATGGAAGACGAGGCCTCGTGAAGCAACCTGGTAGGAAAATAACGTCCCACAGAATATATAGACCTAAGTCCTCTATTCTGTGCACGTTGGAGCCATGCTAGGCAGCTGTCTGCGGCCATGCCCCAGATACCGCAGGCATAAAGCATAACCGGGATCACCAGCGCTCGGAAGAGGTATAACTTCATGCCAACTGGCATCGAGGTTGACCCCAGCATTGGATACAGGGAAGCAATTGCTCCCTGTACCTTCGCCGATCGGTCCCTAATGTGTTGGCGAAAAGTTAGACCCCTATCTAAGTTGACACCTAGGTACTGGACGGAGTTGGTCCACTCTATCCTTCGACCTCGGTAGCTGAAGTTGGGACAGTCTGCGGGGGGGGGTGGCGCTTTGTAAAGAGTATGGCGTGGCTTTTGTACGGATTAACGGACATCTGCCAACGCCTACACTACTGTTGTGTGAAACGGAGATGTCTTTGTAAGGGGTTGAAGGCTCTGAGGATGTGTTTGTCTTTGCAGAACAGAAGCACGTCGTCAGCGTATTGTGTCATTTTGACTCGTGGCTCTGTTGGGAAATCTGCTATAAAGACGTTCAATAAGGTGGGGGATAGTACAGAGCCTTCGGGGACTCCGCCTCTCACTGGTCTAAGAGTAGATGTTTTCCCCGCGACTGTGACTTGGAATGTGCGGTGTCGCAAGAAGCTGTGTAGGATGTTGACCATTTGTGTTGGAGCCCCAGGTGGATCAGTTTGTAAGCTAGTCCGGCGTGCCATGCCGTAGAGAAGGCCTTCTCGACATCCAAAGAAACCGCAGCAGTGAAGGCGCTTTCCTGGAAACCCAGGGCAGCAGTTTCCACCACTCGCAGCAACTGTTAGACTGTCGAGTGCCCAGGACGTAAACCAAACTGATGGGCGGGAATGGCTTGAATGTCTCCCAATATTTGGGGACAAGCGGGTGAGAATCAAGCTCTCGAGAACTTTCGAGAGGATGGAAAGGAGGCTAATGGAACGGTAGCTGGAGGGGTGAGCCGATCTTTCCCAGGTTTCACTATGCAAATCACCCGGGCCTCTCTCCACTCTCGTGGAAAGTACCCAAGAGTAAGGCACATATTGAAAATCGTAGTCAGGAATAGAACTTGAAGGGAAGATGGCGGAGCATTAGGGGGGTGAGCCCGTCCGGCCGCTCGCCGTTTTTTGTTTCAGACGCTTTAGTGCGCCTTTGACTTCGCTGGGACGAACGGTTGGGAGTCGAACCGCCTCCTCAGGAGGGCGGTGAAGGAAACGACGCACCTCCCGACGTACACGTTCAGAAATATTGTCGTCCTGGGGGTCATCTCTTAGACGTAAGGTACGTTCAAGATAGACAGCGAAAGCGTTGGCTTTGGCTTGGGGATCTAGCCAAGCCTTGGGTGCCATGGATGGCGGAGGTGTATTGACCTGTGTGATTTCTGAGGGCTTTGGCTATCCTCCACACGTCGCCATCCTCGACGCGCAACCTGGTCATTTTGTCCTCCCACCCTTGCACCTTGTGCTCGCACAGTCGGGCACTGACCTCTCGACGCAAGCGTCTTAGAAGCGTTCGATTATGTGGCGTGCAGTGACGCTGGTATAGTCTCCGTGGTGCCCAGGATCGTCGGATTAGAAGGATGACGCTCAAAGGGAGTACATCAGGGTGGAGGGGAGCCGAGGAGTGGACTGTCAGGTTGTGGATAGTCCGCTTCACAATGGAAGTAAAGGATGAGATTGTATTCTCCAGGGTGGGCATGTTCGTGATTCTTGGGTTTGGCGGGATGGAAGTGCGGAGACAATTCCTGACGCCTTCCCAATCGACCTCTCGCGTTTGAAGCGAGATGTCATGACTGGCAACCCTTGTGTTGATCTCTGTCAACAACGGATTATGATCAGAGTGTAATGCATTTAAGGATGTTAGGGTGAGGTGTTATGGTAGATGTTTTGTGATGGCGAAGTCTATGACTGAAGGCAGTCCTCCTCCTCGCGGGTAATAAGTGGTTTGCCAGGGACCCTGCAATTGAAGTTGAGGGTCTGCGTCTATCAGGCGAGTGATTTCAATGCCTCTTGCATCCGCCCGACGACCGCTGTGCAAACGTTGATGTTTAGCATTGAAGTCGCCGGCCATGATAGCACTGGGACGTAGGGCTAAGATGGAGAGATAGTTATTTGGAACAAACTGTCGGTGTGGTGGATGATACACGGAGACTACCAAGACCTCTAATCCGCCAAGGTCCATACTGATGGCCGTGGCCTCTAGGGTTTGTAGAGGTGGGAGCTGGATGGGCTGGTGGACCACATTCTGCCTCACCACGATTGCAGTTCCGCCTCCTGGGCTTCCCTGGCGATCCGTGCGATGGCAGATGTAGCCCGGAAGGCGGAATCGGGAGTCTGGCCGAAGATGAGTTTCGCTGACTAGGATGTCGTCCAGGGCATAAGTTCGAGAAAAATGAAGTAGCTCGCTCCCCTGACCAGCTAGGCCGCACGCGTTCCAAAATGCGAATCGAAATGAGGTACGGGACCTTGTTCGATACGCCATCACGGAGTTGCTGCGTACCTGCTGTCAGGAGGGCCATCGCCTCCATTGCTACCAGCATCTTGCCGGCCGGGTCTGAAGTGAAGAACTTCACAACGAGCTCACAGATCTTCTGTCCAGCTGCTGCAGCCACTTGAACATGTCTGAGAGGTAGAGTGTAGCTGAGGGGAGTGGTTTGGAGTGTATCGGGCTGGGTGACTTGGTTGGATGGCGAGGATGTGCGTGAGCGAATGGGAGCTGGTCTTCCTCCCGCCCTCTCATCCCTTAGGTGTCTAGGAGGCATGGGTTTGCCATGCTTCTGTTCAGCAGGATTTCCGGGCTCGCGATAAAGCCTCCCACCATTCCTACTGTGGTTGGGGTCAGTATTGTTCGGGACTGGGGCACGCTTTTGTTTGCATGTCTGTGTGGGAGCATTGTGTGTCTCCCGCGACATTTTTGGTCCATCAGAGGCCCCTTGTGCTATTTGTGCGTAGGGCGATCTCTCATGTGCCTGCTGTTCCTGCTGTTCCTGCCGATGAGTGCGCCGGGCGCTCGTGGCCATTGTAGGGAGCGGTCTTTGCTCCAACCTGGTTGTAGATGGCTGCTGCTGTCTTGAAGAAGGGTTTCTTCGGTTAGCACCTATAACTGCCTTGCGGGCAGGACAGCCGCCGTAGCAAGCCACATGCTTGCCGTTACAGTTAGCACATGTGGGCTCATCAGTGGGTGACCTGGGACAGACCTCTTTCTCATGAGATCCACTGCACCTCAAGCAGCGGGGAGTCCTCTTGCAGAAGTGACAGGAATGGTTAAATCCCAGACACCGCTGACATTGGGGGGGACTGCCAGAGCTTCTGACTGCCTCTATCCTCACTCGGAGGTAGCAGATGGTAGTGACACCATCTAGCTTCCCCTCCAGATCGTTGGCAGGCTCCACTATTGCTAGGAATAGGGGGGTGGGGACAGGGCAGGCTGACCAAGCCAGCTCCGTGACCAGGCGGGGCTGGATGCCCTGGCGGCTTAGGTCATCCACAATGCCACCCACCGGTGTGTCCACTGGTAGGCCTCTGATGACCCTCTTGATGTCGCGGCTCTTATCTAGGCCAAAGGTGAAGTAAGGGATAGAATTCTTGTCCAGTGCCCTAAAGATGAGCTGGTAGTCTTCAGTATTCCTGGCTTGGAAGAAATAGCGGCTCTTTCGCCTGGTAACCCTGCACGACACCGATAGGGTCGGCATGACTTCCTTTAGGAAGCCTACCAAGCCCCGGAAGTCGTCCACGATCACAGGCGGAATGTGCCTCCTGGCTGGTCCAGGTCGACTGGACGCTCCAGTTTTCTCCAAGCGAGCGGCCCGTTTTTCCCTGCGACGGTTAATTACTGTTTGGAACTCAGCCTCGTCGACATTCGCAGAGATGTGCGACAAGCTGAGTTCCTCCTCGTCGAGGTCCATTCTGGAGGATGAATTTACAGCAAAAAGTCCTGTTTCTGATTCTGAGCAGGATTCTGTGAGCTCGCTCTCGGAAGTTTGGCCTATCCGTTGCGATGTCACGCGGGAAGGGCCCTTGTCGGTTTGCTGCTTGGCCACAGCTAGTCTTTTGGCCTTGCCATTTACGCTCTTCTCGAGCTTTCGGAGTGGCCGTTTGCTTCCTGCAGTCTGGGTTGGGGCCCTGACTGCAGGGTGGGTTACACCAGTGCTGCTGCTAGGTGTTGCATCCATTGCAGAATGGTTGGATACAGAAGAAGGTGGGGTTGGTAACTTGAATTCGGGCATTTCGCCCTGCACCGAAGTGCAGTGTGCAGTTAACCTTGGCTAAATACTTACCAGTCAGCACAGGTTTGCTAAAAAGCGTGAAGTACAGAGGATCGAACTGTAAACAGCGCCTTAAAACCGCCTTTTGGGCGTTGGCTTAGATCATGTACTTCACCTGGCTGATGATGATGTCTGGCCGGAGTTTTCTTTTAGGTTGGCACAGTTTTCTCCGAGGTTGGTGCTGTGCCACCGCTGTCGGAAAAATTTTACTCGAGACTTATCCCCCTCACAGCAGTCGCTCGCCGCACACCATGGGAGAGAGGAACGCCGGCAAGAAGGGGAACGCCGCCAAGAAGAAGCAACCTAGCCGGGCAACGAAGCTACAGTCGCCGCAGCCTTCATCTGCCAGCAGCTCACCAGCCACCTCTCGGGCACCATCTCTCGCCTCTCTGCCGGTACTGGCAGGGGGGGGCGAGCCGGCCGGAGAGCCTAGGGGAAAGTTCTGGGCCAGCGCTGAACCGGCTCCAGTCACCGCTTGCCTGCCTAGTCCTCCGCTTACACGCCTGGCTGCCGGACGCTCTCGGCCGGCATTAGCAGACTCCACGTCCATGCAGCAGGACGCAACTCCAGCGCACTCCGCAGCTACACCAGCCAGCCAGTCTCCCCGCAGCACAGCCACCTCAAGCCAAGTAACCTACGCAGAAGCCCTCTGCTCTTCTCCAGCCGCAAGTCCTACGCTGCTACCAACAAAGGAGCCCTACGCTGTCTACACTCCAGAACACGCTGCACCGCACTCGGCAGTTATCCGCGGGGTCCCACGAGATCTCCCGATCCGCTACATACTCGTCGCCGCTCAACAGCTCTGGCCCTCTACTCTCAAGACCATCAGAATTACCACGCGCCATGGGCCTTCTAACCTTGTCCGGCTCCAGCTCGCCGACATAGCCGACTACCAGGCTGCCTTGAAGACGGGCCTGCCCTTGTTAGGGCGGTATCTCAGAACCGAGGCTAGCACAGCGTTACGTCACCACACATGTCGACGCTGCTGTGGCTACGGACACGACGCCTCAACGTGCAACGCTACACCACGGTGCTACTATTGCGGTGCCTCATCACTGACATCCGAATGCACGCGCCACGACCTTCGCCGCCACCGACGCTACTGTGCCACCTGCGATGGCCTTGGCCACTACACAGGTCAGGCACAGTGCCCGCTCAATCCGAACAACAGGCGCAGAACCACCACACCGGCAGCTCCTGTCCCGGGCCTTCCCTCACCACCTACGCCAGCCTTCTATGAGGAACTCAGGACTGCTTCAACCAAGATCCAGACCGAACTTCACAACACAAACAACCGCCTGGCTGCCCTGGAGACGCAACTGGCCTCCGCCGCCACGACCATCCAGCCGACCGCCACGGATACAGCACAAGACACCGCAGAGATCATCACACAGCTCGAGGAGTCCATCATTGAGGCGACAGCAAAGAGCTTCCACATCTTTCTGACCTACTTCACATCCGAACTCACAAAATTCTCCACCCGCCTGGATCGAATGGAGGATGTTATCAACAAACTTTCAGAAGCAGAAGACAAGTACCATAACCTAGTGCCACTCATCAAACAAACACATCAATCTGCCACCATGGACATCCCATCTACACTTCAGACCTTAGCCAACGGACTAGGCAACAGAAAGATCGACCTGCACAGGATCGTTCGAACACTCCAAGCCCACCACGACTCATACGACCACAAACACACCATCGGCGAACAAATAAGAGCTATAAACCTAACAGTTAACCCATACTTGGGCCATCTACGCCGACTGAACACTTAGTACCGCCAACCTGACTCCCCAGTTTGGCTTCCAGGGCGCAAGCCATGCCTGCCATCCTGGCCTTATACTTTACGCCAGGCAGCAAGATAGATACTGCTCGAAATAAACGAAAATTACCAGAGTGCTTATCGCGGGATCTGCACAAACCTACCCACACTTTCCCTCACCTAACCCCGCTTCCACATAAGAAGCGATGATCCTTGTTTTTGTTTCAATAAAGCTTAAAAAAAAGCGAAATTGCCGGGAGCTGCCCTGAGGTCGCTCCCGATGCTGGCAATTCGCTAAATGCGAAGCTCTGTAAGTTCTAGAGGCGCTGGAAGCTCTCGCAGAGGAGACGAGAAGAGAATTCAATATATCTCCTTGCCATGCCATGCCATGCCATGTGGTACTGGCTGGCTGTATATAGCCAGCAGGTTTTTGCTGCGTGCCCACCCGTTAAGGGTTTTACCGCAAGTAAGGTATAGATTTCGGGATGTTGTAGGGTGAGATGTGGGTTTTTAGATTGATGTTGGTTATGAGGTTACAAACATGTACATAGGGGTTGAAGGACAGGATGCAATGCCTTGCACCCTAGTGTTTTTTTATTTTCAGTTTGGGGAATAATTTTGATGCCAAAGCTTGGAAGTATTATGTGGAGCTCAGCTTTAGCTGCTGTTCGGATTAGCTCCTGGGTTATCTCAGATGCCTGCAAGCCATGCGGGGTAACCGGTGCTGTCTAGAACGGCGTCTAGTGGGGTCATAATCTCCCAAGGACCTGACAAGGGCGCTTCTGTGGTTGGGTAAACTTGCGTATAATTTTGAAGCCCGGGGCCTAATTTCATCCTCCACGTATGGAAGACTCGAGGCCTCGTGAAGCAACCTGGTAGGAAAATAACGTCCCACAGAATATATAGACCTAAATCCTCAATTCTGTGCACGTTGGAGCCATGCTAGCCAGCGGTCTGCGGCCATGCCCCAGATCTCGCAGGTGTAAAGCATAACCCGGATTACCAGCGCTCGGAAGAGGTATAACTTCATGCCAACTGGCATTGAGGTGGACCCCAGCATTGGATACAGGGAAGCAATTGCTCCCTGTACCTTCGCCGATCGGTCCCTAATGTGTTGGCGAAAAGTTAGACCCCTATCTAAGTTGACACCTAGGTACTGGACGGAGTTGGTCCACTCTATCCTTCGACCTCGGTAGCTGAAGTTGGGACAGTCTGCGGGGGTGTGGTGCTTTGTAAAAAGAGTATGGCGTGGCTTTTGTCCGGATTAACGGACATCTGTCAACGCCTACACCAGTGTTGTGTGAGACGGAGATGTCTTTGTAAGGGGTTGAAGGCTCTGAGGATGTGTTTGTCTTTGCAGAACAGAAGCACTCTTATCAGTGCTAAAACCATCACAATCAGCAGATTGAGAAATTGTACAACACATGCTGCCATCTTGTAGCAATCAAGTTTATTGAAACTACTTGAAAGGTGCAAAAAAAAAAAAAAAAAAAAAGTTATAATGATTCAAGATAGAAATAGCTAAATGAAAGAGGAAGTTATATTAAGTACCTACTACAGTGGTGACTGCAAGTAAATTAGAGGGATTATGTCAATACACCTTGGTGCAAATATGAATACCCAGGGATCTGTTCATCTATTTTGGACTTGATATAATCATTATTACTGCAAAGAATCAACATACACATGTTAACAGTGCTATCAGTTGCCAACTTCATATAAGTAGCTCCAATGTGCTGGAATTTTGTCCAACAAGAGTTCATTTACATATGAAATTAGCCATCTTGAGAAACTCAAATAAGAAAAGAAGCAGCACATTCAAGTTAATTAGATGAAAATAAATTCATCAGCATATTGAGTAATGGAATTGTAAAGTATTAATAAAGTAGTTTCAAAATTCTCAGGATATGTTTGATTTACAAAAATACTTAATCAAGGAACTGCAACATGTTTACTTAAAAGGTTGTGCAACATTTACATTTAGCTCATTTGTGGAGCCTGTTCACAGAGCTTGACTATTCCATGAATTTTAGTTAAAGTTTTAATTATTACCTTTAAAAAAAATTGAACATTTGTTTTGATTTGTAGTTATTAATTCTTCTCTATATAGCCACCATCCAAATTTACACATCCTATCCAGAAACACTTGACTCCCTGAATGGTGCTACTGTAGAAGTCGGCAGTTTGCATTTTAAATCACTCATCCACTTCATAAATGCTGTTACCTATATTGTCAAATTTGTGATCCCATAATGGAATTTTTATTTTGAGAACAAGAAAAAGCCACTTGCTGCAAAATCAGGAGAATAAAGCTGTTGCTGTAAGACCTCAAAGTCACATGCCTTTGTTTTGTCAATTGCAACTTGAGATGGGTGAGCTAATGCATTGTCAGCTAGGAGAAGAATACCTCTGGGAGACACATTTTGGTGTTTCTGAATCAGAGCATTTTGCAACTTGTACAGAAGATTGCCGAAGTAGACACCATTAATGCTTTTGCCATTTTGAAGGTAATTTATTGAGATGACTCCACAACAGTCCCAAAAAGTGAGAGCAAGACTTTCTTAGAAAATTTTTATACCTTTAAATTTTTGAGGAATGGGATTTCAGCATGCTTCCACTCCTTAGTTATGGTTTTGATCTCTGAATCATATTTATAGAGTCAAGGTTCATCCACAGCCACCAGATGATCAAACAGTCATCTTCATCCTGCTGCAACAGCTGATATTAAAAGTCACACCATGTTAGGTTTGGTTAACAAATGTTGAATCCAGTGTGCAGACACTTTAGACATGTGCAGTGCATCATGAATAATTTTCGACACACTACCTTAACTGATACAGCTTCATTTATGATCATTTGGATTGTTGCTCATTCTAGGATTAAACACTTCACTTTCTTTGCTGTGATTGCAGCATTGTTTATCAATGATTGTCTTCCAGGTCTTGGTTGGTTTATGACATGTTGTCAGTTTGAAAATTCGTTTTCTATCTCACAATATTGTCACAAAATGGACAGCCATTACCATAAATTGCGATCATTTCATCCTAATTTCCCAAGCATAATTACCCTACACATCAGCAAGTTTGTTATGCAGGATCTTCAGTCTATTCCACCTTACCTGTAGTCACTTCTGGCATTACTTATAAAAAAATAAAGGACACATTGAGCTAATTTTCTGAGCATCACACACTTAGGGACCATGAAAATATAAAACAAATTTCATTAATATGCCAAAACAAATGCCAGGCGATACTTATAACTTTGCGATATCCCCTCATAAACACAAAGAAAACTGCTTTATTTTATTTTCACACTGCTCAAAGTAAGACTTTTAAAAAAAAAATCCATAGTTCAGCTCAATAACACAATAATTGAAAACAATATCAGTAAAAAGCTACTCTATATTTGAATATAGAATGATATGAATTGTGATAGAGTCTATGAGATTTAACTTATCAGGCACCAAAAAGAAATGGACAGAAACACTCTTTTGTATAAGACTTGAAGCTTTTGCAACAAGTGTTATTATTCAAGGCTTTGCGGGTGATCAATCATGTCAAGTTTATCAAAGTTTAGCTTTTGGCCACTCTATACTTCATGAAATGAGATCTTTAGATCCTGAAGAAGGCCATGGAGTATAGCACAGCCGAAAGCTCAACTTTCATAAACTTGACATGGCTGATCACCCACGAAGCCATGATTACTTACTTTCTTGTTATTATTACATTTTCATTCAGTGTTTTTATATTGAAAATGTAAGATAATTTACCAAAGTAATGAAAATGTAAAATGTGCAAATTTGGTACACGAGGAGCTCTAGTGAAGGGAATGTCAGTGTATAGCATAACCATTTCACAGCTTAGAAACAGAAATGATTCTGTGTTGTATCTAAGAATTGTTATGTATTAAGAAAAACAATGTTTTAAAACAACTTTATAGGTGCGCATTCAAGTATAGGGTTTCTTCCAAAAACAATGTTTCTTCAATGTCCAATAATTTACCCTTTGTTTTACTAGACAAGATATTGGCACATTATATTTTTTGTAGTATGCAGTCAAATTTTTGTATTACGTTCCTTGTAAGTTCACCTGGCACAAACTATAACCATGGTAAGGGGTTTTATATTAGACTTACTTTTTGACAAGTTGTACGTCATTTCATTTAAGGATAGGATGGCTGTTGAAATTGTCTTAATGTAAATTAAATTCCTTTCCTACATGTAGTACCTTTCACTTGAATAATGCTTTCTGCTTTATTTTAATTTAGTTGGAAAAAATACTTACAATAATATAAGACAGACTGTAACTAAGTTCTCAATTTTCTAAAGATTAGCTCAGGAGGAAGTAGAATTTCTGGAGCCAACTGTTTAAACAAGTTGGTTTTACTCAGAAATTTTAGGAACACTTATTATACACTTGCTATTAAACTACTGTCAGTAGGAAAATCAAAGTGCATATTTTACTCATGGGCCAAGCATGTTAATCTAATAAAGAAGTTTTAAATATTAAAAGCAGAAGCATTATTAACAGTGAAGTATTCTTCATATTTGAGTTTGAGTCACCAAACAGCTGAGGATGAGATCGAATGATCTTGAAAACGTTTCAATTAAGTAAGTGAAGTTAGAGTGTAAACATAGTGACTCATAAATCAAACTCAAATATAAAGAAGTTTTAGTTGCCTTCTGTTTCAAGCATAGAGTGTGCAGCATCTGATAAAACAAAAGTATATTTTGATAAATCCTTTCATGGAAGTGTTGAAAACAGTGTTGTTGTATAAATTAAGTTAATTGGGAGTCGATTAATAACACAAAACAACACTCACTTTTAAATTTTCCCGGAACCGGTTTCTGAGGCCTTCCCTCTATCTTCAGCCGGACATCGACTAGTTCTCATTGGTGTAGCTGGCAATATTTTGTCTTCGGTCTCCTCTGGTGGCGGTTCGAGGAACTTGCTGAACAAATCTTTCTGGGGGATGTCGAAATTGAATACTTTGTTCCTATTTTTTGAAATAAAGATTTGTTCCCATGTGGACAGTTCTTCTTTTCCTGTTGTATGTTTTAGTAATTTTGGTTCTGGATTTATGTTGTGGTTTTTTTCCCAGAAATGCGTGGCAACTGCTGATTTTTCTAATTGTTTGTATTTTATGTTCCTAAAGTGTTCCTTTTGCTCTTGTTTCTTAATTTCTTTTGGTTTTTCCAATATAAATTTGACTACAGTCACAGCATTCAATTTGATATATACCAGACTTCTTGTTAGATGGAATGGCATCTTTGATGTTTGAGCAAATTAGGTTTTTTAAGGAGTAATGGTTCACTGGAGCTAGTTGAATGTTTTGTTTTTTGAAGACTTTTTGAATCACTGTTTCCCAGCATACCAGTTAAACAACTCCCAACATTGATAGAAAAATGGCTCAAATCACTTGGAATGTCATCACTTGAAATTTCAGATTACATCGAACTTACCAATTTATGCATAGAACAGAATTTCTTCCAGTTTCAAACAAAATATTTCCATCAAACTTCTGGTTTAGCAATGGGCAACCCCTTATCACCCTTCCTGGCCGATCTGTACATGAGTGCACTAGAAATAAGGATCACTAAAGGTTTCCCATGGATGTTCAAACTCTGGCAAAGATATGTAGATGACATATTTGCCATAGTGCCAAAAAAACACATCAGTGATGCACTAAAACTTTTAAATATTCAAGAAAAAAGCATCAAGTTCACTGTAGAAGCTGAAAAAGACGAGTATTTACCATTTTTAGATCTAAAAATAATCAGAAATAAAAATAGAATAAACTTTGGCATTTACAGAAAACCAACACAGACAGACAACTACATAAAAGCTAATGGCTACAATCCAAGATCCCACAAACAGGCAATCTTTAATAGTTTAGCACACAGACTGATCAACATCCCTCTCACAGCAGAAGAATACAAAATAGAATACAACAAAATTATTGAAATAGCACAGAAAAATGACTTTCCCAAATCACTAGTAGACAAAAAAGTGAACTTAGCAAAAAAGAAGAAACTACTAAAGGAAACCACAACCCTCTCAGCTACAGAAACTAAAATGATCTTCAAAAAATTCACTTACCATCCATGGGCCTTTGATAAATTCAAAAAAGTCTTCAAAAAACAAAACATTCAACTAGCTCCAGTGAACCATTACTCCTTAAAAAACCTAATTTGCTCAAACATCAAAGATGCCATTCCATCTAACAAGAAGTCTGGTATATATCAAATTGAATGCTGTGACTGTAGTCAAATTTATATTGGAAAAACCAAAATAAATTTAGAAACAAGAGCAAAGGAACACTTTAGGAACATAAAATACAAACAATTAGAAAAATCAGCAGTTGCCACGCATTTCTGGGAAAAAAAACACAACATAAATCCAGAACCAAAATTACTAAAACATACAACAGGAAAAGAAGAACTGTCCACATGGGAACAAATCTTTATTTCAAAAAATAGGAACAAAGTATTCAATTTCGACATCCCCCAGAAAGATTTGTTCAGCAAGTTCCTCGAACCGCCACCAGAGGAGACCGAAGACAAAATATTGCCAGCTACACCAATGAGAACTAGTCGATGTCTCGCTGAAGATAGAGGGAAGGCCTCAGAAACCAGTTCCGGGAAAATTTAAAAGTGAGTGTTGTTTTGTGTTATTAATCGACTCCCAATTAACTTAATATATTTTGATAGCTAATTCTAACTGGCCACAACAATAACATTGGATTATTAAATGCTTTTTTGTAGTTGCTGAATGTTTTGTTGCTATTATTGCTTCCTTTATTAAATTATAAATCAAATGTCATTTTGACAGATCATGCCAATAGCTGCATTACACACAGATTATTTACGCACATATGGAACTTTGGAAAGGTAGGGACTTTAAGTCCTGGGCTTTATAGCTCAGGCCACTATTAGGACAATTAATGGTAATTAATTGTTCATTCACACTAGCATGGGGGAAAGGTTTGGAAATGTACAATCAGATTGAAAAATTCAATGCCATACCCAGGACTTGAAACATGGGTCTCCATCAATTTGCTCTAACTACTGAGCTACCATAGCAACATGCTAGCATGACATTTGGTTCATCAACTGACTTGCCTTTTTATTGATTAACCACTTTGAGATGACATATTCATGTGAGAGAACTATCTTAAAGGCAACATACAACATGTAAATACTTTGTATCTTGAACTTTATAGTTCAGACCACTATTAGGTGCTTTCATGGAAAAATGCAAGTCAGCTGGAGAATTTAATGTCGTGCTGGCACGTTACCATGGTTACTCAGTGGTTAGAGCAACCAGAGAGAGACTTTAAGATCCATGATTTAAATCCCGACTATTACATCAAATTTTTCAGTACAAGTCTTCCTTTCCAAACCTTGCCCCACACATGTCTAGTGTGAAACAACAATTAATTTCTATATGGAGTTTGATCTGTACAAACCCAGATTTAATTATCCTTAATAGATTCAGAAATCTCTTGCATTGGTTTTCCATAAAGAAATGGAGCATAATGTTTGTAAAGGGTAGATTGATGTTGGAAAGTTTCCTTTTATATAGGGATGTTTGTAAGAATACACCTAATTTAGCATGTTGTAGTTTATAGAAGCAATGTTTGCATTAATGAAAGCTTCAAATAGGTGGTAACAAACATTTACAACTCAAGCTTGGACTGAGCAAGTTGCTTTAACTAAGGTATTTATTTTTTGACTGTTTAGTAATTTTTAATTGAAACAATTTTTTTTTTTAAGTTTGCTATTTTCAAATACTGTTACTAAAATGAGTATCTGCACTTATATGCCTTTTACATGGAACACAGAATAAAATAAAACCATTTGTAATAGGCACACTTTCATTTTCATGTGCAAATGAAAATGCTGTAAATTTAGCACAAAGTAATGTCTTATCACACAACATTAGCAAATGAAACTGGACTACAATACACACTCTGGCATTGATATCTACTTAGATGTATATTTAAGGGCGCTCAACTGCGTGGTCATCAGCACACTTTACAAAATGGTTCAGGATTCCCCTTGAACAGCCGACATCGTGTAAAATTGCAGTAGCCTATGTGCAACCGAGTCAAACTCACTTGCTCCCGACGAGATGATCGACAGAAGGCTACTCAGTGATTCGGAAGTTCCTTAGATAATAATCAAAGCTTATTTGCACGGAGAGAGAACCATTCTTCGTGCCATAACGACTGCACCACTCTGCGCATGTCTTTTCCGAGGTGACAAACACTATGAACCCTGGACTCTGTAGTTGCCGCCTTAGGTGTCGAATCCGCCATTCATTACTCAGAAGACAACGTGACAACGAACCCATGCTTACACCACGCTAACGCTAGAGGCTTGTAAAAGGTGGAGGCATCCTGAATACGTTGTACAGTGGGGTGATAGTTGTACAACTGGCAAAACTGTGAAGTGCACCAAGGGAATCACGTAATTTTAGGCAGTCACTCAACTTTCATCGGCGCAATGGAATGACTATAAATGGAAGTGCTACCTTGAAACCGAAGGTATATATTTCAGTTCCAAAGATATAGGCACCCCAACACCATTTCAGTTTTTATCCATCGGTATAAATTAAAAGTCTTTATAATCCGATGAAAATTATAAGAAATGCAAGTCCGCATACTGGACGTAGATATCGTAGATTTATGGTATACCATCATGCCAAGATCTATGTGGGATGTTGCACACAATCAAGAAGAGTACAATCTCTCGCCCCTAGGTCGCGCTGTGGCTGAGTGGTTAGACCGCTCGCCTCTCATCAAGGCGGCCCGAGTTCGATCACAAGTGAGATTAGTGGTGGACAACACAGCACTGGGGTGGGTTTTCTCCGGTACCTCCGGTTTCCCCCGCCATCTTATTCTGCTGGTGCTCCATCTATCTCATACATTATCATTGTCACAGTCTTCGATGCCGCATGTACTAAAAGGGCGTTAAACACTACACATTTCATTCCTCTTCCCCAGGAAACATTCTAGGTATTTGAACAGCATGCCATTTAAGAAGATCCGAAGTGAAAACCTGGTGGCTTTGTACTAAAGGCAGTATTTCTATAACCTGCGTCCATTAAGCTGTAGAAGAGAGACACTAACTTCGGATGCGTAGGTATGCAATTAAGTTCACTGCCATAATGTTATAATAAAACGTCCCGCTGGTACTGCAAAGGAGCTTCTGCATATTCGGCGTAGAGGCTCATAACAGGGCTAGCTAGAAAAGCTCCTGTGCGAACCGCTCCACACGATTTGCCACTTCACTATCCCCAAGATATTTAGAGAACGATCACATTGTGCTTTCAGCTGTGCTGTAGGTTTAATATCACATTCAATCCCAGGGACTTAGACTCCTCTGCAAAAGGTAGGACATCGGGTCCAATAGGAGTGAAGGTGGTAATCGACTGCAACGGCGCCAGACATTAACCAGATAGTTTTCTCAGCTAAGGAATTAAACCCGTTTTCACAACTCCAAACTTGAAGATTGTCTTAACATTGCCGCAGACGGCTCTGTAAAAACGGTGTACGCTGAGTACAACAAACCGCAAAGTCGTCTATGTATAAACTCCTGGAGGAACACATTTCGACATAGAATTAATAGCAATAGCACGCAGTGTAACACTTAGTACCGACCCCTGAGGAACTTCATTCTCTTGAATAAAAAGGTTCGAAAAGACCGACTGACATTTACCCGAAAAACACGATCTTTCATGAACTCCCGAAGTAACACTGGTAAGGATCCACGTATATTCCAGGAATGCAACTTACATAGTAACCGCGCTCGCCAACACGTATCGTGCGCCTTTTCACGATGTGACTAGATGTAGGTCAGAAGGTTGTTTGTTTATAGCCATCACATGAACTGTCCGTTAATCATCCCTTTCTTCATCTTGCAGATGGATGTCGAGATTGGTAGCTCGAGGGCAGTGACGGTCTTTTTCAACTTTCAAAATGGGTATAATGGGGCTTCCCACCGCTTTTCAGGGAAAGGGGCGTCAACCCAAACACTATGAGAAACCTCAAGCAGTAATGCCTTATCTTCAGGAGAGAGTCTTAACCCATACGACAAAGGAAAGTGTATGTCGATTCAGAGATGATACAAAATTGTTTCAAGATGGCTTTTTGCTATCCCTAATTATTTTTCTACAGCTGGCACGTAATTGGTTGTACTCAATAAGGTTGTCCAGTATAAGCTGTCACTACAAAACCCTTACAGCATGCTTATGAGCACGAATAGCATTAAGGCAGACATTCGTCCACCATGGATGAAGAAATCGACGGGGATGGTTAGTCAAATTGGGAATAAACTGATGTACAGCAGAACCAATGTTCCGTGAAGAACATGAACGAGATCATTCACAGAGGCAGGCTCATTAATTAAAAACAGCCAACTGGGTGTAAAGATTCCAATTGGCAGGGTCGAAGTGTGAGCTAGACAAACGTACAGAACAAATATCTTGAGCTGAGATACTAATAAGACGTAGAAAGGGGTCAATAGAATGTAATTCAGAGATGGTATTCTATTGGAAGGGAACTTCTAACTGGATTGAACAAACTGCTACACCAGTGTGTTAATAGGTGTCAAAAGATTCGGAAAGAAACTTCTTTCAATAAAATGTGTGACAAAATTATCTCTTCCGCAAGCCGATTTGAAACCCAGAATGGATGAAGAGCATTTAGGTCGCCCGCCAGAAGAAAAGGTGTTAGTAACTGGAAAACCAAATCTTCTAATTCAGTAATGGAGAGATATCAGATGGCAAATAGTAAATTGAATTGATGACGTTGAATACTTATAGGAACTGGCTGGATGTCAGACTGTAAGGATACGGATTTTATGAATATATCATCCCTGAGGAGCAGCTTAGTGCCCCCGTGCGCAGGAATACTCCTGTCAGATGCAATATCACATCTTGTGGAATATACCGCCTGATTTTAAAGCAGTTTGTGTACTTAGCTTAGTCTCTTGTCAACACATGACCAAAGGCTCATACTTACTGAGGAAAGGTTCAAGCTCTGGTAGATGAGAGGTAATTCCTCATATGGCCCATTGTAGGATAGCCGTGGTAATAATGGCCGCGCCGTGGCTCAGTGGTTAGACCGCTTGGCTCTCACCAAGGCGGCCCGGTTTCGATCCCAGGCGACCGCAAAGTGAGATTTGTGGTGGACAACACGGCGCTGGGTTGGTTTTTCTCCGATATCTCCGGTTTCCCCCGCCATCTCATTCCACCGGTGCTCCATCTTCATCTCATGTATTATCAGTGTCACCGCCTGCGGTGCCGTATGTAGTAAAAGTGGGCGTTAAACACTACAAATTTCATTTCTGTGGTAATAATAATGCTATAAAATCTACAACGTAAATCTAGATTATGCTGACTTCAGCGGTTTTCGAATCAATTTGCCCTGTTTCTTAGATGTTGGATATTTTTACTGCCATTCTGGCAGTGAGAGAGTGCGGAATCTTCCCGCTCCATATCCTATACAGAGAAGGATCCCTTTCCAATTAAACATTTCAGTTCGAGAACCTGAAAGCGATTGTAAACAGAGATCGACAACACTAACGTCTCGACGACAATACCCCCCAGGGGCCTACTTCGGTAGGTATGGGTTTGGCGCAACCGGGGTCCCGAACCAACAGTCTCCCTCGTGTGGGCTCCTCTTCGTGGTTGAGGGAGACGGTCAACAGGCCCACCCACGTGTAGGCCGTGCGTGGAGACCCGTGGAGAAGGATTTTAGATTCTTTTCTAGTTTAGAGTTTAGGATTTAATGGACGAAATTTTTAGTAGGTTTTGATTGATGTTTTTTTATGTACGTGTATTTTTAATAGGTTTTGTTACACTTGTATAGTTTTAAGAAAGTTTTATATCTGGCTTTTGCCATGACTAGTTTTTTAAAGGGCGCTGATGAACCGCCGTAGTTGAGCGCCCTTATATATATATATATATATATATATATATATATATATATATATATATATATATATATATATATATATATCATTCTCATCATCATCGACGACAATAACGTCATCGATCCGAGTCCTAAGATACTCTTGGACTCCATTTTGCAATGTTATTACTGTAACAAGCTTGGACACTGCAAAAACCTCTAGAAACATCACATGCATGCATTGTGCAGGTTCACACTTAATAAAGGCGTGCGATTAGAATACATTCAAAAGGTGTAAGGACACTACCATACCGTGCAAACGACCACCAATATCCAGTGTTACAACGGGAACAATCTACTACTGACTACATTTACTCTTTACGACCGACTCGTCATAAGGCAATTCAAATATTATGGGGGAATCAATCCTACGCTAGTAGGATTGTACTAGCTAAGTACAACACTCATTGGAAATTACTATCATTTCATCTACTTCACGCAGGGATGACAAAATATCTCCAAATATGCACATACTGACTCAAAGCCATACTCAGCGTCCTTATAAACTTAAGCCATATGAAGAAAAGCATACTCAGAGTAAAGTATCAAATCAACTAGCCAGTCATAACCACTCGATTCAGACAAACCAACCCTTCTGTTTTACGGGGCATCTGCATCTTCCTGTATATCAACAGCGTAATGCAACCTAGAAGGCATTTTCCTCAGATACTTCCTCACTTACACAGGATACTATTCCTCTTAGTACTCAAAAGGTGAATGGCCATCTTCTCTTTTACTATCTAGATAAACTGAGTAAGCTCACTCGTAATTGTAATCCAGTTTCTAGCCTCAAACTCAGCGAGTTGTTGTGTAAATTAATTCTTATTATTCTGCCAAACTGGATTGTTCTCATTCACAATATGAGATCACATACTTTGCAGTCCAGTAGAATGCACGTTCCATCAAACGTAAACTTCCAGCATTGTACCATCTTTTAGCGCGATATAAATCGACGTGATAGTGCGCTGACTGACACCGCTCTAGAAATTTAAGTACCTAGGTTCCTTTCCAAGGTGTAAGACAGGATAGATTTCATGGACGATTGCGGCAGTTATGGTTCTTATACATCCCTCTTTAATGTTCATTTCGTTTCACAACATTGCTAGCAATGACAAAAAATTTCAAACCGTCCTCTTATAATTTCCGAACCTAAAATGACTGGCGCCGCATAATGTTCAACACTGTATTTCTAGCACATTTTGGGATACTCGTATCCATTTGGTATCTGAAAACGGTATCGTTATCTGCAGCGAATTTAATCCTGGTCTCTCTCTTAATCTTATCCGATCTTCCCAACAATCATTCAATATTTTGTTTCTTCACTATATAATTAACAGAATTTCCCCCTCTTATATAACGATTCCCCCACTCGATTGGGTACACCTACGCAATAGGCCACGTACCCGGATTTATCATTCGTCTCTTCCGCTCTCTGGCACAAAACTACATGAACATGCGCCTTGACGTAATGGGCAGTGACCATTACTTCATTTTTATCAGGATCGACAAATACTCGCGGCTCCTCCGTTACCGTCCTACGATACATGACTGGCAAAACCTTTCCCTACGTCTGACGTCAGAACTATTAAAAAAAAACACACACACACGCACGCACGCACGCACGCACGCACGCACGCACGCACGCACGCACGCACGCACGCACGCACGCACGCACGCACGCACGCACGCACGCACGCACGCACGCACGCACGCACGCACGCACGCACGCACGCACGCACGCACGCACGCACGCACGCACGCACGCACGCACGCACGCACGCACGCACGCACGCACGCACGCACGCACGCACGCACGCACGCACGCACGCACGCACGCACGCACGCACGCACGCACGCACGCACGCACGCACGCACGCACGCACGCACGCACGCACGCACGCACGCACGCACGCACGCACGCACGCACGCACGCACGCACGCACGCACGCACGCACGCACGCACGCACGCACGCACGCACGCACGCACGCACGCACGCACGCACGCACGCACGCACGCACGCACGCACGCACGCACGCACGCACGCACGCACGCACGCACGCACGCACGCACACACACACACACACACACACACACACACACACACACACACACACACACACACACACACACACACACACACACACACACACACACACACACACACACACACACACACACACACACACACACACACACACACACACACACACACACACACACACACACACACACACACACACACACACACACACACACACACACACACACACACACACACACACACACACACACACACACACACACACACACACACACACACACACACACACACACACACACACACACACACACACACACACACACACACACACACACACACACACACACACACACACACACACACACACACACACACACACACACACACACACACACACACACACACACACACACACACACACACACACACACACACACACACACACACACACACACACACACACACACACACACACACACACACACACACACACACACACACACACACACACACACACACACACACACACACACACACACACACACACACACACACACACACACACACACACACACACACACACACACACACACACACACACACACACACACACACACACACACACACACACACACACACACACACACACACACACACACACACACACACACACACACACACACACACACACACACACACACACACACACACACACACACACACACACACACACACACACACACACACACACACACACACACACACACACACACACACACACACACACACACACACACACACACACACACACACACACACACACACACACACACACACACACACACACACACACACACACACACACACACACACACACACACACACACACACACACACACACACACACACACACACACACACACACACACACACACACACACACACACACACACACACACACACACACACACACACACACACACACACACACACACACACACACACACACACACACACACACACACACACACACACACACACACACACACACACACACACACACACACACACACACACACACACACACACACACACACACACACACACACACACACACACACACACACACACACACACACACACACACACACACACACACACACACACACACACACACACACACACACACACACACACACACACACACACACACACACACACACACACACACACACACACACACACACACACACACACACACACACACACACACACACACACACACACACACACACACACACACACACACACACACACACACACACACACACACACACACACACACACACACACACACACACACACACACACACACACACACACACACACACACACACACACACACACACACACACACACACACACACACACACACACACACACACACACACACACACACACACACACACACACACACACACACACACACACACACACACACACACACACACACACACACACACACACACACACACACACACACACACACACACACACACACACACACACACACACACACACACACACACACACACACACACACACACACACACACACACACACACACACACACACACACACACACACACACACACACACACACACACACACACACACACACACACACACACACACACACACACACACACACACACACACACACACACACACACACACACACACACACACACACACACACACACACACACACACACACACACACACACACACACACACACACACACACACACACACACACACACACACACACACACACACACACACACACACACACACACACACACACACACACACACACACACACACACACACACACACACACACACACACACACACACACACACACACACACACACACACACACACACACACACACACACACACACACACACACACACACACACACACACACACACACACACACACACACACACACACACACACACACACACACACACACACACACACACACACACACACACACACACACACACACACACACACACACACACACACACACACACACACACACACACACACACACACACACACACACACACACACACACACACACACACACACACACACACACACACACACACACACACACACACACACACACACACACACACACACACACACACACACACACACACACACACACACACACACACACACACACACACACACACACACACACACACACACACACACACACACACACACACACACACACACACACACACACACACACACACACACACACACACACACACACACACACACACACACACACACACACACACACACACACACACACACACACACACACACACACACACACACACACACACACACACACACACACACACAGCTTTTTTTTTCTAGAAAACACACCGCCAAACCTTATAATAGTCAGCGAGTGCACAACAGCAGTTGCCAAACGTCGCTTCTATTACGTAGGTGTCAATAGACACCAACCAGAATCCAGAATCTATTTTTTCGCCTTAAAATTGCAATTCATCCCTACCCGTCACATCATCATGACATATAAATGTAGAGGATGCGCTAATTACTGCGCTAAGTTGACATCTACAAATAATCTCATATGTGGAGAAAACTGCGTTGTTTTACGATATGCACGGGCCCACTTAGGCCCCCGTTTCGATGGACAAAGAGACACAAAAAGGATTTCTCAAGTAGCATACTTTCCATTCAGTACCTAACCTTCCTCTTATTCTGAAATCTGTTGTACAGTACGAATTTTTATTTGATGGCGTACGGAAACTATTGGCTCCTGTTTAGCTAAAAGAATTAATGCACTTCATTTTCACCACAAGTATGCCGAATAGGCTGATGAAATGATCAAACAGTTTCCTCCTAACCTATAACATATAATAACCGGATAGGCATTTATGTTACAAATAGGAATAATTCCAATTAACTGGCATTACTTTTTTGTCATTCCCATTCTGAAACCTCGAGAAATTGCATCCTTGGCCACACATAATCGTTCTATTCTATTTGCAAATACCAATAGCAAATAGTTCGAACAAATTTTGAAAATTGATATTTATTTCTCTATGGAAAGGTATGGTTTATGACTTAAAGTTCAATACGGTTTTCGCAAGTTATTCTCCACTATTCATAATCTTTTACAATTAACTTACAATGTACACGTAAATTGGAACCGTAAACGCAGACTATATGGCCATTTTTCTCGATATTACAGAGGCGCACAAGTCCGTGCACCTTGATACATCTCTCTCAAAGCTACAACGGCTATCTCTTCCTTCTTCCCTCATACACTTTATATATAGTATTTTTGGGAAACGGCTGTTACAATTACACAACCGTTTTTCATACTCGAACGTGCGACACTGCTCATAGGGTTTACCTGAAGACACTTCCTTTGTCCTGTTATAATTTACACCCGGAAACTTAGCACCCTTTGTTTTCGAACCAGTCAACTCCATTCAACTATCTTCTCCTATACTCGCCTGCGACAATCTACGAAATGAAATTCTCAACGTGCACCCTTCAACACGATCTGGCCTTATCGGTAGCGGCTTTATCTCGTCTAGCGCTGCACATTAATATAACCAAATGTCTCCATTATTTTCTTTAAACGCAGTAGAATGTTCTTACCAACATCTATGCATCACCATTTACCTGTCACGTCAACAGTCAAACTTCTAAGCATGCACTTTGACCATATATTGGAAGACACAAGATAAACCTTCATTCGGTCCTTCGGGCGACTAGTGGAATTTTTAAATGTCAACCATGGTGCTTATACACAATCTTTAAAGCCCTTTGTCAGTACAGATTGGATTATGGTACTATTACTGTCACAAAGTGCCCAACAAATTGGCAAATGTAAATCTTTCTCCATCAAATTGGCAAAATAATCCTAGGAATTGGCATCAAACAGGCTACCCGTAAAGTTTCTTGATACACTCGGCATACCACAATTTTCAGATCGTCAATTGGTTCTTACCATCAACTGCATCGCTAAATTACTTCTTACCACGGAAACTCCACTTTACTCTACATTATTAAAACTGAGTTTAGAGATACACTTACGTTACAAAATAGGACCTCAGACAGTCACCGGGTTTTAATGAGTTTTGAAAAAGTTTAAGGAAGTGTAGAGCGGAATGGCTTATAAGCAAGCACCAATATACTACCTTAATTATCTTGAGCTTCTCCCTACGGGTCCAAAGTTTTCCTAGTACAATTTCCGTCCCTCAACTGCTTTACAATATGGAAAGGCAATGTACATAAATCTGCGATATGAATCAACGAAAAGCTCAAATTAGGGGTCGCACCAACTCCGGCATATCAGTTCTATATTGGTAAACGACACACGGCATCTCTTTTTTCATTGCCCCCCTACCGGGAATCTTTTTGTGCATTTATTTGTTCTGCGTTTTGGTATAGGCCCATGGAGTATACTCTCCTTGCTACATACAGACATCCAACATATAGCATTTTTCTCTTAAGATATATCCGTAAGAACAAAATGAATCGGTGCCAGTGAAGTAAGTCTTACAACAAAGGAGCTGCCAATACATATATTCATATCCACTAACTCTGGCTCCCGGTGCTTAGGTCTAGATCCACACCACACAGCGGCCATAAATTAAACAACATGCTGACTCATCCCAGCTGCGCAATTAGTGGTTCAGGTTTATTTTTAGATTTTGCTGAGCAATAAGACAAATTCCTTCAGAGTTATTCTTGTGAATAGAAACAAACAATATCTTTTTAAAATCCTCCTGAAATAGCTCATTGACCAATTTAAAACACTTGTTTGATCAACAGGATATTTACTAATTTCCATAGCCCTTTGCCAGCTAAAACAAAATTTTTCATGAATGCTCTCTCCCTACATTATTTTAGAATGTCATACTGCATCCGAACTAATTTTATAAGAGCTAATAAAGTATCTATAAGAAAAACAAATTAAGGTGGCAAATGTTGGACAATTTTACTTAAGTTTATAGTAATTAAAGCTTCAAAATTCTAATTTATGGAAAAACACATCTTCTGAACATCCAAAACATGAAAAACAATACTATTTAAAAAAAAAAAGGTAAAACACATTCCCACAATAGGGCACAAATATTTTTCCTAAATACGTGCTGCTAACATGAACAATGTTTTAAAATAATACACATACTCTCTACTTCCACTTTAAATAGCCACTTAATATCTACCACAACCCACAATAACACAATGGAAGGTTAAAACAGCAGCATACCCAAACACCTTGGAAACAAATAAATGCGCTTTCCACAAGCACTGGATTCTGAATGATTTAACGGCACAAAGCAAAGGCAAAGGTAATTTTAATTGCTGCTGTTAGATGGAGCATTTATTGAAATCTACGTATGATAGGTTTAAAGAGATATCTAAGTGACTATATGACTTTGATGGGTGTTCCATGTAAATATTCCTGTGTGAATGGCGGATAAAAGGAAATCAGTATATACGAGTATGGAAATGACGTCACAGGATGGAGGTACACCTCTCCTCAGTCCATCTCAGTGTGTTCTATAATTCTTTGTGATTTATTTGGTGGTTGGTTACTTGTCGTGAAGTTGCTGCATAGTTTCTTGTTATGCTCCGTTTGTTGCTTCAATCGCCGCAAGGCTGATGGCCGTGGCATCTCCAGTCGCTCATTCAAAGTTGTGACTTCTACCTGAATTTCGGCTAATGCCATGAAAAGCTTGACGATGGGTTTTTTGATGACTTGTAGGATAATAGTGGTGGTATCCGTGCTGGGAGAGGTTGCACCTTGCCTTTGGCTGCTGCGGGTGGCGTGTGGTGTACGGCGATCCCTGATGGTCAGCGAAAGCTCAGTCGGTGTTGCGGTTGGCTTGAATAGTGAAATGATTGGGTCTGTAGCAGGTGGCACAAAATCGCTTATGAATTAAAACGCTGTTTGCAGATTGATTCATGATGGAAAACCCAGAGTAGTAACACCACGACAGTTTTAGTCGATTTGAGTGATTCAGTTGGTTAGGCGCTAGTCTACAGACCCCAAAGTTGCGGGTTCAAATCCACGTTTTAAGCGTGCTCAAAAGTGACAGCTCTACATCAGTAGATCAAATGCAAATGAACTCCAGCGGGACTATTCCTTTACACCGTCATACCGGTGATATGAACTCGGTAATTGACAGCTTCATTAAAAGAATACCCACGGCGCTGTACAGTAACGTCCATCTTCTGGCCGTATAGGCAACACCGGCGGCACAGTGGTGTCCAAGATGCTCTGCTGGCTTTAATCCCGAAAGTGTAGCCGAAAAGAACCAAACCCGTGGATAAAATGGTGTCCTAGTCATCCCTGTCACGGAACAGAAGGTGTATTAGTGGTGCAGGTCCACAGTTGTGGTCACCCAGATCAGGAAAGACCAGCGGCGTTGTGCGTTCTCTTGGAGAAGCTGCAGCACTGTATGTTAATATACATACTAAGGACTAAAACGGCTGTTTCTGATATCATAAATTGGATCTGTAATGACAGCAGTGATATCGGGTATCCATTAGGGGGCAGAACCCCTTATGTGATTCCTGCAATAAAGGTGGAATCTTCCTAAAAGTGGACGGCTTCTCTCCATTTGCTGTCAAGGAAATTTCTAGAACTGTGCGGTAAGCGCATAAAGGGGTTGTTTCTGCCATTATATGTTGGCCATTTAGTCTAAATAACATTATTGTATAGACGATGTGTTCTAATTTGAACAATCGACGGCTTAAAAATGTTACGGAAGCTATATAAAGATACATTTTGGCACCGCTGTGAGCAAATAGCGAACGTGTTTACGCTCCCAACAATCCAGGCAACTGGGCAAACGGCCTGCCATGCGCTCCACTGCTGCGGCAAGCAAACGGAAACTCGCACATCGAACAATATCTACATAGTGGATGAGACGATCTAAGTGTGCCAAAGTGCACTAAATATGCCCCTATGTCCGGCGGGACAATGCACCACATCAGATCATTCTGCTAGAAACCTTAGCTTCTCTTTTCATTAGATTTTACTATTTAACCATTACTCCCACATTCGCATTTCCTGCTGACAGAAAATGATTCCGGTTAAAGGCAAATTTTCCTAGCTGAGAAATGAAATAGCATCTGGGCTCAGAATGATGAAATTTTGCTAATGATGAAATGAAATGTGTAGTGTTAAACGCCTGCTTTTACTACACACGACACCACAGTAAATACATGAGATGAAGATGAAGCACTGGTGGAATGGAATGGCGAGGGAAACCAGAGATCCCGGAGAAAATACGCTCCAGCACCACGTTGTCCACTACAAACATCAGTTTGCAGTCGCCTGGGATCGAATCCCAGTCGCCTTGGTGAGTCAAGCGGTCTAACCACCCAGTTATGGTGCTGCCGCTTTTGCTGACCTCTATAAAACTCTTGCATGTTGTCCACCACAAACCTCAGTTTGCAGTCACCTGAGTTGGAACCCGGATCCCCTTGGTGACAGTCAAGTGGTCTAGTCACTCAGTTACGGTGCGGCAAGCTTTTGCTGACTTCTATACTACACTTGCCTTGTTGTCCTCCACAAACCCCAGTCTGTAGTCCCCTGGGATCGAACTCGGGTCGCCTTGGTGACAGTCAAGCGGCCTAACCACTCAGCTACAGTGTGGCCTCAGCTTTTGCTGACCTCTATACTACTCTTCTAATGCATTTCTACTCAGATATTTTATCTTTTGGAAACATGCTTCTCATTCACATTAGAAACAGAAAAGAAATTATGAATATATGTTCAATTTTAATTTTTTTATGTTTTTAACTAATGTAAGGTTTATGCTCTGTCTTAATACCCACACTGTATTATAATGGAAGGCAATTTCTTGGCTCCCCTTCATCTGTTAAAAAAAGTTATGCAAAATAACAAGCAGTGATAAAAACGGATGTTTTAATGTACTCCTTTGTAGTTTGTCTGTGTAAGTGCTATATTTAGCTGTTTTTTCATTGGTAATTAGTGCCTATTCTTGTCACACTTCATTACAAATGGCAAGTATTGGTAAACATGAAAGGAAATGAAATTCGGAGGAAATTTAGAGTAGAAATATTCTAAGTTTAAGTTGCCTTCCAGGTATTTGCTAGTTAAGAGAACTAAGCAAAACCCGGAAACATCCTCAATAAGGGAAGATAATCCTGACAGAAATTAACACACTTAACAGATGAAAATTATAATTTATTTATTAGTGCCAAGTAGTTACAATCATAGATATAACTGGACATTCAGCCCAGGCTCTTTGCCAGTCACAGACACAATGAAAATTATAATAGTTTTAAAAGTATTTTATGTCTGTTATCTTTCTCTTTTTTTTCAGCTGAGATCATGGAAACCACACACCAAGTGAAGCAGGAAGTGCCATCAGATAATGATGAGGCTGATGTTGAAACAACGCATGTCCTTTCAGATAGGTGCAGTATAAGATGTAGAGAAATAGTATGATTTTAATAACTATAATTTTGATGAAATTATTTGTATACCTATCTGTGTATAAGTAATGCAGAAGATTTTTGTAATATTAACGTTTAAATTGTACTTCAGAACATACATAGTCAAGTATTACACTATCTGGAAGGGAGCTTATTTATGTTCCTTCTGATATGTGCTTCATAGAAGTTAATATAATACACATAGATAATTCATATTATATAATGGAAACAGAAAATTATATCAGTATTTTGTTCTTTGTTTTTATCTATTTAAAAAAAAATTATTCCATATTAATTATTAAATTCAGTGACAATGTGTAAAGATAATATATATTTTGTTACTAGTTTGATGAATAGAGTAACCTATTACATATGGTTTTGGTACTATGTGATATTATACAAGATAAATCATAATTGATCACTTAAGAGCACATTTTGAACATGGGTTTCCAAACATAATATGGTTGTAGAATTTGAGAAACATTGCTAACAGATCAAGGTCAAGGTACTTCACACTCTTATGCTGCTTCTATATGTAAATAAAAGCATAGCCTGACTTATTCCACTCCCTTATCTGAGAGCATGTCCCTGAATCCAAACAGTGACAAAAGGAAATTATAAAATGGAAAGTATGCTTTCAGCATTCAATAAGGGACCAGTCAGTAGAGCAGTTTGGTTGATTACATTACAGCAGTATAAATTCCAAAATACATTTAGGTTAAATATTAAACAAGCTGATAAAACCATACATAGATTGTGAGTTTAGTTTACAAATTTGTCTTGGGAGGTAAATGAAATGTTTGTTTAGGCTACTGAGATATGTCACTGTGAAAGTAAAAGTGAAAGTAACACCTGTTCTAACATAGGTCAGCAAATCCTACAACATTGCCAGCATATCTGTTTTATTCTCCTATTACCTAAGAAAAATAATGGAAGTTATAAAATGTATTTCAAATAATGATCTATAAGTATAATTCCTATATGTCATAGTTTGAATCTTGGCTTATTTTTCCATACCTCAGTTAATTTAATTTACAACATTTGGTAGCAGAAATCAGTTTTAGTGATCATGTAAATGCATGTTTGCATATTTTAGTGTTATTTTGCCTTTTAGTAAAATACATGAATAAGAGTCTGGAGTGTTCTCAGCCTTGTTAGATCCATGAGGGACCAACTGAGGAGCTACTTGATTGAGAAGTAAATTAACCAGTTGTAAAGACTTCATATACCAGCTGGAAGAGACCAGAGTGCTGACCCATCCTCTGGTACTGCACTTCACTCATAATACCTGTGGTAGACTGAAGCAGTGGATGCAATGGCTAGTCAGGGGTCCTTGGCCTGCAAAGCGTTTTTGTGCCACAGAGTTTTATGTTAATAAGAGCATACTTTTAGTCATATTTTATGTAGTATTTTAGCATGTCAATAAATTTTGTTGAGTTTGATTTATGAGTCACTATGTTTACACTCAAACTTCACTTACTTGTTGTATTAATTGAAACATTTTCAAGATCATTCGATCCCATCCTCAGCTGTTTGGTGACTAAATGAACATTCCTCTTCTTCCACTACTACAGAGCTCCGATCCCTCTGCCATCTGGTGTTAGGGGCACATAATTACTTCATGCTTAACCAAAACTTCTACAGACAATCAAAAGGATTAGCTATGGGGAACCCACTTTCACCTATTTTAGCAGGCCTATACATGAGCTATTTTGAAACACACATAGTAAAGGCCTTCCCACAGATTTACAAATTTTGGTGGAGATATGTAGATGATGTTTTTGCTATCATTCTGGAAAAACTTAGAGAAGATTCTCTAAAATTACTAAACCTAGAAGATAATCACATCCAGTTTACAATGGAAGTACAAAGAGACAACACCCTACCCTTTTTGGACCTCAAGATAACTAGAAATTGTCATGGTGTACATTTTGGAATATACAGGAAGCCCAAACACATAGATAATTACCTAAAGAAAAATAAATATACAACCCAGTTTCACATCAACTAGCTGCCTTTAGAAGTCTAATTCACCGGCTATACAACATCCCACTGAGTAAGGAGGAGTTTTTGAAAGAACAGCACATAAAAGAGATAGCAGTATTAAATGGATTCAACCCAGCCATCATAAGGAACATGATGGATAGAAAGGAAAAACTGAAGATAATATAAAAAAATACCATTCTCACACCACTTAAAAACACAAACTGGCAATATAGAAAATTCACCTACCACCCATGGGCTTTTAGAAAATTTGAACGAATCTTCAAAAGACTAAACTTAAAACTAGCACCCCAAAACAAATTCAGTCTGAAGAACCTGCTAAATAAACCACTAAAAAATTCAATCCCCAACACTTTGAAATAGGGAATTTATCAGATAAATTGCGAAACCTGTGAAAAAAGCTACATAGGAAAAACTAAGAGAAACTTGTTAACCAGGCAAAAGGAACACCAGAGGAACATAAAGTTGAAACAAACAAAAAAATCTGCAGTATCACACCATTTCTGGACAGAAAACCACAACATTGGCCACAACATTAAACTGTTAAAATCTTAAGTACACCCATAGAATTGGATATTTGGGAAAAAATATTCATAACCAAAAACCATGATAAAGTTATAAATTTTGAAATCCCGGCATTAAATGAAGTATTAAAACTTAGTGCCCCTAACACCAGATGGCAGAGGGATCGGAGCTCCGTAGTAGTGGAAGAAGAGGAATGTTCATTTAGTCACCAAACAGCTGAGGATGAGATCGAATGATCTTGAAAACATTTCAATTAATACAACAAGTAAGTCAAGTTTGAGTGTAAAGAGTGACTCATAAATCAAACTCAAAAATGAGGAATACTTCACTGTTAATAATGCTTCTGCTTTTAATATTTATGTCAATAAATACTTATATAAATATAATTTCATAATGCTTGTCCAGCTGATTGTAAGGAGGTTCCTTCAGCAATCTTTACTTGATGGTAGTGGGCTTCACAAAAATTTTGCTGTGACAGTCTATGGTTCAGAGGTTTTATTAATTGGAAGTGCATAAGCCCATTTGAGACAGTGTAAGAACAATTCACTATGCATGAAAAATAGATATGCAACTACCTACTGTTTCTTTCTCACCTTCTTTTCCCCTGTACTAGCTCTGTAATGTTTGGTTTCCTTGTTGTCCAAAGTGATAGAAAGGAATTTCAACCACACATAATAAATATTCTGTACAATTATATTTTAGGTCTGTTAATGAATAACTAGTACATTATAGTTACAAGATTCCTTAAATTACTATTCTCATAGTGTCAGGTGGTGAAATGTAGTTAAAGATTTCACTGAAAGATACTTTAGTATTAATGGATACATTTAACTTTATACACTGAGGCAATGAATCTTGACCATCTTCTACATTGTCCAACTTTTACAGAAGATACCCATCTTCCAGCTAAATATTGCAGTGTAAGAACGCAAAGGATTTCATTATGAAGTGTTTAACATTTGATATAAATCAATCAACCAACTTAATACTATACACACACACACGCACACTATACTGTTTACACATCACAGATGAGAAACTGCAATCCAACTCTTATACAATACTGAAAAATTTGTGTAAATAGAGCATTAGATTCCAATGAAATATTAGCAATAAATGGACCATTGAGTACTAGTTCGACTCAAAATTATATTAGAGGTTTAGATGTGGAAAACTCATGCCAATTCTATTTAGAAAACCACATAGCAGTTCATCAGATAATGAATCCTCCCAGATTTCTAAGGATCTCTGTGAAATGATGATTCCATTAATCCCATTCTCTCAGATTCCACGATAGTAAAAAATTAATCTCACTCCTTGTTATATGATATAATGAACCATAGTGTCAACATTAACAAAAATACAGTCTCCATTGATGAAACCACCTACATGGATGATAGATATGTGCAGATGTTATTGATGGCACTCTTAATCATGATCATCCTGGAGAATTGCTCCTGTTATGTGAAATGTTGGACAGGGTGAACAATTTCTCCATCACTATAATTTTCATTACCACAGTGAAGAGGTAAAGAAGAACAACAGAATCTGTTCATCTGCTTAATGGATGCTACTTCTTAAATGATAAGAGCAGCAGAAAGTCTTCAGATTCTGTACCCCAAATAGGTGCTTAGTGTGACCTTAGTCCTGAATTTTTTCCCTTTCTTTTTCTGTTATTCTGTTGACCTTCCTCTGTTTATTAGTGAATTAAATAATATTTCAGTAACCAATTTTTTTAAGTTTTTGATATTAGAGAAAAAGTTTCTGAAGGACTATAATCTATATATAAAATTTATAGGATGGTTCCATTTAAAATTCTGAAGTTTACTCTCCCTCACTTTACCACTGAAATGCTGCCTCTTATATGTCTAGAAGACCACTTCTACCATGAGAATAAAAACGTTAGCCACTAACTTTATTGATTCATTTAAAAGTTGAGGTTAATATTCCATTATTTTGTTAATCCAATAAAGAAATTCTAATTAATAAGCCTTCACAAAACATGAAAAATGTTATTTTTTGAGCTTTCACCATTCAGTCACCCGTTAAGCAACACAGCATATTTCTTGAATCTGAATCAAAATGGCTATTCAGAGCTTTATATTCCACAAATACTTTTTGAAATTCAAAGACCATAATAGGAAGAGAGCATTATGTCTAACATTTAACTCATGTCTTTGTTTACTCATGCTACTAAGAATTAAAAGGTAATGATGTATCTTGTTTATACTAAGTGCCTGAAAACTTATTTTAGACAGTTAAAAAATAGACATTAGATCTTTAGCTAATAATAGAACATTTTTAATGAATTGTTATATTAATCTTATTCCTAGTTTAACAGTCACTGAAGATTCCTATGAGTAAGGACTATGATACAATGAAGCACAAATTAATAATATTTTGAGTCAAACTAGTACTCAATGCTCCATATTGTGACTTTGTGGGTTCGTAGCATTAAAAGGTCGAGTTGCAGAAATTAAAAATCTCCTTCATTTCCATAGAAATACTCTTATAGATTACAGCAGCATTACACTACATACACCATCAGTCTACCAAGGTCGATGACAATAACAAACCGTGACAGCTGATTACATTAGCTTTCATAACAACACTCTTGTTACACAACAACAACTGTCCTGCTCGCGTGTCACAACCCCTTTTATATCTCCATTCATGATTACCAGACTGTCCTGTCAATCACTAGAGGTTTCTGGAAAACAAGGCATCTAATTACATAATTCGAACATTCTATCATCTTCGAGAAACGTAACTTAATCTACATTGGCGAGGCCTTTGCTTCAGATAACATTTGCCGGCTTTGTGATCATTCGCCGCATTATCATTGACTGTTTATGTAAGCTCGTGAAACATTATCTGCCGTCTATTATCTATTTGTGCATAAACGTTTATGCCCAGCGCCGCGACTCTGCTCCCTCCTCAAGGCTGGTCGTCCCGAACAACACCATCGTAGCCGGCCAGACGATCCAGGTGTACCACCAACATCTTCCCTCGGGACACCTTCTGGATGCGGTAGACCACGTCGCTAATCCTCTTCACCACCCGGTAGGGTCCTTGCCATGGTTGCTGCAGCTTCGGGCAGCGTCCCTTGGTCCGAGTAGGGCGGTACAACCAGACTAGGTCACCTTGCTGGAATCCTTGGATGTTGGCTTGCCTGTCGTATCAGATCTTCATGCGGTCGCTCGCCTTCTGGATGTTCTGACGAGCCATCTCATGCATGTCGTGGAGATGGTCCACTAGGTTCTCCACATACTCGGTTGCTGGCTGTTTTGCGTCCGGGGGGCTTTCAAAAGCCAGATCACAGGGGAGGCGTAACTCTCGGCCGAACATTAAACAGGCTGGCGTCATCCCAGTGGTGTCGTGTGTTGATGAGCGGTAGGCCAGTAAGAACAGTGGCACCTTAATGTCCCAGTCTCGCTGATGGCTGGCCACGACCTTCCTCAAGTGTTCCTCTAAGGTCTTGATGTATCTCTCGACCATTCCATCCGACTGTGGATGTAGGGGTGTGGTGCGCGTCTTGTTCACCCCAAGTCTTTCTAGTGCCTCCTTCATCAGGTTGGATTCAAAATTGGTGCCCTAGTCGCTGTGGAGCTCTAGTGGCACCCCAAATCGGCAGAACACTTGCTCCACAAGGCAGTCCGTGATTGTCTCCTGGTTCGGAATGGCCAACATCTCCGGCCACTTGGTGAAGTAGTCCACGACCACCATCAGGTACTTGTTGCCTCGGTCGGACACGGGGAATTGTCCAGCTATGTCGAAGGCGATCCTTTCGAATGCGCTCCGACGTTCTACTGCTGCATGCGACCCCGGTTTCTAGTCTGGGGGCCGCGACTCGCCGCGCACGCATGACATTGACGGCACCATCTCTCAGCGTCTGCTCGGAGCCTCAGCCAGTAGTATCGCTGTCGGAGATTGTCGATCGTTCGGTTGGCTCCCAGGTATCCTCCTGAAGCACTTGCGTGCATTTCCTCCAAGACTTCCGGGACCTTGCTTCGGGGGAGTACCAACTGTTCTCTCCGCATCTTCCCATCAGGCGATTCCCATACCCGGAACAGCACGCCCTCTCTTGTCTTCAAAAAATCCCATTGGGCCCAATACGACTTGTAGGTGGCGCTCCTCGGTGCAATGTCCTCCCAGGTTGGTCTTGTCCCTGCCTTCACTTCTCTCAAGAGTGGCCCCAAGTCTGCGTCCGCCAACTGCTCCCTATTCAGGCTTGCGCTATCCCAGCCATCCGCAGGTACTGCTGTGACTACTCTGCCTTGGATAGCGTCTTGCTGTAGTAGGCTATCACCCGCTCGTGGCCGTCCTGATTTGCGATAGGACGTCTCCAATGCAATGGTCGCTGGCGTCGATGTCCACAATGAAAGCGCCGCCTGGTTGTGGAAATCCCAAAATAGGAGCACTGCACAGTGTCTTCTCCAGGTGCTGGAAAGCGTTTTCAGCGTCCTCCGTCCACACATAGGGTCGTTGTTCCTGTCAGGCGGGTAAGGGGTTTGGCGATGTTGGAGAACCCCTTTATGAAACGGCGGTAATAACTGCACAGCCCCAGGAAACTGCGCAACTCTCTCTTATCCTTTGGCGGAGACCAATCTCTCACAGCCTGGGTTTTCTCCGGGTCTGTTATCACTCCGGTTGGTGAGACTATGTGGCCCAAGTAGTTTACTTCTTTGCAGAAGAGCTGGCACTTCTTTGCGTTCAGCTTCAAGTTGGTTACCTGCAGTCTCTGTAACACCTTGCTGAGGCTGTCGAGATGGTCTTCGAACGTCTTGCCGACGATGGTGATGTCCAGGTATAGCAGGCATGCGTCATATGTCAGTCCTCTCATTACTGATTCCATGAGGCTTTGAAATGTGTCTGGTGCATTGCAGAGACCAAAGGGCATAACTGTGAACTGCCAAAGCCCTTGGCCTGTCGAGAATGTAGTCTTTTCCTTGTCTCTCGGGTCTAGAGCCACCTGCCAGTAACCCGACTACAAGTCCAGGGTCGAGAATCATTGTGCACCAGCTAGCGTGTCCAGAGTATCGTCCATCCGGGGTAAGGGAAACAGTCCTTCCGGGTGACAGCGTTAAGCTTCCTGTAGTCCACGCAAAAGCGTAGCTCGCCGTTCTTCTTCGTCACCAGATGTACAGGGGAACACCAAGGGCTGTCAGACTCTTCAATCACTCCCTTGGATTTCATGTCGTCTACCATACCCCGTACCGTCGCTTGTTTCGCCAATGGAACGTGTCTAGGTGGTTGCCGAATAGGCCGGGCGTCTCCGGTGTCGATGCGGTGAAGCACTTTATCCGTGCAGCCATAGTCACTGTCGCCTTGGCTGCAGAAGCGCTGGTATCGCCTCAGTAGTTGTCGAACTTTCTCCAGCTGTTCTGCGGTCAGGTGGTCGGCCACCCTCTCCAATAAGCTTTCCAGCCGGGGCCCCAGGTGTTGCATCGGCACCGGCTCCTGTGTCTTTTCAATAGCTGTCACGCTGACCACGGGCTCACACGTCCCAGCTCCGTTCCGGCCTGGACGTCGTGATCGGTGTCTGCCAGTTTGAGCAGCCTCACTGGCACCTCCTCTCGGCACGGCAATAATGTCCTGGCTACACAGAGTCCGTGCACAGGAATCATCTGGTCCAGCATCATGTTCTTCGTCCGCTGACGTTCCAGACGCGCCGTCACCACCACCTCGCTTCTCGCGGGGACCACCACGTCTTCCTTCAAGATGACCCTGCAGATTCCAAGGCGCTCGTCTGGTTGCCGTAGTATCAACTCTTCTCCAGTGAGACGCAGAACCTTCCTGCCGACGTCGACCATCGCCTGGTGGCTCTTGAGGGCATCCAATCCCAGTACCACCTCCTCAGCCACCTTCGCGACGAACACCCACAGACGTACGGCACTAAGTCCCAAGGTCAACTTAAATATGGCCTCTTTCTCCACAGGCAAGGAGTCACCCGATGCCGTCACAAGCTGGTATGGTCGGCTCGGCTTCCTCGTCGGTAAACCCCTGGCCATGTCAGGTCTGATTATGAACACGGCTGCCCCGGTGTCTACGAGCACGCGGCACGGCTTTTCTCTCACCCAGCCGTCCGCGATGAGGCTGTCATCCATACGCTGGCTGACGGCGCGCAGTGTCACTCGAGGGGATGATGGTGATGGCGCCGACGTGCCCCTCTCCACGATGGCCCTTACTTCGTTTTCCGGCTGCTCTTCCTGGTGTGGGCAGTCTCTCTGCAGGTGCCCGCGCCGTCCACACACCCAAGACAGGCCACTAGGTCTTCGCCGGCGTTCCTCGGCTGGTCTTGTGTCTCCGGTGTAGCGGACGCTCGTTCTCGACGTCGGGATAGCTGTCACCTTGGCCGCCTCCATCCTTAATGCTGCCGTTAGCGCCTCATGGATGGTTTTGTAATCGCAGAGCATTAGGCGCTGACGAATCTCCGTGTTTCGTACCCCGTCAACGAATGTGTAGGCAGCTTCCCGGGATACGAACTCTGGTGGTAGGTCGACTAGGCTCTTGCTAGCCATTTGCTCAACTGCCAGGGCGAACTCCTGCAGCGTCTCCCCTGGCTGCTGTGACCTTGCCTTTAGCTGGCTGCGGTATGCTGCGGCTAAGCGGTGGTTTCCAAAACGATTCTCCAGGGCCTCCCAGATGTCCTTGGGCGCCGCCGTTATCTGTGCTGCGTTCAGGACTTCCGCGTCACGTCCCTGGAGGCTGGCTATTAACTGCGTATCTTCTTCCTCTGGTGACCATTTGTTGTGCTTGGCCACTGCGTCGAACTGGCGGCGGAGGACTTCGAAAGTTGTCGCGCCGTCGTATTTAGGAGGTTTGATGCGTGCAAATGTTTTGTCTCGGACTTGGCGTTACTGTCGGCCGTTTCCTCCAAGTCATTGTAGCGGTTCGTCAGGTCTTCAACGCGCTCGTCCACTTTGCCCATGCGCTTGCCCAGCTCCGTCACGTCATCCCTCACGCCGGCCAACTGTTCCTCAAATTTGGCAGCTAGAACTTCGTTCGCCACCTTCATTTCCGTGGCCAGACTGTCGTTCGCTGCTCTCATCTCTGTGGTTAATTCAGCCTTCATTGCGGCCAGGCTGTTTTTTGTGGCTTCCATCTTCTCGGAAAGGTTATCGTTAGCTGTCTTTGTTTGTTTCAGTTCTGCGGCCAGGTTGTTATTTGCCGCCTCCGTCTTCGCTGTTAGTTCCGCGGCCAGGCTATTATTTGCCGCTTCCGTCTTCGCTGTTAATTCGGCTTTCATTTCTTCCATCTTCTCGGTGATGTTTTCGTTAGCCGTCTTTATTTGTTTCAACTCTGCGGCCAGGTTGTTATTTGCCGCTAAAGTTTTTGCAGCGAGGTTGTCATTCGCTGCTTTCATTTCCGCCATCTTCTACAAAATCTTTTCCAATGTAGCCTCCATGTCGCACTCCTGACACCAGTTGTGACTTTGTGGGTTTGTAGAATTAAAAGGCCGAGTTGCAGAAATTAAAAATCTCCTTTATTTCCGTAGAAATACTCTTATAGATTACAGCAGCATTACGCTACATACACCATCAGTCTACCAAGGTCGATGACAATAACAAACCGTGACAGCTGATTACATTAGCTTCCATAACAACACCCTTGTTACACAACAACAACTGTTTCACAACCACAACTGTCCTGCTCGCGTGTCACAACCCCTTTTATATCTCCATTCATGATTACCAGACTGTTCTGTCAATCACTAGATTTTTCTGGAAAACAAGGCATCTAATTACACAATTCGAACATTCTATCACCTTCGGGAAACGTAACTTAATCTATACCAGCAAGGCCTTTGCCTCAGATAACATTATTTGCCAGCTTCACGATCACTCGCCACGTTATCGTTGACTGCTTATGCAAGCTCGTGAAACATTATCCGCCGTCTATTATCTATTTGTGCCGAAACGCGACAATGCTGACTTTTTCTAATTGTTTATATTTTATGTAAAATCAGCAGTTGCCACGCATTTTTGAAGAAAAAAAAACCCACAAGATAAATCCAGAAGCAAAACTACTAAAACATACATCAGGAAAACAAGAACTATCCACATAGGAACAAATCTTCATTTCAAAAAATAGGAAGAGTATTCAATTTTGACATCCCCCAGAAAAATTTGTTCAGCAAGTTCCTTGAACCGCCACCAGAGGAGACCTATGACAAAATATCGTCAACTACACCAATGAGAACCAGTCGATGGCCGGTTGAGGATGGACGCAAAGTCTCTGAAACATGTTCCGGAAAAATTTAAAAGTGTTGTTTAGTGTCGTTAATAAACTCCCTTTAAATTTTAATAGTTTTTCCAGTTTATCTGATACACAGCTGACTTTTTGTCTGTGTGTTTCTCTTTTGTATTATGTTTACTTTGTAAGCTATTTAAGTATTCCCTTTTTACATTCTTATACTTGTTTTTATCATTGGTAATTGCATAAAGAGTTTGAAGTTGGCAGGACATGTGCTGCGTGCTAATGACAGAATGATAAAGAAAATATTTAAGCAGTGCCAGAAAGAACCAGGAAAGTTGGAAGACCAAAGTTAAGGTGGGAAGATGAGGTGAGAGAGCTTGTAAGGACAATTGGAATCAAGAACTGGAGGAACACTGCACTTAACAGAAAGAATGGGGAAAACTTCTTCAGAACGTCAAGGCCCACAAAGGGCTGTTGTGCCAATGATGATGATGATGATGATATTTGTTTTTATAGAATTCCGTTGAAGTGCCTGTATATAATGCATATATGTCTTTCATTTCTCTTTTAGTTTGTCTTTACCAGTAATTTTTTTAACATTATTTATAACTATACTTTTCTATGGACATGAAGTATTAAGGTAATTTGTGAATATCTTATTAAATTTATTCCAATTATTATCTTCACCATTACTATTACAAAAAAGTATCCATTCTTTAACAGATAAGTTATTTGTCAAATTATTTATATTTTCATTGTTTGGGTCCTTTTGGTTCTAATTACTCTTGTTTTTATTACACGAGGTAACAAAAGGCTAATCTAATTGAGCATAAGGATCAGAAATGTGTGTTTCAAACACAGAAGAATTAACATTTTTTATATTTGATGCAACATGATTATGGAGGAGGCACTGCTAGTAACTCTAATTGGTTTCTGAATCACATCTTTGATATTATAAGAATTAAAAATTTCCTTCAGATTTTTGTATGTTAGGTCTCAAAGATCTACATTAACATTAAAATCACAAAAAATAATAACTTTTGTACCTATTCATACATGATCGTGTAACATAGTTTGCAGATGTTTACAGATTCATTGACAGATGATGAGGGTGATCGATATACGAGTTTATTACCTACATTTGTAGCAGCTTTAATTGCCTCTACCTCTAGGATCTTTCCTTTATAAGCACTATTTACATCCATACAGTAAAATTTATTCCATTCCTTGTATATATGACTTTGTCTCCCCGATAAGTGGTTCTAGAGTGCTTTGAAACAATTAGATAATTATCAGTTCCACATATTTCATTATGCCAAATATCGTGTTCAGTTAGAACACAAATATCTGTATTTATATATTTTAATATCTGGGTTAAGCAATAGTTTTGTTTGTATATACTGAAGGTATAATTGAATGACTGAGCTTATTCCAAGATTCATTATGTCTCTTAGTTGTAATTGATCGTTTTACCTTTGTAGTGTTTGTTCTCTAAGTTTACTACCCAACATTTAGCATCCACAATATCTAGCTTTAATTTTCCTTGTGCAATATGCAAGATATGACATTGCACATCAATCTACAAACATGTACTACCCTCTTCTGTTCAAGTGTATAACATCTCAAGCATAGTCTTTAGTGTTTAACCAACAATTACCACCAACCAATAGATAATTTTTCACCTAGCACATCCAGTCAAGCTGATGAGATGTCATAGCAAGATTAGATAGTTACAGTTTCAATGCTTCATCCTCCTTCTCAAAATATTGCCTCTTCTTAAACATTAGATCATTGTTTGAAATCTTCACAGTAACATGGAGCAATGCTACTACCTGTCATGCATTTCCCACCTTTCTTCCGTTACTGGTGGAGCTGCAAACATTTTATCCAATTTTTTTTGTACTTCTCTATCTCTCAGCATCTCACCTTCATTCTTGTCATCTTCTTTAATGTCTCTAAATACTGCAGCTACAAAGCACATTGCTATAATTATTTTCCACAATTTTTACTATATTTTTGGAGCTGACTTGTTAATACACCACACCATCTTGTCCAAATATCTTCCTTCTTATGAAACAAAAATATTACTATAATAATTAATTGTTCTTCCACAAATTCCATGTGTAGGCTAAGGTAGGAAAGATGAATCAGACTGAAAAATTCAGTGCCAACTTGGGATATGAATAATGGTTTTTGAGCTTTCAGCGTTACTGTAATAAACTGAGCTATTACAACAACAGGCTGCTACATTAATAATCATGTGAGTCATTTGGAGAATTATACCAGCATATTGACATGTTAACTTGGTTGGAGCAGTGATTATTGAAAGCCAATGATTCACAGTTTAGGTGCTGCTATTGCAATTTAGCATTCCAGATATTATAATACTTAAGTAAAAGAATAAACATTTATCTTCAAAATGAGGTTTCTTTAAATTAACGAGTTTTAAAAGCAGTATCCAACAATACAATAAACCTGAAAAAATAAGTGGTATTATATTTCAGATTCTATTTCATAAACTTAAAAGATATGAGCAGCTAAGAAATAACCCAGTAAACATATTTGTTTGTTAATTTTTAGATGAGTCGTATTTATTACACATCTGCTTCACTTTCGTACCTATTTTGAGGACATGTTTCGCAAATCATCGTTTGCATCTTCGGCTCTTATGCGACTAAAGCTTGATCCAGTGGTGTGGGTAATTCTGAGGTTGCTGCTGCCATCTGTTGATTTAGTGATGAACTTAAATGTGGGATTCTCTTCTGGCGGGGTTTCAAAGTCATTAGTTGGTTTTTATGTTTTTCTATGTATATTCTCTCCCATATGACGAGTTCACTATGTTTTTGTACGTATTTTAGTAATTCAGTGCTATCTTCAATTTCATGATTTTCAGACCAGAAATGAGCTGCTATTGCAGACTTATCAATATTTTTGTATCTTAAGTGCCTGAAGTGTTCTTTCTTTCTAGTGCCTATGTTTCTTTTTGTCCTCCCTATGTAAATTTTTTCACAGTCTTTACACTTAATCTTGTAAATGCCTGACTTTTCCTCTGGTTTTATCTTATCAGTATTATTACTGTGAAGTAGGTTTTTAATTAATACAATTTTGAGTCGAACTAATACTCAATGCTCCATTTATTGCTAGTATTTACCTAGAACGCGTTTCGTTAGGACTTCCTAACATCATCAGCTGTTGTCGACTAATGGATGCCGGTTCAGTGAACTCCTCGGAGGTGATAGGTGCGTCTCTGTCGGTATCTTGATGAACTTGAAATTGGGGTTGTCTTCAAAGGTAGTATCGAAATTAAACAATTTACTTTCATATTTCTTTATAAAGATTTTTTCCCACGTGGTTAATGCAGCTGGACCTTGGACACTTTTTAGTAAGTGAATTTCTCGTTCTATGTCATGATTTTCCTTCCAAAAATGGTACGCTACCGCCGATTTATCTATTTCTTTATTCCTTATGTTCCTAAAGTGCTCTTTAAGCCTAATGTTCACGTTCCTTTTTGTTTTTCCAATGTAGAATTTGTCACAGTCCTTGCAATTTATCCGGTACACTCCTGATTTTCTGCCTGTGGGTATCTCCCTTGTAAATGAGAAACAAGTGGATGATGCATTAAAACTACTTAATTTACAAAATCCTGCAATAAAATTCTCCATAGAAAAAGAGATACACAATGAAATCCCTTTCTTAGATTTGAAACTTACCAGAAAACATAATAAACTTGAATTTGGCATACACAGAAAGGAAACACACACAGAAAATTTCATAAAATCAGATGGATATAACCCAAGACAACACAAGCATGCTGTTATCAACAGTTTAACTTACAGGCTGGTTAATGTACCTTTAAACAAGATAGAATATAACAAAGAGTACAATAACATCATTCACATTGCAGAATACAATGGATACAGTGCTGAATTGGTCAACAAGAAAATAGATAAATTCAAAAGACAACTAAGATACAAACAAGTAACTACTCTCTCCCCAATTAGCAATGAAACCTCATACAGAAAATTTACTTATCATCCCAGAGCTACACACCTTTTCCAAAAAGTTTTCAAAGAACACAATATTACTTTGGCCCCACAGAACAAATTTAGTGTACAACACCTTTTGAAATCACATAATACAAGGGAGATACCCACAGGCAGAAAATCAGGAGTGTACCGGATAAATTGCAAGGACTGTGACAAATTCTACATTGGAAAAACAAAAAGGAACGTGAACATTAGGCTTAAAGAGCACTTTAGGAACATAAGGAATAAAGAAATAGATAAATCGGCGGTAGCGTACCATTTTTGGAAGGAAAATCATGACATAGAACGAGAAATTCACTTACTAAAAAGTGTCCAAGGTCCAGCTGCATTAACCACGTGGGAAAAAATCTTTATAAAGAAATATGAAAGTAAATTGTTTAATTTCGATACTACCTTTGAAGACAACCCCAATTTCAAGTTCATCAAGATACCGACAGAGACGCACCTATCACCTCCGAGGAGTTCACTGAACCGGCATCCATTAGTCGACAACAGCTGATGATGTTAGGAAGTCCTAACGAAACGCGTTCTAGGTAAATACTAGCAATAAATGGAGCATTGAGTATTAGTTCGACTCAAAATTGTATTAATTTTGTGCTTCATTGTATCCTAGTCCTTAAACAACAGAATAGGTTTTTAATGTTGTAATTGTTTTTTGGTGCCAATGTTATATTGTATTTCTTGAATATAGTAGTTAAATCTCGATATATTTCTTTGTATTTCAGTCTGGTGGAACCAGGAGGTTCTGAGATGGAGATGGTGATAGGGCCAGAATTTGTAAAGGTTGCTATGGAGACTGACAGGTACCATAACTATTATCAAGTTAGTAAGTTGCTTAAGTTTTCAAAATTCTTGATTATTTCATATCTACACCTATGTAACTAATTATGTAATTAATTCAGTATCATTAGTATGAAAATAATTCATAAAGTTTATTTATTATTACATTCTTATTAGGAAATTAAGAGTTTCATTGCATGTTGGTGTTGTTTTTTTCTTTATATCTCATTTACAAGTTTAATGGGAGTTCGGTTATGTTTGATTATACTTCATTAGCAATATTCAATTAATGTGATTAACTGCACTATTCTAAAAGTACAAATTATTAGTTTTATACGTAACTTCTTTAAAGACCTCATTAAGTTGAATGCACCCCTTCCAGACCCCACATTCTGATATCAGGAATTAAATCTTTATACATTTCAAAGCATAAGGACACCACATCATCACAAAGTAACAGTTATTATATTGATGAATAAAATGACAAAGTGAATTTATGTTTCCTTGCAGTGAGGATGATCCACTATTTCCAGAGGATGACAATTCTAATGAAGATGACATGGAATGCTGGTTGCCTAATCGGCAAAATAATCAGCAACATCGTAAATCAGGTCGAGGAGCTAGAAGTCGTCAATACTCTAATTTAAAATGTAATCTTTGTGGCAGAGAAGACTTCCGTCGTTCCATTGATCTTGCACGCCATACCACAGCACATTCCTGGGAGCGCAGTCAAGTTTGCTCGGTCTGTGGCAAGGCTTATATTTATTGGAAGAGTCTTAAAAGGCACATGGCTCGAGGGCATCCCACTGTAGATAAGGTTAGTCATGAAGCTTGAGTTTTCTTGTGCTGCTTATTTATGTACTTTAAAACTATGGAATTCTGTCAGCTTTCCTTGTCTGGATCCAAAATATCTGTATGAGTTTCTCCATGTTTGTATACAGTTACACTTTCATGTCCAAACTTGTAAAAATAACAGCAGCATATTAAGATCTTAGTTTGAAATGATGAATGAACTGCATCCTTCAGCTGGTTGATATTTCTGTATTGGTTTTTCCACTCAAGTTTCTACCATAATTTCACACACTGCATTGTCAACTGTGGTAAGATCAAAGCTGTTGATGATGGCTTCAAGATAAAATATGATCATTATTGATCAATATTCTATATAAAGTGCAACATGAGCTTTGGTTTGCCATCAGTTGACGATGCTCCTAATGCACTGAGTTGAGGGACCAAATTACTGATTATAGCAGATATTTCACTATAATTTTACAGTTTATTAAAGTCTAACTGAATTCTCTTAGAACAAATTAAATGCCAAACCTATTGTTGGACTGAAGTGGATAACAAGAAAGAATGAAACATTGTAGCTTGCATTATTTTACCACAGTCTAATGAAAACTACTTTCAGGCAAATATGGAAACTATGCATATGTTTGGAGGCAAATAAGCAGCACAAAATTAGAACATGATTCTCTTAGGTATGTCAGCTGCATGGCCTTTGAAACATGTTCCAGAGATGACTAAACATATCAACTTATTTTCCTTGTTCTGGGGCATTCTTACATGTTCCCATACCGAGTATTTGGTCACAAAGAATAATAATAAAAAATGTTATTGTTAACCCTAATAAATAAAAAAAATATAATTCAAGATTATGGAGAATATCTAAAATCAATGATATTGTCATGTATGACTAAAAAGTTGCAGACAGAAATGTGCTGAAGGTAGGTATCATATTTTGGTAATTCAAATTTGCAGAAGTAAAATGTTATATTATAAAAATCTAGAAACAAGATGCTGTGGGAGAACAAAATTACATTATTTACTACAGTAAATAAAGAAGTGTCTGTAAATCAAACAAGAAATAGTTAGCCTAATGCCCAGTCCTCCTTCTTTAGGATGTCTAACCAATGACACGAAAATGAACAATGTGGGGACTATTGTGACAACTAGTGGGAGCTCAATATTTTATCATTTTACAAAAATGTTCTTGATGAAACAGCAAATCATCCTCTAGCAGGTGTGATGGAGATGGAAAGAAATGACCTAATATATGATGCTGATTTCAGTGTTTTATTTGCTATAATATGGGAAAATAAGTAGTAACTCTATATGCTAAATTCCAAAATGTACATTATCCTTGTCATTCATAAAGACCCTTTGATGTTTTGAAAAATCATGATCTCAGGCTTCTTATAGGACACTATAAAATACAATTAGCTATAATAAATTATAGTACCTAATGATACTGTTTCAAAACTTATTAACTAGCATATAGTTACAAAACGAATTCTCTATATACTTCATTCAAATTTCACATATTCTTGCAGGTTTGGTTAGATTGAAAATTATAGGAAAGATATTTGGAATGACAAAGAGTTGAACAATACTAGATATGTTTCTGTTGACAGTATGGTTTAGCGATGTTTTCTGAATCTTTGTTAAATTATAACATTGTTAGATGATCCCTTTTGAATGGACTACACATGTGATTAACTTATTGCTTTTTCATTATTAAAGTTATCTTGTATTACAAATATTTAAAATAATTTTACTTTCAATGAAGTTTCATACCATTTAGTTTTGAGTTTAATAAGAATAAGTATATAGTTTCATTGATATTACATAGTGTTATAATAAACAAATTATAATGAATATTAGTGACCAAAATTTCATTTATCTGTTACAATTATTTTAACAGTAACGTATTATAAATATATTAAATGGTCTATGTGGGGTATAATGTTTATACTTATGCTTTAATATTTGAATGACATGCAGTAAAGAGAGTAAATTAATGAAGTAGTTCATAGGAATGAAAAAGTCCGATTTGTCATTATCTATTCTAGGAATTGAGAAATACTATACATATTCCTTATAGTGTGACCACAGAATTGATGTATGCCTAGTTCATTTGACTGCAGTGATCTTGACATTTTACTGCTGTACACCAGGTGAATGATCCATTCATTATACTTATCACCAATGCTATACTTTACACCATCAGTTCCTGCAATGAGTTAAAAGTATAAAAACTAGAGTTTAAATTGTGAACCTAAAAGGTGAAACTTTATTCATGTGTATGAAATACGTCAGAGTTTTCTTATTATTGTTGCTTGCCTTGTTCTTAACTGATAGAAATGCCTATAAACAATTTATTGCTGAACAATAGTAAGGTATATAAGCTTTTGTTTTTCGATTTCCTTTTTACCCTCCTTGTAAACAGGACTTACACCTCCCAGGACTCACAATTGCATGTCCGGGGTCAGATATGTGTTAAGGAGCAAAGAAACTCTGGGTTCAAGAGAATATCCAGGATGGAGGATCAGACCGATACCTGGTATAAGGGCAAAAAATAGATGATATATAATCACAAAAAGAAAAGGAGGGAGAGAGAAAGGCAGAGATTTTGCCCATCGGCAAGACCTTGGCCTCCTTATTCTTTAGTCCAGTGGCTGTTTTATATTTCGGGCTATTTTGCTTTCTTTTTCTTTTCCACAGTCTTTTTACATATAATTTAGTACTTAATCTAGATGGTATTACAAAATAGAACTATTTATACATTTATTCAGGTTTGCTTACATTCTAGGTTATTCAACAGTATAGTATGTTTATACACAATATAGAGTTTATTCTTATATACTAGGTCAGGGTTGACATCTACTTGCTGTAGATGTACATTGTTTGGAATATTCTAATAAGCTACTTCTAGATGTCATTTTCGATGTTGTTAGTTGCAATATTCCAGGCCAGCTCTGGCAGAGAATTCATCCTGGCATAGCTTCGCCATTCTGGCTAGGAGATTTCTGTTTCTGCATAGGTCATAAATTGATGTATCTTGTAATGTGGCTATCTCATTCATTTATTGATGTAATGTGAGGGCCCGTTCCCATATGGTGTGTACTAGGGTTTCTGGAAGCTTACACCTGCAATTTGCATCTCCCTGCAGACCAAATCTATGCAGGTACGCGCATATGCACTGTGACCTGTAATGTAGTGGACGAGTCTCCTTGTGCTTTGGAATTTACGCATCTGCAGTCTTCATCTTCTGGTGGTACTTGCATCCCATTGTGTCCGCTATTTTGTTGTTAGCGTATCCCGGATTTTTATTTCATCATTCACAGGGATCCGGCAAGTTACACCACTCTTTCTAGAGAGTTTCTTTGTAGCCAGTAGTGTCCTTCATCTTATTTCTAGGTCTAGTGGCAAAAGTCCTAAGGCTACCAGCAGTACATATTTAGAAGTTGTAGGAAATGATTCTGCAAGACAGACTAGTATCTTTATATGTAGTTTACGAAGCTCTTTGATATCACATTGTAGGGAGAGCCTGTGTAACCATGCACTAGCTGCATGCCCTACTATTGAGCAGAGGATTTGTTATTATATAGCTTTACCGCCAAGTGTGGTATGGTCCCATAGTTCCTACTGGGCCTTGCTATTTGATTCATTATTTGAAAATTTTCTGTGTAATGTTGATTATGGCGGTTTTAAATTTCAGACATTCCTAAAAATTAATGCCCACATAGCCAAAGTTGGTCATCCTATTGATTCAGAAATCAGAATTTTCATTCAGAAATATATTGGGATCTCTTAATTTCCCACACAGGAGAAGGTACTTTGCTTTGTGGGCTGATAATTATAGCTTCATTTTTCCACATTCATCATGGAGCAGGCTTAGAGCTTCTGTTCCTTTGCGCTCTAGCTCTCTGTGCAACTCTACTGTTATAATAAACGCTATATCATCCACTTAGGCAGCATGCCAAAGATATATTCACAATCTTGGAGAGCTTGCAGTACTGGTTTGAGTCCTATGTCCCATAGAACTGATTCACATACATAGCCTAGCAGACAGCCTTTTGTTAAATTCCTGGTGCTTTTCAGCGTGCCATTGTTGTACACAATTTGCCTGCCCCTGCAGTAATGTTGAAGACAACTGTATAATTCAGCTGGACAGTGCATGTGCTTAAGTTCTTGGAAAGGGAAGGCCACCATAAGTTGTTGAAGGCTCCTTTAATATCCATAAATATTGCCATGACATATTTTGTTGTGGCAGTTTCAACCAGAATATTGACGTGGTTGATAGTGTATTCACAGGAGCACACTTTCCTACATCCAAACAAATATGGCATTAAACCAAATGTTTCTCTCACCTGTTGGAGTGTGTTGCAGATCAGCAGTTCATAAGCCTTTCCGAGAGGGTTTAGCAAAGCAATTGGTCCGTAGAAATTGGCGTCTCCATAGTCTCGCTCGGGTGGGTTTCTCAGGATGGCCAGATGGGCGATTTTCCATGTGTCTGGGAAGCATCCTTGTTTTAGTGCTTCATTGTAGAGCCTGCATAGGTACAGTGAGAGGATCCTACGAGTGCCATTAGAATTTCATTTATGATTCTCTCTGGTCCTGGGGCCTGCTTTCTCCTAAGTCTCATGATAACTGATGTCATTTCCTCTATTGTGAATGACCCTGTTGTGTTTTTTTGCAGTATTCTTGCCTGGACACTTCTCGTACCAATCTATGATGTGGACCGTCTTTATCTCTGTCTAGGGGAAAGAGGATGTCCATTAGAAGGTTTATGGTGTCTGTCAGATTTGTAATGCTTGTGCCGTCAGGTTTGGTAAGTGCAGTCATGGGTGCTATTTCCAACTTGTTTCTGGCAATTTTTTAAAGCATGCCCCATGGATCCTTTTGGAGACAATCCTCCATAAAATTCTGCCAGCTGTCCTCCCTAGTCTTGGAGAGTAGCTTATGGTATGGCTCCTTTCGTACAATGGATAAAAGAAAAATTGATTATGGAGCAGTAGGTGGAATGAATGGCAGAGGAAAACAAAGACAGCAGAGAAAATCTGGCCAGACAAATTGTCTACCACAAACCCCACATAGGTTTGCTGGTATCAAACCTAGGCTTCTAATTGAGAGGAGAGCAACCTAAACACTCAGACATGGCACTGTGCACATATGTAAAAGCCATGAAGATAACGAGATTCAACTGTATTGGAACACCACAGTGAAGCGAAAAATTATTAAATTTTAGATGAGTCGCATTTTTTACACATCTGCTTCACTTTCGTACCTATTTTGAGGACATGTTTCGCAAATCTTCGTTTGCATCTACGGCTCTTGTGCGACTCACAAGAGCCGTAGATGCAAACGAAGATTTGCGAAACATGTCCTCAAAATATGTACGAAAGTGAAGCAGATGTGTAAAAAATGCGACTCATCTAAAATTTAACCTTGAAGATAAGTTTATAGGAATAATGATCACACCAGGGATAAACTTAAAGACAATATAAGAACAAAAATTATGTAAGACCTTATGTGTGTGAATGAAAATTTCATCTGAACATGCCAGGAATGTCTCAGTACAAATTGACACCACTTTTAACACAACTTACAACAAAACTACTGATTGCCAATGCAAAGAAAGTCCGACAGGAATATGCCACCATTACACAATGTGACAAGGACAGTAAATGTGTGTGACAAGAGAACACATCCTACATCAAGAGTAGAATCATGAAAAAACATATACCCTATTCACTCAGTACACCAAAACAGAGAAGATTTATTCACAAAAGTAGAAGGCATCAAAATGTTTTTGAATGGGCTGTAGCTGAACTGACCTGAGAGTCAAACACTACCAGGCAGGGTATCAGAATAATGTCCAACCCTCCTTGTGCCTCATTCCGCTGAGACTTTCTTTACTGTGGCAAAGTACGGTATCATTATAGTGCATTACTAGTGAGTAAAGAGTGTTTTAAAATGTAAAACCTCTTAGTATAATATGCAATGCTCAGAGATGCATAAATGCGATCCTGTGGCCCTGCAGTATAACAAGCACATCGTAGTTGCACTTTCAAGCTTGTTGTTTGGCAAACTTAGGTAGACATAAATGTTACAAATACATTATACTTTCATTCAGTTGGTTGCTTTATGACAGAATTGTGCACTTCTAATTTCATAACTATACTTGTTCCTAGTTATCTGCTCATTGTAATGCATAATTGCAGGAAACACATGGATATGGCGCTGATAAGAAACTTGCAAAAACAGCAAATAGTGAGGATAGCATTAGGTAAGTTTATCTTATATCATAAATTATAGTAATAATTATAGACAAAACATAGGATTACAACCATATCACTTTTTAGTGGATAGTTTTATAATCATGAGTGGTACCAAAAATACAATTATAAAGGCATTTAAAATGTGGGAAAGGTAAAAAACTTTGGACAGACCATCTAGTTAACTTTTATCATGGCATACTTAATTAGAAAGCTTTACACTAGCTCTTTTAGTACTTTTATTTTAGCTAAATAGTATGGACAACAGTACTCATATGGTCTATTTCTAAGAGTGAAGTTTGCTTATAAAAGTATTTTTATTGATTTCAAAACAATTATGTCCCTTGAATTACATTACCATGTGCATTTCTGTAAAGATGTCATTAAAATTATATTAATATATTAGGAATAGGATTTTAATAGGATTTTATATAGTTATTAATCAACATTTCTTTAGGAATCACACTTGCTTCATGTGTCAGGCAAAGTTCACTAGAGAAGCAAAGCTACGAAACCATTTCCAGACAGTTCATCAGTTTTCAATACTAGATAGTGCAGCTATCGCAAAGAACAACCACCGTCAGCGCAGGAAGATGTTAGACTCCCAGCAGGAAATGTCCTCAGTTACAAATAATGATCTTCGCACACAATCACAAAGGTTTGTTGCATTTGTTGTTTTTAATCAATCTCCTGTCACATCTTTCACTTATTATTTAAGTAATATTACTTAACTAAGGACAATCTCCAAAAGCATTGAATGTTATCATATAAACTCTCTGAGCAATGTGCATGTATAATTAAACATTTGCTATGTTAGAATAAAGAGTGTTCTAGCTGGAAACTTTATTGCAGTCCATAAATTATTAGGCTAAGGCTGAGCTTAGTTCTATTCACAATCCACAGTCAAAAAGCCAATAATTGAAATTGGACATAAGCTCTCTTATATTACTTATTCATAACTTGCAGCTGCAGTGGGTAATTGTCAGTTAACTGTTAGTCATTAGATTTAAGGTTATTTAACAATAACATGAGGATTGAAACTGAATGGGAAACAAAACTACCTTCAACATTTTGGTACACAACACATAACTCAGAATCATAATGTATATTGATATATCAATAACAATACAGAAAGTTGATTTTGCACATTGAGACATAATTTGTTTATAACTAATGAACAGAATCCTTTTACCTGCTTCCAATTTAGGTAACATCAAAATTCTATTAAATTAAACCTTTAGGTTCTAAATACAGAACCATTAATATTTCTGATTCCTTTAGCACAATATTATCAAGCATCATTGATTTATATTAATAGTACATGTACAATAAAGCTGTCATTCTTTATTTTTTTCTTTTAATTACTATACTGTTTGCTATCATTCTGGCATGCAATATTCAGCTGTGAGTTACAAATAAACAAACAATAATTGAAATTGTTGCTTGAAGAACAACACATAATGAATATGAGGGTGTCAAGACTCAGATATGCTGGAATTTTCATCAGTTTTGTTTTCCTAGCTTGCAGTTTAGAAAGCTTAAATGCAGTTTTATATCACATTGAAGAGCCTAATATTCCTTATATGGATCTAATATATCAAAATTCCTGTAAACTGGATAAAAAACTTAGAGCTTAGCCATGTCTTATTTATAGTTTTCAGCACCTGGGAAAGCTTCCCATTAGTTGTGAATGCTCACATTAGAGTACATATGTTTTAATTTTGTCATTCTCTTTTTGTTCTGGTTATTATCAACTAGCCTTTCTATTCGTCAGACAACTGGAAGCATCAGATGATACTCAGGAAAAGGTCTACTGCCAAACTAAAAGGTTTGATTCTATATTGACTTTATCCAATGTTGTTTCATTTCTGTTTCTTCCATGCTTTTACCTCTGAATCTTCTTCTCCTCAAGACTTGGCCTATCAATTATGTGATGTTTGGAGGAATTTAGTAACAGTGATAACCAAATTAATAAAACTATTTGTAGTCAGTCTTTTCACACCACATCCTTACATTTTAATTTTAGAGAGACTAGTTTTGGAAGTTGTTGCTTCCATTTCAACCTCGAAGGTCTGACTGTCATCTAATGTTGCCTACAGTCTTCTCTACAGTGGTAGAAGAATGAACTTTTTTTATCAAATTTTCCAATGGTAGGATTTCAAAGTTTATTAATCAGTCTTTATATTTCCATATTAAGATGTTCTCCCTGTTGTCTGTTATCGTTTACTACACTGTTTAATAATTTTGCATTTGGGTCAACATTATGATTTTTGTTCCAAAAGTGAAATGCTACTGCTCACTTGTCTTCCTGTTTCAATTTGATATTTCTAAAATGTTCTAGTTTGCCCTATGTAAAATTTTTCACAATCCTTACAAATTATTTGGTATGTATTCTGGATCTACTGACTGGTGGAATTTCATCTTTTGCTTTTGAATTTAATAATGTTATTGCCAAGTCCTATTTGTAGGTGTCAAGATGATATTATACTTTTTTGAGTAAGTAAAGGTAATCCATGCTCTTTAAACATGTTTGCAAACCTTTTGTTAGACCAGAGATGAAAAGCAAAGTTTTTAAAATTAGAACCACTTTTTATTTTCTTCACCATGTGTAATAAATTTTTCTTATTTACATTTTTCTATGTTTTTATGTATGCTGTTAAAGCCATTAATTATTGCAGCATGATCTGGTTACACTCTATATTAAATTCCCCTAATTTAACAGGTGTGTTTACTATACTGTAAATTATGTAAACTATGAAAAGTAGCAAATTTACAAGGATAAAGAATGAAAAAATGTACTTTTTATGTAATTATCAGTTTGAGTTGATCATCTATAAATGCTAAATTTCAATTTATTGTTATGTCTCATTCTTTAAATCTACGAAAGGAAGGCAATTATTACTTTCAATTTCCAATGTGAATTTTATACCTTTACCCGCCAAATTTAAAGTTTTAAAGCATATGTATATATTTAGTGGGAACGATAGCAAAAATATCATTCAACATGTCTACACCAAGTTTTAAAAGTCAAAGAAAATGAATTAGTTACTTAAATTTCCAAAAGGCTCATAAAAAGATCAACAAGAAATGGGGAAAGTAGGTTACCCATTGCTAAGCCAGAAGTTTGTTGATAGAATTCACAATTAAAGCTCAAAGCATTTTGATCTGACAAAGATTGATGATATTGTCAAACTGAAAAATTGAATGCCACGGCCAGGATTTCATCCACATGCCTATGCACGACTAGTGTGAAGGAACAATTAATTTCCATTAATTAACTTAAAGATTGATAAGTTTAACATCATTTATTGATTCTTCATTTAACTCTATAAAATGTAACCATTATTTTTTTAAATCAAGTTTTTCTCTACGAATGCTAGGAAATTAAGCTGTTGCTGGAAAGAAACAGAATTACCTGTTCAAAATAATTTTTAATACTTAGTTTTAAATCTGTCAAAAGTAATAGATTATTTGACACCATTTAGCATGATTAAGTGAACTTATACAATTAACAATGGGTCTCATTTTCTTTCCTAGTTTATGAATTTTAGGACATGCATACACTCTATGTAAAACTGAGTTATGAATTTTATAATATGGATTTCTTTCTTAACAATATGAACTATGATATAATGCAGCACACAATATACTTTTGAGCCACTGTAGTATTCCATGCTCCATATATTGCTGGTGTTTATTTAGAATGTGTATCTTTAGGACCTTCTTAATATCCTCAGCTAATATCGACTGTTGAATTTCAATTTGGTGAACTCCTTGGAAGTGATTGCGGCATCTCCTTATTAACTATAATGTTCACTTCATTAGAACTTTTGTTTTAAATGTTGAATATTAATTTTAAACACTCATTATTAATTGTTCTAAAATGTTCACTTTAAAGTAAAAATTCCATCCTTTTAATCTAATCAGAATTATCTAAAATCAAAACCTTATACCTTTGTTGGCTTTAGTATAAATTACATCTTTCTTTTTCAGTAATTTAATAATCTGTTTATTATGATAAATTTTAGGATGTGTTCTACTCAAATTTTGCAGAATTCTACTGGATTTCATTTTAAATGAAGATTTATCAATTTTGTTTAGATCCTAACTAGCAATTTCAAAATCTGTAATGTAATCATCCGTATTGTTGAAGAATTTACAGAAGTTGATTACTTTCTCATTAAAATTACTATTTCAGGAGTTAATTACATCTTGTTACATTATTATGTTTATTTGTCTTTAGTAATTGATGCTGTTTTGAGCATAATTTAACTTTTATTTAACTTCTCCATTTAATTTTCCATGCTGAAATTAACATATTTCATACAATATAAATTTGAAGTTGAGTTAGCTAAAAACTTGCATTAATTTAAGATGTAATATAACTTCAGTTCATTATTATTTAAGTTTCCAAAATGCAAATTTCTTTCTATTATATTGTCACCCAATTGGCGGAAAGCACAACCAACGACAGCTGAGTAAGGGGCCAGAGGCAGCAAAGCCACACCCACCCATCAGTCTCTGTCACTAACTGAGGGGATGATTAGGGAAATGTCATTTGTTGCTGGCCGCCTCTTCCCCCCTTCCACTGCCATCTGGAACCTTCGCGGTAATTCACGGAAACTAGAGGCTTCGAGAAAACGGCGATATTCCTATAAAAAGGGCTGCAGTGAGTGAATTGAGTCAGTCAGTCAGTTCTTGGCGAGCAGCGAAGCAGCGTCGTGCTAGTGTACGGACGAGAAGACTGTGTACGTGCATCGGAGGATTGTACGTGATTGCGAGTGCAAGTGGAACTGTAACGGACGAACTGGTGAATCGTAATTGTGTGCATTACGTAATTCTGTGTAATTGGCAAGTGTTCAACTGTAAGTCGGTGGAAATAAAGAACATTTTTGAGTGGTGCAATTGGACTTTTCATTTCACGAACCCACAAAGTCACACTGGTGTCAGGAAGCGGGACGACAACATCACCGAACATTACAACCATGGACGCGGCATTAGAAAAGAGTTTGGAGAAGATAATGGAAATGAAGGCCGAACTGACCTCGGAAATGAAAGCAGCAAATGACAACCTCGCTGCGAAAACAGAAGCGGCAAATAACCAACTGGCCGCGGAACTAACAGCAAAGACGGAGGCGGTAAATAACAACCTGGCCGCAGAGTTGAAACAAATGCAGACGGCCAACGACAATCTCACCGCCGAGTTGAAACAAATGTAGACGGCCAACAACAACATCACCGAGAATATGGAAGAAATGAAGGCCGAGTTAACCACAGAAATGAGAGCAGCGAACGGCAGTCTGGCCACGGAGATGAAGGCGGCGAACGAGGCTCTCGCCTCAAAGTTTGAGGAACAGTTGGCCGGCGTAAAAGAGGACGTCACAGAGTTAGGCGAGCGCGTCGAAGACCTGGCGAGCCGCGTTAATGAGCTGGAAGGAAAGGCCGACAATAGCGTCAAGTCCCTGAGCGCCATGGTGGAGAACGTCGTCGGCAGGAGGTTGAAGGATTTGAAGGCCGACGCACCGGGACGCGACACAACATCGGCGCGCGTCAAACCTCCGAAATATGACGGCGCGTCAACGTTTGAGGTCTTCCGCCGCCAGTTCGACACAGTGGCCAAGCACAACAAATGGTCACCAGAAGAGGAGGCCACAAGTTAATAGCCAGCCTCCAGGGACGGGCCACGGAAGTCCTGAACGCGGTACAGACAACGGCGGCGCCCAAGGACATCTGGGAGGCCCTGGAGAATCGTTTTGGGAACCACCGCTTAACCGCAGCGTACCGCAGCCAGCTGAAGGCAAGGTCACAGCAGCCAGGGGAGACGCTGCAGGAGTTCGCCCTGGCAGTTGAACTGGCTAGCAAGGCCCTAGTCGACCTCCCACCAGAGTTCGTATCCCGGGAAGCTGCCTACACATTCGCGGACAGGGTACGAGACACGGAGATTCGTCAGCGCCTAATGCTCGGCGATTATAAAACCATCCACGAGGCGCTGACGGCAGCATTAAGGATGGAGGCGGCCAAAGTAACAGCTATCCCGACGTCGAGAACGAGGAGTGTCCGCTACACCGGAAACAAAAGACCAGCCGAGGGACGTCGGCGAACACCTAGTGGCCTGTGCTGGGGGTGTGGACGGCCCGGGCACCTGCAGAGAGACTGCCCACACCAGGAAGGGCAGCTGGAAGAACGAGTAAGGCCCGGCGGGGAGAGGGGCACGTCGGCGCCATTACCACCATCCCCTCGAGTGACACTGCGCGCCGTCAGCCGGCGAATGGATGACAGCCTCATCGCGGACGGTTGGGTGAGAGGGAAGCCGTGCCGCGTGCTGGTGGACACTGGGGCAGCCGTGACCATAATCAGACCTGACGTGGCGAAGGGTTTGCCGACGGGAAGCCGAGCCGACCATACGAGCTTGTCACGGCATCGGGCGACACCTTGCCTGTGAAGGAGGCCCTGCTGGAGCTGACCTTGGGGCGGAGTGCCGTGCGTCTGTGGGTGTTCATCGCGAAGGTGGCTGAGGAGGTGATTCTGGGACTGGGTGCCCTCAGGAGCCACTAGAATGCCCTCAGGAGGTCGACGTCAGCAGGAAGGTCCTGCGGCTCAACGGAGAAGAGGTTATACTCCGTCAACCCGAAGAGCGCCTTGGAATCTGCAGGGTCGTCTTGAACGAAGACGTGGTTGTCCCCGCGAGGAGCGAGGTGATGGTGACGGCGCGACCAGAAGGCCAGACAGCACGTTGGGTCCAGAGGCTGCAGGAATACGACTTCACCTCGGAACATCGTAGAGGGAAGAGCCACGGTAACGCAGACGCCATGTCCCGAAGATCCTGTCCAGAAGAGTGCAGCCAGTGCACAAGATTGGAAGAGAAGGAGCGTGCCGCAGCAGTCCGAGTAGTCACGGCAGTGCCTGCGGACGGCTGGGATAGCGCAGGCCTGAGGAGGCAGCAGCTGGCGGACGCAGACTTGGGGCCACTCTTGAGGGAAGTGGAGGCAGGGACGAGACCAACCTGGGAGGACATCGCACCGAGGAGCGCCACCTACAAGTCGTACTGGGCCCAATGGGACTCGTTGAAGACCAGAGAGGGCATGCTGTTCCGGGTATGGGAGTCATCCGATGGGAAGACGCAGAGAGAACAGTTGGTACTTCCCCGGAGTAAGGTCCCGGAAGTCTTGGAGGAAGTGCACGCCGGTACTTCAGGAGGACACCTGGGAGCGAACCGAACGATTGACAAACTACGACAGGGCTACTACTGGCTGAGACTCCGAGCAGATGCTGAGAGACGGTTCCATCAGTGTCACGTGTGCGCGGCGAGTCGCGGCCCCCAGACTAGGAGCCGGGGTCGCATGCAGCAGTACAACGTCGGAGTGCCATTCGAGCGGATAGCCGTTGACATTGCTGGACCGTTCCCAGTTTCCGACCGAGGCAACAAGTACCTAGTGGTGGTCGTGGACTACTTCACCAAGTGGCCAGAGGTGTATGCCATCCCAAACCAAAAGGCAAAGACAATCACAGACTGCCTCGTGGAGCAAGTGTTGTGTCGATTTGGGTAGCCGTTAGAGCTACACAGTGACCAGGGTACCAACTTTGAGTTCAACCTAATGAAGGAGGCACTACAAAGGCTTGGGGTGAACAAGACCCGCACGACGCCTCTACATCCCCAGTCGGATGGCATGGTCGAAAGATACATCAAGACCTTAGAGGAACACCTGAGGAAGGTCGTGGTCAGCCATCAGCGAGACTGGGACGTCAAGGTGCCACAGTTCTTGCTGGCCTACCGCTCGTCTACACACGACACAACTGGGATGACGCCAGCCAGCTTAATGTTCGGCCGAGAGTTACGCCTCCCTTGTGACCTGGCTTTTGGAAGCCCTCCGGCAGCGAAACAGCCAGCGACCGAGTATGTGGAGAACTTGGTGGTCCATCTCCACGACATGCACGAGATGGCTCGCCAGAACATCCAGAAGGCGAACGACCGCATGAAGACCAGGTATGACAGGCAAACCAACAGCCAAGGGTTCCAGCAAGGTGACCTGGTCTGGTTGTACCGTCCTACCCGGACCATGGGACGCTGCCCGAAGCTCCAGCAGCCATGGCAAGGACCGTACCGGGTGGTGAAGAGGATTAACGATGTGGTCTACCGCATCCAGAAGGTTCGCCGAGGGAAGATGTTGGTGGTACACCTGGATCGTCTAGACCGCTACGATGGTGCTGTTCGGGACGACCAGCTTTGAGGAGGGAGCAGTGTCATCTAATTAGCGGAAAGCACAACCAACGACAGCTAAGTAAGGGGCCAGAGGCAACCAAGCCACACCCACCCATCAGTCTCTGTCACTAACTGAGGGGATGATTAGAGAAATGTCATTTGTTGCTGGCCGCCTCTTCCCCCCCTTCCACTGCCATCTGGAACCTTCGCGGTAATTCACGGAAGCTAGAGGCTTCGAGAAAACGGCGATATTCCTATAAAAAGGGCTGCAGTGAGTGAATTGAGTCAGTCAGTCAGTTCTTGGCGAGCAGCGAAGCAGCGTCGTGCTAGTGTACGGACAAGAAGACTATGTACGTGCATCGGAGGATTGTACGTGATTGCGAGTGCAAGTGGAACTGTAACGGACTAACTGGTGAATCGTAATTGTGTGTATTACGTAATTCTGTGTAATTGGCAAGTGTTCAGCTGTAAGTCGGTGGAAATAAAGAACATTTTTGAGTGGTGCAATTGGACTTTTCATTTCACGGACCCACAAAGTCACAATAGATTACAATTAGTGTTCTTATATGAAGTTTAATCACTATTATTATAGTTTATTGAATTATATTTACTTATAATAACCCCAACTTTTTACTTTTAAGATCCTTTACGTCCTTGTTTAATTTCCCCATTAAAAATTCCATGTTCCAAAAAGCATGCTTCTTACCTGCCCTAAGTACTTCATAAACATCACCATCTGGTCTCTAAATCAGTTTCCTTGAGCACTCATAGATACATTTGTCACATGATGCATCATTTTACCTAACCTTGTGGTGCCTTTATTGTTTAAATCTAGCCCATCTTTCCCCAAGCAACTATTGCCCAAACAGAACACACAAATATTGCATTAAAAACACATGCGCATCTTATGGTGTTATTAATCTCTGATGCAGTTTTATATGAACATATATATCTTTGTTGCACTAATCTATTTATTATTACACACGCATCAGTGAACTTCTCAGACACAATGGCATCATACACTTAACCCTTATTGAGAATGTCTGCTAACTCAAAGATTTATGAGCCCTGGGCTCATTTGAACATCATTTCACCCATTTCATTAACCGTCCGATATGACTTATCGTTGGACGTAAAGAAAAGAAAAAGAAAATCCTTCACCCATGATGTGAGGTTTTGGGAATTAATTTTCGTTAAGTTCACTCACCCTTCTGCTTATCTGCTCGGAAATGATTCTTCTAAACACTTTTTTATTGGCCTTTGGAACTTTCAAGTGATTAATAATAGTCTCCTGAGACACTTCTAGTTGCAATTGGATTCTTTTTCCTTTAGGTTTGGATTCACCCAGTGGAATCTGTTTTCGTTATGCGAGTTTGTGACTGTTTCGGGTCTATTACCTTTGGAGTACTGCTTCTTTGATTTATCTTGGATTCCTAACCTAACCTTGTCGTTATTTGAATCTTCTTCTGCTGTTAGTGCACATCCGTTGTGTTAGTTCCACATTTTCGTTTTGGAATTGGTGGTAGAATGAGCACTAACGGGCCTCCTATTTTCGTTTTTATTGTTGTACTTCAGCGTTTGAAACTTGCGTTCTCCAAACCTCCCGTTGACTATTTTCCTCGGTTTACTACTGTAGAATAATTTGGCTTTTCCTGCAGTTTTTGTGCCTTAAGATCACAATTTTCTTATTAACGATCTAATTTCAATCTGCACTTCCTTTGGATATTTGTTAGGGATGTCAAGTGAAGGTGTCGCTGGAAGGTTGTGTTACCTTTCAGGTGGTGCCTTCAGAATAATTTTATTAATAATAATAATAATAATAATAATAATAATAATAATAATAATAATAATAATAATAATAATAATAATAATAATAATAATAATAATAATAATGATAATGATAATGATAATGATAATGATAATGATAATGATAATGATAATGATAATGATAATGATAATGATAATGATAATGATAATGATAATGATAATGATAATGATAATGATAATGATAATGATAATGATAATGATAATAATAATAATAATAATAATAATAATAATAATAATAATAATAATAATAATAATAATAATAATAATAATAATAATAATAATAATAATAATTTATTTTTTTTGCTATTAAGCTTAAATACAGCAATAGGCAACGTCAATACAATACAATTTAACAAAATAATATAAGTAGTAGAGAAAGTATAATCTTGCATTCACATAGTCATTTTACAAAATTATTACAAAAAGAAGTAAGTATACTTTGTATTTATCAGGCTGACTACAGAGGTAACTAAATACATTAACCTTAATACAGCCATGGCAAGTCTCAAAAATATGTGCAACAATACAATTTAATGAACAATTCATATCTGGACAATGTCCTTTACTGACAAAATGATGGTTATAAACAGAAATATGGCGGTTTAACGGATCAACTAAAATATGCCGCGAGGCTATTAAATCCATATCCAAGGCACCATGTGCTTTGTTACGATCCGGTTTAAAATTACTTGGTTCTTCCTCATCTAATTACCTTTCCAAGTCATCTTTATTTTTTCCCCTTCACAAAAACAGTTTAAGTTTAAATCACAATCATTACTTACTTCATTTCCCTATATAATTCTATTTTTGAAATGACGCCAAGCTCGACTTCCCTTAACAAGATCACATGGCGCCATCTTGAGTTTCTTATGACGACGCATAGGGCTACAAGTTACGTACATTTTCTTATACTGTTGCATTCTTCTATTTGTGTGTATTTTATTTATTTATTCATCGTCTGATCCGTAGAACGCCAAACATTTATTACTCGGGAAAATAGCTCGAACCTTGTTTGTCTAAGGTGGCGGTAGTAGACACAGAACATTTAGTAGTAGGAACTAAACGTGTTGTGATAACTGGCTATAAGGGTGCGTATTACAGTTCACATCTAGTTGTTAACTGTGGTGCACAATTGTGGTGTGACGCATGCAGGTTCTGATAACTCAGATAGGAATACAGAAGCCGCATTAAGGTTCGCGAAACACCCGGGGTCTAAAGGTACATTTTGAGCGCTGCGTGTATTCTAACAACCGGATGCGAAATATATTCAATGCCGCCAATATAATTATTTTGGCTGTCGTGTTGCATACTAACTAATATATAAAATAACTTCTGCATAGTTCAAAATTTATTACCTATTGTATTATTTTACTACTTATGAAGTAATTTTTGTAATATTATTGGCCTATTTTCGACCTTATTTGAGCTCAATGTACGATATGAATAAGACACTACGTTGGCTAACCTGTAAATATTTGAACGAAATTTTGAAGCTTTAACGGTATGGAAGCCAAGCCAAATTAAGTTTTGAATAAAGTTTTAATCGATTTGTGAAATTGTAAAGATTTGAAAGACCTGCGAGGATGTATGGGCAGCAGGAAGAAAGAGAATGGTTTTTCACAAAGACCTACTGGTAAGTAAGATTTAGCATGTAGCTAAATACCGAAAATTAATATGATATAACCTGAATTGTGCCTTAATACATATTCATGTATAGTTAAATTCTTTAGATTAATGTAGCACTTTATAATGGAAAAAGGGTGTTTTACATACAAAAGCATTAGTTTCGTTAACCTTGTTACTTTATTACTGCAATAATGAGGTATTCTGTTTTGCCTTTCAGGGGTTATCCATCATCTCAGGCTACCAGGAATACGATGGCAGAAATCGAGAGTGCAGGATTATTGGATACTGTGTATGTTTCTTGTTTTGGTGATGTGCAGTGATATTCAGGAACATTAGTAATGCAGCACAAAGCATTCTTTCCCGCGTATACAACAATTTAATGTGGCATATCAAATATTTCTGAAAGTTTGAGTTTCATTTCATATCAGTGGAAAATTTAACAAAATCTTTGAGGAATACTGTGGCCAAAATGGAAAATTGAAAAGTGAAGATATTTTAGAAAGTTGATTGGGTGTATTAGCTTTTGTGTTTGTACTTGTAGTTTTAAATTTAAAATATATAAGTCATATATAAGTCCATGTAAGGTAAGTAATATCCAGTTTAAATTACTGAAAAAATAGCTGTGAATTTTCAGATATACTAAAACTGTGGCTGTGGATTTGTACAGAATTCAATTCTCTTTGATTTCTGTATAATTTCTTTGTTTATAATTGGCATCATCTGTGTTTACGTATAATCTGGATGACTTACATTAAAATATTTGGGCGAGATGCTTGATATGAATTTTATAAACTTTTTCTTTAAATTGCAATGATAAGTATTTTGAAGAATTAAGTTCTCTTAACCTTACTCATCAGTGTATATCTACATCATTGATAAAGAATGTCACAGCTTTTAACAACAATTAAAGGTATGATCTGAGATTCATAAACCTAATTTGTTCTATATTTCGAGATTTCACTGTACTGGAACACCACTCTGAAGTGAAGCCGATATGTAATAAATACAACTCATCTATAAAATAATAATCATTTTGCTTCACTGTGGTGTTCCAATACAGTGAAATCTCAATATATTGAAGTGACGTCAAGTCAAGAGGAACACGCGAAAGTTAGATCCAGCCAATTTAAAAACCGGAGAACATGGAGGTAAGAAAGTTCACACTTGAAAATTTCAACGAACATTTCGGCAACAAGAAAGAAATAAAACAATATTTGAAGCTAAAGAAAAAAAGAAGGTTAATATAAGCGGACACAACATTTATCAACAGATGCCTAAAACAAAACATCTCTCCGAAATTCGTAAGAAAAGTAGTAAAATTTAATCACAACAGTAGAGAACAATTAGCTGCTGAAAAAGCTGTGTTAAAATCCGAAAAAGCCAATCACTACAGAAAACTAATATAGACCTCTCATTGTACAACCTACATTTGAAACTGGTAAACTTACTAGGAAACACAGCATGGGACCATTTAGAGACTAAATCATTTGAACATATAAATGATAAAGTCAAAGAGAAAGTTTATCGTCAAAAGAGGAAACTAAAGCATAACCATATTCATTGGCAACCAAAACATAACAAAATTTCAGCAAAGAACACACCCCTAGACAATGTAATTAATCTCTCTAAGCAAAATTTTAACACTGAAGAAATAAATATGCTTAACCAAGGCCTGAAAACGTGTATAACATACTCCAGCAACCCTGATGAGTTCATTGCAAATATAGAATTAGCAGTAGAAGGCTTGGAGACCATGGATAAAAGTATAATTAGGAAAAAATCCTCTCCTATATTGGAAAACTTAGCAAATAGAAAACCAGGAAAACATTTGAAACATTTTAAGATAAATCTTTAAGAAAAAAGGATGTAATCTTCTCAAGGGCTGATAAAGGGAACAAAATAGTAATTTTAGACACAGATACATACAAGGAAAAAATGTTAGTTACTACAACAAAAAGAATTCCAATAAATATATTCTAATCCACTCAACCGATGCATAAAAGATGTACAAAAAACCATCAATAATAGTAAAATTTTAACTGCAGAACAAAAAACTATCAAACTGAACAACCCTACCCTTGCAAGATTATATGGTTTGTCTAAAATACACAAACTCAACATACCCATGAGACCCATTGTAAATAATGTTTGATGACCGCTCCCTCTTCCCTAGCATTTCATTAGACAAACTTTTGATTCAACTTAAGAAATGGCTAACTTCTATTAACCTAGATGCCAATGCAATAGAAGAATATTTGGCAATGACTGAAATATGTATACATCAAAATTATTTAGTTTTCGATGGAAAGTATTATAAACAAATTTCAGGACTAGCTATGGGAAGTCCGCTATCACCAATTTTGGCCAATTTGTATATGAGCTTTTTTGAAACATATAATTAAAGCCTTCCCTCATATTTTTAAAACATGGTATAGATACGTAGACGACATCTTTGCAATAGTGCACTACAAATAGATGATGCTTTGAAACTACTCAACCTGCAAGAAACTGAAGAGGACTGTACTCTTACCTTTTTTGGAACTTAAAATCACAAAAAGCAATGGAAAACTAGAATTTGGTATTCATAGAAAAGCAACACACAGAGATAATTACATCAAAGCAAATAGTTTCAACCCAATTCCACACAAACATGCCACCATCAACAGTCTCACACACAGATTAGTAAATCTACCCCTCAGCCAGCAAGAATATCAAAAAGAATACCATCAAATCTTAAAAACTGCAATTAAAAATGGATATGGAAAAAAAACCTTGTAGATAAAAAACTAAAATCATACAAACTTCAAAAGAGATTAAAACAGATCACAGCTCTCACACCAATAAAACAAGAAATTAGATTTGCTAAATTTACTTACCACCCCTGGGCCACAAAAAAGTTCCAAAAAATATTCAAGAAATACAATATAACATTGGCACCAAAAAACAATTACAACATTAAAAACCTACTTAACAGTAATAATACTGATAAGATAAAACCAGAAGAAAAGTCAGGCATTTACAAGATTAAATGTAAAGACTGTGAAAAAATTTACATAGGGAGGACAAAAAGAAACATAGGCACTAGAAAGAAAGAACACTTCAGGCACTTAAGATACAAAAATATTGATAAGTCTGCAATAGCAGCTCATTTCTGGTCTGAAAATCATGAAATTGAAGATAGCAGTGATTTACTAAAATACGTACAAAAACATAGTAAACTCGTCATATGGGAGAGAATATACATAGAAAAACATAAAAACCAACTAATGAACTTTGAAATCCAGCCAGAAGAGAATCCATCTGTTGATTTAGTGATGTGTTCATCACTAAATCGACAGATGGCAGCAGCAACTCCAGAATTACCCACACCACTGGATCAAGCTTCAGTAGCATAAGAGCCGAAGAGGCAAACGATGGAAACATGTATAAAATTTTTTTATAAATTTTTATATTACGTAAGTGAAGCCGATGTGTAATAAATATGACTCATCTATAAATTAATAATTGTTCTATATTGTTTAATGCAGTAGTCACTATGCAATATTATTGTACACACTACACCAAATTATGTACCTGAATAACCATCTTAGAAGAGATCTGGTGGGATTAGAATTGATTTGAAAAAGCTTTACAAGTTTTTAGGTGTAATGTACATTGCAAGAAATGATTAAAATATCATTCTGTCAGCATCATTATATTCCACTTTCACTTTTATTTCTGGTATTCCAGTTATTCTTAAAACATGCACAATGTCAGCTATCTAGGACCTAAACACAGTGTGGCTTGATCTCAAATTAGTAAAGCTTCACAATAAATAATAGGTCATTAATCCTCTTCCTTGTTCACACACACACACACACGCACACACGCGCACACACGCACACACACACATTTATATATATATAAACAGTGTCAAGGCCTAACACTTAAGTCTTCTGCAATGTAGGGTTACTGTTAAAGGAACATAGTGTTGAGCACCTCATATATCGCAACATAATTTGAACAAATGGGTTCAGAAAAATAACAAGTTACAGTGATATTTGCACAGCATTGATGTATTATTTTGTGGTACATCTGTTCTCAACATGTACTTGCCACCATTTATGAGTAATATTGGTACACAATTTCTGTAATGCTAACCATTTTAAGGGTGATAAAACATTACTAGCGTGTCCCACAGAAGTGTTACATGTGACATGAAACTACACTGTTAAACATCCTCTCATTGTTCTAAGTTGGAATGAAAAGCTCAATCTTTGGCATGAAAAAAAGATGCTTAACCTAATATATGAGCCATCCGTTACATGCAGTGATGCGAAGCCACATAATAATTTTGAAAAGTAGATAAAACTGCACATTATTTTGCTATATAATGCACTTCTTGTTTCTTTGTAGTGAACACATAAGGGAATTATGGACTGTCAAAAGAAATAATGGTTAGATGTGTGAGCAAATAAATTACATTACTAAATTATTTTCTATTAACTACTCAAACACACAGTTCCATCATTTTCACTTCTTAACTAAACTACAAACAGCATTAATAGTTCAGAGAGTAATCTGTCATTGAGTTACTTATGTGACACACATTCAGTTGTATGTCATAGACTGAGAGGTTTACACTATGCAGAGGGCTCCATTTGCCATCTTAGTCAGAAAGTACATTGCTTAAATTCTTACCAAGTTAAAGCAAGCCATTTATCCAAACAATTGCTGTGCACATTAAGCAAATTATATTTCACATTCAGATAACTACATGAAATAATCTCTTATTGGAAGATACACTGTGCATTAAATTTTATTTTTAAAACTGCACATTTTCTTCTTCAGCATTCATTACTGTGCATATGCATGTCATTGAAGTATTTAAAAATTCAACGCTGTAATATTCTTGTGTTGTGAAGACAACAGTTAAGCTAAGTTAAGCTTAGGACAATTTTAAATGAATAATACAGCTTTAATGTAATTATTTTTCATAATTTATTCTGCACTTGTGAATGATAATTCAACCAAAGTGATTAGAAGTATATAAAATAGTGCCATTTATGTCACCAGTTGCTGACACTGACTCATGTACTAATTTGACATTATTAATCTTATATGAATCGATCACAAATTTCAGGTTTTTCTCTGAATATACTTTAGTATACTTGTGCTGAAAATAATGTATGTACTATAGAGCTTTTAAAATTCTTAGTAAATATAAACATTAACAGAGCTGCTTTGTTGTCATTTTAAAGAGATAGTGCTAGTTTTTGTACATAGTTGTTGGTATCCTCATTTCTAATTTATATACATATAGGTTTTTTTTCCCTCACTTTTATTCCAGGGAATTTTTCAACATTCTGTGTACAAAGAAATTACACATAACATTATGGTATCCTTTCCTGTTTCTGTGTATCTACAGAATCATTATTTTAGTGTTAAGTTATCTTTATTTTAAGCATTACACTAAGAAGCTTGAGGGAAAGGGGATACAGATGTCTTGTATAATCTCAACAGCATCTTGAGTGATCTCACTCTTTTGATTTTAAAGCTGTGATTGTTTTTTAAAGACAAAATTATCAATTTGCAACAGAAATACCAAAGATATAATGCTTTGTGGAAGTCAATTATTCATATTTAACAGGAAAAGTTCAAGTGGATTCTTGATATATTTTTCACAAATTCATTGGACAACTTCTTTCGAAGTCATCCCACACACTGATGAATAGTTTACCATATATTTCCTCAGCGTATTTGACGTGTATTATGCTAATATGCGATAGTTGAAATGCGCGTAAACTATTCATGTCTGGCGAGATGTGACTTTGAAAGAAGTCAGATTCTATCAGTCGCTGAACAAGGGAGGGAAAGAGTAGGGGAAGCGAATGCACCATAGCTTGGTCGCAATAGAAGCTTACTACATTACCGGCCTTTGTTCCCAAGATCACCGGGGTCTAAAGGTTCAGGAAAGAGCGCCCTATGCAGTTTCAAACTTTACCATGGAGTTGAGAATCTGGTATTAATCTGTGGACGCATGCGTACCATAGTAGATACAGTCTTATCACAAAGTAGGTGTCTCTAATAATTTTTAAACATGGAAACTTCAAAAGTCACCTTGGAGAGTTGTTAACTCCCAAAGTAGAAGGATTATTCAGAATGATTTCCATTTCTGAGCGAAGAAAAAGCAAAACATTCTATATCTTCCTTTGCAAAGGACAGTGGCTAAAACGGCTAAGGCAGTAGAAAAAGTGAAGTCAATAAAAAGAATCATTACAGAATTTGAAAAAAGTAGTGTTTCAGATAGATGAGTTACTACTCCAATCGGAAAAAGAAGTTTCAAATGACGATTTCCATAATTGTGTCATTCGTAGAACTTTTTTCCATTATGAATTGAGTAAAGAAATTCCAACAGTGAAGAAGTTATTCTATGCATAAAATGAGAAAATTAATTCCGTGGTGGATAGAAAACATTCTGGCGAATATTAAAGGAAATGACATTTAGTTTTACAAATGTAAGAATGTGCCATACATTGTAGTGGAACGCCAAGATTGACAGATTTCTGCCTTATCACTGCGATTTAAACTCCATTGAACTGATATGGACTATCATGAAGAAAAGAAAAAAATGCATACTCTATTACTTTAAATGCACTTAAAGGATTAAACAGACAGTGTTTAAACAGGAAAATATGTGGAAAATATTTTCTCAAAAATGGCTCTAACAATTTTGATAAAAATACATTTGAAGTATTAATATGACAGATTAAATTTAGATCCTTAGTTTTCTGTGAATATCCCATAAAGTTCTCTTCATACTGACTGAATTTTGTGTAACTGTGTATAACAGAGAAATCGTAAGGGATAGACTAGAACTTACTGCAAGGAAAAAAATGAAGCGTATTAAATATGCAGTATCAAATATACTTTTGCAGAGCATTTGATCTTGAAGTATTGCGTATTACATGTTTACACTTTCTCAAGTACATCATCTGATGAAATGCTTGAAAGTTTGTTACTGTTTTTTTTTTCTTCTTTTCATCACAAGATGTGATGTCTGCAGTGATATTCAGCGAATGACATTGATTTAGCATAATTCTTTATTTATTAAATATTCAATGTATGAAATTTCGAAGAAATATGTCCTAAAAGGTTGGTGAATTCAGCTCCAATGTACCCCATGGTTACTTAAAAGTGCCTTCTGCAAATTTAATAATTTCATTGCAAATGAATTAGACAGTTTTTTTTTCTCATCCACTAATTTAAAATTTAATTTTCTGTCATAGTGATAGTAAAATTGCAATACCAAAGGTAGATATGGGCTCTTGCAGGAGACAGCTTTCTTGTAAGCACTGTGGTCTGCTGTTTGCACATACATCTCAACTACTTCAGCACCGTGTTATACATCAGGAAAGTGGAGCCAGCTTCACCTGTGGCAATTGTGGTGAAGATTTACCAAGTCTAGCCTCCCTCAGGGCACACTGTTGTCCTACTCAGCAGCAACTGCAACTTCTTCAGCAGACCCCAACAATTACTATCACTCCCATAATCAACAATAATAACAACAGTAATAACAAGAGACAACATATCCAAGTAAGTTGCATGATAATAACTTCCTACTATGCATTACCTGCATTTATTCGTTCCTTTAAGAAGCAATGGAATTCTAACAGTTCCATTCATAATAGAAACAAGTATAGCTTCTGTATTATAATTTTTTAAAAGAATTTGCATATAAGCCATGTATTACATAGTAATTTTCACAAAACCCTCAAATATGTAAGATGTTTTAAGGTTGTAACTTCATATCCCATCATAATTCTTCCTCATTAAAGACAATTAAGATACATAAAGCAGTTTTCTATGTGACTTCCATAATTATATGCTAATTTTCATAGCCTTTATTTCAGTGGTTTTATTTAAATGGTATAACATATGTATAAATATTATGCCACAGTTCTCGTGAGTAGGCCTCGTCTTGGATAGCAAGCAGCTGCCAGAAACAGCCTGTATAAACACCCATGAGTTTTTCTCCATCAATCAGCAGTCTAAGGTCATTCTGTTAAAGTATGTCTCTCTCTTTCTTGCCTTCCATATGTTTACAGCAGAATATTTTCAGTTTGAAACATGGAATGTTGCAGAGAATCCCTCTACTCTCTTATTGGTCAGTAACTGTCAAACAAGAACTACTCTTGTCTCTTCCAGCTGCTCAGTATCTGTCAAATATGAATCCTCTTTTCTAACTCAAATCACACATAGACGTGATTAGTATTTCACCTCATAATAACTGCAATCTCCCTGAATTACTAACTTTCATGAGCATGCTTGGTCATACAATGCAATTTTTTTATGCTGCAAGGATAAGTACAAGCTAACTACGCACACATGTGATCTGTAGCCTGGCCATAAAACAACTGCTCTTATATACCTGTAGAAATAGAGATGAGTTCTGTAAAGTACTTGGTTTTCCTGAGTTGGAATCACACATTGTTAATTCACCATGTAGCAATGGCAAACAATGTAGTCTTGACATTTCAGCGCGTCCAGCAGTTATATCCATGTTGCTCACTACTTATAGCTGAATATTTCTTCCATGAACAACAGAAATCATGTCACTGCTATTATATGACACTATGGGTGTAACATGGAAAACATATTAAATTTTAGATGAGTCGTATTTCTTACACAAGAAAGTGAAGCAGATGTGTAAGAAATACGACTCATCTAAAATTTAATAATTTTTCGCTTCACTGTGTTGTTCCAATACAGTTAAATCTCGATGGAAAACATAGTTTACAAATCCTGGTAAATAGCTTCCAATCAATTTATGAAACATTTAAATGCAAATATAGTAAACTAGAGAAATACCATTGGCTCTCGCAAACAGAACTTTGGCATGGGGCATAGGGGGAAGGAAATGTACTTGGAGCTTACTGACACACATGCGCCTTGCCTGAAAAAGAATTCTTTGTGCTTGGTGGATGAAGGACTACCCAGAAGGAAGGAGTTGAAACTCTTAACAATTTATGTATCGAGCCTCTTACAAATGATATCATAGCAATAATATTGAAGTATGATATGAGAGAAACTTGAGCAACGTGTTAAGCTATATGTGGCATCTGTTGTTACAGAAGCAGCACTTACATGGACGCTATGCCTTTAACCATTCTGGAATGGTTACTACAAAACATATAACTATGTTCCATCAGTACTTCCATCACTACAATGTTTTTATTTAATGAATTACTGGACTGTGTTTATTTTAAAAGTATGAAACCTTACTCTTCCTATGAATAGCAACATGTCTGTAAGAATAGAAAGTGTAAAAATATTCATGTCTTGATTTACAAATGGGCCAGCTAGACATTTGCACAGAATGCCAGGTTAGAGAGGTGGGAAACATGTTTTTTAACATACATTAGTACTGATTTGATTTTCAAAATAATAGCCAGTAATATAATTTAAAGCACAATAAGCATGGAAAGTAGGCTGTACCATGCTAGCTCCATCTTCAGATGAAAAGGGAAAACTGGGACTTTTACAATAGGGAAACAGTCACTAGAGTTCTATACATGTCGTTTTAGGATTAAACTAGTCCTAAAGTTAAATTTAAAGGGAATCGACTCACTTTAAATTTAATTTATCATAACACTGTTTTCAACACTTCCAAGAAAGGAATTGTAGTCCTAAAGTGTTTTCAATCCAGTTTAATTCAAATCAATATCCTATACTACTTACAGTTTTTTTCATTAAAAGATTATTATTTTCTCTACATATTTTAAAAATAATTTGCAAATTTTATATTTTAGTTTCATACTTCCTATTACCTGGTAGTAATACCAATATTATTTGATCTTTCTGAGGGTGTTTAAGTCCTTGAAATAAATAAAAATAAATAATTTCTATGTCTTCAATTTTGAAAACCTTTGCATTAAACACACTAGTTTGTTTAACAAAATGGGATTTTTGTTCTTCTTTTTTATAGTTTGTAGCTATAACAGGTGGATGAAACAGCAACATAAAATTGTTCATCATCGTCATCGACATCATCATCATCATCATCCTCCTCATCACTGAAGATGATACCTTCCATATACAGTCTTCCCTTATCAGAGGAGTGCAGGATAGGGGTGTGCAGATCAGCATGCTAACTCTCTTGACCATAGAGTTTTAGAGATGCTACCTTTCCAGCTGAATGGCTACTCAGTATCAGGCTAAATGCACACCCAGGAGAAAAAGATCTCCATGCCATAATTGGGTATTAAGGTCAGATACCCTCTGCCAGAGGCAGGTGCACAATCACTGTGCTACTGGAGACAACATGTACTAAATAAAAAAAGACAAATGTTTAGGAGCAACTGAAAAGAGCCACTAGCTATTTCAAATAGGATTGTGAAAATACTGGCATTCAAAGTTGTAGATGGAATTGTGTAACTTTATTAAGATTTCAGAAGAGTTAATAAGCAGTCTGTGTTTTAAACTAATTCCCTATTCATTAGAACCTGTTATAATGTTTAGTTTTCTTTTCTCCTATCTTAATATAGACTTAAATCAGTGATTAAATTTTAGCATAATTCCATGATAGTATTTTCCGTACACAATTTTTTGTGCATTTCTATCTTAGAACATGTGAGGGGATGCTGTGAAAAATATGTTAAATCTAGGATTCTGCAACTCAGTAACATAACCTTATATGTTGTTGCCATGTGACAGGAAAATAAGGCCTTAACAACAGAAACTTTAAACATGGAGAGTGGTGGGATTCCATCCCGACTTGCATCTGAGCTGGAGGTAACCCGCCTGCACCGTAACTCTTCACAGCCACTACCAAAACCATGTATCATATCCAATAATTTAAAACCTAGGTAAGTTTATGTTTAATTCAACAAAAGAATTAGGCAAGAGTAATATTATACACAAATTTATTGCAACATTTTGAACGAATAACAACCCATTCATAATGACAATAAATCAGAGCGTAAAGAGAAAATCTTATTGTCTTTTATAGTTTAAAAAGCATTCAAAATAAATCATACAAACTAAATAAACAATATATATCAATGAAAGTTTTTATACTCCAGATTTTAATGTTTGGAACAGCATACAGATATGACATTAGATATATTAGTTAATTGATGGAAATTAATCATTTCTTCACACTAGTCTTATATAGGCTAAGGTTTTTGATAGAGTCAACATGAAAAATGCAATGCTATGGCCGGGATTTGAACCACGGATTTCCTGGTTTCCGTCCAGTCGTTCTAACCCATTAAGCTCATGGTCAACGTGCCATCCTGACATTAAATTCTCCATTTTTCTTCCTACCCCAAAGTGTATCGCTTCCCCACCCCATTGTCTTATCTACCCGTTTGTACCAGGCACAGCTTTGAGCGTATTGAATAGGTGACTCAGAAAATTGGCTAACCTAAATTTGCAAAATCACCATTGCAAAAATGAATTTTATACTGGAATAGTGGTTTTGAATTTCGATGGGTCTTCCCTCTGTATATGAGTTCAAAAGTTCCTTAAAATTACCTTTATTTAAAGATTCCTCACTTTTGTTATGGCCACGAAATACCATTTTTTGTTTACTTCCCCAATGGGATATTGTATTAAAAGCCTGTTAAGCTTAACGTTCTCATCGTATTTTACAGTATATAGACGTGAGCTTTCCCGAAGAGCGTCTGCAATTTTGTTAGTGTTTTTCCCCAGCTCCTTCAATCCGACACAATTATCTTCCTCATATCAACGAGTCTTAAATGTCTTGGTGTATTTTGAAGCTGCTCTGCTGCAAAGTTTTTCTAAACATAGCACTGAAGTTGGCCTACCAACATTTACCACATCATGTTTGTCATAATTTTTCCATAAAGAAAAAGTTGTTTGGAGAATGGAACACACCAAGTTGTGTTCTGGATTCATTGTAAATCCCTTAAATATGAAAAATTAAGCACTTCACATATGACATAATAATCACTGATCACATAAAAAAGTTACATTTTTACACAGGATTCAAACCGATAATAAATAGTAGCACATGATATGTGGGGCTCACTTCAAGAGGGTTACTACTTGTACCAACAAATTTCTTTTCATGTAAACAAAAAAGTAGGAAGAAAATCCTTTATTATGTTGGCAACAAGAATTGGAGTGGAATATACGGCTTCTATGAATCGAATCTGTAGCCATGGTAAGCAGCAATGCATTCTGCCCCTCCAACCTCTCCTCATCCACCCATAAGCTACAGTCACCTTGGCCTTTTAATAACTAATTACTAGTGAGAAAGTAAGCTATCTGCATTATCGACGCACGGTTGCCAAGAGAGCAGCTTCATTACAAAATATAATTTGGAGAAGTTTTATAAATGAAAAATAAATGCTAGAACGTAAAACATAACCATGAGTGAGTTGGAGAATTTAATGTCATGTCGGCATGTTTGCTACAGTAGCTCAGTGGTTTAGAGCAACTGCATGGAGAGCATGAGATCCATGGTTCAAATTCCGGTTTTGGCATTAAATTTTTCAGTCTGGCTCTACTCATCCAAACCTTAGCCTACATATGCTAGTGTGAAAGAAATGGTTATTTCCATTAATTTATCTAAAGTAAAAACATAGTGGTTTAACTATGAGAACCCCTAGTGGTCTACTGGGAAACATACGAGTCAGTTGAAGAATTTAATGTCATGTTGGCACGTTGGCCATAGTAGCACGGAGAGCGGAAGATCCATGGTTCAAATCCCGGCTATGGCATTGAAATTTTCAGTCTGGCTCTACTCATCCAAATCTTAGCCTACACATGGCTAGTGTGAAAGAAATTATTATTTCCATAACCATGTAAGTTATTAAAAAACAATTAGGTGACTCAGCAATTCAAACACATCAAGGAAGAACTGCCCCTGGTTTGGACTGACTGATCTTATTGATATTACATCTTCTTCACTCCCACATTGATTTATGCTTTTCTTAGGAATCACTATATTGTCACCCAATTAGCGGAAGGTATGACGGCACAGCTCTGAGGAAACCGGAGGGAGCTGAGCCACGCCTCCCATTAGTCTCTGTCACTAACTGAAGGGTGGTTAAAGGAATGTCACCCGTCCCTGGACGTTTCTCTCCCCTTCTTCTATCATCTGGAATATTCGCCTGGATACCAGAGACGCCGAGAATAGGACGAGATGCCTATAAAAAGGGTTTCAGAGAGACAGAGTCAGTGTTAGTGTGTACGTGCATCGGAACGGTAACGGACGAACTGGTGAATCGTAATTGTGTGCACTACGTAATTTTGTGTAATTGGCAAGTATTTAACTGTAAGTCGGTGGAAATAAAGAACATTTTTGAGTGGTGAAATTGGACTTTTCATTTCACGAACCCACAACGTCACACTGGTGTCAGGAAGCGGGAAGATAACATCACCGAACATTACAACCATGGACGCGGCATTGGAGAAAATTTTGGAGAAGATGATGGAAATGAAGGCGGAACTGACAGAAATGAAGACGGCAAATGAAAACCTCGCTGCAAAAACAGAAGCGGCAAACGACAACATCACCGCCGAGTTGAAACAAATGAAGACGGCCAACGACAACATCACCGGGAAGATGGAAGAAATGAAGGCCGAATTAACAGCGAAGACGGAAACGGCTAACAACAACTTGGCCACGACAATGACCTCAAAGATGGCCGAACTGACCACGGAAATGAAGGTGGCGAACGAGGCTCTCGCCGCCAAATTTGAAGAACAGTTGGCCGGCGTGAGGGATGACGTGACGGAGCTGGGCAAGCGGATGGGCCAAGTGGACGAGCGCGTCGAGGACCTGGCGAGCCGCGTTAACGACCTGGAAGGGAAAGCCGACAACAGCGTGAAGTCCCTGAACGCCATGGTGGAGGACGTCGTCGGCAGGAAGCTGAAGGATTTGAAGGCCGACGCGCCGGGACGCGACACAACATCTGCGCGCGTCAAACCTCCCAAGTATGACGGCGCGTCAACGTTTGAGGTCTTCCGCCGCCAGTTCGACACAGTGGCCAGGCACAACGGATGGTCACTGGAGGAGGAGGAGGCCACACAGTTAATAGCCAGCCTCCAGGGAAGAGCCGCGGAAGTCCTAAACGCGGTGCAGACGACGGCGGCGCCCAAGGACATCTGGGAAGCCCTGGAGGATCGCTTCGGGAACCACCGCTTAGCCGCAGCATACCGAAGCCAGCTAAAGGCAAGGTCGCAGCAGCCGGGGGAGACGCTGCAGGAGTTCGCCATAGCCATCGAGCAACTGGCTAGCAAGGCCTTGGTTGACCTGCCACTGGAGTTCGTATCCCGGGAAGCCGCCTACAATTTTGTCGACGGGGTACGAGACACGGAGATTCGTCAGCGCCTAATGCTCGGCGAATATAAAACCATACACGAGGCGCTGACAGCGGCATTAAGGATGGAGGCGGCCAAAGTAACATCTATTCCGACGTCGAGAACGAGGAGTGTCCGCTACGCCGGAGACAGAAGACCAGCTGAAGGACGCCGGCGAACACCTAGTGGCCTGTGTTGGGGGTGTGGACAGCCCGGACACCTACAGAGAGACTGCCCACGCCAGGAAGAGCAGCCGGAAAACGAGTAAGGGCCGTCGTGGAGAGGGGCACGTCGGCGCCATCACCACCATCCCCTCGAGTGACACTGCGCGCCGTCAGCCGGCGTATGGATGACAGCCTCATCGCGGACGGTTGGATAAGAGGAAAGCCGTGCCGCGTGCTGGTGGACACCGGGGCGTCCGTGACCATCATCAGACCTGACGTGGCGAAGGGTTTGCCGACAAGGAAGCCAAGCCGGCCATACCAGCTTGTCACGGCATCGGGCGACACCTTGCCTGTGGAGAGGGAGGCCCTGCTGGAGCTGAACTTGGGACGGAGTGCCGTGCGTCTGTGGGTGTTCGTCGCGAAGGTGGCTGAGGAGGTGATCCTGGGACTGGATGCCCTCAGGAGCCATGAGGCGACGGTCGACGTCGGCAAGAAGGTCCTGCGGCTTAACGGAGAAGAGGTTATACTCCGTCAACCCAAAAGAGCGCCTTGGAATTTGCAGGGTCGTCTTGGACGAAGACGTGGTTGTTCCCGCGAGGAGCGAGGTGGTGGTGACGGCGCGACTGGAAGGCCAGAGAACCAGGAACATGATGCTGGACCAGAAGACGCCTGTAAACGGACTGTGTGTAGCCAGGGCATTGCTGCCGTGCCGAGAGGAGGTGCCCGTGAGACTGCTAAATCCTACGGACGCCGACCACGACGTCCAGGCCGGGACGGAGTTGGGAATGTGCGAGCCCGTGGTGAGCGTAACAGCTATCGACGAGACACTAGAGCCGGCGCCGAAGCAACACCTGGGGCCCCGGCTAGAAGGCTTGGTGGAGAGGGCGGCCGACCACCTGACCACAGAACAGCTGGAGAAGGTTCGACAACTGCTAAGACGGTATCAGCGCGTCTTCAGCCAAGGTGATAGTGACTACGGCCGCACGGACAAAGTGCTTCACCGCATCGACACCGGAGACGCCCGGCCTATTCGGCAACCACATAGACGCGTTCCGCTGGCGAAGCAAGGGGCGGTGCGAGACATGCTGGAGGACATGAGATCCAGGGGAGTGATTGAAGAGTCTGACAGCCCTTGGTGTTCCCCTGTAGTCTTGGTGACAAAGAAGAACGGCGAGCTGCGCTTCTGCGTAGACTACAGAAAGTTGAACGCCGTCACCCGGAAGGACTGTTTTCCCTTACCCCGGATTGACGACACCCTGGACACGCTAGCTGGTGCACAGTGGTTCTCGACCCTGGACCTGAAGTCGGGCTACTGGCAGGTAGCTCTAGACCCGAGAGACAAGGAGAAGACTGCATTCTCGACGGGCCAAGGGCTCTGGCAGTTCACGGTTATGCCCTTTGGCCTCTGCAACGCACCAGCTACCTTCCAGCGCCTCATGGAGTCAGTGATGAGAGAGCTGACTTACGATGCCTGCCTGCTATACCTGGACGACATCATCATCGTCGGGAAGACTTTTGAAGATCACCTCGAGAATCTGAGTAGGGTGCTACAGAGACTGCAAGCGACCAACTTGAAGCTGAACGCGAAGAAGTGCCAGCTCTTCCGCAAGGAAGTTAACTACTTGGGCCACATAGTCTCAGCAACCGGAGTGGCCACAGACCCGGAGAAGACACAGGCTGTGAGAGATTGGCCTCGCCCAAAGGATAAGAAAGAATTGCGCAGTTTCCTGGGGCTGTGCAGTTATTACAGGCGCTTCATAAAGGGGTTCTCCAACATAGCAAAACCCCTCACCCGCCTGACAGAGGAACACCGGCCTTATGTGTGGACGGAGGACGCAGAAAACGCTTTCCAGCACCTAAAGGAGACCCTGTGCAGTGCTCCAATTTTGGGTTTCCCACAACCGGGTGGCACCTTCATTGTGGACACCGACGCTAGCGACCATTGCATTGGAGGTGTCCTATCGCAGATCCAGGACGGCCATGAGCGGGTGATAGCCTACTACAGCAAGACGCTATCCAAGGCAGAGAAGAACTACTGCGTCACCCGACGAGAATTACTGGCGGTAGTAAAGACATTGGAGCACTTCCACAAGTACCTGTACGGTCAGCCATTCCACCTGAGGACTGACCATTCCGCCCTAACTTGGCTATTGAGCTTTAAGAACCTGGAAGGCCAGACAGCACGTTGGGTCCAGAGGCTGCAGGAGTACGACTTCACCTCGGAACATCGGAGAGGGAAGAGCCACGGTAACGCTGACGCCATGTCCCGAAGACCCTGTCCGGAAGAGTGCGGCCAGTGTACAAGAGTGGAGGAGAAGGAGCGTGCCGCCGCAGTCCGAGTAGTCACGGCAGTGCCTGCGGATGGCTGGGATAGCGCAGGCCTGAGGAGGGAGCAGCTGGCGGATGCAGACTTGGGGCCACTCTTGAGGGAAGTGGAGGCAGGGACGAGACCAACCTGGGATGACATCGCAGCGAGGAGCGCCACCTACAAGTCGTACTGGGCCCAATGGGACTCGTTGAGGACCAGAGAGGGCGTGCTGTTCCGGGTATGGGAATCACCCGATGGGAAGACGCAGAGAGAGCAGTTGGTACTTCCCCGGAGTAAGGTCCCGGAAGTCCTGGAAGAAGTGCACGCCGGTACTTCGGGAGGACACCTGGGAGCGAACCGAACGATTGACAAACTACGCCAGCGCTACTACTGGCTGAGGCTCCGAGCAGATGCTGAGAGATGGTGCCGTCAGTGTCACGTGTGCGCGGCGAGTCGTGCCCCCAGACGAGGAGCCGGGGTCGCATGCAGCAGTACAACGTCGGAGCGCCATTCGAACGGATCGCCGTTGACATTGCTGGACCGTTCCCAGTTTCCGACCGAGGCAACAAGTACCTAATGGTGGTCGTGGACTACTTCAGCAAGTGGCCGGAGGTGTATGCCATCCCAAACCAAGAGGCAAAGACAATCACAGACTGCCTCGTGGAGCAAGTGTTCTGTCGATTTGGGGTGCCGTTAGAGCTACACAGTGACCAGGGTACCAACTTTGAGTCCAACCTAATGAAGGAGGCACTACAAAGGCTTGGGGTGAACAAGACTCGCACTACGCCTCTACATCCCCAATCGGATGGCATGGTCGAAAGGTACATCAAGACCTTAGAGGAACACCTGAGGAAGGTCGTGGCCAGCCATCAGCGAGACTGGGACGTCAAGGTGCCACTGTTCTTGCTGGCCTATCGCTCGTCCACACACGACACAACTGGGATGACGCCAGCCAGCTTAATGTTCGGTCGAGAATTACGCCTCCCTTGTGACCTGGCTTTCGGAAGCCCTCCGGAGGTGAAGCAGCCGGTGACCGAGTATGTGGAGAACCTGGTGGACCGCCTCCACGACATGCACGAGATGGCTCGCCAGAACATCCAGAAGGCGAGCGACCGCATGAAGACCAGATATGATAGGCAAGCCAACAGCCAAGGGTTCCAGCAAGGTGACCTGGTCTGGTTGTACCGTCCTACCCGGACCAAGGGACGCTGCCCGAAGCTCCAGCAGCCATGGCAAGGACCGTACCGGGTGGTGAAGAGGATTAACGACGTGGTCTACCGCATCCAGAAGGTTCCCCGAGGAAAGATGTTGGTGGTACACCTGGATTGACTAGCCCACTACGATGGTGCTGTTCGGGACGACCAGCTTTGAGGAGGGAGCAGTGTCACCCAATTAGCGGAAGGTATGACGGCACAGCTCTGAGGAAACCGGAGGGAGCTGAGCCACGCCTCCCATTAGTCTCTGTCACTAACTGAAGGGTGGTTAAAGGAATGTCACCCGTCCCTGGACGTTTCTCTCCCCTTCTTCTATCATCTGGAATATTCGCCTGGATACCAGAGACGCCGAGAATAGGACGAGATGCCTATAAAAAGGGTTTCAGAGAGACAGAGTCAGTGTTAGTGTGTACGTGCATCGGAACGGTAACGGACGAACTGGTGAATCGTAATTGTGTGCACTACGTAATTTTGTGTAATTGGCAAGTATTTAACTGCAAGTCGGTGGAAATAAAGAACATTTTTGAGTGGTGAAATTGGACTTTTCATTTCACGAACCCACAAAGTCACAATATTCTTGATCATTGAACTCAGTCAATGTTCACTGTTCACTCTCAAAGCTTGTTGAGTTGTCATTCCTTCTCTTACCCTCTGTCTCTATCAGCATTTATCTCCTTTCCCTATTTTTCCGCTCCACCTCCTTCTGCTTCATTGTCATCTGACCTAACTTTCTGCATAGTCTTCCCCGTTTTTCTTTTCATTCCTTTCTCCTGTGCCATTTGTTCTTTATGCTGATTCTTCGTCCACTAATCAACCACTCGCTGTGTCATAATGTTCTGGATTTCTGTATTGGTCAACAGTACTCTCCCATGTTCAGTACTTGTGAAGTATCTTCATAGTTACTAGCTTACTGTTTATCCATAATTTATATATATATATATATATATATATATATATATATATATATTCCATTTCCCTTGTCTATGTATGGTTCATCTGCATTCTGTGAGTCTCTTTAATAATTCTCTTTACTTATAAATTAAGTAGCTGTTCATGTAAATTTCAGTGCCTTTTAGTATCTTCACCTGCTGCATCACCTCAAAACCAGTCATGTACTTGTGAATTTTGCTAATATGTTTTTTCTCTCATCTCTCTTCCCAAAATGGAAAGCATCACAGATCTCTTATCTCCTCATCTTCACTCCTAGTCTTTTTCCTAAAAGATCTTGTACTTTATTTGCATGCCTTTCTGCAGTCTCAATTTCCAAAATAACCAGATTATATCTTCTGTTCTTGTCTTCTAAATTCTCCACTCTTCTTTTTATGGACAAAACTTCTCTCATAATGATGAGCTCTATGCAGAAATAAGCTTAGAGTAGTAAATACATTCCAATAAATTGGGTAACTTCCACTCATGTATCTCATCACTAGAAGATTATTTTGGCCGCATTGCATATTAGTCATTTCAGTTATGTTGTTCACCTTTATCAGGTGTTCAAACCCTTAGACCTAGTTGTGAAAATTTGTTGACATGTCTGGCATGTCCATTACTGGTTCTCTGTATCAATCTGTATCTGTAACTTTTGCTATGATTTTTTTTTTTTTTTTTTTTTTTTGGTACTTGTATGTATATCTCTGGCCTTTGCCATTATTAGTTCTATGTAAGGAGCTTAATGCTCGTATTTGTGCTTTATGCTGTACTGGTGCTTATTTATATGTGGTCTCTGCCATGGTTCATTTTATAAGGGTCCTGATGAGCTAGTAGTTGAGCAACTTTAAATATACACTGACATCAGTTTAAAGATTCATTTGTATATATGAATCAGATGAGTGAAGTTTGGTGTATTTTGAGGTTCTCATTACAGTAGTAGAACAGGTGCAAATAACTTTCAACTGTGTTTACAAGTGACAACAACATGTTAATAGGCTTACTCTCATGTAAAAGAACTCTTGGAGGACAAAATTCCAGCATACTGATAGCACTGATATCTTGGCAATTAACAGCATTGTCAACGTACAGAATAATAATGTATGTATCAACAATATAATTTCCATACAGAAAGCTGAGTATCAATAGCATTGAAGTTTTAAATTCTGAATGGAAGTATTCAGTGCTAATCTTTATATGATTAATGTGAAAACAAATAGTAGATTTAAATTGAACCTGCAACATGTTTTGTATTCTTAGCTTATGACTAATGTACTAATGTTAATCTAACAGAGATGTACGTCGTCAAGAGTTGGAGGTACTTTGTTTGTCTGGAGCACCTCAACCTAAGGAACTAGTACAGCAGAAGCCAGAGGTAGGCGCAAGACATTCACAGCTTCCTAAGTCACAGGCACCACTATTATTGAAACGAGAAACTGACATAAGGCCTTTACCCAAAATACCTGATGCTACTCCCATTTTAGTGCATAAGGAACTGGAGCTGAGATATCTACCTGAGGCACATTATCCTCAAGTAACTCATGGACAGCCTATAATAAAGCGAGAACTGGAGGTTACTGCGCTAGAAGCTCATAAAAAAGTAATGCCAAAAGAATCATCAGAAGTACAGGGACTTGACTTGAGCATCAAGGTTAAACGAGAGGTTGATTAGGTAGAATAAAAAACTTATTTTAACATAACATATTTTTGGCATCAGAAAAGGATGAAAAGATTAATGTATTGTCATCTTAAGATGCAAATTTTAAAACCTTGTAGTGTTCAAAATAAGCTTTCCTATCCTGCAGTTATACTGTGCAAAGTCTGATGTAATCTGAATTGGTTACAAATAATGTTAAGTAGCGGTACATGAAACAAGCATTATTAAAGTATTTACAGCATAGTAAGTCGCCATTAAGGTAGTTGCCTCAGGTGTTTATGAGAACTCCTAGTGGTTTACTGGGAGAAGCACGAGTCACTTGGAGAATTTAATGTCATGTTGGCATGTTGGCCATAGTAGCTCAAATGGTTAGAGCGGCTGGACGGAAACCAGAAGATCCATGGTTCAAATCCCGGCTATGGCATTGAATTTTTCAGTCTGGCTCTACCCTTTCATAGTGCATCCTACACACGGCTAGTGTGAAAGAACAATTAATTTCCAAACATTATTTGTTCCACACGTGAATACTGAGACTCAGTTTGAGTGATCATTATTAGTGTTTCTTCTTTGCAAAATTAATGCTAAGCTATTAGTTACACTTGGATGTAAAGTGCTGCTAAAAAGGGTGGTACTTCTTAAAAGAATGCTGAAATAATGAAGTGACAATTTATAAATTCCAAAATTATTCCTAAGAATCAAGTAGAAATACAGTCTACTAAATTTCTTACTTTGGTAGTTCCTGTAGCCCAAACAAATTTTCATAACAAGAGAAATTCAGTAGTTTATTAGATTTTAAAAGCAAGTATGAATGAATTGTGGTACCAAGTAAAAGATATGCCATATGCTCAGCAGTTAGCATTTAAAGTGGTAGTTCAGTCAGAGGTGTATAGAGATCAGCACTTCTGTTAAACCAAAAAGAATAGGCATATAATGTGTACATGCAAATGTCTCACCATCGCTATTCATCTAAAATATCAGATGTATGTATGTTAAGAAACCCTACAATTTACAGATTCGTAACTAATTATATAAAAATATGAACATCCAAGTTTAATGGAAATGAAAAGCAGTATTAATTGCATAATTAACACATTTCAGGATCTGGAATGTAATGAACTCCCTCTTCCTGCATATAAAATATTTTCTTTAGCATATATGGCTGCATAAAAATCACTTAGCTCTAAAACAGATAGATAGTTGTGTTTAGATGAACATTTGTGCTTTTAGCTTTCAATAAGGAAGAGATTTCAAAGGGCATGTGTTTACAGAAAATTATTGACGTGTGTTTAGACTTTCCCTGAGTTTTAGAATCAATATATTTCGAGTAGCATATACAGATATTTGTGGGACAAACCCTATAACCTTCTGTAAAAGACTTTGTAATCTTTGTCATTGGTAAAATGTAATGACAATCCAATCTTCAATTGAGTAAAGGCAACTGATATGTAACACAGAGCAGGGGAGAAACAACAACTAAAATTGTTAATGTTAGCAGATATTAATATGCTCAAAGAGAAGTGAGAAAAAGAAATGTGACTTGCTGTGATCTTAAAAAGCATTATGGATGCATGCAGAGTTAACTTAATATAAATGTAGGCACAAGTCATTGTCATTAACCAAGAGTAGTTCTAATGCATAGTACCTAGATATTGTCATTTTTAAGATCATACATTATACTGAACTCTTAATAACTAAAGCTTATGGTATGATTGATAACAATTAATGCAACTATAATATGGCAGTATCATAGAAATTTAAATAGGTGATTATTTGAGAAGATGCTCTAGCTAACATATTTGAACTCTTGATATTATTAAAATCCATATATAAATAATTATTTCTATATTGTAAAACAAGTATACCATCAGCTTAACATGTAAACCTTGTAAATCTGTTTTTAACAATTTTATAGGAGAGAGACAAACAGTTTAAGCATTCAAGTATGTCTTCCTTTCTTATTCTGTTAATAATTACTGATTGGGTGTTTCTTTATCATATATTTTTACCTTTCTATCAATAATAGGAATGTTTGACTATAGAAATTTTCAAAAGTTAAATACTTTCAGGTGTCAGATTTAGAAATATAACCTGAATTATTTTCAATCAAAAATGCTTTTACAAACTTAATGAAATATTGCTCCTATTTGACCTCTTAACTTCATGTTTGTAGTTCTTTAACAACATTGCTGAAATGATTGGGGGTTAGTAACTGCTCATTTACATTTAAAGTTAAAAATAATAAATTAAATGTTTTATTTTTATTTGGTATAACTTGCTAGCGCCACAAGGAAACCTCCCTTTTTAAAAGGTCTCCAAGTCAATAAACTTATTTTTTCCCCTGTTATAATGCAAAAGAAAAAAGAAAGAAAGAAAGATCACTCTCAAATTTAACTAAAAATGGAGAAAATATGTTTGCTCATAAGTAGGCTGATATTACTCATTAGTCTCTTATGAATCCCAGCATTCCTACAACGTTGTAGATATAGTATAGTATGTAATCATTTTAAACCTTATATTGTTTTCCCTGCATCCATTGATTGCTCTACTTATTTTATTGTGCGAGGGCAGTTCAATAAGTAATACAACACATTTTTGAAACGGGTTGTTTTATTCAGTATTCAAATACACCATGCTATTCCCTAATTTTTTAGCTACAAAACATTATTTTTCAACATAATCTCTGTTCAATGCTATGGCTTTACGCCAGCATGAAATGAGGACCAGTATGCCTGCATGGTTCCATTCCACTGGTCGATGTCAGAGCTAATGTCGTACTGCATCAATAACATCTTCATCACCCATGTAATGCGTCCCATGGATTGCATCCTTCATTGGGCCAAACATATGGAAATCCGATGGTGCTAGATCGGGGCTGTAGGGAGGATGCGGAAGAATAGTCCACTGAAGTTTCATGAGCTCCTCTCGGGTGTGACGACTTGTGTGAGGTCTTGCATTGTCGTGGAGAAGAAGTTTGTTTGGATTTTTGTACCTACGAGCACGCCGAAGTTGTTTTTTAATTTTCGAAGAGTAGCACAGTACACTTCAGAGTTTGACCATGGGGAAGGACATCGAACAGAATAACCCCTTGAGCATCCCAGGAGACTGTAACCATGACTTTACTGGCTGAGAATACGGCTTTAAACTTTTTCTTTGTAGGGGAGTGGGTGTGGCGCCACTCCATTGATTTCCGTTTTGTTTTGGGTTCGAAGTGATGAACCCATGTTTCATCGCCGGTAACAATGTTTGACAAAACACTGTCACCATCAACCTCATGACAAGCAAGCAATTTCGCACAGATGGTTCTCCTCTGCTCTTTATGGTCATCAGTTAGACATTGAGGGACACAGCAGTAACAAACCTTTGAATATCCCAACTGGTGAACAATTGTGACAGCACTACCAACAAAGACATCAAATTGAGCACTGAGGTGTTTGATTGAGATCCGGTGATCATCTCGAATGCGAGTGATCGCACGCTCCAATGTTGCAGGAATCACAGCTGTTCATGGCCGCTCAGCACGCGGGAGATCAGGCAGTTTCGCTTGGCCTTGCGGTGATGATGATACACACTTTGCCCAATGACTCACCGTACTTTTGTCCACTGCCAGATCATTGTAGACATTCTGAAAGTGCCTTTGAATATCTGAGATGCCCTGGTTTTCCTCCAAAAGAAACTCAATCACTGGCCGTTGTTTGGAATGCACTTCTGTTACAGACACCATTTTAAAAGCTCTGTATAGCGCTGTCACCAATCGGAAGTCAATGAAACTTTACGAGACGAAGCGGGAATGTTTGAATATGTTTCACAACAAATGTCAGGATTTTCCAACCAAAAGTGGCCGAGAAAAAACATGTGGTGCATTACTGATTGAGCTCCCCTCGTATGATATTATTTAAAAGGTTAACTTGCACAACTTTTTTCACACTAACCAGTTGTTGGAAAAACTGTAACAGTAATAACTATTTCTTAAAAAAGCTAAGATATTTAAATAAGAAAAGAAGGGATATTGTATAGTCTATAGTAGCCATTAATTACCAACATTAAGTCATATTGGACGATGAATGGAATGGGTGAAATGATGCTCAAATGAGTCCATGGTCCATGGAGCTTAGATTTACCTGACATTTGTCTTTTAGGATAAGGGAAACCCCGGAAAAACCTTATCCAGGTAACTCATCCTGACCGAGATTCGAACTCAGGACCTCTTGAACGTGAGGCAGACATGCTACCATCTACGCTACCAAGGCGGGAGTTTTCTTTTTTCTTTCCCCCACTGAAAAATCATTGCTGCTAGTTTTAAGGTTCTTATTTATGAGAGAGGAGAGTGTACTACTTTGAGATTATGGTTGGATTGTGCGAATTTTGAGACTTTTTGAAACGTGAATCCTTTACATCATTGCATATGAAAAAGAAATACCCATAAAATGTAATGTTGCATGTGTTTTACACTTGCATATTTATTTGAAAATCCATAGCCACATAGCATAAAGTTTAAAACCATTTTATTTTTGTTCTATGTTCTATTAGCTCATATTTCTGCACTCAGCTAGTAGATTAAAATATGTACCTGATTTACATACTTGTACCACCAAGTTGTGTTGCTTTAATATGCCACAACTTTTGAGTGAAGGTACATAGTAGCTATAAATAAATAGTATGTAAGTAAATTAACTTACATAGTAAGTTAATTTATCATAACAACACTGTTTTCAACACTTCCAAGAAAGGAATTGCAGTATGTAAGTAGTTATACAAAGGTTTTCCCATAGATTGCATACCATTTATTGATTGCTGTTGCAAAATCTGTAATGCATGAAAGAACTTTTAAAAGAAATTAAGTCTTATCTTTGTAAAATGTTAAAAGTTTCTAGAAATGTTTATTAATATTTGTAAAGTTTTTGTTGCACATGCTGTTTTAGTTTCCTGTTAGACTTTTTAATTAAAAGTTCTGTTATAATTATGATTTCTAAGGATTAAATATCTTGATTCATTTCAATTAAATGTTTATTCTTCATGAGTAAGGACTATGATACAAAATGTATGTATGTATGTATGTATGTATGTATGTATGTATGTATGTATGTATGTATGTATGTATGTATGTATGTATGTATGTATGTATGTATGTATGTATGTATGTATGTATGTATGTATGTATGTATGTATGTATGTATGTATGTATGTATGTATGTATGTATGTATGTATGTATGTATGTATGTATGTATGTATGTATGTATGTATGTATGTATGTATGTATGTATGTATGTATGTATGTATGTATGTATGTATGTATGTATGTATGTATGTATGTATGTATGTATGTATGTATGTATGTATGTATGTATGTATGTATGTATGTATGTATGTATGTATGTATGTATGTATGTATGTATGTATGTATGTATGTATGTATGTATGTATGTATGTATGTATGTATGTATGTATGTATGTATGTATGTATGTATGTATGTATGTATGTATGTATGTATGTATGTATGTATGTATGTATGTATGTATGTATGTATGTATGTATGTATGTATGTATGTATGTATGTATGTATGTATGTATGTATGTATGTATGTATGTATGTATGTATGTATGTATGTATGTATGTATGTATGTATGTATGTATGTATGTATGTATGTATGTATGTATGTATGTATGTATGTATGTATGTATGTATGTATGTATGTATGTATGTATGTATGTATGTATGTATGTATGTATGTATGTATGTATGTATGTATGTATGTATGTATGTATGTATGTATGTATGTATGTATGTATGTATGTATGTATGTATGTATGTATGTATGTATGTATGTATGTATGTATGTATGTATGTATGTATGTATGTATGTATGTATGTATGTATGTATGTATGTATGTATGTATGTATGTATGTATGTATGTATGTATGTATGTATGTATGTATGTATGTATGTATGTATGTATGTATGTATGTATGTATGTATGTATGTATGTATGTATGTATGTATGTATGTATGTATGTATGTATGTATGTATGTATGTATGTATGTATGTATGTATGTATGTATATTATCTTACAATGTTTTTGTTTTATGAACTCCACACTCCACAACAACAGCCTGTGTCTATTGATAAACAAAGGAAAATAATAATGATGGGCAAAGTTGTGGGTGGTTTGCAATATGAATCTGCCAGGAATATATTCACTGGCTTTTTTTTTTTTTAACCTTCTCTACTCTGTATTTTGAGATGGGGAAGTATTTTATTTCACCATAAAATTAGTACTGAAATTTCACCAATAATACATATTTTGAGACTCCCTGAATACAAAAAGAGCATTTTCGAACATTTTTGTCTGTATAATTATCTGTGCATGCCTGTGTGTGTAAACAGCATAACTCAGGAACAAAAAGCCCGTTAAATATCAAACTTGGTATTTAAGTTCAGCCTCTACCAATGATGCAATAAGGAGAGTTACAGGAAAATCCTCCCATTCCAGACTGCCCTATGCATGGAACATTTTTTTTTTTTTTTTTTTTGAGAAAATGGTTCTAATTATTTTCATTAAAATGTCACATATTTACTAATGTTCTCAGAAGTCATCTTCATGCTGAATGACTTTCACATAATTGGTAAACCATAAGAGATAGACAAAACCTTATTACACAAAAACTGTATGTCTTGCTAAAACACGCAATTTATGTCAAACACTTTTTTATGGAGTGATCCATTTGTGAGATATTCCTTTTTATTTGTTTGAATTTTCCAATACTTATACTTTTGTCATACGTATACTTTTGCTCTTTTTGTATGTCCTGGACATGAAAGAAAATTCAGTTTTAAAGCTATCTCACACCATAAGTTCTTTAACCTCTTAACTGGATAATTTTCTGTTTGTGAATATATCCTCTCCTGGGTATTTTTGGTCTGACTTAAGTCACAATCAGGTGATATTTGAAGTGATTTATTGGCATTTTAAGTATGTACTTGACATATGTTGTCATCTGAATTCACTTGTAGTCCACTAGCATCAAGAAATGTAAATTTTGTACTGATAAATCATGCAGAACAAAAATATTATGAGAACCATTTTCTCCTGATTCACCCTCACTCGCACTAGAGATGATTTGAACTGTTGTGAATCTGAAGAAAAATCATCTGAACTCTCTGCAAATACATTACACATCTTCCAAAAATCTAGTAAATATTGCTCCATTTCTTCTTCTGTAAGAGGACTAAAGTCATTCTCAAGAACTGTCAGTGTTGTCATGTGGTAAGATTACTATTACTTCTGAATTACACTTCCAAAGTGCCTAAGAGTCATATGAGTAGGAAAAATTTTATATCCGTCAAAGGACACTGTAGCATACCTATAGCATAAATACTGCAATTCTTATCATGCCTAGGGGGAAAATAACATTAACCTAGTAATATCCATACATTGGCACAGAGGTTAAAGAATACTGCTTAAGGCTACTTATTTGCCAATTTCCATTGTACCCAAAAAGATATATAGTTAAACAATTTCTCAGTTTGACTCTATCTATCCAAAACCTTAGCTTATACAAACTAGTGTGTACGAGTGATTAATTTCCACCAATTAACTTAAATTTCTACAAATGTTTATCTTAATTTACATTAAATAGAATAAGTATTTTTAAGAATAGCAATATAAGAAGTTAGTACAGAAAATCATGTAAATGCACACCTCAGAATAAGTTTTACCCCAAGGGTTTAACATTTCTAATAAATGGCACCATTAACAATGAGGTACAATACACTTAGGCTTGGTGTGTTTCATTTCCTAAATTATTTTATGTACATTTTTGTCCATGGCCTGGTGTGTATGCTGAACAGACATTAAATATAATTCAAATATAAAACTGGATATAGAATAAAAAGAAGTATTTCAGAAAGTGGAGTGCCATTGTTACTTGTAAGTGGAGAAAAGTATATACAAGGTTGACTCATTTGCCTAATTTTAGTAATAAAACTCGATGTTTACACCTGCCAACTTTCTCTACCCTTGTAAAAACTTTTCTTACAAACATTTATTCTTCTACCTGCTTCATGTTAATTGAGATAAACATTTTCAGAAATTGTCACATTGCATATTTGTTTGTAGGTTCAAGGCCAATAAGAGATTTTAAGTGATAATTGTGTCTCTTAAGATCTGTTTGCTATGGAGTACCTATAAAATTTATTTCTCTTTGCATGTCCAAAAGATAAAAAAGGAACAACAATTTCCCAATTGAGAAAAATATAAGCATTTGAAAATTCAAAACAACATAGAATTTGCCAAAAATTGATAGCCTTTCTTAAGAATGTACTTCACATAAATGTTGTGTTTTAATGATTTCCACATGTTATGTATAGTAAGGTTTTGTCTAATGGTTTAACAGTTATGCAAAAATTATTCAGAATGGAAAGGACTTCAGAATTTATCCCCAGAAAATTCAAGATATACACTGCATTTGTCATGTAAGTATCTTAAACTTATGGTATTTTAATTCAAATTCTTTGAACACTGTTGAGAAAATGAAAATATTTAAAAATTTATTCATGTAAATAGTCCAAGATGGAGAAATGTTCTTGAAAATCTTCAGGTGTTATCCTTGGAAGATACTGAACTTCAGTAGCAGGTTTGGTACTTAACTGACTTTTTCTTTTTTATTATGCTATTCAGACATATTTTTCTGAAAAAGTCTTATTTTTTTTATTCAGGAACTCAAAACATCTATTTAGCTTACTTCATTTAATTAGGCTAGCCAATGTTAAAAACCAATAATATTCATATGATATGAGGTAATTCTTTTGTATATGCATATTTATTAACAGTTGTATCCAGTTTTTGAGGGGGAGGGGATTAATCAACAGAAATAATCAATAAATATTAAAATCAGGAGCACTATTAATAGTAAAGCATTCTTCATGTCTTGGAATATTTTAAAGTAGTCACACTTATTTACACTTCCCCTTTTTGAATGTTAGAACACCAACACTTTCAAGAATATTTGTCATCATCAGCCATTGGGTGACTGAAGCTCTCTCTCTCTCTGTATTGTTTCCCCTGCCTATCGGGACTGATCGTGCTGCTAGGGGTATATAGGGATACAAAGTTGTAACAATTTAATGTCAAGATTTCAAAATTTATTACACTGTTACTACTTTTAATGATGTGTGTTTTGTCTCAGATCTTCAATTCTATTGTTGAGATAAGTGGTTATAGCAGTGTTATTATTTTCTGTCCAAAAATGGTATGCTGCAGCGGATTTTCTATGTGTTTTAGTTTATGTTTCTCTGGCATTCTTTTAGTCTGGTATCCAAGTTTCTTTTTGTTTTTCCTGTGTAATATTTCTCACATTCCTCTCAACTGATCAGATAGACATTGGAGTTTGATGGCATGGGTTTATATTTTTAAGAGATTTGTTTAACAAGTTCTTTAATCGGTAGGGTTAGTCTTGTGTTTAACACTTTGAAAACCTGTTCAGATTTTCTAAAAGCCAAAATGTGGTAGGTAAACTTTCCGAACTTCCAGTCTGTATTTGATAGTGATGTTAATGTGGTCATTTGTGAAATGTTTTTTAGTTTCTCCTTCCTTTTTAGAATTCTTCTTACGAGGTCCATGCTGAATCCATTTTTATTGCTATTTCCACTAAGTTTTGTTGTTCTTTCAAAAATTCTTCATTGCTCAATGGAACATTGTGAATACAGTGTATCAAACTTCTTAAGCTAGCTAGTTAGAGTGAAGTTAGATTGCATCCATTTTTCACTATGTAATTATCAATATCTGTAGATTTACTCTGCAATTTAAAACTGTCTTGATTTCTAGTTATTTTGAGTCCAACAAAGGTAATGTATTGTTTACTTATATTTCAAATGTGAATTTAATTGTACTTACTTCAGTAGTTTAAAAGCATCTTCTTTCAATTTTTGGGGAAATATAGCAAAAATGTCCTCTACTACCTTCAGTAAAACATGTAAATCAGCCACCTCCAGGCTCATATAGTAAAAACCTTCCCCAAAATTTATGAAATTTTGCAAATATATGTAGATGATACTTTTGCTATAATTCCCCTGAAATTGAAAGAAAATGAATGCTTTGAAACTACTAAACCTACAGGACAGCAACATTAAATTCACAACTGAAATAGTAGTAAACAACAAATGACCTCAAAATAAGTAAAACTTATGATGGTTTTAAATTTGAATGCATAGAGACCTGAAGCTTTCCTGGCAACGAATATGCTCAAGTTGTTGCTTCCCGAGAACAATTTGAGCATACACATGTTTATAATTACATAACTTCACTAGCTGTCTTCAGGAGTTTGATTCACCACATGCACAATGTTCTGTTGAACAGTGAACATTTTTTGAAAGAACAACAGCATTTAGTGGAAATAGCATTAACAAATATATTCAACCTGGACCTCATAAGCAAATGCCAAAGAGGAAGGAGATATACAAGAACATTAATAGCGCTATCAAATATACACTGGAAGTGCAGAAAATTCACCTACCACCTTTACAGGAAATTTGAACAGGTCTTCAAAAGTTTAACTTAAATCACATACAATCTGAAGAACTTGCTAAACAAAGCTCTTAAAAAATACAATCCTTCACATCAAAATCTGGAATCTATCAGATCAGTTGTGAGGAATGTGAGAAATACTACATAAGGAAAATGAAAAGAAACTTGAAAACCAGCTTAAAAGAACACCAGAGAAAAATGCTACTAAAACAAATTCATTAATCTGCTGTAGCTTCCATTTTTGGACAGTAAATAATAACGTTGGTCAAAATATAGAATGCTAAAAGCACTTATCTCACCAATAGAATTGAACATCTACGAAAGAATTCACAACATTAAAAGTAGTAGCAATGTAATAAATGTTGAAGTTTTGTCATTAAACGAAGTGTTAAAACTTCGTGCCCCTAACACCAAATGGCAGCACGATCAGTCCTGACAGAAGCGGAAAACAAGAGACAGCTTCAGTCATCCATTAACTGATGTTGAGGATGGAATCTCTTGAAAAAGTTTCACCTGTGTTCTAACATTTAAAAGGTGAAGGTGAGTGTAAATAAGCGTGACTACGTATTATGAAAAATACTATAACAAATAAATGATGCTTTAGCTATACAATAAGTTATCTTAATCACAGGTATAACTTCATAACTTCAGTTCATTGCATCCTTGCAACTAAGCATTCAACTGTGACTAAGACATCCATTGATGAATAGGTACAATTCATTAACACTAGATTTAAATACTGGTATTAGTGCAAAATTTAGAGAACTCCTAATTAAAATTTGATGTGCTCTTAATGGTTATCAAGTTGAAGGGTAAAGTGAACAAAGAAAATAAAAATAACCGTTTTATTTGAGGGGGAAGAATTTTCCATCATCTCAAATTCCCTCCCCCTTTTGCTATGCCCATGTTGGCCTGGTAGAATGGAAGTAACTATACAAAGGGGTATAGTTGTTTATGTCCCTTTATGTCCCCATTACATTGAAGAGTACAGAGATGATAGTTGATCTTTGTGACTATGATAACAAGAGTTGCCAACTAAAGAAATGTGATGGTTTTCACAGCCAGATCAATGGATAACATTGATTGGCCTTCTAATGCCTTTTATTGTTTTGTGAGAAGAACGAGCAAAACCTTGCTGGGGGAAAAAATAATACATGGCCTATAATGAAAAATGAAGATACTGATTACCTGCAGTAATAACCCTTTCCTTTTACCAGAGCAAAACCAGCTTAGCAAAAGTTGGCAGATATGTAGAAAAGTGATCATGCATTCCTGCATATAGTGGAAAATTGAATGATGGCTTAGTTTCTCAATTTATAATGTTAAAGTTACTGACACACTCAAATATACATCAACAGAAGTGATAAACTTTAGTATAAAAATCTCATTTTTTAAAAAGAAAGCATAGAGCAATTTTTGCAACAGCATCATTATATACATGCATTATTGATTTATTAAAATATCTCAATTAAAACTGCTAATTTTAAAAGAATGTATATTTTTCATAGGTATTTTAAATTACAGCATATAATTAACAGAAGTTGTTCAATTAGTTTTAAGAGGTTGTACTGTTAAGATTTTTCATTTCTGAATAAAGTAAATGAGAAATAAACTATTGATTTCCATTATTAATCAAGGCTTTGCAGGTAATGATTGTACATATTTCTTACCATAACATAGTATCTATATTGATAAGGTTCACTCCCTAAATGAAATGGATGAACTATTTTGCTCTTTAAAACCCAACTTTTAATAACATTTTTAATTCAGATTAATTAAGTAAGGATGAAAACTATGGCACAAGGATAAATGAAGAGTCTAATTTTGAAAATGGAGAAAGATATGGAGACATCATAATTATGGGCATTATAAAATGAAAGGTTAAGTAGGTGACTTGTAGTCTTACTCCAGATCTAATATATAACATAGGAAATCATGAGTACTATGACAAAAACAAGACAAAGTTCACCTTAACTCGTTTATTTGTCATTAAAATTGTTATCCTACTGCTAACTTAAAATCGTCTCTTTTTACACAAATACACAGCATGAACATGTCTACTTCATGTTCCTTTATGTCTCTGTTGCACACACTAACTTGCGCTGCTTGCAATTTCTCTGATATGCATATAATGTTTACGTTTTACACTGCTGTGCTTCCTGGCTCTGGTACAATAACTCTGATATTAGTATTATCTCATGAACTAATCCACTGCATCATTCCTGCTGTCTGCAGACTGATCATCATGGAGCTGGAACGTGCTGCACTTCTTGCAGACTGGCGCATTTCTCTTCTGTACTGTGTACTCCAATGCACTCAGATGGACTGTCTGCTCAATTGACTGTCAGGCTTTGCACTGCATTATACAGTCTGCCGGGAATGCCAAGAAGGTTTTAGAAGCTTAATGTTCTCAAGTTTAGTTATTTGAATGCTAGAGAACAAAACTGGACTCTAACAATATGACTTGCTATCGACTTCATGACATCAGCCAGTGGCTGTCTTTGAATGTTATTTCTTCTTTTTTTCCCTCATGCTGGCAAACAGCAAATTGGTGCAGTAGTTTGACTTACACTTAATTTCTCCACAGTAGGCACATGCTATCACCATGATAGTACGTTAACCACCTCAACATTTAATTAACAAAGTAAACTTAGCTAAAATCAATGTAGCCACATAAATGTTGGCATCATACCTTTCTTTTAAATAACCACATCTTTCCAAAATCATATACAACGGTGTTGACAAATAACTTATGTATCTGTTTAATGTCATGGTATAACCCATTTGCATAAACAAACTTTTGTTGTAGCATTTCAGATAGAAGTTATCAAATTAATACACTTCATTTACTCATCTTTCTCCCATCATCAGAGTTTTGATTACAGTGAAAGTTTGTGATTATAAAAGTAATCATTTCCTTGTACTTTATCCTTTTGTGGGTGAGATTAATTATAATTGACAAAGAGATGAAATGAGCATAATTACTTTCAATATAATTGATAGAGGCACTGGTCATGGCTTCTGTCATTGGTTTAGGAGAATATCTATCCTTGAAACGTGCTATCGTGCAATACGTGTAATGAAGTGGTGGAGTTCTTGGTACAATGCAGTTCTGATTTACTGTGAATGCAATTTAACTGTAAATGGTGCAGATGTTGCCACAAATAGTATATTGTGTGGTTTCTTGTATGGTCATAATTGTATTGTTTTACAGATATACAAGTTTACTTATTAAAGTATGATCATAACTTTTTTACTGTGGTAATATTTAATGTCTCAGAAAAGTTGCTTTTGAAGCACGGTGTAAAGCATAGTAGGAGAGGAATAAACGATGAAGTGCTATCTTAGGTTCACTTGTGTTAACCATAAGTTCATAGCTAAACTCCGGAGTTACATTGAGTAAACTCATTTGATGATTTTTAATGGCATACTTCTTTGGGTTAACTTCCTCTTTGGAAGACGCACAACCCCAAGACTTAACAAGCCAGTCTTTAGATCAATATTTCAGTTTGGGTGCCTCCATTGGTTAGGTTTTGTACCACAGATCCTAAGGTCGTGAACTTTGCCTAGATTTACTGCTTTTACTGTGCTTAAAACCAATAGTTTCATACCACCACACACAAAAGAATTGCTATAGAACAAAATTCTGGCGCATTGGCAGCACTGATACGATCCTGAATGTCATTCTTCTTCTGTTAGCAGGAGTTAAAACTTTCAGTTTATTCCGGCTCTGATTATTACAGCTGCTATATCCTCCTCTTCTGTGGACATCACTGGTCTCTTTTTCCACTCCTCTGTTGATAGTGCTAACTTCCAGGGAACCAGCAGAAGAGTCGAGTCGTCCAGGTTTACCTGGACGGAGTGTTTGCTGCCCAGCACCTAGCCGCTTATTGTGTCATTATCTGGGCAGTATAAAAGAGTCATCTTTTGTCTCAGGCGGTTGTTTTCGGCAGTGGACATATCTAGCCTTGTGTGCGCTGTTGCCCCGTGGGGGGATGCGCCCAGTGCTGGCTGCGCTCTTCCGCCTGCCTGGGAGGCATTGGAGCACAGTCAGCTTAACAGGCTATAGGAAAAGGAACAGTGTTTAGGTATTGAGTTTACCAAGCCCATTTCTGGGCTTGGGGGGTTGGAGTCAGGGGAATGTGGCCCTGTTCAGTTCTAGTTACCCAAAGCATCTTTGGGTAACCGGTAGCTCGGTCGGCGGCGAGGAACCCTGTAGTCTTAATGGCCAAGGGTGTTCACCAGTATGTTTGGATGGGAGTCCAGCTTATCGTAGATGGTACGGGATCTCTCCCGATGTACGGGACCCCGGAGTAGGTATGAAGGATGTGGGATGAGAATCTATGCCCGGTATCGTAGATCATGCGCAGTGCCCTGTTCTGGACGCGTTGTAGTCTGCGAATAGTGGTGGGAGCCGCTGATCCCCAGACTTCGCAGCCGTACAGAATCAGAGGCGGTATAATCGCCCAATACAGGCGTAGTTTGAGGTGTGTTGGCATGGTGGATTTGAGAATTGGGTATAACTGCGATAACGCTGCATGCCCTTGTCCGGCTTTGACCCGGACGTGAGGTGCGTAGGTGAGACCACGATCGAGGTGGACGCCAAGGTATTTGGCAGTGGGAACCCAAGGGATTTGCCTCTGCCTGAACCTCAGCGACCAATCCGTTCGCCTAGCTCGGACCTTAGCCAGGAGAAGAGCAGAACTCTTCTCGGGTCTAATGGCCATCCTCCACTTCTCACTCCAATGGCCAATGGCTCGGAGCTGGCGCTGCAGCAGAGGATGACAATATCTTAGGTTTTTGTTACGTGCCATTATGAGGACGTCGTCAGCATATTGGCACGTAACAGTCTGTAGTTCTAGGGGGAAGTCACAATTGTAGGCCGCAAAGAGTATCGGGGACAGTACACTGCCCTCTGGGACTCCCGCGGCTATTGGTCTGATAGATGACATCCGTCCTTCCACTCTCACCCTGAACGTGCGGTCTCTGAGGAAACTACTAATCAGGGCGAGATAGGGAGGAGGTACGTTGGCCTCCCTGAGTTTGTACAGTAGGCCTTGGTGCCAGGTTGTGGCAAAGGCTTTCTCTACGTCTAGCAGCACCGCGAATGTCTTGAGGTTTTCCTGGAATCCCAGGGCTGTCCTCTCGGCCAGACGCAGTAGCTGTAGGGTCGTGGAGTTTCCATGACGAAAACCAAACTGGTGATCGGGTAGAAGCTGCCTTTCCTCGAAAAGAGGGGTCAGGCGGGATAGGAGCAACCTCTCAAATAGTTTTGAGACGGTTGGGAGAAGACATGGATCGGTAACTAGACGGAAAGACCGGATCCTTGCCGGGCTTCAGGATGCACAGCACTCTCGCCTCTTTCCAGCAAGCCGGGAAGTGGCGGAGGTGGAGGCACGCATTGAAGATCCGCGTCAAGTGGATGACGGCCCTCTTGGGAAGGTGCTGGAGCATGAGGGCACTAACGCCATCATGTCCAGGGGATTTGTTAGGTTTCAATTTGCGGATTTCAGCAGTCACCGCCCTTGGGGTGACTATTGGGATATGGATCGCTTAATGGCGCCGCTGTGGCTCCTCATAGAGGTCTTCCACAGCAGCCTCCACGAGGTCAGTGAAGTCTTCGTCCTGGGGGTCCTCCCTCGGCTCGAATTGGCTTTCCAAATGATCCGCGAAAGCTGTGGCCTTATCTTGGGGCTCGTAAGCGAGTCTCCCGCGAGTGCCATGCAGCGGATGCTGGTAAAGAGTTTTGTCCCTCCTGAGGGACTTGATGATCTTCCAGGGGTGCTTCTCCTGGACGTCGACGTTTCGGAAAGTGTTCTTCCAGGCCACCTTACGGTGGGCGCGGAGCAGCCGCCTTGCCAGGGATTTGAACCGCTGGTAAACTGCTCCTATCCTAGGATGACGGAAACGCTGCCATAGCTTCCGAACAGCTGCCTTGGCTTTTAGCAGCTGCCGGATCTCGTTTGTGATGGACAGAGGGTTAGGTCTGTTAGTTGGGATACGGTGACCATTGGAATCCATTCTAGACATGCTCATACCATTCATTGTCTTCTGCTCTCTTCCATTTTATGTGTAAATCTAAATATAACCACTTCATTGCGAATATCGTCATTTCGTTTTTCTTTGTCCATTAATGTATATTCTCCCACAAATTGTTGATATTTCATTTCTGCAGCTTCTAATAAGCTGTGTGTGGTCAAAATCATTTTTAATTTTCTTGGGTCAATAACCCGTAAAAATGGAACCAATCTTTGGGTCAGCCAGTGCCTCAAATGGTGGCGAAGAAGCAAATTAAATGTATAGTAATGAAAGGGATGATAGCTTTCGCCGAAAACCACAATTAAACCTTCAAGTTGGTCAGCTCGAGAGGTAAAACCAAGACCTCCCAAATACTTGTTCACATTACCGCAGTGCCACCTTTCCCGGTTAATAACAGACACGCTAAAATTAAATTTAGAATGTTCATCAGGTATATGTAAATATATTCTGTTCGTCAAAATCCCGCAGCAACATGCAAGACGCTAAACGAATACCTACCTGAGATTTGAGGTAGACGACACATATTTTTATGCGTAATAATGCATACATCTGCTGAGCAACTGGTTTATAAGAATAACTTTAACCCTGTGCTTTAACCTGATAATCCATCGTATAGATTTTATTTACCTGTACATACATGACAAAAAGGAGTAACATTTTGTGTTTCCAAAACTATTTTTCCATAATAAGGTGTCAGTTTGACACGCACATATTGACATCTGCAGTCCGAAGTTTAAATACCATTATACTCCTTAAATTAAGAAAACACATGGAAATTTATCTTGTGATACCTGTGCAGACAACGATGAAAATGTGCGTTGCAACTAATAAAGCTGAAAAATCTTAGCCTATATACGACTGGTGTGAAGAAATGATTAACTTCCACCAATTAACTTAAATAATGCAGCTGAAATTTATATTTTATATTGTTTCCGGTTAATTTCCGATGTCCCCAAGTTATTCTGAGAGAAAGGTGTGCCAATTAATGAATACTTATTTTATAATATATAATTTTGGCCGAAACTCGGAACATTGCTGTCACAGATAATTCCAGCCCTGTACAACATTTATGCAGAAAGACTATTGAAATCAGAAATGGATTAATTCGTAGAGAACAACATGCAATCAATTATTTTCTGGATTCCACAACCGGGTTTATTTCCACAAGTTCGGTATATAGCACATTTCTTTGGCATTTTGTTGAAGAATCATGGTTAACGTGTTTATTAAAAGGTGCTTTTTGCCCACTGCTGAACAGGCATATCATTTCTAGTTTTCCTAGGAAGTTAAATGCCGGCTTGTGAAAGTGGAAATTGTGAAGTATGAATAAAGTTTTATTTCGAGGGTATATTTCGTGAATGAAATACGTTAGCTAAACATATTAGGAACATTACGAATATCCTGCATGTAAGTAGTGAGTATATCAATGTAGGTGAGATAAAATAATGTTGCAGTATGAGAATTTCCTTCTGTATATATGCTGTTGAAAAAAGAAGCAAAAAATTTGAAGTGGCTACGAACTGATTGCTCGGGTACGAATATTATCATTTTCAAAGAATGTTCAAGAGTTTAGACATGCAATGTAACACCTATTGTAAATGTATGTAATGAATTACCATTGGTGTGTTACAATAAGAAACGGGCTGCATAGTAAAGTGATTAAATAACATATATTTAGTATGAGATAATAACTAAAAAAAAAATCGCATTTATGTGGATAGTCATTTTAAAGTAACCTCAAAGGTAGGGATAAACTTTCGTATGCGTTCCGGAATTAGACTTGTGTTTTAAGTATTTACTTATGCGTTGAAACTCGACAAGTTACAACACGTAAATCGAAATACACTGAGGACCCTAAGCAAGTGTAGCCGAGCGACGGGAAAGCGTACCCGAAACATCGGTTTAAGATTAACCCAATGTAGTGTCAGCAATACTTCGTAGTTTATATGATTAACATCCTTCAACAAGCAGGTAGGTGGTTACCACCTGTGAGTGAAGTGATTAAAATGATGCTCAGTTATATGATGCAGTATGTATGATACACCGATAATAGACTTTAAATAGCGCCATCGATAATGACAACGCCGAACAAATAACGCACATCGGACTCTGAAGTATAGCCGACTTTCGAGCAAATATTGAGTTCCCGTAAAATTTAAAAATCAATTACCAAACAACATAGTTTAAAGTACTCTTTACCTTAATGTTTCAAGATGTGTGAACTAAATCTACCATACCTTTTCTTCTGACTAGTGTTAATCACCACTAAACAAGATGCATGGAAAATAGAATAACGCATTTTTGACTTTACATCCAGAGAATCATTTATTTTTCGTGTAAATGTCCATTTAATTCTTATGAGCATTCCATATTTATCTGTATATATGTACAGACCATGAACAGGTCTTACCGTGTATTTCTGGTTTACGTTGTTTACTAATGATTGTTAATGCAGTAACTGGACTCTTATAAAAATTGGCGACCAGTATAGTAAAAATCTTACTTTAGTAACATTAGTTTAAATAAATAAAATATCAGATCACAGGATTTAGACACTAGAGTTTTTAGTACAGTAGAAGCCGGAAGTAGGATGGTCCGAAATACTGCGGATTTGGATTTAACAAGGGTAGAAGTATGTCCCCATTAAAAAAAATATTGTAGTTGATTAGTTTGTTTTTTTATTTGGAAAGTTCAGATAAAAATATTCTGCAAACACAGGTTCTGCAGTATAATTTTCACTACCATCCCTTTTCATTGACCATCCCTGCTGCATTCCAGGAAAGTAACAATACCACTACTCTTAGCCCCTGGCCTTGACTGTTGTCTCTTTCACCAGCTCATATGTATAATACTATTGTAGAAATCACACACTGCAGGTGGAACGGGGAGGGGGAAGGTAGTGATGCTGTCTGCATCTGAGGCACAGTCCTTACCAATCACAGTTGCTTTATTTCACACATTGATCATTGCATGAATTAATTATGCCATCAGCGTACTTCGTAAATTATGATCCAAAACATTACACAGAGTCGAGAAATTATTTCAAATCTATGAGCATACATGAAGAAATAAGCTAAAAGCAAAGAACTGGTTACATCAGAAGATTTTTTCAAAAAGATTTGAAAGGCTAAAGTCATATCAGATGATACAGGAGTATCAGAAAGAAGAGTCAAAAGAATTGGTAAAGAATGCAAACAAACCGAAAATCAGAGTACATCTTTAGAATTCCAGGAAAATACCACAGCATTCCGAAAAGGATATCAGATCTAGATTATTTCAACAAATGTCATTAGAAGGATGATTCAGAATTTTTATGGTCATGAAGAAGGTTCTCCTGCAATAACTAAATTACTTATTTTAAGAGAAAGCATTAACTCAGAGCAGTAAATCATCCTTAAACAGAGTAGTAAGAGAACTCTGGGCTTTAAATGAAAAAAGACTAAAACAAACAGAAAATGCTTATGCACAAGCACAACATTCATTTTAAATGTACCCAATGAAGACAGTCTATCTGGTGTGGAACAATTTAAATTTATTTACAATATCTACAGTTATGCTTGCATTAAGATGAACAGATTTGCACAATTAATCCAGCCGGTAACTGTTTCAGAACCTTTTTGTGCAACGACTACCATTTTACAAGAGCATTATCTTGAGTAGCATATGCAGCTGATGCAACAATTCACTTAATGGTGTCCATAACAAGAATGAAAATGAAAAACAAGATGACGGTAAGATAATAGTGGTGAAAATGACGTGGAGGTGGAAGAAAACATTCTGAATGTTAATGAAGTGATGACTCATTTAAACAATGTGATTCTGTGGAATGGAGAGGCAAAATGAATAAAAGAGCATTGATATATTTCATCTTGCTGCAAAACTTGCTGATTACTTTTTAAACAAGGAAAAATTAGGTTGATGTAAAATACATAGAGTAGAATATAAATGAAGATCAGTTACATACCGAAATACATCTTCCTGCATAATCTGTGAGTAATTTTAAGAATATTGTAATAAACTTATATATGAGAGCTTAATACTGTACTGTAATTTATTATTACATGTACATTTTCCTCCTCCAACTACAGAGGATTGATTTTGTTTCTTCTAATGTTACATCCGTATATAGTGCAGTAAGGTTATGTGGGGGTAAAGGATGTCCCCAACATTATTTTGTATTCGCAGCAGAAACAAACTTTTCTCTTAATTGCATCTATCGACTTTTGCTTTTGCTTTAACTGAGCCAAGTGCATCTATCAAGTTTTGAAAAAACTGCTGATATTTCCTATCTTCTACACAAGATATGAATAGAATTTTGCAAAATCTGATTTCACAGAACAATGCAGAAAGTGAAAATTATGCTGATACTACATATAACTCAATTTCGTAAAATTTTGCATCTATAGAGCTTTGAAAAAATTCTCCTCTCAGGGTGTGCCATGGGTATTGTCAGAAACAACACAGAGTTAAAGTTCTTAATTCAAGTTTTATTAATTTAAAACTTAATCTGAAGTTTTAGTTAATTGATGGAAATAAATCATCTCTTCACACTAGCTGTATATATAGTATATGAATTTTTCATGTTGACACTATCTTGGTCTAAAGTATTTAAAATATGCCGATCACCTTAATAATATCACTTAACTTCAGAAACTATTTGTAGTTGGTTTATTAATACTCGTCACTTACTTATTTATATTTATGAGAGACTAGTTTCAAAGACATTCGCCTCCATTTTCAATCTCTTTCCAACTGGCATCTGTTGTCTGCTCTCTCTGGTGGTGGAACTATGAACTTCTTTGTCAAAAGGATGCCAGTTGGAAAGAGATTGAAGATGGAGGCGAATGTCTTTGAAACTAGTCTCTCATAAATATAAATAAGTAAGTGACGAGTATTAATAAACCAACTACAAATAGTTTCTGAAATTAATTTTGACGTCACTGTCACTAAATTCCTCCAAACATATATATCACTTAACTTGTTATAAAACAAATATACATTGTAGAATATAAAAAGAGTTAAAGAAACAATGTTACATAGGTCTCTCCTCGTAACTAGCTAGATGCAGAGTGTTCAAGTGATGCCAAGCCACCAACAGATCAATACTTTAATTCAAATTCTATCCATTAGGCACTACTGCTTTCAAATCAATGCTCATTTTATTTATTCTTTTCTCTTCTTCTTTCTTATTTTAACTGTTATCATTTATATTTATTATTATTATATTATTATTAATGTCTCTTATTCTACTGTTCATTATATGTAAATGTATCTTTTAATCTGCCTCTGCAATTTTATTATTTATTTAATGTATCGTTATACTGATGTCAAATAAAATCTCTTACTATATCAAATTTCAGTATCAGTACTTACTGATAAGTGGCTTATTTGACTTTTCTATATGGCACATTAGTCTTTGTGTGAGCACCATTGGTACTACTGACTGCATGTGCTGCCAATGATAGACATACCAGTAACTAAATGGTAAAGATTTCTCCTACATCTTTGCCTCATTAATTCCCACAGAGTCATCATGGAGAAAGGTATAATGTTGTGTTTCCGGAACACATACAAAAGCTTTGCCAAAGTTAATTAAATATTTAAATTGTAAGATTGGAAGTATGTATCACTTAGGATTTGTTTTTAAAGAGATAGACCAGAATCCTTAAAAACAGTCCATATATTTAATTTGACATTCAATGTGTAAATTAAACATAGCCTGCTGTTGTACCTCTTGGGTATTATAAGTACTATAAGATTATAACAAAATGGGTGTGTAAAATGAAGTGCCTATCTCAGTTCAAACTGAAGATTTTATCTAAAAACTAATTAAATATATCTTTATCATTTTGTTTTCCTCTGCACTAGCTAAAATGCTGAAACATTTTAGAAGATTTGCGTCAAGGATTTCATTTGCAGGAATGGGTTTTTCTTTTTCCCATCTATTTTATGCAAGTGTAGAAATGTCATGTAGATTGTATTTTATCATTCATTGCTAATCATAGGATTTAGGTGTTACTAAACATTTGTAAACAACAGCTCCAAAAAGGATAATTTATTAAATGAGGTCTTTAATTAACTTAATACCCATAATATTTTTGGAACTATGCACTAAAATATCCAAAACATTTCTTAGATACAGATGTTTTTGCACATACGAGGGTGGTTTGAAAAGTTTCCGATCTAATAAGATAAAAACATTTTTTCAGCACTTTTTTTTTCAACATAGTTTCCTTGTAACTCTACACACTACTCCCAGCGATGCTCCCATCTCTGTAACCCGTCCAAATAGTACTCAACGTTTTTTTCTGCAAAATAATTGTTCATGAAGATGATTGCCTCTTCATTTGACAAAAATCTCTGTCCTCCAAGCGCAATTTTCAGATGAGGGACTAAAAGAAGTCGCTTGGGGCTAGATCTGGTGAAAAGGCGGGTAGTCAAGTAGTTCAAACCGTAATTTGTGGATTTTCACTATTGAAACTGTTGAGGTGTTGCTTTGTTTCGCAATTGCATTGTCTTGGTGAAACAGGGTTTTCTTTTTCTGCAAATGTGGCTGTTTTTCCGCAAGTTATGCCTTCAGCTTGCTTGTTAAGTAATGATGCTTAGTATGCTCCTGTAATGATTTTTCCTTTTTGAAGATAATCGATTAAAATAACTCCATTACTATCCCCCCCCCCAAAAAAAAAAAACCAGTCGCCATCATTTTCCCAGCCGAAAAAAGTTTTTGCTTTTGTTGGAGACCGTTCCCCTTTTGCAGTCCACTGTTTGGACTGTATTTTTGTTTTGGGCATATAATGGTGTATCCAAGTTTCATTTACAGTAATTATTCGGCGCCAACACTCGGATTTATTACGCCTAAACTGTGCCAACAGAGCATTGAAAATGTTCATTCGAATGCGTTTTTGGTCTAATGTGAGCAAATGCGGCACCAACATGCAGACAGCTTTCTCATGTCTAAATGTTGATTTAATATGTGACAAACACATTCTTTTGACATGTTTATAGCCTCTTCTAGCTCTCTCACTTTAATTCGGCGGTCGTGTAGAACCATTTGGTGAAGTTTGGTGATGTTTTCATCGTAGTTGCAATTTTTGGACGTCCCGAACGTTCATCGCCTCCCAAGCTCTTACCACCATGTTTAAATTGGGCTGTCCAAAATTTTGCTGTGGTAAATGATGGTGTAGAGTCCCCATACACAGATTCCAACTCATCTTTGATTTGCGTAGGTGTATTGCCTTTCAAAAACAAATATTTAATGACAGCTCGATACTCAGTTTTGACCATTTTCTTAAAAATACTCACATCAACTCAAACAACTGTTACATAACAACTGAGCATCCAAAATGGCTGAATCTTTGGCGAGTAACTGTCAACAGATTAACAATGAAATTCACTAGCTTTTGTTTATGAGTGCTGCGATCTTCGTGTTGAGGTTGGAAACTTTTCAGACCACCCTCATATAATAGTATACATGTGGCATTTGAATATTCTATTCTGAAACTTTAAAGAAAATAATTAAGATATGGAATGAGTGAAAATTTAAAAAAAAAAAAAAGTGAGAGTAGTTAGAACTTAATGTTTAAGAGATAATATCAAAATTAAATAACCAGTAATATATAGGTTAAGAACAGTATCATTTATTCTAGGGATGAAATAGGAAACTTCCCTTCGAAGTATACCTGGAATCTGAAATCCTTTTGATTTACAGTGAATGATGGCCTCATCAAGTGAGTCAGATGGAAGTGCATTTACTCCTAGTTTTTCATTCCCACAAAGTTTCAAGCTATTTGGTGGTGCCACCCTTCTTGCTCCTGGTCCGCCATACAAATGTGGGGTATGTGGACGAACATTTCAAGCGTTGTCAACACTTAAATCACATCTGACAGGACACACAGGAGCAGGTCGGCGTCATGTATGTCCCCACTGTGGGAAACGCTTCACTGCAGGAGGAAATTTGAAAGCTCATGTACTTACCCACACTGGAGAAAAACCCCATCGTTGTGAAACTTGTGGCAAAAGCTTTGCTGTGAGTAATTGTTCTTGGGAAAGTCAAAGTTTTAAAATACATATAGGTATTTCTTGCTTTGTAGAGTTTATATGACACTGTAATTAAGAGGCATTGTCAGGTTGTACTTGTAAAAAATCAGATTAAATAATAACTCCATAGATACATAGGTGAATAACACTGTAGTTCACAGGTAACCTATTTAGTATTTCAAGCAGTTCTACAGTGTTTAATTCTTCCTCCTTTTGTGAATCTTAACTACTTCTACCTTGAAAGGAAGTTATGCATGAAAAAACCTTTACTCCAAATAGCATATTTATTAAGCTCCAAGCATTGTTAACAAAATACTTTTTGTGAAGAAAATCCAATCAAGCAATTAAGAGCTGTGAATATCAAGAAGTCAACATATGTTATAACAGCCAGTCCTAAGAAGAGTAAGATCTTCAAAAGGAATTAAATCATTCATATATACTCCTTTCCATATAGCTTCAAGAAATATTTTCACTGTGTAATAGTAAATGCTTGACATAAAAGTTAATGTTGTAAATAGAGATGGCATATGTTTATATTTATTATGAATGATGAATGGTGTAAATGATAATGGTTAACATTAGCTCTCCTTTTGTTAAATACCAGAAAAGAATAGATCTACAATAGTAGTGATACGTACATGTTATGCTTTCATTTTATTTGTTGGTGTAGGCATCCATACTTGTAAGGTTTGCTCCCTATGGAACCTTCTGAACAAAAGCAAGTAAAAAGATAAACAAAAATCAAGAGCTTAATGCATCTAGTAAATTAAAATTACATCTATTAGATATATGTACTTGAAATCATACATGCATACAAATAATACAAAGACATAAACAGTGCCAACCATGAGGGAATGTTAACAGCAGGAATGAAAAACTATGGTAAAACATCAGGTACTTGGAAGCATCCCTTTATAGCAATAGAAATGAGTATGTTGTCAGATGCTTGTAGTGTAATGCAAGAGACAGAGAGAAAAGGAGAGACTGACTTCTTAACGCTGAAAAGAAGCACCGAAAATTAACCTGAGAAACCTAATAATCAGCAACAATTTAAGATAAATAAATATCATGCAATATAGATGTTAAAAAAGCTAATAACAGTGATGTGTTGATTAATTGAAGAGTCTGTACCTACAGAAGGAATACTTCAACTCTTAAAAAATTGGCGTCATCAAAATAGTTTATCAAAAGTGGAAACCTAAGACTACCTACATAAAACTAGCCAAGCTTTATTTAGGTCAAAATTTCTTCCCAAAATAGATTTTATCAACAAACTTCAGGCCTAACCTTTGGAAACTCCCTTTCACCATTACTTGCAAAATTTTGCTAATAATGCAAGCCTTCCTACATTAGTTTGAAGAATGGTACCGTTTATTGACTTGTTTGCCATAGTTCTTTCAAAAGTTACAGAAATGCTTTTAAGTTACTAAAACTACAGAACAGATATACTTATGTAAAATTCACATAATGGAAAATAAATATAACAGATCTTTACCCTTCCCAGATATAGTACTTTTAAAAGCAAATGTGTACAAATAAAATAGAAACATTTAAGAAATTGGAACTCTACAGCGCATAAACAATACTTTGTCTTTAACAAACTGGCATGGAGATTACTGTAAGTCCAATGGAAATTGTAAATTACCAACCACATTATCCAAACCATCTCTAACAAGGACACAAGATAGCCCTTATATACCCGAAGATTAGAAAATATAAATAACAAAAGACTTCAAGGAGTAATAACACTAAAATCCAAAGGCATTACATAATTTCAGAAAATTCTCATACCACTTGTGGACTTACCATAACTTCCAAAAATACATCACTTTGTCTCAGAAGCAAATACAAAATCATACAAAAATTGTTATGTAGAAACTAAGACCCCATATCCAGTAAAAGGAAGGCTAGAATCTATATGATCAGTTGTGATTAATGTAACCTGGTTTTCATTGAAAGTACAAAAAGAAACTTAAAAACCAAATTTAAGAACACTTGAAATATGTATATATGAAACATAATCTGCTGCAGCACATCGTTTCTGGACCTTGCACGTAACATTTCTCTGATAAAATTTTTAAGAAACAACGAACTGGGCACCTGGGAAAAGTTCATATCATAGAACACAACAAAGCTATCTCATGAACTTGAAATTTCTGACTTGACAACCTCTGAAAATTCAGCTGTCATCAGACATGTCTGCACACAACACTTCCAAAACAACCTCAAATGGGGCAAACAACACAGATATATGCTGAAGAAGCAATTCTGTTGGTCAAATAAGACAAGAAATTGCACAAGTAGTTCAAATTTCAGCAGTGCTGTCAAATGTGCCTATGATAAAGGATGGGAAAGACCCAGGTAAAATAACCTTTATAATGACATATGGTTGGTGGTGAGATTACATTTCACGACAGTTGCATGGATTTTGCTTTTTGTTCATAAAAAATGGTAGTGTAATAATGGAATAACTAACAAGTTTATAATATAAAATAGCTACAAACACTTTTATTTTATAGTTAAATACCAGTATAACATGAAAACAAGACACATTTAAAATTTTAACTTAAAATCTCTGTTGTCAAATGGTGACACAATGTTTTAGGGGATTAATTAAGATTCTAATTTCTAAGGTTCAAATAATAGGTAAAATAAAAATTACAGCTATTCAGAATGTCATTCAGTATCTGGACAGTTGCAGATATTAAAATACGAACATATATAGAAAATAGTTTTGAGAAAAGAAGCAACCAGTAAAAGCACTTCTTAATGTTGAGTGGCTTACATATTGTAATCAAAATAAATCAGTTTCATGAATACCTATACAGCTTTATAGGTATCTGAAATTTTTTTGTAATTAGGTAAGCTTTATAAAAAATCATACCTATATATTCATGCTGAAAGATGTATATACACCATCAATTGACATTTGTGTCAGATATTTAGATTCTGAGTTATAGTTTAGTAATAAGGAGATTTGAAGTATTGATACTAAAGACAATCTTATTATATATAATACTAATAGTATAGATTGTTAAGGAATAATAAGGAAAGGAATAGACTTCATTAGATTTTATTTACCCTTTTTGATCACATATATGATACAGTATACATCAATTTATTTATTACCGTAAATGCACAATATTAATTCCACTCTTAATGGATGCACTAAATACTCTTTGAATGCTTCTTTAATTAATAAAAACAATTCTTCAGTAATAATGCATTTTAAATTTATTTATAGATAACATTTTCTTGATATCAGGCAGTAATTTATTATATATTTTAATGCTGTTATACACAGCACTTCCACTTATATTGAGGTTCTAATGGTAGTTCTCCCTTATTCCCATAAAATATATTCTCATACCTTATAATATGGAAATAGCAAACTGTAAGCTTCTCAGAACCTCTCAGAACCTCAGGGTTAATGCTGTCCCTTAAAATGTTTACCACAAAGCAGCCCTAGCTCAATTTTTATGCTAATTTCTTTATTTGCACATCTCATCTCAAAGTTGAGCCTCTCCATATCCCTAAAATATAGAATGTTCTAGGTATTTTATTTATCTTCTATCTCTAAAGGTAGTTTATACTGATTTTTGTTTATCTTCGATCTCTAAATGAAGTTTATATGATCTTTTGTTTTTTAACTGCCTGAAGAAGATTGTATCTTATCTTTATTACCAAACAATTTTATGAGAACAATTTAGTTTCATTTTCATTTACCATATGTAATTTTAATTCTCATAAGTACTGTCACTATTAACAGATATTTTATTTTATCTTGTTTGTTTACTTGTGTTGAGCTATTACATATTGAGCTTGATGGGCATTTATCCCAAGTTCTTAGTTTGCTATATCTGCCCAACACACGTTTTATACTTCTCTGTAGATTTCTAGACAATAATGACTAATAATAAAATATTATTGATTATGACTCCCTTTGTACAGACAATGCCATTTTTACTTGACTTTACTTAAGAACTGACTTAAGCTCCTGACCTCTTTTCTAAAAATCCTCCTTAATGCTCTTCTTCTAACCACCTTCTCCAATTTCTGCTCCAGAAATTCTTTCTTCATTAAGTTTGTTACTTGTCATTCAAGAATTATATGCTCCAGATCTTCCTTTCCTCCACAAATAGCACACTAACTCTGGGATGCCCTTGCTAAGTCCTCTCAGCCTCCAAACACCAGTTCTTAGCCATGCTATTGCCTCCTTAGCTCATTATTTACCAAATCAATATTTCCTGCATTTTCCATTTTTCCTTCATTAATATGAATCTACCAAAGACTTATTTCCATTATCCCACTAAACAGTTTTTAATTTCTATGTCTTCAAATCTCTTTCTCATTATTTTCCAAAATTTATTATGATTATCTCCCTCCCTCCTTCAGTGTTTCCTTACCCATTCACTTCCAAGTTTCTTAGGATTTTACTAGTCTATCAAGATTCTCCTGATACTCTTCAAACTCCCTTAACAAGTTATTTTTGTTTTAATTCAAGATCCTGCAAATGAGATAATGTGCCTTTGAAGGATGTTAGGTAAACCATTTATGTAAAAAGAACTAAAGTGGACCTAGGACTGACTTTAAGAGGCTATTGTGCTAATAGGCTTCATTCTTAAATTTGCCTCTTTCCTGCTTGCCATTTCCACAAACTGCCTTCAAGTTCTAATGTTTGAATTCAGCCATTTATTTATTGCTCCCCTAACCCCATAATATGTTTCCTTTTCTTTTAAGAAGAATATTATGATTCACTAGGTCAAATGTTTCAGATGGATCAGGGAAGGCTCCAATATTAAATTTTTTTGCATCCAATGATTTATATGTTGGTTCTACAAAACTGTTTCTATAAATATTCCTTTTCCTGTATCCATATTGAGTAGTACTCAATAGTCATTGTTCACGATTCTGAATAAAATTCTACACTGTTAAATAATGTTGTATTGGCCTATTTCATGCTATATCTCCGCATATTTTATGATTTATTCAGTTTAGTTTTTTACTTATATTATAAATATCAACCGTTGCTATGCTGTATGTGTCATCTCTATTGAAAGTCTTTGTTGAGTCTAAAAATAATCATTACTTTATCCTCTTATTTAAATGCTTAAGTATTACGAATAAATTTAGTCATAGCTATAGTAGTTAAAAAAAATGGCAATATGTGGAGATTTTTTATACATAGCTATTGTTCAGAAAGTAAAAACGTTTTCATATTTTGTTTAATCCACTATAAGAATATTTGTAGTTTCACATCCTAGAATACTGTGACTGGCATGCTGTACTGGTCACTAAATTTTTTCCCATGTCTGTAGGTGCGATCAAATCTTCGTGCCCATGAGTTGACACATTCTGATGTCAGACCACATGTTTGCCCAGACTGTGGGAAAGGATTTTGTGCTCTGAGTAATCTGCGAACTCACATACGAATTCATACTGGAGAGAAACCGTATTCATGTTCTACTTGTGGTAAAAGCTTCGCTGCACATTCCAATCTCAAGACACATGAGCAAACACACACAGGTATCCGGCCCCACATATGCCCAGAATGTGGCAAGGGTTTCACTGTATATAGCAACCTCAAGGCACACAGGTACTTTTATTTTTATTTCTTACAAACATAAAATGGAACTTTTTCCATTTAATGAAATGTAGCTAAAGGATAAGCAGGTTGCTTCTTATTACATAGAGAATTTTGAATCAGTGCTGCCTAATGTGTTTTTATTGTATATCATTATTTAACAACTAGGGGTGTTGATTTCTGTGGGTAAATATAGGCCTAAGTTCCTTTTGTATTGCAACATATAATCATCCTTTTTGATCAATGTACATATTTTGTACATCTGATACAGAACATATCAGGTAATACAATATAGTATTAAGTAGATACATATAGTATGATACATATTAATAAGAATATTAGACATTATTTGGCAAGTTACCAATATACTTACTTAAATTAACGTAATTCTCTAATAAAAAGAATTGGAGTTTTGTTTTTAAAGGTATATCTTTTCTTTCAGCTTTTATTTATTTGACACTCCATTAACATTTTAACAACTGCATGATGTACTTCATTGCTTATTAGTTTTGTATTTACTGATAGGTAATATATATATATATATATATATATATATATATATATATATATATATGACTGTATGTTATTCATTTATCTGAAAGGAAGTGCTAATTCTTTTTGGAAATAGGAGTAATAATATGAAAATACAAGCCAAAGTTAAAATTTCTAGTTGTTTGAATAATGGTATACAGGAATACTGTATTTTACTCCGTCATTATTCTGGTAATTTTTTTATCATAAAAATTTGTTTTGCTAGTGGAGAATTTCTGCAGAAAATGATAGCATATTTTAGCAATGAATGAACATTTGCAGTATATGTGATTTTATAGTTATTTTGTATGTGTGGCATGACAGGTTTTATCTCATATGTACTTGAATTTAACTCTCCTGCTGCCAATATTTTTAGAGTTTCTGCCATAAAATGCCTCCCTTCGATTCAGTATAATTTACTGCTTTATTGAGCAAAATCTTCCAGTATGAATATTATTGACAGTATTTGTGAGGCTGTAAGGATGCGCTTTATGCCAGTGAAAAGAGAAAACTATCTTTCAAACAGTCTGCTTTAAGGTCTTTTTTGATTTAAAGAACAATATTTTCAACCTTCACCAATATATTTTATCATATCCTCTTCATTTAAGTTTTTGCTCTGTAAAAGTGAACATGTGATGATCTTGTGATGTTTTTAGGGATGACCACAAAATTGTGGCATATGACAATGAGTGTAATGTCCATGCATATAATCTTAAGTGACAGTGACAGAGACATCTCTTGGGTTGCACCATGCAAAGAGGTGGTGTATCAATTTAAATGTTCATTCGACCATTCTGACCCAATTCCAGTGATGATGGCATTAAACAGTGATTACAATGCAGACAATAGTGATGATGAACAAGACATTAACAATGAGGGCTTTAAAGTACCTTTTCTTATTAACCCTGACTGTGCTTTAACTCTGTTTTTCTCACAGTGAATTTCCCTGCCCAAAACATGCTTCAGTTCCTATTATTTCATATTTTGATTTCTTTTTCACTTCATCACTGTTGAGCGGGATTGTTATAAAACAGACAGGCAAATCAGTTCCTCTTAATATGTCTTGCAACACCAAGGTTGAGATACAAGACTGACATGGAAACCATAAAGCTGTAAGTAAATAATAAGTACGGATGCGAGGACTGTAGTACTCGCTGCAGGCTGTGCAGAACAGGGCTCTAAGAATGATCCACGGTACTGACCACAGGTTCCCATCGCATTTCCTACACACCCAGTCTGGCATACCTTTGTTGAGGACGTTGTGTGTGAACAAATGCGCACATTGTATGCCAAAATCACACCTCACCCTAACCAGTTGGTGAACTCACTGGGTCAATATGACCACTGGCTCCCCAGGAGATGGATGAGTTACCGCCTTCCCAAGGATGCCCTTGGTTGGTAAAGTCTGCCTCTCATCCTATACAGGCACCGCCATGCTACGTCGCACCACACTTGGTTGCGGCTGGAAGGGTGACACCTGCAGCAGTGCCCGAGGGCATGCAGCCGACCTGGACACATCCTAATATCCTAACATCAAATCCCATCTGGCATCTCTCTTCTGGTTCCCCCTCTACTTGACGGATCGCTACGACCGTCCTAAGTGAGACGGATTCGGTCACTGTCCCCCTTCATCGGAGGTACACCCCAGCACCAGAAGCACCAGCAGAGACCAACCTCGCTGTCACTTTACATTGATGATAAAGCTAGCGCAAACGACATTACCTACTCAACCACACGGGTAAATCCGCACAGCAGATAGGTACCATGGCATGTACCCTCCACCCGGGAGAACCTGCTCTTGGCTCTTGGCAGTTGTGAATTGATGGGTGTTCCCCTATGAATATTCTCTTCAACAGATCTATGAACAGCCCTCAAACAAGCATGTCATTTAAATATTCAAAATATAATTAAATACACTTTTGAAAATATACACTGAGTAAACAAAAAGAGAATTATGGAATTGCACCAACCAACCTCCCATATGAATGAAAATAATCAGTTGCAGAAATACTGATCCTAGCAGCACTTTAACTTATGCTACATAGTGCTGCATCTGACATACTGATAATAGAGAAGCAAAACATATTAAAATAAATTACTGACATTGCTTGCATTCCACATTTTTTCAACAGTAGTAAACATAACAGTGGTTAGGACAAGAGTAATTGATGCATTCCTGGTTTTGCAAAGTACTGTACTGACTTATTTCTATCAAAATCTGCGAAGATAGGAGACAGAATAATAAAGCACATAGGGAATGACACGTTGTTTCTTACTAGAATACTTTGTGAGATGGTAAGTGAAACTCTGTGAAGTACAAAATAAGTTTCTTTTTGCCTGCCTGTATATCAGACAAGGTTTTGTTTTTGGAATTAAATTCAGTAATTTCTGTTCAGTTGCATTGAGTGTTTTAGTAACTTCCTTAGAACACATAACTACAGTCCTTTCCATAGTTTAATTGGCAGATTGCTTACTGCAGGCACCATCTGTAAGCATTACTTGTGCTGAATGTTCAGCATCATGTCATATTACAGAAATGACTTATAAGTGAAATCTGTAAATGCATCCCTTATTATGTAGAAAATGAAGCTAGCTACAGTGAAGCAATGGATATTCTACAAATTGTTATATTTGTATAATGCATCCCGTATTTTAAAGTGCATTTAAATTGTATCTTCCAGTAATGAAAATAAGAATAAATTCTAGTTACTTAAGGTATTGATAAAATAATGTTAAACACTTAAAAATACCTATGAAAAAATACCTTCTGTAGAATTGTTTTGTGGTTTTAAATGAACATTTATTATTATTGACTAACTAGAATTTGAAAAGTATTGTTTAACTTTTGTGATGCCACTTTGTACCATCAGGCACTTACACTCAGGAGGAGGCAAACCCTACTTATGTCCTGAATGTGGGTGTACATTCTCCAGAAGAGACATCCTTGCACGGCATGACTGTAGTGACAGAGTCGTTGGCTTTCACTCCACCTAGAACGTTTATTAAGTGCAACAAAAGGACAAAAGAAGAATTGTCAGGCGCTGCAAATAGACCAGTGTTAAAGGCTTCCATTTTTATTTTTCTTCTTTCTTTTCCATGAGATATAGGAATGCCTCACATAAAACAGTTGAATATGTTCTGCATATGGTGAGTGGTTTGAAATCAGCACATTTCAGGTACTTAAAAAGAGGTAGAATGTTCTTTAAGTGTCATTACCACATTAATATAGTGTGTCCAGCATTAAGAAAAGATTATATGTCTATGACATTTGGGCTCGTAGAGAGTTACATACTGTACTTGAGAACATATGATGAATAACCAAATTGAATATCAATATAAAAACAAATAACATGCACCACTTTTACTGTGTGTGATATCTGAAATTTGCATTTGCAGATTTTCTTCAACTGCTAATCCTAATGTGCACATTTTCCGCTTTTGTTATGTTAGAAGTAAGGCCTAAGTAGTCTGGCCGGCCTAAGTAGTCTGGCCGAATATGAAGAAAAGGTCTCAAATTTTAAAATACATATTTTAATATAAAAGTTTTATACCTCAACAATTTAGAGCATGTGCATCATTATTCTGGGATGGAAGAGTCTTTGTAGAGTAACCTATATCCAAATTTAAAAAAAAAAAAAAAAAATAAAGTAAGAAAATCACATTGTTTTTGTAGTCTTCTACAGTTTCATAGAACCGTGAGAGACTAATATTAATAATACATTTCTCTAATTAAATATAAACATAAATAAGTAAATTTATAGTATTCTCGAACAAATGTTGCATCCTTCTATTTTATACAATGAAAAAGACTATTCCACATCACATTATATATGTAATGGAAACAGTATATTGCCACATTTGGTAGCTTAATATTTTCTTAGCTGTGTATAGGCTAAGGTTTTGGATAGATATAGTCCAATTAAAAAATTCAGTGCCATGACCAGAATTTGAACACGGATCTCCTGATTTCCGTCCAGGAAACCTTGGCCTATACACGGCTAGTGTGAAGGAACGATAAGTCTGGGTCTCAAGTACTTACAATAGTAAGTCGCCGCAAATGGTGTATCTCAAATACAAGAGTCCCTAGTGGTTTACCAGGAAAATATATGAGTCAATGGAGAATTTAATGTCAGGAAGGCACGTTGGCCATGGTAGCTCAGTGGGTAAGAGTGACTGGATGGAAACCAGGAGATCCATGGTTCAAATCTCGGCCATGGCATTGAATTTTTCAGTTTGACTCTATCTATCCAAAACCTTAACCTATACACAGCTAGTGTGAAAGAACGATTAATTTTCATCAATTAACTTAGTAGAGTTTCATATTTTGTCTCTGTCAATTCATAAAGAATTGTGGTCTCATATAGATTGTAAAAGAAACAAGACAGAATTACAGAATGGTACCCATAGAAGTAAAAGTGCATAAGATTGGTAGCTGTTTGTTAATGCTGGATGCACTGTAGCAGTGAAAATATAGATATGAGAAGGTGGGTTAAGGTAAACCTGATGTATAGTAAATGTGGTTCCTGCAGTGATTAAATATAATCAATGTGTTGCATCATATTTGTTTGCAATAACAGCAGTTTTAATGCTGTATAAAATTCCTAACATATTGTACCATTTTAACTGCCTGTACTGATTAGTGCCATTGCTTTCATGACTGTATTAATACCAGGCCAGGATTCAGCTTTAATGATGTTGTAGTATAAGTTGTTATATAAAATTGAAGCTTGTGGTACTTTAGTGAAATATTTTATTTTGTTCTAAATGTGTAGTAGTTTAATAATTAATAATGTGTATGTGTTGGGAGGGGGGAGGATCTATATTGTTATGATAATTATGTTATATACCAGTTGGTTAACTTTAAAACAACAAATTCATGCAGAAAATGAATTTGAATGTACGTATAACTTCTTGAGTAATATTGCTTTTTATTTTATTTTATAATAAAAAGCTTTCAGTGTTTATTAAAACTATCTGATATATTAACATTCTTTTTTTAAAGTAAATGTTTATTATTTCTAAAGCAATGTTTCAAACCTAATGAATAGGGATGAGCATTTGTTCATATTTCATTACCTTTTTTTTTACAAAAAAAAAAAAAAAAAAAAAAAAGGAAACAAGGAGGGTACAGAAGGCAAGTCTTTAAATGTTAATTGCTATGCTGACTCTGAAATCCATATTCTTTTCATAATTTGTAAGAAACAAATGAATGATAACAGTACTTCAAAAACTGTATAACTGTTGGAAAGTTCAAACCAATAGCAACAAATTTGAAACATTCATTTTAAAAAATATCTACATTTTTCTTGCAGTAGCTTTCTCTTATGGTTTACCATTTGTTTGGGATTTTATAAAATTTACCCAAAATGAAGAAAACTGCACTAGCTATTTACAGAATATTCAAAATTCATACTTTCGCATAAATATGTTAAGTGCTTGGCCTTTTAATCTAATTGCATACAGACATTCTTTGAGAAAGTTTAAAATAATAAATATTTTTCCATGTAATTGATAAAAACTATTATCTTATTACTTTTATAGAAAATGCTTGGATTTAAATATACAGTTCGGTATTTTTTTAAGTATGCTATTAGTAGTCAGGTACATAATTTGTCTAAAATTGCTGCCTTCTTTTTATTTTGGGGACCTCAAAACCTCAATTGTATTTCAATGCAATTTCCATATCAATTTTTGGAGTGCGTTCTCTAATATACCTACAGAAATAGTCTGCTGTGATTGGAGATTTTAATTGTCCTCTCTAATCAAAAGGTTGTGAAAGAAAATTGGTGCACTGCCTTTTAGCTCTCAGTTTAATAGACTAGTTTCTGTAGCTTCCTAAGTCTTTTATGTAGTTTAGGGAAAAACTCAGCAGAGCAGATTAACAATATTTGCAGATTATAAAAAGTATTGTGTGTGTGTATATATATATATATATATATATATATATATATATATATATATATATATATATATATATAAAATGTACCTAGCTTAAGAAGTTGGAAAGGGGAACATAACTTTGTAAACTTGTTTGCAAATAATTTATTTATTGAAATGCTACTTTTGTATACAAACAGTATTATTGCAGATTGTAGGGAAAATTAGTTAAGCACATTAAACAGAAATAAACCCTGCTGAACATGTTTGCACTTGTTGACACACAATTTTCTGTTGCAATCACGAGGCACAAAGAATTATATGTGTACACCATGGTCAGTAAATTAGCCTATTATTAATTACACAGAAAATGAAGCTAGTTACAGTGGAGTAATAAATATTACACAAATAAAAATATTTGTTAGTTAACCCTTTCACTGATATGGACGTCATATGACGTCCAAATTAAAATGCCCCAAACTGATATGGACATGTATAGACGTCCTGCGCATACATGCATTTAAGGCTCATTGAATGCCAATTATTTTAATCTTCCTATTTTACAATGAATTTAAATTAGTTCTATAAGGGATGTAAACGTACCCTTAAAGGTTTCTTTTTGAATTGTAAATCTCCAAACCTTGATAAACACCCAAGGGCACATCTGCAGATTCACACCAAATAATATTGGTGTCCTTGCGAACTTCTTTTTCGCAACACACTAGACATTTTATGCTTTTAGGAAAGTGTTTTCTCTCAAGTATGAGGAGTGGTGGGAATTTCTTACCCCTTACCTCTGAGTATTATAATACTCAATTAGGTTACAAGCTATTTATACGCGCAAGTACAGGTAGATGAATGTCTTGCATGAATTTACAGCTCTGAAAATTACTAAGCAATTGTGCATGGTTACATCCAGTGGTATAAAAATACTTTTTTTTTACCATTTAACTGTTTTTTGTAAAGAGAGATAGCCAGTAATAGCTGATCCACAATACCCATATTTGACCCGCCACTTCCTCCAAACAATGGAGTAGCTAGCATGCCATCTGTAGCCAGTACACGTCACTGCTACCTATATCCTAAACATCTCCTTCGTAATCGCACAACAAATATTGCAGATTTTCTACAGTAATATCAGAAGCCTGTATACATCATACACAAGGTAATTTATTTGCTACATTACGGGGATAAGCCCACGGTTAACATTGAAATTTAACAATTTCAAATGTGCCATTCATTTAGCTCTTGATAGTTATAAGAAATCACTCTGAACACAGAGAGAGTATAAATAACTAAAATACTGAGCCAAAACAGCTGCATAAGGCTACCAGAAACCTTGGTTGAGAAACACTGTAATAACAGATGCTGACAGGGAGTTTTCTTTCCAGTGTAACGCAAAATATACTCATATGATTATCGCTTGGCATGCCATAAATAAACTAAAAGTTAAAACCTTGAACCGGAGATGTCGCTTGCATAGCTATACATACATACATTCGTTCTTATACACACAAAACAAAATGATTCAAATATTAGGCCCGTTCGGCACAAAGAATGGCTTTTGCTACAGTGAAACAAAGAAGTGAAATTTGAATGTTTATTATGGTAGTCTCCACTCTTTTTGTTTCGTTTAAATAACTTAATAAGTACGGAAGATATGGAATTGTATTTATGATGCATTTTTACAGCATTTAACAATTTAAATGTCTTGTTCTGTTTATTGGGTATCCGTTTCTGGCCCCTGAAGCGGTTAATGACTACTTATCTTAAGAAGTTGATGTTAATACTCCTTTCTTCTATTTGAGATCGATTTCATGAACATTTGCCCACATCTTCAGTCAACACACTTTGTCGTCAAGGATACCATGTTTTTCCGTATTACCAAAATCTGAAGACGAAACAAACCTAAAAACAGAATCAATTGCCGGTATGTTAAAAATCATTACGCGATTTTTATTTTTTAAAATAAGTATTTTTTCCCACACTATTAAATCTATGCGAACATTTCATTGTTTTAATAACACTAGTTGACAAAACTGAACCTTTTTTCTTTCACAAGAATTAAAATAAAATTTTCTAGAAGTATTTTTTGTGCTGAGTTCAAATATAATTTTAGTTTTTCCCCATCAGGAAGGAGTTTTGTGTGATATTGATTTGAATTTTTATAATATTCTAAAAAAATCTGTAACTAGCTAACTCAAAATTATAACTACTCATTCTGACTTACCTAGAAAGTGGTAGGTAGTGATTTTCGGGCACATTTTGTATCTGGAACGTCACTCTTCTTGGTCCAACAGTAGTCAGCCAGCATATTGGAACTCCACTTGCCTTAGTAACTCTTTTCCATAGTAGAAATTTGCTGATGAAAACGCTCACCTTGCTCATCGCTGACAGCTCCAAGATTTTTGGGGAAGAAGTCTAAGTGAGAGTCCAAGAAGTGAATTCTTAAAGATGTGTTGCATCCCATAGCTTTATACCATTTTCTTCAGAGAAGCCGTCCTTGAAATCACTATGGCGGCCACGATAACTACATATTCTTACTTCTTTTTGGAGTAGATTCCACCCTTTGAGTCTGGAAGTTAAACCTTCAGCTTGCTGTTTAGACAGATTTAAATCCTGAATCAGGTCATTAAGGTCTTTCTGATTGGGAAAGTATGTTCTGATGATCAGGTATTGGCTTCATATGTAGGATCATTTTTATTTTCATCTGAAGCATTTTTAGTTTCAGTTAGGTCAGAATCAGTTATCACCTAAGGTCGTATCTGCATATACTGGTACAGGGAACTGTTCATTGTGTAAAACAGGTCTTATTGCAGATTGCAAATTCGGATACTTAATTGTATGTTTTGTTTTAGATGTGATTCCTTTTATATTTGTCAAACAGAAATAACAATCACTTAAATGATCCTTCGATTCCCTCCAGATCATAGGAATTCCAAATGGCATACGATGTGTACCATTTTTCCACCCAGCCAGCAATCCAACACACGAAACACAGCATGTATTTGGTGCCCAGCTTCTATCAAAATCACCAGCCTGACAGCCAAGTAAAGTTGACAACACTTCCTTTCTTGGAAGTGTTGAAAACAGTGTTGTTATAATAAATTAAATTTAAAGGGAGTCAATTAATGACACTAAACAACACTTTTAAATTTTTCTGGAACATGTTTCAGAGACTTTGCCTCCATCCTCAACTGGCCATCGACTGGTTCTCATTGGTGTAGTTGACAGAGGAGACCTATGACAAAATATTGTCAACTACACCAATGAGAAGCAGTCGTTGGCCGGTCGAGGAGGGACGCAAAGTCTCAAACATGTTCCAGAAAAATTTAAAAGTAAGTGTTTAGTGTCATTAATCGACTCCCTTTAAATTTAATTTGACAACACTTCTTTATAAGTGGGGTAAAATTTTGCCTCTGAGACATGAAGGTCAGCTCATCACAAATATAGCAGAAACTGTCTACATGATTTACACACTTTCTTGGCATGATGAAAAAACAAAGCACTAAAACACCGCATACACAATACACTTTCGAAAAGAAAGGAAGGAAACATTTCACTACTGAACAAACTCACAGTCAGCTCAATATTGACACATCACACAGCCAGATGAACAGGTCGGTACATATCCAAACATGAATGAACCTGCACAGCCTTGTTTTATGTTTCTTCAGCATATTACAAATCATTCCCTTATATAAAGCTTGGATAAAATCACTAAACATGAGGTAAAGTTTCCTATAACAGGTCAAACAAAACACTAAAATCCTATTTTAAAAAGTAGCGGCCACAAAAAAACTGTGCCTGATGGAAAAATTCTGACTACATATCTGAATTCCATATGAAAAGGTACACTAGATTCACTAATCAGATTTCTTGTGAAGAACACCTTGTCGACTAGTGTAATTTAACTTCGGGATTTATTTCATGGTTAAATGACCAAAAATTAATTAATTAATGATGCTTTAATTACTAAATTTACAAGATAAAGCTATAAAATTCACATTAGAAACTGAAATTAATGGATTTTTTCCTTTGCTAGATTTGAAAATAATAAGAAATAATAACAAATTAGATTTTGGTATTTATAGGAAATCTACTCATATTGATAATTACATAAAAAATAAAAGTTTTAACCCTTTTTCACATAAATTTGCTGTTTTAATAGTTTGATTTATAGATTAATAAATATACCCCTGAATAAAGAAGAATTTAATAAAGAATATAAACATATTATTAATACTGCTTTAATTAATGGTTTTAATAAAGACTTTATACAAATGAAGATTGAAAAATTTAAATATCAAAAAACTATTAATGATATTTCTACTCTTAAAAAAATAAAAGATAATTATAAATTTAAAAAATTTACTTACCATCCTTGGGTTAATAAACATTTTCAATTTTTTTTTTTAAAGAAGTTGGTATAACTTTAGTTCCTCAAAATAAATATAGTATTAAAATTTTATTACAATTTTCTGAAAAAGATAAAATTCCTAATAATAAAAAATCTGGTATTTATCGAATTAATTGTTTAGATTGTGATCAGGTTTATATTGAAAAGAGGAAACGTAGTTTGGAAACCAGAAAGAAAGAACATTTTCATAACATTAAATATAAACAAATTGATAAATCGGCCGTAGCAGATCATTTTTGGTCATTTAACCATGAAATAAATCCCAAAGTTAAATTATTAAAACAATTATATATTCCCATAGATTTAATAGTGTGGGAAAAAATATTTATTTAAAAAAATAAGAATCGAGTAATGAATTTTGACATACCGGCAATTGATTCTGTTTTTAGGTTTGTTTCGTCTTCAGATTTTGGTAAAACGAAAAAACACTTGACAACGAAGTGTATTGACTGAAGATGTGGGCAAATGTTCATGAAATCGATCTCAAATAGAAGAAAGAAGTATTAACATCAACTTCTTAACATAAGTGGTCATTAACTAACAAATATTTTTATTTGTGTAATAGCCTATTATTATTAATTATTATTATTATTATTATTATTATTATTTCTGTTTTAATATAATCTCAAATCTAGAATTGAAACTGCATCCAGGTAATCAACTGTGATGCTAGTCCCATGGTCTGCATACTGACCTGGTTTTATTATGACCACAAAAGCATTACTAGTGGTCATACCTGCTTTGAATTCCTTTTCTGGTTGATGGTAGGGAGAGTTTATCTTTAGATGGATATTTTCAATTTGTCAGAATCTGGAAATTATGAATGTAAGACTTAATCTTAGTGCATTTCAGTGTTTAAGTAACACAGATAAGTTTTTATTTTATTAAACGCTAACAAGCTTAGAACAATATTTGCTTCTAGGACTGAAGGACATATCAAGATATTTTCAACAATGGCATTTTCACTTAATTAGATAGCAACTACAGAAATGCAACACAAAGTTGCACCAAACTCACTTTATTGGTCACTAAAATCATTATCCCAGTGCTAACTTACAATCACTTTCACTTTTTAGAAATACACAGAACAACTGTCTCTGTAGCACGCACCAACTTGCACTGCTGTGCTTGCAGAGTCTGGCAATTTACAACAAACTTTGCCCTCATAACTTTTAAAGTTCACTGCCTTCTGTCTGATGCTTGCTGCTCTGACACAACTACTCAGATACTCACTGGACAATCACAACTACCAACTGAAATGAACTGACCGAGCTGTTGGGACGGCCCGACCCAGCTGCCCCCGATCATTCTCTGGGGCTGTTCTTCTCCTCATTCTCATGCAGGAGCAAGCTGACTTTTACACTTCCCTTTTATATCCTGGTAGCTTGCAGAAGCAATGTTATGGTTTCCGAGTCAAAGTCCAATCTTACACATTTCTGGAAATCGAATGGTCGTCACCTTGTCTGCCAACTACTCCCCACTCAAACCAGCTCCACTCCATCTGCAAGTAGCGTCCATTCCTCAGCCTCCGCCTTTTGGAAAGCTAAATTGTCTGCTCAGGTCCTTTAGGACGTGAACTATTGGCCGAGTCTTCCTCTTTTCCACATCCTTCTTCATGACCTTGTTCGTCAATTTTTGTAACATCAATTTTTGTTATCTTTTCCATCCTTTTTATCCAGAATTTGATTTAACTCTTAATTTCTGCCTTTATTTCTTTCTTCAACTTTTTCATGCTGGATTCAATCTTTTCCATACCAATTTTTATTTCACTCCCAGATTTCATTTCCTTCATTTGAGGATTTACAGATTTCAATCCAGATTTCATTTCCTGCTCCTGCCCAATAATTTCTCAAGCATTTCCATTATAGCTTTTTTCTTAAACCTGTGTGACAAAAAATGACAACACTAAGTTCCACCAAACTCACTGTATTTGTCACTATAATCATTAGCCCAATGCTACCTTATAGCCACTTTCATTTTTTACAAATATGCAGAGCAAACACCCACAGCATGTTTTTTTCTGCTTGTCATACTCTGACAACTTTAAAGAAGCTTTGTCTTGTAGTCTTTAACACTTGCTTTTACACTTGCCCATGGCATCTAGTTCTCCGACGAGGTACTTTGATGTCATATCAACCAAGACTGTTCACCATCTGAATGGGTGGATGTCTAGCTTATTGTATGTCTATAATATACAGAAATCTGGAACGGCGTGTAGGATGTGTAACAGGAATCTGCCCAGTATCATAAATCATCTGTAGCGCCCAGTTCTGCACGGTTTGCAGCCTGTAAATGGTGGAACCATTGATCCCCAGACTTCGTATCCGAACAAGACCAGGAGTGGAATAATTGCCCAATAGAGACCAGTTTGAGGTATTTAGGCATACTAGATTTGAACACTGGGTACAGCTGTGAGGTGTTACGTGTCCTTCTCCGGCTTTGACTCTGATGTGAGGGGTATAAGCGAGCCCGCTATCGAGGACACCAGATATTTGGCGGAGGGAACCCATTCGATGTGCCTCCGCCGCATACTCAGTAACTGCGGCGGTCGCCAGCCACCTATCTTTGCCAAGAGTACAGCAGAGCTCTTCCCCGTGCTGGTGGCTATCCTCCACCTCTCACTCCAGCTGCTGACAGCTCGAAGCTGGCGTTGCAGTGGAAGGAAGCAGTAGGGGACGTACGCATATTGGCACGTTACAATCTGTAGTTCCTTAGGGAACCCAGGCCGTGAAGAGTAGTGGCAACAGTATACTGCCTTCCAGCACTCCCACAATTATATCTGAGTGATGAGAGCCGTCCTTGCACTCTCACCCTGTATGTGCAGTCCCGAAGGAAACTGCTTATCAATGCGAGATAGGGAGAAGGGACGTTAGCCTCTTTGAGTTTATACAGAAGTCCTTGGTGTCAGGTGATGACAAATGCTTTTTATACGTCCTGGCTTTATCCCATTTTATATCCTGATGGATCGCAGAAGAAATTTTTCTGAAACCGAAAATTCTCGAGTCGAAGGAATGGAACATTGTCGAAGTCGACCTTTCAGATTTCCAGAAATCAAACAGCCGCACAACAAAGGGGCTAATTCCGGTTCACGTCAGTGGCTTTTCTTAAATGTTCTATTATTTTTTCGTTTCAGTTGGCATCAACAAAGATGTTGCACTGGGTTCACTCATGCTTAATCTCTCCACGGCAGTGACTTGGTGTCGCCATAAAAGGAAATTGGGTTTTAATTATTTATGTATACCTTTCAACTGCTTTGATTCTCCACGTTCCATTCTGTACTGAGCATAAAGACCGCTTAATTTTGCTTAGAACACCTGCTTTACTTCCCTTCTGAAGGAAGCCACGCTAATGATTTGTACCGCGACTTCGGAAACCAGAGGTTAGCATGTTTTACGTAGGCCACAATGGACAACATACTTTAATTAATTTTCACTTATTGGTGTAATAGTGGAGTAAATTATGAAGCTCTAAACTTAAAAGTACTTACAGCATGGTAAGTCACCATTAAGGTATATCTCATGTGTATAGTGTGTGTGTGGTGTTTTAGGGCCCGTCGACAACAAGGTCATTTGGGCCTCATGTGTACATGAGATCTCGTTGTTTACAGGGAAAAATGTGAGTCAGTTGGAGAATTTGTCATTCTATAGTCTGTCTCAACCTTAAAAGACAGTACACACAGGAATTCTCATTAACATCGTTCTTTTTTTACCCTCAAGTTATTGCCACTTGCTAATAACATCGTATAAATAATTAATAGTAATAATTTGCAGCTTTGAACACACTGTCTTATGCAGAATATTTTCTCTATCAGATTGCCATTTTTTCAGTCGTTTTGTGTTTCATTGGGCTCAATTTTTCGAAAATGCTTGTTTTTTGGCAAAAGTCCGATATTTGCTATTTGTATGTATCATGCTGTAACTATAAAGCTTACCGCTTTATTCCAGTTAGGCTTTATTCCATAGTGTTAGTAATCATTAATGTCCTTTACTTCCATTTGAAATCATCAGCAGTTTAATATAAACAGCTCTATGCAGAAATTTTGATGTGAAAATAAAATTATAAAATATAACCTTTATCAATATTTATCTTAATTTGTTTTAACAATTTGTGTGCATATTTAGAAAAAATATTTTCCTAGTTTTTCTCTAAGTACCCGATCCCCCCCCTCCCAAAAAGCCACTTTTTTTCCTAGAAATATCTAATTGAGGATCATATGTCATCTTATATTTGCAACATTACTTCCCAAAATACCATGCAGAAAGAAATAAGCTTCAAACTTTGCAGGTTTGGATTGACGGGAATGACAAATGCTGAAGAGTACCACCAAAGTGAATGTGTATCATCCGGTTTCTTTGTGCATAAACAAACTTAGATCAGACAATATTTAATACTTATAAATACCTCCATTGACATAAAGATTTTCTTTACAAAATGAAAAATATCAAGTACAGTGCTTTTCTAATTTGTAATTTAATGTTTTCTAACCATACAGAAAGAAAGAGGTATTGCTGTATACTGACCTTGTCCTACATTTCCATGCAAATTGTCTAACTGCAATGCTTTATTTGTTTTATCTGCATAAATGTTGGAGTTGGTCTCTCAGTGCATCTTAAAGAAAACATGATTATTTCTTTCCACTTGTGACTGAAATAATTTCAAAAGAAAATGCAAAGAGAAAAGTCACAACTGTATTCCACTAGCATTGAAAAAAAATCTCAAGAATATTGTATAACAACTAAAATTGAGTCATACCTTTTTACCATGATTATTCCCCATTCTCCTTAGTCTGAAAGTATAGGTGAGTGTGTCTCTGTATGTTTATAATAAAATCAATATAAACCCAAAGGTATAATAATAATAAATAATAATAATAATAATAATAATAATAATAATAATAATAATAATAATAATAATAATAATGATAATGATAATGATAATGATAATGATAATGATAATGATAATGATAATAATAATAATAATAATAATAATAATAATAATAATAATAATAATAATAATAATAATAATAATAATAATAATAATAATAATAATAATAATAATAATAATAATAATAATAATAATAATAATAATAATAATAATAATAATAATAATAATAATAATAATAATAATAATAATAATAATAATAATAATAATAATAATAATAATAATAATAAAGCTACATAGCAAAATAAATCTGCCCAATGAGCTACAGTTCCAAAGGCAAAGCTGCTGAGCATTATTTCATCCATGCTTATCTGATGTGCCTTACTTTAAAGGTCATTAAACTTCAAGTGGCAAAAAAAAGAAAGACAACATTATGATGAAATTTACCTCTAAATTAATTTGAGAGGAGTTACATAGTATAAGACCATACTCAAATCCAAAATGAAATAATCCCAATAGTGCAATATTTTGTACAGAAAGAAATGAGGTAGAGCTGTGTTATCACACAGGTCATAGCTAATATAGCTAATATCTAAATATATTGCACTAAAAAAAGTATAATTTTCTTTAATGGAAGTAGGTAATGAGTTAGAATCATTAAGCTGTTTCTATGTAAATACAGCTGAAAATGCGGGAGATTAGATCAAACAGTGATATGTGCAGGTACTGTTTATCTGCTGTAATTTAATCCTTCCTTTTTTAAAAATTAAGGAATAAAAAGAATATTGGAAATTATTTGAAGCAAAAGGTTAGAAACCGTGATGTATTTAACATTTGAAAGTAATGAGTCGGTAATTCAAGAACAAACATCACTTAAATTATCCTTACTTGGACATGTTTCGGAGAACGTTTTGTCCCCATCGTCAGCTGTTATCCAACTGGTTGGATCCGTGGTTTCTTGAGCTGGTTGTCTGTGGCGGCATCTGTTGTCTGTGAGATGAAACTTCCAAAGAGAGAATTGCCACCTGAAAACTCTCTTTGGAAGTTCATCTCACAGACAACAGATGCTGCCACAGACAACCAGCTAACTTCAAGAAACCACGGATCCAACCAGTCGGATAACAGCTGACGATGGGGACAAAACGTTCTCCGAAACATGTCCAAGTAAGGATAATTTAAGTGATGTTTGTTTTTGAATTACCGACTCATTACTTTCAAATATTGGAAATATTTACATTTAAAGTCATTGAAAAGGGGGAAAAAAGAATTGCTAATAAAATACATCTGTAGTAAAATGTTTCAAAAAGACCAAACATTGCAGAGCTATGCAGAGATGAAAAGAAATTAGCATGACATATTTTACTGTCTTATACAGAAGTTTCTAATCATCTTTAATTTACAACTAAAGCTTTGTTCATACAGTATGCGTAAGATAAGTTGAGCGCTGGAGTTACGGTGTGGTGCGGGCAGAGGGGAAGAAGCGAGTGCTAACGCTCTTTTGTTTCTGCAGTGTGATCAATCTTGAAAAACACAGTTCAGCAAAATAGCGTGTAAGATAAGTGAAGATATCACAAGTAACGTTGCATCCTCTGAAAACATTCCTTAGTTTTGCCCACGCCAGCTCAATTGCACTCAGATCACAGTTATATGGAGGTAGACGAATGTGTCCCCTTTTGAAAGCCATAGCATCCACAAATGTTCATACAAATGTAAATCATTTTCAAGTAAATGCTGATGTACATTACAACCACACTCGTAACAAGGATCAACTGGCAATTTGAGTGCACCAAACAAGCCTTTATGAAGGAAGCTTTAACTACAAAGGGATAATGCTACATAATAAACTTCCAAATTCATTTAAATAAGCTGCATCATTAAAACACTTTTAGAATAAGGTTAAGAAATTTTTGCATGCACACTTTTTTATATGGTTAATGAATTTTTAGAACTATAACCATGTAAATGAGCACTGGGAGCACATTCACAAACCCGTAATATTCATATTATGGCATTTTTTGTAGTAAATTAGTCTATGCAAATACCACATGAAACCATAGAAAAGCTGCTTACTGTGTATATTGTATGTAATCAATATCACTTTATGTATATACTGTATTTATACACTTTCATGTGTCTCATAACATGTATATGTTCCAAGGACGGACTAAAATTCTAATTCTAACATACGATTGTTATAAACTGGTTAGCTAATTAACCTCGAAATTGATCAAAACGAAATATGGCAGACATGATAAAGCTTAACGCATTAGCCACTAGATGTCAGTGTATAGCGCATTTCAAATTTCAAAGTTGTCATCTGTTTATGGAATTAAATTAAAGTTGCTGCATGATCGCTCTTCTTATCGCGCGCATATAGTATATATTCCACATCTATTTTTCTTATAGTATATATTGTGTTTGCAAAGATGCTGTCCTGGTCGATACAAAAATGAATATGGCAGCATTGCTGCATATGGTAGAACACAGAACTTCAAATCTGTGTCTCAGACCTTGAGAGGTCCTTGATGAAGTAAACCATATTTTGTCCATGTACTGCCTTTGAAAATGCTCCATAGCTTTATGCTTTTCTTTTGAGAAGAGTACATACCATTTCTGTAAGCACATTGCGGCTGATAATGTATTACATTCAAGGATGATAGCTGCTGTTGGCCTTTAGGGAATGCTGGGGAACAGAACTGGAACTCCTGTCCCATTTATACTATAACATTTTTGATTCCTTCCTGGGAGAGGGTATATACTTTTCCTTCTAAAAGTAAAATCTTACAAATACAGTGTTGTCTTGCCATGTTTGTACAGCATTTAAACCAGTCATTTAAAGCTGATCTGCAAACTATTTTAACAACTCATATGACATGAATTTACAAATGTTTCTTATTATAGAGTTAATTTTTAAGGCATAAATTTCAAAATAATAAAGATAAGAGCAGATAAAAAGAAACTACTATCTAACATCTTTAGCACAGGTTGAATAGATTCAATATGTTGTTTAGTGGATAGTGTGACAAGTTTTGTACATTTTTCTTTTGCTCTCTTAGTACAGATATATAATAATGACATTTTCTTTTATATAAACACAAATACAATTAATAGTAGCTATTTTTCATACTGATATTATTAGTTGGGAAAAGGTTTTATTTATAAGGAGTTATCAGTTAAATTAGTATGTTCTCATAATAATCAAACTTTTGAGTGTGAATACCTACAGCAATCACAAAAATGCCTTCTTGATTATAGATGTGTTTGAGAGAGTGTATTAAGTGTATATAGCAAAGCTAAGACATCACACATTTCAGATTAAATAAATTATATATAAGTTGCTTTTCTCCTCAGGACCTTGGAAAGGGCAGGTATTGCAGATCCTTTAAAACCATGTTGAAAGGATTAATACAGCTCTAAAATTCAACTGCTCCTACAGGAAGAATAAAATGCAGATAATACCTTTTAGGTAATACTTGCTGTTTACACTGCAAATACAGAGAATTTTATCTGCAACAGGTCCACCGTTTCCTGTAACCTTCTGAATTAGGAATTACAGGTAGGATAATCCATTCCCCTAAGAAAAGACACTGTTAAATATTTTACATAATATTTATGCAAAACAAAATAATGCAACATCATTCATAGATATCTTGTAAAAACAAACTTGATCAAGAACTAAAGAATAATGTATAACACTATATACATCTGACTGGATATAAAACTCTTTAAACTCAACAGTATCACATTAGGCTCCATCTACTTGGAATGGAGTTTGTATCACATTGGAAAATCCGTATGTTGTGTACCCAGGTGCCTTTTGAGTTTGCTGCCCTGCGTATACTGTTTGCCACAGAGATCACACTTATATGGTTTTTCACCTGTATGTGTTAACATATGGCGTTTAAGTACTCCTGAACGAGCAAATTTTTTACTGCACTGGGAACATGAGAAGGGTTTCTCTCCAGTGTGGCCACGCACATGAACCCGGAGATCTGAATTTTGTAGAAATGTCTTGCCACAGAAACTGCACATATGGGGCTTCTCTCCTGAATGTGTCTTCATATGGTCCTTGAGATGGCAGCCTTGCACAAAACTTCGCTCGCACAGTGTGCAGGAGTATGGCTTCTAAACATACAATGGTGGCATTGTAAGCATGAATCCTTTCAAGCAGTGAAGAAGGAAGCATTTGTATTATATTATATATTATAATTAAACATTCCCAAATTGTCATAATTACTGTTTATGGTAGCTTTCATTAACTATGCTTATGAGTAAAAACAGCAGATAATCAGCACACAGTATTTCAATCCAAGCTTTAAACAAACTGATAAAAGAAACTTTGAACTGAAATTTAATGCAGATGGCAGGAGTACTCATAGGATTGAAAGAGTCAATAATATGTATATTGCACAACAGTAGACACACACATTCATTAATGAGTTTTTCTAAACACTTTTTTTTTAAGCTACTATACTGCTATCTCCCCCAAATCATTAAAATATTAAGTGCATCTTTATGATGAATGGAAAACATGATCATTGCCTTGTATATTAAACTAGAATAATCTTCTTGTGTCAACTGAATCACATTCGATTGTTATCAAGAATGTTTTTCTTGCATAAAACATTGAAAATTTAAATTATCAGCACTTGCAGTGAACTTTCTGGCATTCCATCTATATTGTATGCCTCAACATTGGGCATTATTATATGTTGGTTTACACTTCAAAATTACGAAGCATCTCATGTAAATTGCATTTATAAAACTAGTTGCTACCCAATTTTGCATGGGTAATGATGAATGCTCTGCATTACTGTAATTTAGTGCAAACCTGTCTATTCCGCTGATATTCTTGAAAAAGGATGTTAAACATAGGCGGAACATCTGCCTTCCTTCATCTTCCCCCTAACAATCTCTGAAGTTCTGAAAATACTAAACCTATAAGTACCTTTTGGTGGTGAAATAATCAACACTTAGAATGGTCAAGTAATGTTTTAGATAATTATAGTAGATATAATTATAAGCTTTTATACCCTTATCATATACAATAAAACAAAGGTGAAATTGCAGATTTCTGTCCAAGCGATCAGTTTAACCTAACTGGAATGTCACAGCGGGCAAGGGAAGGAGGAGTAGTTCTTAGGCAAAGTGGAATTGTGCACTTTGCTTTCATGTTTAGAAGAAAAAACAAACTGGAATACTTTTAAAACTTCCATAATTCAACAGATACTGCTAAGAGACTTTTTGCTCTTGGAGCAACATCAGGTTTTTAGACCTTGCATAATTTAAAGAGTTGAAAAGTGGAATCAATTAAATAATTAAATGCTGAATAGATAGTGTGATGATGCAAACATTTACTTTGAAATTCATACTATATTTTTTAGTTTGCTTCCCCGCACCCTTCCCTAAAGTGCAATAATAAAAAGAAGTTTAACGAAAGTACACAATAAGGAACCGAAAGTCTAAAATTTCAGTTACAATATAATATTAAGTCCTAATAAGAAACAAAATGCTGCTAAGCTCTTACTATCTACAGTAAGTACAAATGCATAACTATATCATGAACTCTAAAATCCTTACCAACAACCTCAAATAATTATTAATTTTTAGATGAGTCCTATTTATTACACATCTGCTTCACTTTCGTACCTATTTTGAGGACATGTTTCGCAAATCATCGTTTGCATCTTCGGCTCTTATGCGACTAAAGCTTGATCCAGTGGTGTGGGTAATTCTGGAGTTGCTGCTGCCATCTGTTGATTTAGTGATGAACTTAAATGTGGGATTCTCTTCTGGCGGGATTTCAAAGTTCATTAGTTGGTTTGTATGTTTTTCTATGTATATTCTCTCCCATATGACGAGTTCACTATGTTTTTGTACGTATTTTAGTAATTCGGTGCTATCTTCAATTTCATGATTTTCAGACCAGAAATGAGCTGCTATTGCGGACTTATCAATATTTTTGTATCTTAAGTGCCTGAAGTGTTCTTTCTTTCTAGTGCCTATGTTTCTTTTTGTCCTCCCTATGTAAATTTTTTCACAGTCTTTACACTTAATCTTGACTTCCTCTGGTTTTATCTTATCAGTGTTATTACTGTTAAGTAGGTTTTTAATGTTGTAATTGTTTTTTGGTGCCAATGTTATATTGTATTTCTTGAATATTTTTTGGAACTTTTTTGTGGCCCGGGGTGGTAAGTAAATTTAGCAAATCTAATTTCTTGTTTTATTGGTGTGAGAGTTGTGATCTGTTTTAATCTCTTTTGAAGTTCGAATGATTTTAGTTTTTTATCTACAAGGTTTTTTCCATATCCATTTTTAATTGCAGTTTTTAAGATTTGATGGTATTCGTTTTGATATTCTTGCTGGCTGAGGGGTAGATTTACTAATCTGTGTGTGAGACTGTTGATGGTTGCATGTTTGTGTGGAATTGGGTTGAAACTATTTGCTTTGATGTATGACTCATCTAAAAATTAATAATTATTTCGCTTCACTGTGGTGTTCCAATACAGTTAAATCTCGATATAACCTCAAATAAATTTGTTACTGTGTACTGGGATAGACTATGTGTATTAAGGATGTAATATTATATTTTTTTAGAGTATGAGCAGCTCACCTCGCCTGTATGAAGGAACATGTGGTCCAGCATGTTGTGCTTCTGAACAAAAGCTTTACCACAAACACTGCAAACATAAGGCTTCTCTCCAGTGTGGGTGCGCATGTGCATCTTAAGTTGACCACCCTGGACAAATGCTTTGCCACACACCTTACACATATAGGGCTTCTCTCCAGTATGTATCCTTGTGTGGATTGTCAAGTCTCCTTTGTGTGCAAAACCCTTGCCACACTGTTCACACATGTGAGGTTTGCGGTCACTGTGAGTTGCTATGTGCTCCTTCAGATGTCCTACAACCATTAACATTTTAGTATAATTCAAACAATAGTGTCACATTTTAGGTCAGTTTAAAAAGTTCTTGGCTTAACATTGCATCTGATTTATCAAGTAGCCAGTATAATTCTTGACTGTCTTTCTTTACATAACACCTTTAGGTTTCAAACACAGGTATTTATTTTATTTTCTGTGGTTAATGATATTAAAACAATGCAGTGCTAACATACATCTTTGTTTAAACATATAATGCTAACAGACACCATAAAGGAGTTTAGATTTCACTGTGAACTACCACATTTTTTTTTTAAATATAGAAGTAATACTGAACAGTATTAAAAGTGACAGGTGTTGCAGACATCTCAACAGATTGTGTACTGAAGTACATTGCTTAATACTTGCATGTCATTAATCTTTATCAGACAGAGTTCATCACCAGAGGCAGAATTTGATAACATCTCATCTTTTTTTTCTTATACAGTAAACATGTTAAGTATTAAAATCCTGAACATGAAATTCTTCTTATAAAAAATTAGTTTTATTGGGCATTTTCATTTTTTTGGAAGTTTTAGGTCATTATTCCAATTTTTACATCATTTTTTGGAGACTAATGACTTTGTCAGTCGTTGGTTATTAGAAAACATAATTTCTTGGTCACTTAATTTTGTTCATTTAACCTCCTGTTCTGGTCCTTTTTCTTTCTGTTTTGCAAGAAATTATATTAACTAATATTATTAAATTATTAACATTTATTTTTAATCAAAGAAAATAAATGGATATTTGATTCTCATATTTCCAATATACTGCTCGATAATGTGCAGGTTCATAGGCAAACATATCCATTATTTTCACTGTCAGATTTTCTGATAGGGAAGTTTGGTATATAGTTTCCTCTGTGATGATGCTTTCATCACAGCCTCAGCTGGTAGACTGATTAACTTTTTGTCCTTCCGGTAGGTGACAAATAGTTCACGATTCGACAATTTTAAAACAGATAAGTGAAGTTGGCTACCAAGTGTTGTTGTTTATTTATAATATTTGGATTGCTTCACTGTCAGTAGCTTCAATTTTTTACAAAAGAGAGGTGTCATTTCATAAGATGTGAAAAACAAAGGTATCAGCCGAAAGAAAAATCATTGAGCAATCTATTGATCACAATAAGCATATATGGGCAATGCAACTCGTAAGTAAGAAGAAAACAACTTAACTTTTATTGCAACAGTGTATCCATGAAAGAAAGTAAATTGATAGATGTTTAAAGTGATTTTTTGAAGCTTTAGTTTCTACAAAACATCCTATTTCAACATTGAAAAATTTTCTAGAACTACATTTTTTGGACATCCTATCCTAGATGAATAAACTCTTCAAAAGAACTACCTGTCACAATACTATGACAACACCATTAGCAAGCCCGCCTCGGTAGCGTAGATGGTAGCATGTGTACCTCACGTTCAAGAGGTCCCGAGTTCGAATCTCGGTCAGGGTGAGTTACTGGATAAGGTTTTTCCGGGGTTTTCCCTTGTCCTTCAAGGCGAATGTCAGGTAACTCTAAGCTCCTGGGACCCTGGACTCATTTGAGCATCATTTCACCCAATTCATTCACCGTCCGATATGACTTAATGTTGGAGGACGTAAATTATATTAAAAAAAAACCACCATTAGCAAGATATTGAGAAAAGTACATGGAAAGAAGATTTTCGTAACCATTGACGAAACAGGTAATGTAGAAAAATCATTAAGTAGCTATCATAATTCATTGGTAATTGGAGCTTGACGGACCAGGTGAAGTGTTTCTGCTTACAAGTGAGGTATTAGAAACTGTTAATTACTCCACAGTTTGTAAACCCTTTGAAAAACCTGTTTTTGTTATGGCCTGAGGAATCAGATATGCTGACTGACATCTTACTTCTTAAGACTGATGCAGCTCCATACCTTGTGAAAGCAGCAAAGTCAATATAAGCCTTTTACCCGAAAGTGGTGCACACTATTTGCTTAACACATGCTGTACAGTGAGTGGCAGAGGAAGTTAGAACACATTTTTTCAAGTGGACTGCCTAGTGTAAAAGATGAAAAGTTTTGTCAGGACTCCCTCTTGTAAACTACTTTTCAAATCCATGGTTCCCACCAGAACCTGTCAATCATCAATGGGACTCAGGATCGATTCATCAATTTATTATTGCAATCATTTACAGATGGTCATATGACTTACTGAAACTTTGAATCCTGACAATGCTACTGCAATTGATGCGGCTAAAATTCTATTTTCAGATAGTGAAATTGAAGAACAGCTAGCCTTCGTAAAGACAAATTTCAGTTGCTTAATACAAGGAATCATGTAGAGGAGAAAAGTGCATATCTGGAATGTTCTCTAACTCTAGTTGGCAGAATTACATTTGATTTGAAAAGTGTAGGAGGGAGTTAAAAGAAGAGCATCTAAGAAAGTGGAAAATGTTCTTGTTTAAAACTCTGAATACAAAACTCTGTGTGGCAAGCACTGTTTAGCACTTGAGAAAATGCTAACCAGTGATATTTCCTGCATTGAAGATGATCTCACTGCCAGTGATTTAGCGTATTTCAATTATGCTCCAGTTGTATCAGCAGATGTGGAAAGAAGTTTCTCTCAGTACATCAATCTGCTTTCTGACAACAGTTTTTGAAAAAAGACATTAACCACATTAGCTGAACATAGGTCATGTTTACTTAACTCACTTAAAGCGGAAGTTCTGAACAAATTGAAAAGCCTCATATCAGCATTGCATTTAAACATACCATCATTTAAAGTTAAGAGTAACCGAATGGAAACGGGAGACCTGTGGTTCAAATCCTGCTGTGGCATTGAATTTTTCTGGTTCACTATCTATACAATCATTTTATTACTAAATAAAGACATCATACAGAAAAGCCTATGAAGGCGACAAAACTGCCATATTAGAAAAAGATGATCATGTGAACAGAGTAACAAATTTATTGAGAAAAGGAAAGTACCTTCAAATCAACCACATCCTATTCAAAATCTGCCTCAAGGAATGCAGTAAAAAAAGTCAAAGCCACCCTAGGACAACTAAACACTCAGTAACTTGGAATTACCTTGACCTAGATATCTATTTTGATGTTACAGCCTATTTCCCGGCATTCCAAAAGATAAACTACTCTCATGACTAAGAAATAGGCTAATGTTATCAACTTCCCACATTCTGATCGAGAAAACCTTCTCAAACTAACAAAATTCTGTATAGATCAAAACCTTTCAGCTTCAACAACAGATTCTTCAAACAAACTAATGGATTAGCCATGGATAATTCAATATGACTCTTTTTGATTCATCTATGTATGAGCTGTTTAGAGAAGTATGTCACGACTGTCTAATTAATATTGAAAAGCTGGTATAGGTCTATAGATGACATCTGTAAATAGTACCAAGAAAATTACTAGATAATACAGCGGAACTCCCTAATATTCTAGATAGATCTGTACTGCTCACAATGGAAATTGAAGAAGATGACTACTTATCTTTTCTGAACCTTGAAATCATTACAACCATGAACTCCTTTTGAAATTTATAGGACACCCTCAAGACAACTACAGGATAATAGCTCAACCCAAAATTCAACCAACTTTCAATCCTAAACTGTTTAATACAATATTCCTCTCAACAAAGAAGAATATAGTAAGGAAAACTAACATATACTCCAAATAGCATCAGTCAAGGTTTTCAGGCATTCCACCATACAACAAAAGATCAACGAACACAAAAATGTTAAAACCATTAGGGGGAGACTACCACACAATAACACCAAAAAAAATTGTTCCAATAAAAGAAATTCATGCATAATCCTTGAATAGACCAAAGACTTGAGAAAATATTCTGAAAGTGCATCATTATAGCATCTCAAAACACAGAGAGCACACAAAACTTAATTCTACTCCTTAAAAACAAAATCCATCCCACTGAGAGATCAGATATTTATCAGATAAATCCTGCACACTGTGATCAAATATACTCAAGGAAGGAAAAAAAATCATAGCAGCACATTTTTGGAACCCTCTCAGGACAGTAAGATACTCAACAGAATTCTCAGTATGGGGCAACATCCACATTACAAAAAACAAGGTTTGAATTACTCCTGCCATGAGACCAGCTCAGCAAGTTCATATCACCACTACCAGGGTCCTCTGCCATCAATAAAATATGAGACAATACAACTACATCAACTAGTCTGTTGTTAGTTGAGAATGGGAATAAATGTCCTTGAAACATGTGTCATATCTAAATATGTAAACATAACCAATGTTCAAGTAATATTAAGATTTAATGTTTGTGTAGATGTTTCATAACAGTGTCAATATATACAATTTTGAATCTACTGAAACTGGCTAAAACACATGTTCTAATAAATATATATTCCATTTAAAACTATGTTCTTAAAATACAATGTCTTGCTGAAGTTTAACATTGTCTTTAAATCTTGATTTAGCATGCAAGGGATTTTTATTTCAGTCTGAATAAAAGAATCCAGACTGTTCAAAAAGAAATGTTTACACAACATTAGCATTTTGAAGACAAACGACTGTATTTGAATGAGTAGAGTCAGACTGAAAACTTCAATGCCATAGGCAGGATTTGAACCATGGATCTCCTGCTCTCCATGCGGTTGCTCTATACCACTGAGCAACTATGGCAAACGAGCCGACATTACATTAAATTCTCCAACTGACTCGTATGTTTCCCGGTAGACTACTAGGGGTTCTCATATGCCATGAGACATGCACCTTTTTGTGGCGACTTACTATGCTGTAAGTACTTAAGTCCCAGGCTTCATAGTTAAACCACTATGTTTTTATTTCAGATAAATTGATGGAAATAATCATTTCTTCCACACTAGCCTGTGTAGGCTAAGGTTTAGATGAGTAGTCAGACAAAAAAAAGTAGCTCAATGGTTTAGAGCAACCTCACGGAGAGCGGGAGATCCGTGGTTCAAAGCCTGGCTATGGTATTGAATTTTTCAGACACATACAAACATAAGCAGCATTCAGGTAATAGTACAAATTCATTCAGGAATAAACACTACACATTTTTTTGACATGAGAGGCTCCAGCTATACAGAGACATAAAAGCCTACCTTGGTAGTGTCGCGAGGGCATTATTGCTAAGAGGCGGCGCGGCCGAGCATTCAAAGAGACGGACAGTGCAGTGTGTAGATAAAAGCTCGCCGAAACGGTGGGGGGAAGGAGACGGATGTCTTGAGAGTTCTTCTTTGTTCTAGCCGTCTTGATTGTTGGAGAACATTCCGGAATGTGAGTAATCAATAGAAAAAGGGAGCCCGTCTGCCAAAGTGAGTCAGTCGGTAATTGAACTTGCATGTGTGAACAGCTGTGTTGTGGTCGTTGACCTGGCAAGTTTTATTGTGTATATGACATAATCCTCCATCTGTAAAAGTTGACAAAAGTGTGTTTCTACGAAAATAAAGTGCAATTTTTGGTGTTTGTAACTTGGACTTTTGAATTCACGAACCCACAAAGTCACAATTGCTGTCAGAAGTGAGACATTCCGACGATGGAGGCTGCATTGGCACAGATTACAGGGAAGTTGGAGATCACAAATAAAAACATCACCGCCAAGATGAAAGAAATGAAGCCGGCTAACATCAACCTCACCGCCAAAATGGAAGAAATGAAGGCAGCTAACGATAACATCACCGAGAAAATGGAAGAGAAGTTGGAGACTGCAAATAAAAACTTGGCCCCAAAGTTGGAGGCGGCAAATCACAACCTGACCGCGAAGATGACCGAACTGGCCACGGAAATGAAGGCCGAACTATCTGAAATGAAGGCTGCGAACCAGGCCCTCGCCGAAAATTTTGAGGAAAAGTTGGCCGGCGTGAGGAATGACGTCATGGAGCTGGGCAAGCGGTTGGGCCAAGTGGACGAGCGCGTCGGAAGACCTGGCGAGACAACCTAGAGGGAAAGGCCGACATCAACACAAAGTTTGGTCTGCCTCACGTTCAAGAGGTCCCGAGTTCGAATCTCGGTCAGGGTGAGTTACCTGGATAAGGTTGTTTCCAGGGTTTTTCCTTATCCTGAAAGACAAATGTCGGATAACTCTAAGCTCTGTGGACCCTGGGCTCATTTGAGTATCATTTCACCCACTCCATTCATCGTCCGATATGACTAAACGTTGGAGGACGGTGCAGGATATCGTCGGCAGAAGGATGAAGGACTTGAAGGTCGACGCGCCGGGACGCGACACAACATCTACGCGCGTCAAACCGCCGAAGTACGACGGCACGTCCACGTTCGAAGTTTTCCGCCGCCAATTGGACACGGTGGTCAAGCACAACAAGTGGTCACCAGAGGAGGAGGCCGCACAGCTAATAGCCAGCCTCCAGGAACGGGCCGCGGAAGTCCTGAACGCGGTGCAGACAGCGGCGGCGCCCTAGGACATCTGGGAGGCCCTGGAGAACCGCTTCGGGAACTACCGCTTGGCCGCAGCCAACTGAAGTCGAGGACGCAGCAGCCAGGGGAGACGCTGCAGGAGTTCGCCCTGGCAATTGAACAGCTGGCCAGCAAAGCTTTGGTCGACCTCCCACCTGAATTCGTATCCCGTGAAGACGCATACACGTTCGTTGGCGGGGTACGAGACGTCGAGGCACGAGGCGCTAAAGGCAGCATTGAGGATGGAGGCGGCCAATGTGACGGCCACTCCGACGTCGAGAACAAGGAGTATCCGCTACACTGGAGACCGAAGATCAGCTGAGGGACGCCGGCGAAGACCAAGTGGCGTGTGTTGGGGGTGTGGACAAAGTTCAGTGAGGTCTACCCGAAAGTCCGAAGATCCCGTCCTCTGTTACCCGGGAGCAATGGCAAACTCCGAGGTCTTTCCGTGGGGCAATACCTGGAATCTAAAAAGCCCCTCCCCATCGACAACAACGTCAAGGCGGGTGGAAGTGAATACGTCCATTTACGCGCGTCAACCCCGCAGGAAAGACTACCGAAAAACCTTGGTGGGGCCGCCTGGTGATCTAGCACACCTTCTACTACTGTTCGGCCGTTCTATCTCCGGCTCTGACATTTCTCGAGAGGGGGAAGCAGACTGTTGCCAGTTCTTTAGCGGGTATTTCAAGCAGAGGAATAATGCGTATTTTAAATATTTCAGTACTTGCATATTACACGAACCAGGAGCCATATTATTATAATAGCGATAATAATAGGACTTACGAACATTAAAAATCGGAATTCACACACGCAAAATATAAGCAAAGAAAGTTTACCAGCGCAAGCAGCTAAAACCACGTGGCTCAAACAAATTTAACCTGGCAACACGGTGTTGGGTTCGGGAGTCACGCATAGCAGCGACAATGCTGATTGGCGCTAGCAGACAGTTTTAACTTCCTGACCACAACACCGGATGTAGAGATTCCCAGTACTACCAACAGCTGCTGTTAGTGTGTGTGAAAGGTGTGAACGAAATATTCGAATAGAGTGGTGAGGTAATAAATATCTTGCATGATAATGAAATTGTAAGCTGTATTTCAGTGTTTTAAAGCTAATATAGTCCTATATTTTCGTTCTAAAGATAATTTTGAGGATATGTTTTCAATTGCTCATTACTGTATGTTGGTACTATTAACCTCGCCCCTCCACCCCTTGCAATCGCAAAACGTCAGAGCCGGAGATACAACGGCCGGACTATAGCTCTGCAGGCTAGTACCCGGGACTTTTTAGGTAACCCTCTGTCCACTCCGGGCGGCCGAAGCCTGGCCGGAGGATTTCCCGCGGGTTACGAAAACACACTGCCCCCTCGAGTACAACCCAATCCGAACAACTGCCATTCAGGGAGTGTGGGTGTGGACACCCGGGACACCTGGAGAGAGAGACTGACCACACCAGGGAGAGCAGCCGGAATACGAGTAAAGTCCATCGTGGCGAAGGGCACGTCGGCGCAATCACCACCATCTCCTTGAGTGACACTGCGCGTCGTCAGCCGGCGTATGGATGACAGCCTCATCGCGGACGTTTGGGTGAAAGAGAAGCCGTGCCGTGTGCTCGTAGACACTGGGGCAGGTGACCATCATCAGACCTGACGTAGCCAAGCGTTTGCCGAGAAAACCGAGCCGATCATACCAGCTATGACTGCATCGGGCGACACATTGGCCGTGGAGGTATAGGCCCTGCTGCAGTTCACCTTGAGACAAAGTGCCGTGCTTCAGTGAATGTTCGTCGTGGAGGTGGCTGAGGAGGTAATACTGGGACTGGATACCCTCAGGAGTCACGAGGCGACGGTCGACGTCGGCAGGAGGGTCATGCGGCTCAATGGAGAAGAGACGCCTGGGAATCTGCAGGGTCGTCCTGAAGGAAGACGTTTTCCCCGTGAGAAGCGAGGTGGTGGTGACGGCGCGACTGGAGGGCCAGCGAAACTAAAACATGATGCTGGATCAGAAGACACCTGTGCACGGGCTGAGTGTAGCCAGGACATTGTTGCCGTGCCGAGAGGAGGTGCCGGTGAGGCTCAACCCAGCAGACACCGATCACGACGTCCAGGCCGGGACGGAGTTGGGGACGTGCGAGCCCGTGGTCAGTTTGACAGCAATCGACAAGACACAGGAGCCGGTGCTAACGCAACACCTGGGGCCCCGGCTGGAAAGTTTAGTGGAGAGGGCGGCCGACCACCTGACCGCAGAACAGCTTGAGAAGGTTCGACAACTGCTGAGACGATACCAGCGCGTCTTCAGCCAAGGCGACAGCGACTAGGGCCGCACGGACCAAGTGCTCCACCACATTGACACCGGAGACGCCCGGCCTACTCGGCAACCACCTAAACGTGTTCCGCTAGCGAAACAAACGGCGGTAGGAGACATGCTGGAGGACACGAGATCCAGGGGAGTGACAGAAGAGTCTGACAGCCCTTGTAGTCTTGGTGACTAACAAGAACGGCGAGCTACACTTCTGCGTGGACTACAGGAAGGTGAACACTGTCACCAGGAAGGACTGTTTCCCCTTACCCCGAATTGACGACACCCTGGACTCGCTTGCTGGTGAGCAGTGGTTCTCAACCCTAGACCTGAAGTCTGGTTACTGGCAGGTAGCTCTGGACCCGACAGACAAGGAGAAGACCGTATTTTCGACAGGCCAAGGCCTTTGGCAGTTCACAGTTATGCCCTTTGACCTCTGCAACACACCAGCTACCTTCCAACACCTCATGGAGTCAGTGATGAGAGAATTGATTTCTGACGCCTGCCTGCTATACCTTCGTCGGCAAGACATTCAAAGACCATCTCGAAAACATGAGCAAGGTGCTACAGAGACTGCAGGCGAAACCTGAAGGTAAACGCAAAGAAGTGCCAGCTCTTCTGCAAGGAAGTCAACTACTTGGGCCACATAGTCTCACCAACCGGAGTGGCCACGGACCCGGAGAAGACACAGGCCGTGAGAGATTGGCCTCGGCCAAAGGATAACAGAGAATTGCGCAGTTTCCTGGGGCTGTGCAGTTATTACCGCCGTTTCATACAGGGCTTCTCCAACATCGCCTAGCCCCTCACCCGCTTAACGGAAGAACACCGGCCATATATTGTGGATGGAGGATGCCGAAGTCGCTTTCCAGGAGCTGAAGAAGACACTGTGCAGAGCTCTTATTTTGGGATTCCCACAACCAACAGTCGCCAGCGACCACTGCATTGGAGGCGTCCTATCGCAAGTGCAGGACGGCCACGGGCGGGTAAATAGCTTACTACAGCAAGATGCTGTCCAAGGCAGACAAGAACTACTGCGTCACCCAGCGAGAGTTCCTGGCACTAGTAAAGACCTTGGAGCATTTCCACAAGTACCTGTACGGTCAGCCATTCTACCTGAGGACTGACTATTCCGCACTCACCTGGCTACTTAGCTTTAGGAACCTGGAAGGCCAGACAGCCCGTTGGGTCCAGAGGCTGCAGGAGTACGACTTCACCTCTGAACCTTATAGAGGGAAGAGCCACGGAAACGCAGATGCCAGGTCACGAAGACCCTGCCTGGAAGAATGTGGCCAATGCACAAGAGTGGAAGAGAAGGAGCGTGCCACAGCTGTCAAGAGTGTTAACGACAGTGCCTGCAGACGGCTGAGATGGCGCAGGCCTTAGGAGGCAACAGCTGGCAGACGCAGACTTGGGGCCACTCTTGAGGGAAGTGGAGGCAGGGACAATACCGACCTGGGAGGACATCGCACTCAGAAGCGCTACGTACAAGTCGTACTGGGCCCAATGGGAATCGTTGAAGACCAAAGAGGGTGTGATGTTCCGGGTATGGGAATCACTCGATGGAAAGACGCAGAGAGAGCAGTTGGTGCTTCCCCGGAGTAAGGTCCTGGAAGTCTTGGAGGAAGTGCACGTCGATACTTTAGGAGGACACCTGGGAGCGAACCGAACAATTGACAAACTACGACAGCGCTAGTACTAGCTATGGTGTCGTCAATGGCAGCTGTGTGCGGCGAGTTGCGGCCCCTAGACTAGCATGCAGCAGTACAACGTCGGAGCGCCATTCGAACGCATTGCTATCGACATAGCTGGACCATTCCCAGTGTCCGACCAAGGCAACAAGTATAGTAGCCACGTTTATTCCATCCCAAGCGGCATCAAAGCTTTCCCTTCTGGCCACACCACCTCACATGTAAGTAATTATAAGGGTTTTCCACTCTTAAACATATGGGGTGGTCCTTCTTAATACGTTCACCAAGTTAGAGCGCTGTTGCAATATGTTTCATGTGTCCTCAGAAATTAGCTTAGACTGGCCAAACATGCTGCCTATGTGTGTTAATTAAGCTTATATTTATAGAAGTTACATAGTGTTTTACTTAGTGTAGTTTTATAAATTTATTAGTGTTTAATAGTTATTGGCGTTTAGCACTTGGGTAATCTGATGAAGATGTGGAGACAGTGGGAATCGAACCTAACATGGATATGCTAACATGGATTTCCATTAATTACTATGCGGAATGTACGTGATTATTTATTTAAATTGTGTTGAACAGAAGGGGCCCCCCAAAAAAAGTTACACTGCTTAACTTAATTCAAACTTGTAAAATTAGCAGACATCCTTGTAAAAAGCTTCCAGCATTTAAAAAGAGTAATGGAGTTTCCTTATTAGTTTTTCTTTAATTACATGGTTCGTTTATTTTTTTTTTTTTTTGAAGTATTTATTGCTTTGTTAAATCAACTGAAATTCACCACCTGTAGCTGCCATAGAATACAGGAAAATGTTTTAGGATAAATCGGCTCATGATTGCAATAAACAAAGCTCTAACGTGCAATACTTGGTTATAAATTATTATTAACTACCAGAATATCCAAAGTGCTTCTTTAATTTGCAAGTAAATATCCCTTGCAAATTCATGCACACTGATGCTATTTAACCCTTTTAAACTTGTAATGATGTTTTATTAAACTTTCCTTAGATATTATGCTAATAGTACACATTTAGTTCTTGTAGGTTATATAAGTTCTATACCATAACAGCATAGATAACATATCTCTTTTCAGTTATGTTTAAAGCATTGTAACATTATGTATTATTATAGGATACATTAATCATTTAAATTTTATTTGAAAAGATAAATGACCATTTCTTACAGTGAATTCTGCTTTATTTATTTGCTTCTAAACATTATTTTAAACAACGGCAACCCTGGGTATTCTCAGCTGTAAACACGTGCCTAACATTCTTCACCTCTGCCCCCCAGTTGGTGTATCCTAAGATGTTTATGACATTGTGGTTAGGGGGGAGAACAGTTTTTCCCTACAAAGAGAGCCGGCTGGGGATGCTTTAAGCGTGGTCACTATACCTGATGGTGGTCGTGGACTACTTCACCAAGTGGCCGGAGGTGTATGCCATCCCGAACCAGGAGGCGAAGACCATCATAGACTGCCTCATGGAGCAACTGTTCTGCCGTTTTGGGGTGCCGTTAGAGCTCCACAGCAACCAGGACACCTATTTTGAGTCTAACCTGATGAAGGAGGCAATGGAAAGACTTGGGGTGAACAAGACCCGCACAACACCCCTACACCCGCAGTCAGACGGCACGGTCAAGAGGTACATCAAGACCCTAGAGGAACATCTGAGGAAGGTCATGGCCAGCCATCAGCTAGACTGGGACATCAAGGTGCCACTGTTCCTGCTGGCCTACCACTCGTTGACAGACGATACCACTGGGATGTCACTAGCCAGCTTAATGTTCGGCCGTGAGTTACGCCTCCCTTGTGACCTGGCATTTGGGGGCCCCCTGGAGGCAAAGCAACCAGCAACCGAGTATGTGGAGAAATTGTGGACCGTCTCCACGACATGCATGAGATGGCTCGTCACAACATCCTAGGGCGAGCGACTGCATGAAGACCCAATACGACAGGCAAACTAACAGCCAAGGGTTCCAGCAAGGAGACCTGGTCTGGTTGTACCGCCCTACCCGGACCAAGGGATGCTGTCCGAAACTTCAGCAAGGGTGGTAAAGAGGATTAACGATGTGGTCTACACATCCAGAAGGTGCCCCAAGGAAAGATGGTGGTACACCTGGATCGTCTGGCCCGTTACGATGGTGCTGTTCGGGATGACCAGCCTTGAGGAGGGAGCAGTGTTGCGAGCTCATTATTGCTAAGAGGTGGCGCGGCCGACCATTCAGAGAGACGAATTTCTCGAGAGTTTGTCTTTGTTCTAGCCGTCTTGATTGTTGGAGAACATTCCAGAATGTGAGTAACCTATAAAAAAGGGAGCCCACCCGCCAAAGTGAGTCAGTCGGTAATTGAACTCGCGTGCGTGAACAGCTGTGTGAGCAGTGGTCGTTGACCTTGCAAGTTGTATTGTGTATGTGACGTAATCCTGCTCTGTAAAAGTTGACAAAGTGTGTTTCTACAGAAATAAAGTGCAGTTTTTGGTGTTTGTAGCCTGGACTTTTGATTTCACGAACTCTCAAAACAGAGTAGTGTAGATAGTAGCGTGTTTGCCTCATGTTCAAGAGGTCCCGTGTTCGAATCCTTATCCCCTTATCCTGAAAGAGAATGTCAGGTAGGTCTAAGCTTCATGGACCCCGGATTCATTTAAGCAGCATTTCACCCATTTCATTCACCGTCCGATATGACAACGTTGGAGAATGTAAATTACACAAAAAAAGAGAGAGAGACGTAAACCCTTCAGTGGGGATTGTATCCACCCTGTAATAAGTCATTCCATCTTCTTTATAAGAAACTAATAAGCGAACCATGTGTTTAATTAATGAAATTCTTTTCATCTGAAAGCATACAGGAAACTTAGCAATAATATGAACTCACTAAAAATAGCCTATTGGTGAACAATAACTTAAAATGCTGAGGATAAATTGACTTCTAAATGATGAATTTCCAATTACTGAGGACTTATGAATATATATACGAGGGGAGTTCAAAACTAATGCAACACATGTTTTTCCTCTGCCAATTTTGTTTGGAAAAACCTGACATTTCTTGTGGAACATTTTCAAACATTCCCGCTTCGTCTCGTAAAGTTCCATCGACTTCCAATAGGTGACAGCGCTGTGCGGAACTTTAAAAATGGTGTCTGTAATGGAGGTGCGTTCCAAACAATGAGCAGTTATTGATTTTTTTTTTGGGGGGGGGCCGCGAAAAACCAGGACATCTCAGATATTCATAGGCGCTTGTAGAATGTCTGTGGTGATCTAGCAGTGGACAAAAGCACGGTGAGTCATTGGGCAAAACATGTGTCATTATCGCCGTAAGGTCAAGCAAAACTGTCTGATCTCCCGCGTGCTGGTCAGCCGTGCACAGCTCTGACTCCTGCAACGTTGGAGCTTGCATACACTCTCATTCGAGATGATCGCCGGAGCTCAATCAAACACCTCAGTGCTCAACTTGACATCTCTGTTGGTAGTGCTGTCACAACTGTTTACCGGATGGGATATCCAAAGGTTTGTTCCCGCTGGGTCCTTCGATGTCTAACCAAAGACCATAAAGAGCAAAGGAGAACCATCTGTGCAGAACTGCTTGCTCGTCATGAGGCTGGTGGTGACAGTTTTTTGTCAAACATTGTTAATGGCGATGAAACATGGGTTCATCACTTCGAACCCGAAACAAAACGGAAATCAATGGAGTGGCGCCACATCCACCTCCCTACCAAGAAAAAGTTTAAAGCCTCAACCTTTGCCCTCAACCGTAAAGTCATGGCTACAGTCTTCTGGGATGCTGAAGGGGTTATTCTGTTCGATATCCTTCTCCATGGTCAAACGATCAACTCTGAAGTGTATTGTGCTACTTTTCGAAAATTAAAGAAATGACTTCAGCGTGTTCGTAGGCACATAAATCCGAACGAACTTCTTCTCCATGAGAACACAAGACCTCACACAAGTCTTCGCATCCGAGAGGAGCTCACAAAACTTCAGTGGACTATTCTTCCGCATCCTCCCTACAGCCCCAATCTAGCACCGTCAGATTTTCATGTCTGGCCCAATGACGTACACAATCTGTGAGACGCACTATGTGGATGATGAAGTTACTGATGCAGTACAACGTTGGCTCCGACATCAACCAGTGGAGTGATACCGTGCAGGCATAAAGTGTTGCATTACTTATTAAACCGCCCTGGTACATCTCTTTTGCCAGGTATCTCTTCATTAACCCTTTCACCAATATGGACATCATATGACGTCCAAGTTAAAATGCCCCAAACCGATATGGACGTGTATAGATGTCCTGCGCATACATGCATTTAATGCTCATTTAACGCCAATTATTTTAATCTTCCTATTTTACAATGAATTTAAATTAGTTCTATAAGGGATGTAAACGTACCCTTAAAGGTTTCTTTTTGAATTATACACCTCCAAACCTGGATAAACTCCCAAGGGCACATCTGCAGATTCACACCAAATAATATTGGTTTCCTTGCGAACTTCTTTTTTGCAACACACTAGACATTTTCGAAATGGTTGCGACTTTTTTGGTTGTGGGTGGTATCCGTTTAGGAAAGTGTTTTCTCTCAAGTATGAGAGATGGTGTGTGAATTTCTTACCCCCTAGTATAAAAAGGCCTCTGAGTATTATAATACTCAATTAGGTTACGAGCTATTTATATGCACAAGTACAGGTAGGTGAATGTCTTGCATGAATTTACAGCTCTGAAAATTACTAAACAATTGTGCATGGTTACATCCAGTGGTATAAAAATACATTTTTTACCATTTAACTGTTTTTCGTAAAGAGGGATAGCTAGTAATAGCTGATCCACATCACCCATATTTGACCCGCCATTTCCCCAAATAATGGAGTAGCTAACATGCCATCTGTAGACCAGATCCTAAACATTTCCTTTATAATCGCACAACAAATCTTCCAGATTTTCTACAGTAATATCAGAAGCCTGTACACATCATATGCAACCTAATTTATTTGCTACATTACGGGGATAAGCCATGGTTAACATTGAAATTTAACAATTTCAAATGTGCCATTCATTTAGCTCTTGATAGCTATAAGAGATCACTCTGAATACAGAGAGAGTATAAATAACTAAAATACTGAGCAAAAACAGCTGCATAAGGCTACCAGAAACTTTGTAATAATAGATCTGTAATAACAGATGCTGACAGACAGAATAAATACAAAAGTGAATCGAGAAGATATTGACACATTGCTTCACTCACACTGTTTATTCACAGGACATGTTTCAAGAGCTCTCGCTCCTATCATCAGCTGATACTCGACTAGTGCAAGTTGTAGTGGTTTCCTCTTTCTCCGTTTTGTCAATAGATGGCGTGATGTACTTGTCAAAGTACTCAATGTACTTTATTGTTTCTGTAGATGTATACTGCCTTTAATGGGTTTTAAACCAGTTTTTGTTTCGTTAAAATAACTTAATAAATAAGGAAGATACAGAATTGTATTTATGATGCATTTTTACAGCATTTAACAATTTAAATGTCTCGTTCTGTTTATTGGGTATCCGTTTCCGGCCCCTGAAGGGTTTAAATGGCCATCAGCGAAGCGGTTAAACAGGAATACTAAAAGATAAACAATTTACAGTTCATTGCTACTAATTCTGTGGACACTTTTAGATTCAAGCCTAAACATAGATCAGAATCAGACAACCATTGTTCATCTGCAAACTCATTAATACAAATCAAAGTGATTCCTTTATCACTATTTAATAGCACCCATTTGTAAATGTTTATATTTAATCAATTATGCCTTAGAATTGAATTATTACAATAAAAATAGATATGTTAATCTCCTAAGTAATGCATGATCCTTCTAGACAAAAAAGATTCCTTTTCCTCATATAGCTGTACTATGCAGTTTATACATTGAAAGGCATCTGTACATTAGTTGTAGTTACTGGCCAGTTCTCAACTCTCTGGTTAATATATTTATTGTTAGTCTGATAAAGGTTACCAAGAGTGGTTGAAAAGTTTCACAGAAGCATGAAAGGTCAACTGCTGAAGCACTGTAACTATTCTGTGTATAGTACTGACAAAATTTAGTGATGGTGAAACCGAATAAAATAATATGCACTATTGTTAAAGCAACCAAAGGTGCTATTATGATCAATCATTAAAGAACACAATTATTTTTCAAAATCTCAAAATGCACCTTGACATATTTCAACTATATGGATAGATTGCATTCATTACATTCTCTAATTTTAACACCAGCATCTTTAATACTTAATGTATGAGAAGGAAATCTTCTATTTTCTTTTACAGAACTTTTCAACTGCCCTCACAGAAAACAAAAAAGAAGCTTTTATTACCTTTATGCATGTAACTTCTGCCGCAGAGGGTACAGCAGAAGGGCTTTGCAGGGACATGGGAACGAACATGCTTCTCAAATTCTTCAAAGGACTCAAAAATATTGCCACAATGCTTACAGATGAACTTTCCCACTGTCCTTTTCAGGTTGACAGAGCAGCTATCTGTTCGGCGTGGCAGTATAGCCTTCATCACATTTCTGGAGGAGCCTAGGCTAAGGTAAAATTGTTACCATCAATTCTTAGAAGGGTCCCTTCAGAAGTCATGGCAAATCTGTGCTAATACTGTTTGGATTTCATTTAAGGTTAGCTCAGATTTCAATAAGTTTTGATGGTTTGTTATTACTGGTATTGATAGGAAGACTTACTGATCAATCAAGTAGATTCTTACCTTACTAGATTTGTAATCTTAAATATTTGTAAGAGTTACATTATACTTATAAAAATGAGCAGTAATTTATTTGCATGGTATATTTGGTGCTCCTGAGATTTAAAGTCAAATATTAACATATGCTCCATTAACTTTCAGGTACTGAAATACCTTCATATATTTAAAATATATAAAATATAAATTTTATATATTTATAAAATATAAATTTTATGTAGGGTGAAACGGAAAGATTTCCCAATTGGTCAGCAATATTGAAAGCCAGCTAAGTCCATGTCTTTATAAAAATGAACTAAGAGAACATATGAGCCTTAATCCCTGTTTATAGACTGCAGCTAGGTTGGACAGAATGGTGCCATTAGTCATCCAAAATCCAAATGCCAATCATTTTGGATCTTTGCAGCTAAAACTGAAGCATTCACATGTGGGTGAATGGCAGGCTCTTTCAGAATATTGGACAAATGAACAAAGTTCCACTAAGGCCAAAATGATGATTACTGTGATTTGTAATCTTAGTTTGCTTACTAGCAGCTTCTATAAAAATATATGAGTACCAAAGATGAATTGTTTCTCATGTGCTATAACAGTATGCCACCACACAATGATTAAACCAAATGAGTTTTTCATTGGGGTCATCTAAACTCTTGACCTAGATATACTAGATCTCTAACCCCAAAAGTGAAAATTGCAAATCTAATATTCTTGGAGGACACAAGTTTAAATGAAGAGGAGGTTGTAGATGTTTATGCAAGAAGTTGCAGTTACGCCAAAAAAAGGAGTGGAATAGTTTGCTCCCATTTATAGAAAGAAAAGAAAAATCCAGCTTAGTTTTCTTACATATTCACTTTAAAGTAGATAAATAATTATACAAATGCATAAAGATAAAAATTCACATAAATAGTTCTACACATTTTACCATCAAAATACAAACACTTGTTGATAATTTACTTATTAGAAGTTTATTATCAGTGAGATTAATTGAACACTGGTTATGCTCACACTACTTTTGTAAAAAAGGTAAGACGGAATTAGTGAGTGTGTGCGGTTTAAGGGCTCCATTTGGGCCCATGTCAAAAATTAAAATCTTCTTCCTTCTTCGTTTAGTATGAGGGTGGTCCGAAAAGTTCTTCGCCTGATAGTGAATAACGACAATTCACACTTTCAAAGTAGTTTTATTTTTATTTTTCTCCTCTATTATCAATACATTTTGTCCAGCAGTGTTCCAATGCCATTATACCCTCTCTGTAGTGTCCCTCTTGAAGTGCTGCAAAGTACCCATTTACAGCCACAGTCTCTTCTTCATTGGACAAAAAGCGCATACCTGGGAGAAATTTCTTCAGTTTTGGAAACAGATGGAAGTCCGAGGGAGCCAAATCTGGGGAATAGGGTGAATGTTCCAGCACTTCATATTGAGATCTCTCAGTTTCCCCATTGCCAAAACACTTTGGTGGGCAGGTGCATTGTCTTCATGGAAAACATTTTTTTTTTTTTTTTCTTTTTTAACCCAGATCTGTTTTCACGAATGCTTGCATTCAGTTTGGTTCGAAGTTGAGAGTGGTATTCTTCAGTAATGGTTTTACTTTTTTCAAGATAGTCAATCAATAAAATTCCTTTAGCATCCCAAAACACTGACACCATGATCTTTCTCGCCAACTGCACCATCCTTGCCTTCTTTGGAGCTTAAGAACCAGCTTCTGCCCACTGCCTCGACTGCTTCTTGGATTCAGGTATGTAGTGGTGAACCCATATATAATTCATTGTGATGTATCAGCATGAAAAGTCACTTCCATTCTTCCATAAGTGTGCCAAGCACTTTTCAGAAAGTTTCATACAAATGCATTTGTTATCCATAGTTAGGATATGAGGAATCCAACTTGCGTAAATCTTTTTCATGTTTAATTCCTGATGCAAGACGTGACCAATACGTTCCTTGAAGTTTCAAGAGCATTAGCATCTTTACGCAACTTTTGACACCAATTTTCATGTCATGCACTTTTTCAGTGATTTTCCGGTGTGGTTTCATTTTTGGACGTCCTTCGCATGGATCATCTTGGAAGCTTTCACAGCCACCTTTAAATCGGCCGCCCATTTCTTTACAGTGGAAACTGAAGGTGAGGAATCATCATACACATTTACAATCCGCAAATGAATTTCTGTAGGTGTTAAACCTTTTTTTACGAAGAATTTTATCACATCACGATACTTGAATTTCTCCATTTTCAAAGCAATGCGTACTTTCACTGCTGCAAACAACTGCCTACCATCAACTATTGCCTAGAATGACTTGCAATTTTACATAGGGTCTATTAACATGTATACCATCGTAAGCAAAAATAATCATGCCAGTAGTGCCGTGATCTCTAGGTGAGGCCGAGAACTTTTCAGACCACCCTCATATAGGACACAGTCTTGTTCATTTATGGTCCTCTACCCTTTATGCCATTTTAGGTGTCAGGTGAGGGAGCCAAAACTATGGATTAGAGAGAGAAATCCAGGAATGAGTGATCAGATGATCCTCAGAATGAGAGTGGGGGAAGTAGATGAATGGAATGAGGGCAAAGTGGATGAAAGGAAAGATGATAATGGAGCAATTGGTGGAATGATGGTGGGGGAAACTGAGGTCCTGGAGAAAACCCAACCCAGCGTCACCACCTGTCCACTGCAAATCTCACTTTGTATTCACCTGGGATCAAACCTGGGTCGCTTTTGTGAGAGTCAAGCAGTCTAACTGCTTGGACATGGCATAGAATAAAACATTGAAAACCTTAAAATGTTGAGGCTTAAAGGGAACAGGAGAAAAGTTAAAACAAAACAGATAAACAAGGCAAAATGGTTGGAAAAAATTTTTAAAGAATGTCTGGCAGTACACAAAATTGATGTCCAATTAATTATGGATAAAGTTAAAAGCACCAAAAACAAAAAAATAAGCACACCAATAATCCAATAGCCATAATTTCATGTAGCCACTCAAAGCTAGAATTTGATATATTTTTATGCAAATGTAATATATGTACTCAAGTTTTGACATGCTAATATTTTAAGCCTCTTAAATGATTTAATAAGTACACACAGCATAAGCTAATATTCAACAGCTATTCCAGAGAGGAGGAACAAATATGCTTATGATGTTTTATATTATCTGACATCTTTATCCACTTTGAATATAGGAGTACTTTATAATTTAATTGATCTCACCAGTGAATTTGCATGATAAATACTGCAGATCTACTATATGTACTCATTGTATTTTATGTACCAATATTTTATGATAATTTTAAGCCTCTTTTGAATGGTTTAATAGGTACATATGAAAGCTATTAATGTGCAACAGTTTATTCTAGAGAGGAGGAACAAATTTATGATCTTCTATATACTTCATTATAGCTCTACCAGATCATCTTTTGACTGCTTTCACCAGCGAGCTCACATGATAAATACTGCATTGAGCAGAATTTTTTTTTTGGAGATTGCATTATTACTTTCTACCTTAACAGAAATGTTTCAGCTCTGTAACAGTGTATAATGCATGATTCAGGCTGAAAGTGTCTATTTTCCGTACTCATAGGCTTAGATTTAACTAGAAGCACTTGTGTGCTTATTCCAAATTATCTTGTTTATACTAAATCAACATTTTTTCCAGCCAAATCTTCATATTGATTCTAAGACCATAAGTTTTGATTCTACTGAACTCAGTGTGCCTATTCACTTGTTTTCTAAAAACCTAATTATTCTTTTTGGGATGAAAAAGATATTTTTGCTTAAATCTAACACCATATGGACATGAATGTAACATTTTCATTTTATGAAAGATTGCATACAATTAATTCCTGTACACATTGCAAAATCAAATGAAAACAGGGACAGTGAGTAAACATTGCCATGACTTAAGAGGAGACTATCATTTAAGTTTGAATCTATGCCAGAAAAATAAACCATGTTTCAAAACTATTCTATCAAGAAAACAATAAATATTCTTTGTTTACACAATATGAAATATTAGTTGATAAAAAAAAAATCCAACTACAAATACATATTTTCAATTATATTTTATTGCCTGATTTAACCTGATAATTCCATTAGGTTAGAAGTATTAAAGGTATGCTGAAATGCCTCCTGTGATAGGATCATGCAAATAAAAATGATCAGAAGCAAGTTGAAGTAACTTAAAGAAAGCCAAATGGTAGGCTGCCTGCCCCCTCACGAGATGAATAGTTAGCATGCAATAGTTCCATTGACAGCAACCTTGAAAATAATGAATGCCATAGAAGTGTATGGTAAAATGAGCAATCATTCAGCCTTTGACGGTAGAACACTGCTGTTTAATAAACTGCGCAATTTCAGTAACTGGGAAATTGTATGATTCTGTTTTGGTCAATTTTTGAAGGATAACATAAGGCCTGGCAAGCACACAATGTCACAAGTAATCTTGAAAATGACATTAGTGATGACTTGCTTTACATAATAATCCATTGGCTTTGAATTAATTGCACTGGGAGAGTAATGGATTTCTGCAGGTGACTAGACAGGGTGTCATTACTTACTTGGAAGCCTTTCTCTGCATGCACAGAGGCACAGTAATTGTGGAAAAAAAATCTTTGCTGAACAAACAACTGGGCTGTCCTGATCTGCACTCATTCCATTGAATATTAATAAATTACCACATGTTAACAAAGGAAATCAGTGATATTCTGGCAAGTTTCTCTGTATAACCACCCTGCAATCCTAATACATCTTGTTGACTTTAATACTTTTGAGGAAAAACTTAAAAGGAGACACTATGTTCTCACACACAAGGAAAGAGTTTAACACAAAGGTGCTGACCTTTGACTTTGCAAACAATGTGTGGCTTTTGGAAAGGGGCACTGCGATGATACCCAATTTTATTCATAGTTAAACTCCAATCTTCATTTTATACTGTCATAACAAATTCTAAATATTTTATGATTCTAATATTAAAACAGTATCTACTTGCAACAAAAGAATATTACATACAAATATGAAAAACAATAATATGGGAATGGTGCTTTTTAGGCCATTTCCATTCCCTGAAAATAGAGGATAAATACTTGGGTTCAATATATTACATATACACTGAAAGATCCAGATGGCTCTGCAAACGAGAAAGTAAAACTGTTCGCTGTAGTTATTACAAAGGGCCTGGCTGGTAAGATGAAAGTGATCACTGAAGTTGGCCTTTAAATGTCATAGTTTACAAGCACTGTTTTAGAAAACTGTACAAAACAGTCATGAAACTATAACATCATCAAAGCATGAGGCAAGTTAAATGACTGAAGTACCCTGAAAAAGCATTGCTTAGAGGACTGTGAATGCCCACCATAAAGAGATCAAATGTGTGTCCACCACTTTTGTTGTTTGCTACCAAGAGGAGCAATAATGGTATACTCTGGCTGACATCATGAGCCAGAATAACAAGGCTCTTTGTCATGTCATGCTGATGTTTCCAGCCATTCGAATTCGCAGTTCTAGAAGAACCGACTTTGAAATGTTCCATTCCTTCAATTCCAGAACCACCTTGCTGGGAAATATGAGTGAGTGGAACACTACTGCCAGCTAGATAGAGAAGGATGTCAGAGAGTCAGCATTAAATTAAGTATTAGTTACGAGTGTTGAGAAGCTTTGAGCAGTGTGAGTTGGTATGTGCAACAAGGTATAAAGAAGTATTAGCACTGACATGCTTCCTTTGTATATTTATAAAAGCAAAACTAAGTGTAAGTTTGTGCTGTTTTGTTTACAAATAAAGTAGCCCCTAAAAGGCTTACTGAAGAAGCCGACAGACCATCCAATCGCTGCCTAACTGTAGAGTGTCTGGTGTTTACTTGGTTGCTACCAATCAGTTTTCAGTTAAGGAAACGAGGACTACAGCAGAGACACTGTAGTCAACACCGGAGATGCCCTACCCTCTAGCAAAGCAAGTTGTAGTACGGTACATACTGCAGGACATGAGATATCCAAGGGATTCATCAAAGAGTCCTGTAGTCCTTGGTGCTCCCCTGTAGTCCTTATGAAGAAGAATGGTGAATTATGCTTCTGTAGATCTAAAGAACTGCTTTCTGTTACCCTGGATAGACATCCTGGACACAATTCTTGGTACTCAATGGCTCTCGACCGTGGAAAATCTGGATACTGGTGATCTTGGATTCCAGAGACAAGGAGAAGATCACGTTTTTGAATGGCCAAAGGCTTTGGCAGTTTACGGTATGCTCTTTGGTCTCTGCAATGCACCAGCCATCTTCTAGTACTTAATGGAATTGGTGATGAGGGGTCTGACTTCTATGCCTGCCTACTATACCTGGTTATCATGCGGTCAGCAGCACATTCAAAGATCATCTGGAGAATCTAAACAGACTTTAAAATGCCGACCTGAAGCTGAATGTGAATATAATGATGATATATATAATGGCGCTCAACTACGGCGGTCATCAGCGAAGCTGAATGTGTAGAAGTTCTGGAAGAAGGTCCACTATTTGGACCATATAGTCTTATCAACTGGAGTTGTCACAGATCCGGAGAAGATTCTGACTGAGAGGGATTGCGCAGTTTTCTGAGTCTGTATCTGTTAAAGATGGTTCGTCAGAGGCTTCTCCATATCGCAAAGTCCCTTATCCATCTGACGGAAGAATGGCGGCCTTATATGTGGATGGAACAGGCTGAAGGTGCGTTTGAAGCTCTTAAATCAGAGAACTCTGTTGTGCGCCAGTTTTAGATTTTCCAAAGCTGGGAGGCAATTACATCGCGGATACTGACATCAGCGACAGCGGAATTGGGGGTGCACTTTCCCAGATCCAAGACAGACGGGAGCAAGTAATAATCTGCTACAGTAAGACTCCTTCCAAAGTAGGAAATTACTACTGTGTTACCTGACGTGAACTCCACAGTCATGAAGCTGTTGGAACATTTTCACAAGCACCTATACTGTCAGCCATTCCATCTTAGGACTGACAACTTCCACCCCTCACTTGGCTATTCAGGAACCTGTAGAGCTAGTCAACTCGTTGGGTTCAAAGACTCCAAGGGCACAACTTAACATTGGAACATCGGAAGGGAAGAAACCACTCCAATATGGATGCTTTGTACTGCCCTGAAAAGTGTGGCCACTGCATACAGTGGAGGCGATGGTGAGAGTCAGTTGGTCCAGTTGATTCGGCAGTACCTGCTAAAGGAGAGGAGGGGGCAGCTGACTGACGTCTTGGAGCCGCTCTTCAGAGAAGAAGAGGCAGAAACAAGTCCGTGCTGGGAGGACATTCCAACAAGGAGTAGTGAGTATAAGCTCTAAGGGACTTGCCAAGGAGCAAGGACGGCATATTATGCAAGATTTTGGAATAACCTTATGGAAAGATGCAGAGAGGGCAGTTGAAGGTCTTGGAGGAAATACAGTGATAGCAAAAAGAAAAAGAAAAAAGATAACTACGAACCGGCTGCATGATGTGGAAAAAGCCTAGGTGATTTTTTGGGAGAATTCTCCAAATGATGGCCTATGTCATCTAATGTTTCTTAGGTAAGAACCGTATGCAGTATTTTACATTCCTTAGCCTGTGACCTTAAAATTTATTTTAAATTTCATATATTGTTGTACGGCATGTAAGTTCTGGAAATCTTTTCTGCAAATTGTATTTTCACTTGGTAACTGACTAAACTAATGTATTAGAATCATAAATAAATAAATACACACTATGCAGTAGTATACTTTGTATTTAAGTACAGGACAAAATAACTCGTAATAACTTCACCACATCTCATCACCATCACCGCCAACTGACTATTACACTTATGACTGCATAGCAAAACCACGACAGCGTAACCTTCTGTGTAGCAACAGTGCGTCATGTTTTCTCACACCCAGAGAAAAAACAACACAGACGGTTCGGAGATTTTTGGCTCTCCCGCTTTTAGCCAATGTTCGTCTAAGAATGATACTACCAAAATGACAGTGACTAATTTGATCTTCAGTAGAATTTTGTTTTAATTAACGTCCTCTAATGTTACGTCATATTGGGCGATGAATGAAATGGGTGAAATGATGCTCAAATGAGCGAAGGGTCCATAGAGCTTGTCAGTTACCCAACATTTAATCTTCAGGAAGAGGAAATCTCTCGGTAAAAACCTTATCCAGATAACTCATCCTGTCCAAGATTCGAACTCAAGACCTCTTGAATGACCATGAGGCAGACATGCTATCACCCACACTATATTGAGGATTGACGTCATAGAGACTGACGAGTGAAATAGAAAGTTTTACGGTGAGTGAAATTGCCAAAAATATACGTAAGAAGACGATTTTTGCCAAAAATGTATAGTACAAGAGGAGGTGAGACTTAGAAGAGAGGACCCACACTTTAGTCAAGAGGGGGAAAACCCACAACTTAAGAAATTGAAAGTTTTAAAACCAAAAGTTAGTTTATTATAAAATGTTATTTAAAAACATATAAACCTTTCACTGATTTACCGGTGTGGCTTCCTTTTCCAGATTTGAAAATAATAAGAAATAATAACAAATTAGATTTTGGTATTTATAGGAAATCTACTCATATTAATAATTACATAAAAGTAAAAGTTTTAACCCTTTTTCACATAAATTTGCTGTTTTTAATAGTTTGATTTATAGATTAATAAATATACCTCTGAATATAGAAGAATATGATAAAGAATATAAACATATTAATACTGAATCCTTTCATGGAAGTGTTGAAAACAGTGTTGTTGTTATTAATCGACTCCCAATTAATTTAATATTAATACTGCTTTAATTAATGGTTTTAATAAAGATTTTATACAAAAGAAGATTGAAAAATTTAAATATCAAAAAACTATTCATGATATTTCTACTCTTAAAAAAATAAAAGATGATTATAAATTTAAAAAATTTAGTTACCATCCTTGGGTTAATAATTTTCAAAATTTTTTTTAAAGAAGTTGGTATAACTTAAGTTCCTCAAAATAAATATAGTATTAAAAATTTATTACAATTTTCTAAAAAAGATAAAATTCCTAATAATAAAAAATATGGTATTTATCAATTTAATTGTTTAGATTGTGATCAGGTCTATATTGGTAAGACGAAACGTAGTTTGGAAACCAGAAAGAACATTTTCGTAACATTAAATACAAACAAATTGATAAATCGGCCGTAGCAGATCATTTTTGGTCATTTAACCATGAAATAAATCCCAAAGTTCAATTATTAAAACAATTAAATGTTCCCACAGATTTAATAGTATGGGAAAAAATATAAATCACGTAATGAATTTTGACACACTGGCAATTGATTTTCTGTTTTTCGGTTTGTTTCATCTTCAGATTTTGGTAATACGAAAAAACATAGCATCCTTGACGATGAAGTGTGTTAACTGACGATGCGAGCAAATGTTCGTGAAATCATTTTAAAAAGAAGAAAGAAGTATTAACATCAACTTCTTAAGATAAGTGGACATTAATTAACAAATATTTTTATTTCTGTAAAATTCAGAATACTAATATGGCAGATGAACAAAAACATATAACACAATGCAGGCCTTACTCATTCAGAAAATCATACAAAGAAAATACAGAAATTGCCTTCATCCAGATCAATCTGCAACACTCCAGAACAGCAACAAGTATTTTAATGCAAATAATAAACCTAAATAAACCAGATATAATCCTCATCCAGGAGCCATATATAATTGAAAATAAGGTAACAGGAATATCCAGGAATTATAAAAATTTCTATGTGGAAATGCAAAAAGAAGGGCAGCAATATTAATCATAAACAAAGAAATTGACGCAATAATGATTAGTCAACTATCTGATGGAGATACTGTAGTAGTAGAAATAATTTACAAAGAATTCCGATGCTATATAGCCAGCGTGTATCTGGATTTTGACAATGATATTAATGCAGACCTTAGGAAAATAGATAAAATAACGTTCTTCACAAAAGGAACAGGGCTTCTTATTGGAATGGACAGCAATTCGAAGTCAAAAACATGGTACGACACAATTACTAACCTCAGAGGTAGAATTATAGAAGAATATATGTGTGCTAACCAATTACACATCATGAACAAAGATAGTGAAAATACAACTTTTGAAACTATAAATGGAAAGAGCAACAATGACCTTACAATAACCAATAATATTCTATTACCTATATTTAGTCAATGGGAATGTGGTAAAGAAGAAGGTTGCTCTGATCATCGATTCCTCACCTACCAAATAAATCCGTGTAATAAATATAAAGCTACCATGCAGTACCATAATATTAAATACTGGGTCAACGAGGACTCCGTAAAAAATTAAAAAAAAAAATATATATACATATATATATATATATATATATATACATACATATATAAAACTTGATAAAATAGCACCAGCGAAAGGGAAAGAAAGCACAGCAGAAGAAATCGATAAGTCACTATGTGAAATTATCAGTGCAGAAAATGATACTGAAAAAATTATAAAACAATTCGAAGAGAGTTTAAGTATGGCTTGTAGACGAAGTTTTAGAACAATTAAACCTACAAATAAAATAGCCCAAAGAAATCTGTCCCTTGGTGGACTGACAAACTAACAATAATGCGTAAAAGGACAAACACATTAAGGAAGAGATACCAAAAAACAAAGCACAACCAAGTCCTAAGAGATCAGCGGAAGAACCTTATACATGGAAGGTAAAAGGGAGTATGGAAGGATTATCAGAAAGGAGAATTTGGCATCTTGGAAACAATAATGTACCTTAACTTAATCCAACAATCCCTGGAATGCAGTTTATCGTAGCAACTGGGAGAATAAGAAACTCCCCACAGCTCACAACCCTAACAAAAGCTGATGGAACAGTTACACAAGATCTCAAAGAAACATTGATTTTATGCTAGACAACTTCATATCAGAAGACAAAGTGAGGACACTGAGTACCATAGATCTATAAGAATTGAAAACAACACCCCTACAGACATACACAATGATCGACAATTCACTCAACGGGAAGTAGAAAATCATCTAAAGAGGATGGACCCAAATAAAACACCAATGGGGAAGATGGAATAACGAGTTTAATCCTATTTAAAGGATTTGAAACATTCCAAAAATATATTACAGCCATGTATAACTGCTGCTTAAAAACAAGTTGCTTCCCAAAACAATGGAAGAAAGCTATGCTTATATTTGTCAAACCAGGAAAAGATGGAAGCGCCGAGATCACAAAATTTCGCCAGATTAGTCTGCTGAATACAGGAGGGAAAATTCTGGAAAAACTTATCGATCGAATCATGCATCATGTCAATACACACCAATACATGAACGAACACCAATATGCCTTCACACCACAAAGAAGTACAGTAGATGCTGCGCTTAAGGTTAAAAAATATATGCAGGAAAACTAGGAGAGAGGTGAGAGTACTATACTAATTAGTCTAAATGTTCAAGGAGCCTTTGATGCAGCTTGGTGGCTGAGTATACTCAAGAGTCTCAAAGAATACAAATGTCCCAGCAACCTGTATAACCTTACAAAGAGTTACTTCAGCCAGAGAACCACATCCCTGACTGTCAATAACATCAGAATAGAGAAACCAGTAAGCAAAGGGTGCCCTCAAGGATCATGTTGTGGGCCAGGATTCTGGAACTTGCAATACAACTCTCTCCTTGGCATACAATACACAACTCACACAAAAGTTATTGAATTTGCTGACGATCTGATACTAATAGTGAAAGGAAGAAGCACCTTAGAAGCAGAAAATTATGCCAACATAGAATTAAAAAAGGTTGAAGCTTGGGCTACAGACAATAAACTAAAGTTCAATCAACAAAAATCAAAAGCTCTTTTAATAACACAAAAGAGAAGAGAAAAATATAAGCATCTTCTTAAATAACGAGGAAATAGGACAAGTTACATCCTTTAAGTACCTGGGAATAATATTCGACAGAAACTTTAACTTCAATCAGCATATCCAATATGTTACAGAGAGAACCACAAAACTGATACATACGTTATCTAAAGCAGCAAAACTTAACTGGTGACTCACACACAAAGCGCTAAGAACTATGTACAAGGGTGCAATATTACCTTTATTGTCCTATGCAGCACCAGTTTGGATAAATGCATTAAATAGGAAATATAATTGTGTCAAGTACATTAGAGTACAAAGGCTAGCGAATATCAAAATAGCTAAAGCTTTTCGAACAACATCCACGGAAGCACTCTGTATAATAACAGGACTGACACCTATTATACTGAAAATCCAGGAGATCGCCCAAGAGTATAAACAAACAAAACAAAACACAGACTAGGAAATAGACACAGCATTATGTTACAAGAAATGGCCACATCCATCCGACATTCAAGAAATAAAAGCAACAAACGAAAATTAAAACTATAACATTAAAGTTTACACTGATGGAAGCAAAACAGATCAAGGGGTGGGTTCTGGAATGGTAATTTACGAAAACAAAGAATTAATTAAACAACTGTAGTATAAACTAAACAAAAACTGCTCAAATAATCAAGCAGAACAACTTGCAATCTTAAAAGGCACTCGAAGAAATAGATAATATGGAAATAACACAAACTGACTTGAAAACAGCAGCAATATATACGGACAGTAAAATTACACTGCAGTCATTATACAATACTAAAAATCATGACCAACTAATAGAAGCTGTAAGAGAAAAACTACAACAATTAAATAAAAAAGAATGGATGATAAGAATAGGATGGGTAAAAGCCCACACAGAAATAGAAGGAAATGAAATTGCAGATAAACTTGCGAAACGAGCAACAACAAATGATAGCATAGAAAGCTACAATAGAATCCCAAAAAGTGCCATCAGGAAAAAAGTACGAGAAGAAACACTCAAAAAATGGGAAACAGAATGGCAAAACACATCAAAAGGACAAGAGACAAAACAATATTTTCCCACAGTAGCAAAACGATTAAAACGAAGAATTAACATATCAACAAACCTCACTACCATTTTAACAGGACATGGAAGGCTGAAAGCCTATTACAAGAGATTCAACATAATTGATGATGCTACATGCACCTGTAACAGAGGAGAGGAAACCACAGATCACATCCTGTAAGACTGCATCAAATGGAAGGACCAAAGGGAAAAATTAAGGATGCAAATAAACAAGAAAGGAGGGAAGTCGCCAGTATATAAACCAGCACTTGTGGGACAATATCTAAGGGACTTTAGTGAATATGTCAACACAATCAATCTACAAAGTGCTGAATAACTAAATAAGTAAATTAATTCTAGAAAACTACAGAGACTGTGTGAACACAATAATCTCAATACTTCAGTTAATATGAACAATCAATCTGGAAGCAAAGTAAACCAAAACATGTAATATTACAAATGTAATGGAAAAAAAAAAAAAAAAAAACATGCTATAGACAAGGGTGATTCTGGAAGACTACAGGAGCAATTGATTACATGGAGAATTTCGAGGGTCATCTGTGCAATGCACATAAGGTGGTCCGTCAACACATCCAGCTAGCAAGCGACAGGATGAATACCTATGTCCAGCAGGCCAACAGCCAAGTTTTCTAGGAGGGTAGCCGAACAAAAAGCTGTTAATCCAAAACTTCAGCAGCCATGGCAAGGGCCATACCACGTGGTGAAGAAGATTAATGACGTAGTCTACTGCAACCAAAGGCCTCCCCAATGGAAGATGCTGATAGGATTGATTCTACCTTCCCTGGCCCGCTACCATATTACTTATCGGACAACCAACCAGAGGGAGCAGTGTCACGTAGGCTGTGAATGTCTACCATAAAGGGTTAAGTGTGAGTATGCCCAGCCCAAACCATTGTATTTTGCTGCCCAGAAAAGCAATAATGGAACAAAGTGTAGCTGTTTGCTGATGTCACGAACCAGAAATACATACCTCATTGTTGTACTGTGCTGATCTTTCCTGACCATTTGATTTCGGCAGATATAGAAGAATGGATTTCGACAATGTTCCATTCAGTCAATTCCAAAGACTTTGATTTCCAGAACCATCTTGCCCAGGAAAATTTAAGGGAGTGGTGTGCTTCTGCCATCCAGACAGTGAGATGTGAGAGGGTCAGTAAGCAGTTAGTATTAGTCTGCAAGCATTGAGCTTCGAGAAGCTTAGAACAGCTCAAGTTGACGTAAGAGAGGTATAAATAAACATGAGCACTAACATACTTGCTCTGTGTATAAGTAGTTGTAAAAGCGAAAATAAGTGTTAAGTTAGCTCTGTGCTGTTTTGGTAACAAGTTGATTTTAGTATCAACTCTGCATTGTCATTTCTCACAATATGAAGAGAGATTCAAATCGATTCATTTGAAGGTTTTATCAAGGTAAGTAAAATTGATTTATTCCATTTCCATATACATAGCCTGCCAAAAATATGTATACACATTAAGAAATGAAAACTATTATATGTTTTTACCTATAACATTAATCATATATTAGTGCTGTCTTCAATTAAGCACATAGTTACTTTGGATGTTCAAAATATTTGACACAGAATGAATAGCAATGTCTATAGCTCATCATCAATGCATACATTTTTGTGGTGGACTCTGTATAATACTCAACATGCACAAAATATTTCATAAACGAGTATAATATGACAGGGCTATGTCGTAATTACTGAGTAATTAGTAAATTCCTTTTCAGACTTCATAGTTTAGTATGGATAAATTCAGGGATGACTAACATAAAGATGTAGTGCTTACTGACAGCAGCACAACAAATTGTAGCTAAGTTGGTAACTGCTCTACTATGCTAATTATGTATTTAAAATAACAGTCTTTTGTGAATACTCAAATAATACATGTTAGGAATACATTAGAGTGTAATACTGCATTTCTTATCAAATCTCAAACAATAACAGAGATAAAATTTTACAAAATAGACTGCTGTATAAAGGCAGTAATATTTGGAATCAATAGCTGCTATAGTAGCACGGCTGCAGAATGGAGTTGGAATAAGAAGTGAGAAAAATTATTTTTCAGGCACTGATTCAACTGCTGTACTTCGAAGCAATGTTGGATTCTAAAATAAGAGTCAACCGTAACAGCTTAGTAGTGTCTATCCACCACAAGGAGGCAAGCTGGGCCTGAAGGGGCAGAATAGCTTGAACTGTTTATCTGCTGTTAGTGGATCTTTTTACAACGAAATGAGTGCATGAGAGTGCATATCCCAATGCTGCCAGATCTAATGCTCCTGAAGGGGCAGAATAGCTTGAACTGTTTATCTGCTCTGTTAGTGGATCTTTTTACAATGAAATGACTGCATGAGAGTGCATATCCCAATGCTGCCAGATCTAATGCTTGTTTCAGTAAATGCAGTGATTAGGTATTATGTATGGGTGAGTTATGTGACAACCTGTGTATTTTAGATGAACATAGCATCTTTATCATATCTGGAAGGTGAGCATAAACATCATGCAGACAGCAAAAGTGATTACGTTACACATTCCTCTGCCTGGCCTACTTGTTGGGTAGAGAGTACTAGCAGAGTGGCCTTGATCTTCAGATACTTTTGATTAGTTGTGTTTTGTTAATTCTGTTTCAAAGAGTATTGGAAGAAAGGAGAGGCCTCCTGAAATTAAGCTTTTATTAATGGATGCTCTTTAACTGCTGTGGTTCTCAGTGTCCTATTCCATACTAAGGTGAAAGACCACTTAATTTTGATCAGAGGCCCCTTTATCAGAGTTGAGGTTTCTTTATATACCACAAATCTATGATGCAAGGCCACCAGAAAGAAGCCGCTAAGCATTTTTATAACTGTAAAAATCCATAACTACACCAGATTTAAACCTGTAATCTTGGGAACCAGAGGCTAGCACGTTACCTCTAGATCACGAAAGACAATCTTTCCTCCTGCTATATGCAAATTCATAACATACTTTTTAATAACAATACAGATGTGTTGTAAACCCAAGTACAATTAATTAGGATCCATTATCATAGTAATTTCCTTGAATCAGTTTCTGTTATGTAAATACACATTCCAAAATGGCATGTTTGCCTTTCACATGTGTAATATAAGAGTCTATATATAACTGCTCAGAAGGAAGGATTCCAAGCTCTCATACATGTACATGTAACTGTTATAGGCAGTGCAATATACCCTGTATGATCAAAGGGTACTTTTGTAATCTGTTGTGTAAATACTCAAATTATTGCAGATTTAGAGAACAGTAATTTTGGAACTGTATAGCTGGATCTATGGTTATTTTTTGGGACTGTTTCAAGTTCCATCATCATAATCATTGTTGTTATCCATCCTTCTTCTAGTTTGGAGACATTAGAACATTCACATTTTCCAATATGTAACCTTGCAATTTTGACCTGTTTCAATAGATGAGTCCATCTAAAATCAAGGAGTCCCAACATGGCAAGACAGTTCTCAGGAAACAATTGCTAATATAAATCAGCACTTCTATGTTTTATGAATGAAGGATGATGATTAATTCAAAATTTAATTCATTTGGTTAATTACAATGTTAAGTTATAGTTAATATTCACTTTTTAATTCCCTTTTGTTTTAGGAATAAAGGAATAAAATTAAAATTAGAAACAATATAAAATATGCAAAGTAATAGTAAAAAGGGGGGACATAAACCTACCAGTTGTTTCTAACATTAATTATTGATCAATAATTATGACATTGCCCTCATAAGCCCAATACAGAATACTAACTTTTGGTGTTGCAACTGGAAGCATTATATGATTGTATTAAGCACATAAAATAAGAGCATGTTAGTTTTGCAATTAAAAACCGTAGATCTTGTAGCTTACCCTTCAGTTTTGGTAGATGCATCTTTCCAACATGTCAAGGACTAAATGCAAAAAATGAAAATGAGTTAGTTAACAATGGTATTCACTCTAGAATTACAACCACAAACTTAAAGGTTCCTGTCATAGTGTTTTTAAATGTATAAATCGTTTGCTTGATACTCAATATACATAATTAACAGAAATGTAAGTACAAAGAATAACACGGCCAGAATGCTTCAAAATTTATGGCAAATTTATGTATTATCAATGTAATTTTTGTTTTCTATTACAATATATTTGGAACAAACATTTGTGTCTCATATAATTTCACCGGAGTTACAAAGTGAATAAAAATCACAAAGGACAGTAAAGAATATAACGTTAATGATAATTTGGTCAACTGCTTATAAACACATCCTGATAAATTAGAATGCTCTGGAAGCTCAATGCATTTCTGCTGAAAAAGAAATCAAATTCATAGGAAAAATCAAGTAAAAGAATGCATTAGTAACAGTTTATCATCCACAATTCATTATAATTTTAATTATTGGAACAAATGTTATATTATCATGCTGTACATATAAGATATCAAGACTTATGTATGGTTTCTAATCTGAACAAATATGTTTACCTATATGTTATGCAATGAATGACTACCTGCATATATTTCCTCCAGGTAGGAACATTTCAGAGTGAAAATAGTATTGCTAAAAGTGTATTACAGTACAGAATATGTAATCACTTTTCACGAAGAATAAAAAGAAATACTTCTATTACCAAGCAAATGCATATTGTTATATGCATATCAATATAGACAAATGAACATATTAAAAGGATTAACAAACCGTGTACATATTTGCTGAATACTACATCTTCTCTGCTGAACTAGCTCCTTTTATGCTTATTTATGAAAAACCTTAATTTTCTTTTGTGCTGCACACATCCGCAGATGATTTATTTCTGCTAACAACTTAAGAGTACACAAAAATATAATTCCAAAATTGCCTTAAATTAGTGTAAAGTATTACAGCATGAGCTTTTCTATTTACTGAAAGTCCATTACATTTGCTGCAATTGTTCCAGAAACCAAGTAAGCTAAATTCTAATAATCTCAATCAATGCATTCACTAGATATTTGCTTGTTTTTTGCCATAAATCTCCAAATGTTTTAAAGACAGCAATTGGAAAAGTCATATATTTCCTGTTCTAACCAATTCATAGCAGTCTGAAGACAGTGAAAAGCTTCAATGGTCTTTTTAAGCATGGTTATTGTTGCAAGGGTCTTAGTCACAAATGACACTGATGATTCCATTGTCATTCAATGTTTAATAAATAATAAATATTTTGTTTAACATAGTTTTCTGGGAGTTCTTTCACATGCCAGTAAAATTACCACAGGGGTAGTCACTTTTATGCACACTTCAGTATATGTAGACCAGGTTTTAAACCCAGATCTGGGGATCAGAAGGTTAGTGCCAAATGAACCGAGCCACTCAAACATACAATCAGTGTTTGATAGCCAGCATCACCAACATTACATTCAAATCAGTCTGGTTGCTTTCTTCAAAGACTGCAGATTCTTTAATCAGCTGAGCCAGTTCTGATACAGATTGGCTACATCAGCTGCAGTAATGGACTTACCTGAGAAGAAGCTTATTCCAAACATTTGCTAGTGTAGTGCTCTTTACAAGAAGACAAGTGTTTGTTGCCATGTACACCCTAAAAATTCCTCAAGTGTACTTCTTTCTACTGTTGCTGAGCCTTTCTGTAAAATTGTTTGATGTCTGAATGATCCATTCTTCAATGGTTGGAGAACTGGAGCAACATTGGAAGGTTTTAAAAGAAAAAGTTTTATATTTTACATTTTCTCTTTCAAGTTAAGTTTCAGGGGTAACCTGGGATGTTATTAATGAACAGCAAACATCTTCAGAATTTTCAGTTACAAATTGATGTCTTTTGACTTAAGAAATAAATACTGAGCAATTTTATGAAAGTAAATTTTTAAATTATTTTAGGTGAGCAGAATTCTTTTGTCCTATTTAAGCATGCAGATTTGTAGACTTCCCTATGAGTAGCATTCTGTGCCTTCCAGTAATATTTTCACATACCATAGCAGTGAGCAAGATCTGCTTGCCTTTAAAACCATGTGACATTTTCTTCTTAGAAACTAGGGATTTTGTTGGCATCATTTGGTATAAACCAGCTTTATCTGCACTGTAGTCATTTTTGTAGCCCTTCTTATCAATCATATTTTTAAGGCATTTTGAAATGTTTAGCTGCTTTAGTATCAGCCAAGATTTTCACCCTTGATGTCCAATTCCCTGCTAGATTTGAAATTTGTAAGACAGCTGGTAGTCACTTTAAAGATTCAAAATCTGTATTACCTTCCTGGTTCAGTTCATGAGCCCTTTTACAAATCAAAAAGCCATTTATTGATTGTCTATGGCTATGTACTCACATGAATTGCATGATTTATTATTTTATGCTTATCAGAAATGCTGGGTATGATGCATTTACATTTAATCATCATTGCAAAAAGCACAACAGCATAATGTGTAAAGACTTAGATGGCACTACATTTGACAAGGAAGAGACACTGCCAAACCACACAGTTCAGAGCTACCACTGCTTCTATATGCATGCATAAAAATTGAAATCTCACATTGCAATGCTCTCAATTAACCTATGTTTCAGTTGATGACTATTTTACTAATCAATGCTCTACAACAATAATTAACAAATTAAACTGCTCTTCAAAGCTATTAGGAAGAAAGCTTTCCATAATAGACATCTGCATGTCTTATGATTGATCCTTCAAATGGATTCATTACAGGTTAATACTTTTGTGTGTTTTCAATCAATTCACTAAATTATCATCTTCCTGAGAGCCAACTGCTTTTAAATCTCACAATTACTCGAAAATAATGTTTTATTACCTACCTGAGGAATAAAGGAAATGGTATGGCTCTGCATTGGCATTGCAACACTGTAACAGAAACAAAGCTACAATCCGGATGTTAGCATGTTACTACCAGATATTAAAATAATTAAAAGTGCTAAATGCATATATATAAAAGGCTTTAAGTTTGGCTAAAAGTTGCCTACTGTTATCAAATATTCAATCAAAATTGTTAGCCAGTGATTTGGTACACAAGGCAAGATAAGTTGATTTGTCAATAAGTTGAACTTCCACATTTGGCTCAGAAATGTATGTACATAAAAAGTCTAGGTATCGCTCAAAGGTTATTTATACCTAATATTCCATTACAATTGTCAGGGCACTGTTTTTGAAGGCAATGCAGATGCAAGGGAATTTATTTACAAATAAGTATAATTTTAAGTGCAGATTGAGTAGGAAACCACATTCATGAAGATCTTGTATTAGTTTAGAACCATTTTTCACTATGAGCTATTAAATTGGAATTCCTAATTAATATACTTTTGAAGACAATTTTGGGTGTGAATGCTTATTTTAATAAATAAAGTGTTTGCTGTTGGTTTACCTGGAAATTATACAATATTAGAAGTTGTATTTGGTGACATTTGGTACTAGGCATTCCTTTGGAATTGCTGAGCTTTTAGAATAATGCCAGGTACTAGTTAGCTATATACAAAATGGTTTCACCTAACTGATACCTCATTTTGCCTCTTTATATATCAGTCACCCTTATGATTCAGAGATTCTTTGACTGGCTATATCTCAAAATGTTATCTGCCTCCAATTGGAGGTATGGCCAATCAACATAATTGCAGTACTACTCCTGAACTGCTTCAAAACATAAGAAGAAATGAAACATCGCCAATAAAATAAAATCCATTAATACAACCTTAAGAAATTAACTTATGTAGAACAAATGACTGAAACATTAAGTACCTCTCTTTCTAAAAGCTTTTTACTGAACTATTTTTGTGTTCATTTTATACTATTCAGATACAGATTTATTTTGTCCAATAATTATTACAATGATGCTGGACTCATCAGAAAGACACTATACAATTATATACACATTTATACACAATTTATTATATCTATGAATATAATATACCTGCGGACTATACGTAGTAAAAGCAGGTGTTATACACAACTTATTTCATTTTCTATGGAGTGAAAGGTATGCAATACTAGGAAGGATTTCACTATTTTTTTTAAGGTGGCAAACATTGCTAATTTCTTTAATGTTCTCAGGCAATTTGTTCTGCACATATTGTTTGAGAATATTTGTTTTACAAAATTGTACATGAAGATCATTCCTTTATCATGTGTTATGCTAATGAAGATTTTGATTCACTTCGAGGGACGTAAATCTGGTATCTCTAAGATAAATACACATGCAACAGGCAGTATTTTTAACTCCTGAAGGAGCATTCTGCATGATGACTTAAACATAATACCACACTGTAAAAGACTACAACAATTTGCATAAGACACACTTCTTTCTATTTTTAGATTTACTTTATTATGGATAGATCTTAATAAATAACAAGATGAGCTCAATCTGGAAGCTAATTTTTCAGTATGCCTCTTCCATTTCAAGTTTTTATTTATGATGATTCCTAGAAAGGTTATATTTATGTTATACTTAATGCTCAGAGTACTGTAATAAATTTGTGGTTTAAGTTATGCTCTGTACTGACAAGTATGAAAAGATATAGCTGTCATTTTTCTTTCATTAATTATTAATTTCCTTGCTCACATCCAAGAAATACAATTCAGTCATTACCTGATTTTGTTATACCTGAACTCATACCTCAGACTTTGTCTGTAGGCTCTGTGGATTTGTCCCCTTCATTAGCCACTAATAGAGGTAATTTATATGTAATAACACAATGGACCAAGAATAGAGCGTTGTGGCACTCCTTTATTAATTCCTGGTTCTATCAATTTATATGCACATATTATTTCTAAGACTCCCATTTCTCTTATGTGCCGTCTTTTGATATGACTTCAAACACTTATTAATTTTCCTACAAAGTCCATATTTTTCTCATTTAGAAAGCAAAATATTATGATCCAAAGCACTGTATCCTTTTAATCAAGGAAAATACCTGTGCTCCAAAATTTTTACCAATTGCTTTTTCCACTAACTTAACTATAACTAATTCTGAAGATCTGTTTTTCCTAACACCATACTGTTCATTTGCAAGTATGTTGTGTTTAGAAAGAAAACAAACTAAGTGTCTAAATACTAACTTCTCAGAGATCTTTGAGAATACAGATAATAATGGTATTGGACAACCATTTTCCATATCTTGTGCAATGGTCTTACTTCTGCAACTTTTAACCTTTGTGGAAAAATTCCTGACTTTAATGAGGCAGAGTTACCAAGCTATCAAGTAACATAGAAAGTAGAATGTAGAAACTGGTTGATTAGCTAAACCAGATTGCTAAAAATGCAACCATAATTTTGTTTTCCATGTGATTTAAGCAACAAACATAAGTACAAGCTAATGTTCTACCATATAATTAAAGTAGTACAAACCCTTTAAATGATTCTTCCGTATCCTGAGGCTCAGGTTTCACTCTGAGGAGTGTAAAACTTTCTTTAATTGCTGATGTTTCATCAAATTTCTTAGCTGCACATATTTTTCTATCATTTAGCTTTCTTTCAATAACAGCCAAACTTCTTTCTGCTAGAGCCAAACTTTTCTTAGCCAGTGCCAAACGTCTTTCTGTAATATGTAGTGGTCTTTCAGAAATTGATAACAGCCTCTCTGCACCAATGGAGCATTTTCCAGGAACAACAACTTGGTGGGTTGTGATGCTCTCATCCTGACAATAGACAAATATCTACCATTAGCCCAATTTCAGCAATGTACTGCAGACAAGGAATGGAAAGTGCAGGAAAATTCCTATTAAAGCATGAGAATTTTCTGGAAATTTTAGCTAAATTATAAAACAGTAGGATTTTACAACTTCTCAGTCCACAGCAGTATGTAAACCAATCCAAAATTGTATATACATAAAATTAATATAGTAATATATACAAAACTGTTTACAAATATAATGAGAATAGTATAAATACATATTCTACCTAACCTGTGTTATACTCTTCCACAGGATAGAATACCTTTTACAGTAGATAAGATTTAACAGTCTTTAGTTTAGTTTTCTTGTTTTAGTATCTTTAATTTCAGCCAGTAGATGGTTATACAAATCTTTGATACTATTTTCTAGGCATTTGTTGTTTAGGATACCAATAAGTCTATTTCTAAAATAATTATCTTTTGTTATACTACTATGTATGTGAATATCACTATTTTTGTTTTGATCATTACTTTTTACTGTGAGTTTGATACATTCATACATATTTCTATATCTGTTTTCTATTTCCTGACAATAAATGTATTGCTCCATTTTGTAACCTAAATAAGCTAAGTTTTTTTTTTATACTGCACCCCATAATACAACTCCATAGCTCAAGTAAGAGCGAATGAATGCATAGTATATTTATTTAAGGCTTTTTAATTATTATTTGCATTGTTTATTTTAATATATAGTGACAAGTGACTTTGTGGGTTCATAGAATTAAAGGTCTTGTTTGCAGAAATTTAAGATGCTCTTTATTTCAGTAAAAAGATGCTGTGTACACCCCCTACAGCAGCAAAATGGTGTAACATACACAAACGCAGTCTTTAAGAATGTCTCGTTCTCAGCTGCAAACAAATGAAAGTAATCACTGCGGTACACTTCAAATGTCCACAAACTCACAATTACTACTAGTTGCACACTCAATTAACAATTCACTAGCAATTAACTGCTCTAACACTTTGCGTGGTTTTTATACATTCAGTGATTGTTCTAGAGTGTAATCGATCGTTCGATTACGATCGCAACGCAGCGCGAAAAAGACAGAACTACCTCTGACTCTCTCTCTCTCTCCTTCAGCAAGCGTTTAGCGCTGCGCGCCGCTATCTCTCTCTCTCTCTCTCTGCCCACGCATAGCTCCGGCTTGCCAGCGGTTCCAACCAAAAGTGCGATCGGCGACACTGCTCTCTTCTCAAGGCTGGTCGTCCCGAAAAGCACCATCGTAACGTGCCAGACGAACCAGGTGTAGCATCAACATCTTCCCTCGGGGCACCTTTTGGATGCGGTAGACTACGTCGTTAATTCTCTTTACCACCCGGTACAGTACTTGCCACGTTTGTTGAAGTTTTGGGCAGCGTCCCTTGGTCCGGATAGGACGGTACAACCAGACCAGGTCATCTTGCTAGAATCCTTGGCTGTTGGCTTGCCTGTCGTACCGGCTCTTCATGCGGTCGCTCGGCATCTGGATGTTCTGACGAGCCATCTAATGCATGTCGTTGAAATGGTCTACGAGGTTCTCCACATACTCGGTTGTTGGCGATTTCGCTTCTTGGGGGCTCCCAAAAGCCAGGTCAGCTTGCATTAAGCTTACTGGCGTAAACCTAGTGTTGTGTGTTGACGAGCAGTAGGCCAGCAAGAACAGTGGTACCTTGACGTCCCAGTCTCGCTGATGGCTGGCCACGACCGCTGTGGATGTAGAGGTGTTGTGAGGTTCCTGTTCACCCCAAAACTTTCCAGTGCCTCCTTCATCAGGTGGGACTCAAAATTGATGCCCTGGTCGATATGGAGCTCTAACGGCAACCCAGAACGGCATAACAGTTGCTCCACGTGGCAGTCTGTCATCGTCTTCGCCTCCTGGTTCGTGCCATATTCAGCCACTTGGTGAAGTAGTCCATGGCTACCATTAGGTACTTGTTGCCTCGGTCGAACATTGGGAATGGTTCCAGCTATGTCGACAGCGGTGCGTTCGAAAGGAGCTCCGACGTTGTACTGCTGCATGCGACCCCGGCTCCTAGTTTGGGGGCCGCGACAAGCCGCGTACACGTGATACTTACGGCACCATCTCTCAGCGTCTGCTCGGAGCCTCAGCCAGTAGTAGCGCTGTCGGAGTTTGTCGATCTTTCGGTTTGCTCCTAGGTGTACTTCTGAAGTACCGGCGTGCACTTCCTCCAAAAGTTCCGGGACCTCACTCCGGGGAAATACCAACTGCTCTCTCTACGTCTTTCCATCGGTGATTCCCATACCCGGAACAGCACGCGCCCTCTGGTTTTCAGCGAGTTCCACTGGGCCCAGTACGACTTATACGCAGCGCTTCTGGGTGCAATGTCCTCCCAGGACAGCCTGTGGACCCTACGGGCTGTCTGGCTTTCCAGGCATCTAAAGCTACGTAGCCAGGTTAGGAAGAAGTGGTCAGTCAGGTGGAATGGCTGACCGTACAGGTACTTGTGGAAGAGCTCCAAGGTCTTCACTACTGCCAGCAGCTCTCGCCGGGTGACACAGTAGTTCTCTGCCTTGGACAGCGTCTTGCTATAGTAGACTATCACTCGCTCAAGGCCGTCCTGGATTTGGGATAGGATGCCTCCAATGCAATGGTCGCTGGCGTCGGTGTCCACAAAGAAGGCGCCGCCTGGTTGTGGTAACCCCAAAATAAGAGCAGCTGCTGAAAAGCGTTTTCAGCGTCCTCCGTCCACACATAAGGCCGGTGTTCTTCTGTCACGTGGTTGGAGAAGCCCTTTATGAAGCGGCGGTATTAGCTGTACAGCCCCAGGAAACTGCGCAATTCTAGCGTATCCTTTGTGCGAGGCCAATCTCTCATGGCCTGTCTTCTCCGGGTCTGTGGCCACTCCGGTTGTTTACAATTGCTACTGAGGAGTAACTATGCTCAAAATTAATTTATTCTGTACAAGATTATTTGAATGGAAAATTATTCTGTTAAAGATTTGAGTTATCCTGTGCTGTTTCAGTTGTATGTGTTTAACACTTTGAAGGTCACGTTTTGACTGAAAAAGGCTGAAAGTTCACACCAAAGCTCAAATTGTATTTGTATATTGTGCACTTATGTTAAATTTATGACTACAGTCCGGCCGCTCTATCTCCGACTCTGACGTTTAGTGGCTGCAGGAGGTGGAGGGGGAAGGTTAATAGTACCAACATATAATAAAGAGTAATTGAAAACATATCGTCAGAATTATCTTTATAGTGAGAGTATAGGACTACATTAGCTTCAAAACATTGAAATCCAACTTGTAATTTCATTATCATGCAAGATATTCTTTACAACACCACTCTATTCGAATATTTCGTTCACACCTTTCACGCACACCAACTGCTTCTGTTGGTGGTACTGGGAGTCTGTACATCCGGTGTCGTGGTCAGGAAGTTAAAACTGTCTGCTAGCGCCAATCAGCGTTGTCGCTGCTAGGCGTGGCTTGCAAATCCAGCACCGTGTTGCCGCTGCAATTTTGTGTGGACCACGTGGTTTTAGTTGCTTTTGGATCCCGCGCTGATGGTTTGTTTAATTTTTTGTGTGTGCATGAATTCCGATTTGTAGCGTCTGTAAGTCTTATTATTATCGCTAGTATAGTAATATGGCTACTGGTTCGACAGAATTCAAGAAAAAAATCGGCTCTTATAAGAGTCAAAGCCGTGAATTTATATTCAGGCTACGTGAGTACTTCTAGAAGGAGCGGAACAATGGTGGACCTCTAATACCTGTTACCAAGGTGCTGGACCGTTTGTGGCGCCTTGAAGGTGGGAAGAATGTGACCAAGGAAACGTGCCAGCTGATTTAAGTTCGCCGTCTGCAGTTCTGCGTACACCGGGAAAGCAAAGGCAACGAGGCAACTTAAAGCTTCACTTGGTGCTTTTCAAAAGGATGCTATAAGGCGACATGTATATCAATGTTATATGAGAAAGGAATTTCCCACTCGTGCGAAGTAGCATTTTGTTATTTCTTTTCCAGTAAATGGTATATTGTCTCCATATGCAACTATTCTGGGATCATGTATGTACACGTTGTCCACGTACATTTACGAAGTCACGATCTGCAAATGCGTGAAATATTTAAAATACACATGTTCCTCTGCTTGAAATTCCCGCTAAAGAACTGGCAACAACGCGCTTCCCCTTCTCGAGAACTGTCAGAGCCGGAGATAGAGCGGCCGGACTGTACAGAGAAGTAATTGGTTTTGTTTCTGTTCATAATGGCAAAATTATCCCTGTGTTGCTTTTCATATTCTCTGAATACATAAAATGTGCATATATTTTTATGTAATTATTTTAAATATAATAAAGAAAAAGATGATAATGCATATTTTCTTTCTTCTTTTAAAGATTGTTGAAATTATGTGTTTACTTCATTGGCCCTCTTAGGGCTTTCGCACCAGGGTTTATTATCATCATATTTACATAATAGTTTATTTAAATACGATAGTGTGACATTGGCGAGCAGCACCCGTTGTCTGCTGTCGAGTGGCGGTAGGGGCGTGGCTTTCACGGAGCGGACACTAGCTGCTGCAACGAAGCTAGAGGTGTGTCATATTACTGCTCAGATACCATTTTAGGCTGTTCTAGAATGTAATTCAAGGACATTCAAATAGTGGAATAATCTCCCACGCCCGGCAGGACTTTATAAGAGTTGGTACGACGCCTGGCAGATCAGAGTGTTTAGTTTTAAAGTTGTCAGCGTGTGTTTCAAACTTTGAGTGTCAGACAATGAGTGCGGCTTTCTGGTGAGGATTCGGCGCAATGAAGCAGTTCACGAGTCAGTCGGTCAGTCAAGTTGTCTGAGTCAACAGAGCAGTGCAGAGAAATGTCGTGCGTTCCAAAATCCGAGGTGAGAAGTCAGCAGAAGCAGTTTGAGTCAGTAAGTGCGGCTCCGTGGTAAGGAACCAGCGGCAGTAAAGTGCTTTAGAAGCAAATATCGGACTTGTGTGCAGCTAACGTAACAGATTACTAGCAGCACAAGTTGGTGGGTGCTAAAGAGGCATAAAGAAACGTTAGTATTATTTTGAAGCTGTGGATTTTAGTGATTGTATGCTGGCGATTCTAGTGGCAGTAAAGAAGTTTGAGGTGAACTTCGTCTTTTTGCTTCTTTTGTGTTTTTGCTGCAATACTGAACATACGTAACATGATTATTAATTTTTAGGTGAGTCGTATTTATTACACATCTGCTTCACTTTCGAAGCAGATGTGTAATAAATACGGCTCATCTAAAAATTAATAATTATATCGCTTCACTGTGGTGTTCCAATACAGTTAAATCTCGATACGTAACATGAGTTTAAATAAAACTATTTGAGTCTGCATGCATAATTTTTAACTAGCAATGTATGCCTAAATAGTAGGTTATGATGAGAGTAATGCAGTTATTTTTAGACTAGACTCTAATTTTATACTTTATTTAGTATAGAATACCCTTAACTGCAGAAGAAGAGAGCTTATATTACACAGAAAATAATTGTTGAAGAAGGGTGGCAAACAGGAAGTCAGATTAATGAACCCCTTCCACATCAGCAATGTTACCTCCTAGAAAAATGTATCATGTTCAGGAAAAGCAGCTCCTATGGCAAACAAACTTATGGCCCTTCCCCATTTGCCTAAAAAAAGGAATTGCTTTTGTAACAAGGCTTTTTGTAGCCCATTTTGAACAATTTCCAGTTAATACCAAGAGACAAAAGAGATCTGATGTGAAAGAGGTAAAGGAGTTTTATGAAATTGATGATATTAACTGTCGAGCCCCAGGATTAAAGATGCCATGACCATAAGAGAATACAGAAAACAAAGCAATATCAAAACTGCAGTCCCTCCGGACTTAAGTAGGGATACACATAAACAATGCAGTTTGTATCACTCCGCCGGCAAATACGTGTTGACGTTCTCTACCGTCAACTATTTACTCTATTGTCGCAACCGTCATACCTTCCCTTGCAGCAATGTAGGGTTAGAAAAGCATATCGGTTCGTATTTACCAAATCATTTAAAGAAAAGTGAAACGGTTTAAGTATTTATTTTAAGTTTATTTTATAATTAAAATTAGTAAAATAATTATTATTTAAATATTAAAACTACGTTAAGAAAAATTTATTTAAAAAAATGACGATGTAATGTAGAAAAGTTAAAAGATATTTAGTTGTCGTTATGGCAATGGCAGGACTATAAAAGCTCAGGCACTTGAAGCTATTTTTCTTGAGAGTTCTTCAGAATTTGGATCCACCACTATATGACGGAATTGAGTTCTCTTCGAGCCTTTGAAGAGTACGGACGTCTCTGCGAGTGCTACCAGCGGTTCGGAGCAAGCGAATTGCTACCAGCGGGAGGGACCTTAGGGAAGCTCCCGGCAATTCGCTAAAATCTCCATTTTTTTAAAATAACAATAACAAGGAGTTTAGGGAGGGATTTGAAGTTAGGATTTGAGATGGCAGTTATTCTTCTGCCTATTGTGGAGTTCCGCATTAGCACCTCCGTTGATATCGTCATCATATGCTGCCGCACAGTGTGCGGGAGCGCGTTGGGGTTGGTTTCCTTGGCCATGGCCATGACCGAAGTCCTGAGCATGGCACGAAGGGGATTAAGCGTACTTTATTTAAGTAGAGTAATGGACTTCTATTGTTGGGGAATGTGGGCATAATGTCTTCTTGCGCGTTCGCGAAGAGAGACGGTAGGATGATCGGTGTTGGCCTGAAGTTGATGCTCAACCAGGCGGTGGAGCAGTTGTAGGAGCTGGTCTAGTTTGGCGTCGGTGTTGGTGTGACTCTCCTCCAGCCGTGAGAGCTTTCGCTTCACAGATGATGAATTGTCATTGTTGTTGAGTTGCTGTAGATGTTGTGCCAGATCTAGCCGGTTTTGAAGTTCCGATGTGGTGTCTGCAGAGCGTTGGGCGATTGCTGTTAAATTTCTAAGCTGGTCGGTCTGCTCTGAGTGGCGTTCTGTGATGTTTGCGGTGACTGTCTCTTCCAGTTGTCCAAGCCGTGGTGTAATGTTGAGCACCTCTGAGTGGAGGTCATGGATTTCTTCCCTAGAGGACTGTGTAGCTGTGATGGAGTTCTCCAGAGAGGTGAGCCGGGCTCTGATGTTCTCCACCTCCCTCCGAAGTACCCGTAGGGCTTCCCTCAAGATATCTTCAGGAAGGGTGGTAGGTGCTGCTGCTGATATCGGAGGTGAGCGAGGTACGTGTTCCCTGGTTGTCACTGTGTAGTCTTGTGTTGGGTGCCTTGGTCTGGGGTAACGTGGGCACTGTGGCTGACCTGTGAAATGGCCTACGCCATTGCAGGTTGCACAGTATCTGCGTCGGTGCCGTAGATCGTGGCTTCTGCACTCGGTGGTGAGGCACCGTGACCCACAGTAGTGACATCTCGGAGGAGCTGTGCACGTGGAGGCGCTGTGGCCGTAGTCGCAGCATCGCTGACACGGGAAGTGACGCTCTAATTTGCTTGCTTCGATTCTGAGGCAGCGCCCTAATAAGGGCAGCCCCGTCCTCAAGGCAGCATCCTGCTCTAAGTGGTCGGCTAGATGCAGGCGGACTAAAGTGGTGGTGCCCATTCTCGTGACGATCCTGTTGGCTCTCCAGGCTGAGGGCCACATCTGCTTAGCGGCGGAGAGGACGAATCTGCAGGGTAGGTCCCGCGGCACCCCGCAGATGACCAGGGTGCAGGATCCTGCAGAAGTTGCAGGTGCCGGTGCACAATGGGGCGCTCGTTGTTTTGTGTGCTGTGCAGCAGCGGCAAAGGATAGCCGTTGTGCAGTAGCACTAGCAGGTGGTGCTTGTTGAGCTGCGGCTGGAAGGTCTGTTGACTGCGTGTCAGGTGCTGGATGGGCTGTCGGTTGTGTTGCTTTGGTCGATGCAGAGTGGGCTGGGGTGGGCGAGTTGCCCGCTAGCCGTGGCGTGCTATCTCTGCTAGGCGCGTCCTGGCGAGCGCAATCGCCCAGAACTTTCCACTCATGGCACCGTCGGAGTCCCGCTCTGATGCTGGCAGTGCCGGCGGCGCCGGAGACGAGGCACGTGAGCTGCCTGGTGAAGTCTGCGGTGTGGCTTCTTTAGCCTTTCTGCGAGCAGCTTCTTTCTTCTTCTTTCCCATCCTTGGGAGGTGATGTTCCTTCCGTGGTCCGTCCACCTCGGAGTCTCGACGAGAAGTCCGCTAAAATCTCCAGGAGAAGGCAGCAGCAGCGTGCGAGCGACAACAACCTCGTGGAAAACACCTCATCAGTGCAGAGAGGGAAACACAAGGCCACAGGGAGGACTGAGACTCCGAGGAGGACACATCGTGAGCAGGAGACCACCAGACTACGGAGAGAAGCTGCATACCGGTGGAGTAGAAGAAGCTGACCGCAGCAAAGAAGCTGCCGCCGCTGGATCGGCTTGTCATTGCCGAGGCTCAGTGCCAAAGACTAGCTGACTTATCGGCAACTAACTGCTAATTGGGAGAAAACAAGTTCACCAGCCAACAGTCTCTGACTGGAATCTAAGGCGCCTACGGGTCTGAACCTCTGTTTTCACGCTTATTGGCACCCTTTAGCTGTTCTTTCTCTTACTCTATACTATTTTCCTCTTTTCTATCTAATCTTAAGCCCCCTGTTAGGTAGTATTTAAGCTTTCTCTTACTCTTCTCACTTCCTACATATCGTTACGCAAATCAAATATTTATTTTACTGTTAACTAATTGTAATTGTAACCTCCACCATGACCAAAAAGAGGCTCAAGAAGCAGTCACCAAGTGGGCTGCGGGTCACAAGACAAGCGGTTGTCAAGACCCAGCTGAAATTTGGCACTCCTGGATCACTTTCTATCCCAGCTGCTGCCACCCCGCTCTCACCCAACTCTGACTCTCCATGCACTGTGAAACAGGCTTCTCCCAGCAATCAAAGCCCAGTCCTCTCCGGCACTCCGGTCTCCCAGGCTGCCCGAGACACGCCACTCCCCCCATCGAGATCATCCTCCACCACTTCATCATCAGGCCGCATACCACAGACTAGCCCTCACCCGCAGCCACTGTCGCCCATCCCAGGGCCTTCTTCGCCCGCTAACCCCGTCGGACTACCCTGTCCTAACAGCGCCCCAACACAAAACAACAACCCATCCACCGCCCCCATCTCTTACTCTCAAGCTGTGACGTCCCGCCTCCAAGCCCCGATATATGTCTCCAAACAGCATGTCACTCTGTTTCAGACGCTGTTGGAGTTCGATCGCGAGCACCCCAACGAGGGCTACCTGGTGACCCGGGCCTCGGTCTCCCGTGACTTCATGATTAGAACGAGATCGCCCCAGGACTACAAGATGATGTGCGCCTTCCTGAAGGACCGCCACATCACACATCAAATAACCGGCCACCGGGAGGACCAACAGAGCTTCAGAGCCGTGCTGAAGCACATCTACTATGACGGGGCGGCGGAGGCTATTAAGGCCGAGCTGCAGGCCGCGCACTTTTCAGTGCTGCGTGTTGTGCAGCTCAGACGGTTTGACCGGGCCCGAACACCTCTACCTTTCTATCTGGTAGATGTTGCGACGGCGGATGACCTGAACCGCCTAAAACTAATTAGACACGTGCTCCATTTTCAGGTGAAGGTGGAGCCGTACAGACGGCCTGTCATCCCGGTGCAGTGCAGCCGCTGCCAGCAGCTCCGGCACACCGAAGGACGATGCACCGCGGCGACTGTGGTGTGCTCCAAGTGCACCGGGGATCATGACTCGCGTGGCTGTGATGTGCCGCCCCCCCGGAGGAAGTGCGCCCTTTGCCTTGGCATGGGCCACGGGGCCAGGTACCGGGCTTGCCCGGAATACCAAAGGCAAGTTGCGGCGGCGCGCAACCTCCGGGAGGTGAACGGACGTCCGGCTGGCGTGTCGGTGGCTCGGGAGGCGCGGGGAGCCGCTGCGGCGCGGGCGCCGCCTGCGGCTGTGACCGGTGCGCGGCGCGAGACGACTGCTCGACCCCGAGACCCACGACTGCAGCCCCGGGAGCATAAGCCCAGACAACAAAAACCGAGACCAGCACCACAAGCACCACCAACAGACGAAAGAGTACTTCATCAGAGAAGAATGTACGACGAAGTACTTAGGACCGGGATGAGCGAGGACGACTTCAGAGCTACGTGCCTCCTCATCTTTCAATCCCTGGTGGAAGCGGATTCGTCGGAGGCCCGCTCCATTATGGCAACTTACAGGGACTTCATACAACTGCTTGTCACCCCCGGCTTCCTTAGACCAGAACCATGAACAGACCAGGCCACTTAAACTTACTGACATGGAACGCTAGAGGACTAAGACGTAAAAAGACAGAACTTTCGAACTTCCTGACACAGAACACTATAGACATAGCGTTAATTACAGAAACCCATCTCACTAGTAAGGTCAGATTCAATATACCAGGGTACACCACACACCGCACAGATAGGAACCAATATGGCGGCGGCACAGCCATAATAATAAGACACAACATAATGCATGACATAGCACAAATACCACAACTGCAAAGCCTTGAAACCACAAATATGTACATAACACTAGACAACTGTCGAACACTCATATCAGCGGCATATGCCCCCCCCCCCGGAACCCTAAACACAGCAGATATATCAAATTTGATGCAACAAAATAACAAATTTCTATTAGCGGGGGACCTCAATGCAAAACATCAAATATGGGGCTGCAATGAGACAAACCCCGCTGGAAACGCCCTATTAAGACTTGAAAATCGAACGGATCTCATAATCCATGCGCCGGAAGAACCCACTTACATACCATTCAACAGAACAGATAGAGCCGACATACTTGATATAGCACTATCACGCAACTTAACCCGAAGGCTTCACCTTCAGACCAAAAACGAACTGTCATCAGACCATATTCCCCTGATGATCACTTTGGAAGGCGACGCGGCTAAGGTCCAACCACTTAAACGCCCGAACTACAATAAAGCAGACTGGGAGAAGTTCGCAACAACAGTAAGCAAAAACCTCCCCACGTTCCCTTTAAACTCAAACGAAAAAGTGAACAGGGCAGTACTCCAATTGGAGCAGGCCATAAAAGCGGCAACAGTAATATCAGTGCCCACAAGCCAGCCCAAAACGTTCCATAATCAACTTCCCCGAGATATAACCTCCTTAACGGCAGAACGAAATCGAGCCAGGCGGAAATGGCAAAAGTCCAGACATATAATTGACCAAGAGTACTACAGGTACCTAAACACACTAGTGCAACAAAGAATATCCACTCATATCACAAATCAATGGCAAAACACGCTTGAGAATCTCAATTACGAGAGAGACTCAGTGTGGAAGGTCGCACGCTGCCTAACACGTGACAGGGCTCATATCCCTCCGCTACACTATAACCAAAACATAGCCACAACGGATCAAGAAAAAGCAGATGCACTAGCGGACGCACTGCAGGCTACGCTAACTCCGAATGCCAATCCGTCTTGCCCACAATTTGCGGAAGAGACGGAAGCAGAAACAAAGAATTACAAAGAGTTAATAACCCACAATAAAGTAAGAAAGACATGCCCCAGCGAAATTAAATGGATAATTAAGCACCTCCCCAAGCGAAAAGCGCCGGGACCTGATGGGATCCCAACCGTGGCACTTGCCAACCTACCGGAAGACGCGATTAACTTACTAGCCAATATATTTAATTACACCCTCGAGAAGGGATATTATCCCGAGAGATGGAAGCTTGCCACTGTGGTACACTTCCCCAAGAAGGGCAAAGACGCCTCTCACCCACAGAACTACAGACCTATCAGTCTTCTAAGCGTTCTAGGCAAACTCCTCGAAAAGGTCATACTCAAGCGACTCAACAGCCAACTAATCAAACAAAATATCACAATCCCGGAGCAATTTGGATTTAGAGCCAAACATTCCACAACACTCCAACTACTGAGAGCCACAGAACACATAACTCACGGGTTTAACATCCGCAAATCAACAGGAGCACTCTTGCTCGATGTCGAACGCGCATTCGACAGGGTGTGGCACGCAGGACTGCTCAAAAAGCTTAAAACCATGAACATACACGACATATTAATAAAGCTCATCGCGAACTACCTACACGACCGCAAATTCCAATCGAAAGTTAACAACCAATTATCGACTCCCCGCCTAATCAAAGCGGGAGTCCCTCAGGGAAGTATCCTAGGGCCGGTTATCTTTAATATCACTATGAACGACATACCAAAAACCAACTACACAGATTTGTACATCTACGCAGATGATACAGCAATTGTGACCCAATCAGCCAAACTGGACTTCATCCACCGGAGACTACAAAACGCCCTGAATAACCTAGAAGAATGGCTCACCAAATGGCGTATTAAAGTAAACCCAAGAAAAACGCAAGCCATAATTTTCACCAAAAAGCTTAAGCACAGATTGGGGAAACACCAGCTCCCCCCACTCTCTATATTCGGAGAAAATATAGAATGGACGGACACAGTCACTTGGCTAGGACTCAAAATGGACCAAGGGCTGACGTGGAAAGAGCACGTTCACCAAATCAGGGGTAAAGCCAACGCTCAATTGGGCAAGCTTTACCCCCTCATAAACATGAATTCCCACATAAACATGAATTTAGGGCTCACTCTATACAAAACTCTCATAAGGCCCATATTCACATATGCAACGCCGGTCTGGGGGTATGCTGCCAAAACATATATTCTAAGATTACAAAAATTTCAAAACAAAGTACTACGAACGATAGCAAAAGTACCTTACACAGCACCAGCCGACCTACTACACAGAGAATTAAAAATGCACACAGTAGAAGAATTCATAAAGAAACTAGCATATGACACATATAAAAATCTTGAAATACACCACAATCCTCTAATCTCACGACTCGGAAACTACACTACAGAAATAAACACACACACACGACCATTATCACTGTTCGAAAGAAGACTCACACATGATGACGACGAAGACGACGTTCAGAACTTCCTGAACAACCTATTAAGGGACAACTGACACAGACAGTTAGGCTGACACCCCTACTTTCCCTTCATTAATCTTTTTCTTCTGACTCTTTTCAGAACACTGCCCGCACAGAGCCCTCCAAGCCCTTGACAACAGTCAAGGCGGCCCGGGAGTTAGAGGGTCTCCCACCAGTGTCCTACAGGTGCAGAGACAGCGGGCGACTGCAGATGGAGTAGGACACACCGACGACAACGCATGGACAAAGGAAATAACGAACGGCCACGCCGGAACCAAGGACGACCGAACACATAGTTCGAATTGCATGCCATGTACTAACTACTGACAAACCCAGAAAGACTGGGGCCATAAGTAGAACTAACAACCATACCAATTCCTGACTATCAGGTCACCAAGGCCTGAGCTCTACCATTACAATACACAAGCTTACGAATAACACATATATAATAGATAAGTTACACGTAACACTGACCAACAGGCCTACCCGGCCTCGGCCAAATGTACATAATTAAAGTAAAGCATAAATTACACTTGGTGGTGCCCAGGTTTCATGGTCACCACCAAGAAGCAACATAGACGCGCTCGCATGCATCGCATGCCAGCTTAATAGATACCACATACTAACCGGGGTGCTATGCGGGACCCGACTAAGCATGTTAATAAATGCACGCAAAATAATGTAAGTTACGTAACTAACACGTGGAGGGGTTTTTTAGTGAGTATACCTGCCCCCTCAGGGCACGGGGACCCTCACACTGTCGGCCATCGCACGAGGGCCGTCGCCTGTAACTGGGTTTTTCCCCCCACGGTAAAAAAAAAAAAAAAAAAAAAAAAAAAGGGAGGAGGAAGGATCACGCAGCACCACGTCGAAGACTCCGGGGAGAAACACATCATGGGAAAGAAGGCATCATCATCCAGGAAACAGCCAGGCACCGAAGCCTACACCGCAGCTCTCGCCAGCCTGCTCTCCGCCGTCTCCCGCCTCGCTGCCGCTGCCGGCAGTTGAGAGGGAGCCCCTCGCCGCACCGCAGGGGAAGTTCTGGGCAGCCAGTCCCGCTTCCCCCGCCGCGCCTGATGCCAGCCGGCCGGCCGACCGGCCATTCGCAGAAGCTACCTTCACCGCAACCGTCGCCAGCCAGCTCTCGGACGCCTTCTCCTGCTACTCGGCCCGCTTCCCCAACCACGCAGAATGCTGGCCGGGAGCGCAAGCAATCGTCAAGGGAAGCAACACCCGAAAGGCAGAAGACAGCAACTCCACCTGCAGAATCGCAGCCTCAGCAGTCGCCAAGCCCAACTCAGCGGCTTGCATACGCCGCCGCAGCACGACAGACACCAATAAGTTCTCCAATAAGTTCGCTGCATTCCTCACCAGCACCAGCAACTTCTCCAGGAACCTACACCGTAGTCATCAACGGGGTCCCCCGTGATCTCCCGTGTAGGTTTGTTCTAACCGCCGCAAAGCAGAAGTGGCCCTCCGCCTGGAGAGCCAACCGCATATCGACGAGAAGAGGCGCCACCACACTCGTCCGCCTGCATCTAGCTGACAGCGCGGAGGTGGAAGCTGCCTTGAGAGCGGAACTGCCCTTATTAGGACGCCGTCTCAGAATCGAGGCAAGTAAGCTAGAACGACACTTTCCCTGTCGGAGATGCTGTAACTATGGCCACTGCGCCGACACCTGCAACGCTCCACCTAGATGTCACTACTGTGGAACACAGTGCCTCACCGCCAAATGCACAAAACACGATCTCCGATACCGCCGCAGGTACTGCGCCACTTGTAATGGTTTAGGCCATTTTACAGGTCAGACGCAGTGCCCACGCTACCCCAGACCAAGGCACCCAACACAACTCCACACAATGACAACCAGGGAAGACGTACCTCCCTCACCTCCGACATCAGCAGCAGCACCTACCACCCTTCCTCAAGATGGCTTGAGGGAAGCCCTACAGGTACTTCGGAGGGAGGTGGTAAACATCGCAGCCCGGCTCACCTCTCTGGAGAACTCAATCACAGCGACACAGTCCTCCAGAGAAGAAATCCATGACCTCCACTCAGAGGTTCTCAACATTACACCACGGCTTGGACAACTGGAAGAGACAATCACCGCAAACATCACAGAACGCCACTCCGAGCAGACCGACCAGCTTAGGAATTTAACAGCAATCGCCCAACGCTCTGCAGACACCACATCGGAACTTCAAAACCGGCTAGATCTGGCACAACAACATCTACAGCAACTCAACAACAATGACAATTCATCATCTGTGAAGCGAAAGCTCTCACGGCTGGAGGAGAGTCACACCAACACCGACGCCAAACTAGACCAGCTCCTACAACTGCTCCACCACCTGGTTGAGCATCAACTTAACACCGATCATCCTACCCTCTCTCTTCGCGAACGCGCAAGAAGACATGCCCATATTCCCCAACAATAGAAGTCCACTACTCTAATTAAATAAAGTACGAATAATCCCCTTCGTGCCATGCTCAGGTCTTCGGTCATGGTCATGGCCAAGGAAACCATCCCCAACGCGCTCCCGCACACTGTGCGGCAGCATACGATGACGATACTAACGGAGGTGCTAATGCGGAACTCCACAATAGGCAGAAGAATAACTGCCATCCCAAATCCTAAATTCAAATCCCTCGTTCAAACTCCTTGTTATTGTTAATAAAGAAATACCTTTAATTAAAAAAAAGGCCACAGCCAACGCCGAAAGGCGGTTTAAAAGGCGCTTAATTGTCCGGCCCTCTGTGTTTCACGCAGTTTTGCAGCCTGTACTGCCAGGTAAGTTAATAGCCTAAGGTTAGCTGTAAACTGCACCTTGGTGCAGGGCAAAATGCCCACACCAGTTGAGGGTTCTGACCATCCCACCACCCATCTCTCATCCAAACATCCATCACAGGATGCCATTCCAAGCACCAGCACTGGTGTGACCCACCCTGTAGACAGGGTAAAAACGACTGCTACAGGAACCAAAAGGCAGCGCCGACAACGCAAAGGCGGAAATGGCGCTGTAAAGCGTTTGGCTATAGCCGAACAGGCCACCAACCAGGGCCCTTCCCGGGATACAATTTCTCGTTCAGGCCAAATTTTTTCGAACGACTCCTCCGATTCAGAAGGAGAATATTTCCACGAAGCTGCGGCTCCGGAAAATTCGTCCTCCAGGATGGAGGAAGAGGATTTCCAAACCAGCTCATCGGACGTCTCTACAGACGTCGATGAGGCGGAATTTCAGCAAGTAACCTCGAGGAGGAAGAGGGGACAGTCAAACGTCCTGAAGACTGATGCTACCAGCCAGCGAACCCCACCTAAGCGGCATATTCCTCCCATCATCGTGGATGATTTCCGGGGCTCGGTAGGCTTCCTAAAGGAAGTAATGCCGTCCCTCTCGAATAAATGCGAGGTGACGAGGAGGAAGAGCCGCTTTGTTTTCAAGGCGACCAACATAGAGGACTACCAGCTGCTCCTCAGGGCACTCGAAGGGAAGAAGATCCCCTACTTTACCTTCGGCCTGGACAAGGCACGAGATTTGAAAAGGGTGATCAGAGGATTACCAGTGGACACACCGGTAAGCGAGATCACCGATGATCTCACCCGACAGGGTATAACACCGCGCTTGGTCAGGCAGCTGACCAAGCCAGGTCCGCAAGGTCAGCCTGGCCCCATCCCCATCCCTCTCTATCTAGTGATAGTAGAGCGGTCCAGCGACCCGGAGGCAAAGATAGATAGTATCAAAACTATTTGTTACCTCCGGGTAAAGGTCGAGGCCGTCAGGAGTTCTGGCGGCCCTCCTCAGTGCCACCATTGTCTGGGGTTTAACCACTCCAGCAGGTTTTGCCGCAGAATGCAGCGTTGCCTGCGGTGTGGAGGACCTCATGACAAGGAGGCGTGTCCGAGGTCGCTTACCGATGCGCCCACTTGCGCAAACTGCAAAGGTGCGCATATTGCCTGCTATGGCGGCTGCCCAACAAGGAAGGCGGTTATAGCTGCCAGAAGACCGGCACAGGAGAGGAAACTTCAATCAGCGCCAGCCAGGGAAGAGACCAGGGCTCTCCCTTCCTCAGTCTCCAAGGCTACGACATCCAGCAGGCAGCCACCAAATGAAGACCGTCAGCAGGTTGAACGGCGCCCATCTGTTGCTGAAGTTGTGCAAAGATCCTCTGACACCCCAGAACAGTCTCGTGGGAAAACACCAGCACCCACACAAAAGCACAAACAGACACGGGCCCCAGCCCCAACAAACACAGTTTCCAAACCAGACCTCAATGAGAGGAGACTATCTCGCCAACCTGAGAACCCAACTGTAGTGGTTGCGCATAGCGAACCTATGCCCCCTAGACAGTTGAGGGACGAAAGGGCTCGAGGTAGGCCTGCTCCCCTTAGGTCATCCTCCCCAGCCAACACCAACATAGTGCCCTCTGCCACGAGCTCCACCCAACTAACCGCTTCCCTGGATCTCACGGAGGTGTTTAAGTGTTTGCAGAATTTGCTGCAATCACATGGACAAATGATCTGTGAGATCTTAGTGAAGTTCTTTCTGCGCCTCAGACCCGGCAAGCAAGATGCTGGCTGCAATGGAGGGACTTGCCCTACTGTCAACTGGTATCCAGCAATCACAGAATGGCGAATCGAACTAGGTCTCGTACCTCTTTTCGCTTCGCATTCTGGAATGCGTGTGGCCTGGTTGATCAGGGATGCGAGCTATTGCAGTTCGCTCAAGCAAATGCCTTAGACGTCATCCTAGTCAGCGAAACGCATCTCCGTCCAGACACCCGTTTCCACATCCCGGGCTACATTTGCCATCGCACGGATCGCCAAGGCCGCCCTGACGGTGGTACAGCGGTACTTGTCCGGCAAAATGTAGTACATAAACCCATCCAGCTCCCTCCTCTTCAAACCCTAGAGGCCACGGCAATCTTTCTTGACCTTGCCGGAACTGAGGTCCTGGTGGTCTCTGTGTATCACCCCCCCAACCGGCAGTTCGTTCCAAACGACTATCTATCCTAAACCTACACCCAAGTGCTATCATGGCCGGGGACTTCAATGCAAAACACCAGCGTTGGCATTGTGGTCGTCAGGCAGATGCTAGAGGCAATCAAATCATTCGCCTAATAGATGGAGTGAGTGAGTGAGTGAGTGTGGTGTTTAAGGGCCCGTCGACAACAAGGTCATAGCTTCAAGTGCAGGGTCCCTGGCAACCAACGCACTACCCGCGAGGTGGAGGACTGCCATCAGTCATTGACTTCGCAATCACAAAGCTTTTCCAATTTCATCTCACTCTCACGTCACTAAACGCACTTCATTCTGACCATAATTCGGTGCTGACAGAAATCAACACTAGGGTTGCCAGTCATGACACCTCGCTTCAAACGCGAGAAGTCGATTGGAAAGGCGTAAGGAACTGCCTCCGCACTTCCATTCCACCGAACCCAAAACTTACATACATCCTGGACATTGAGAGGGCAATCTCATCCTTCACTTCTATCCTGACGCGAACTGCCAAAAATCTAACAGTTCACGGACCTGCACCTCTTCATCCAGACGTTCTTCCTTTAGACATCACCCTTCTTATCCGCCGCTCCTGGGCGGCACGGAGACTATACCAGCGACACCGCACGCCACATAATCTCGCGCCTTTGCGACGTTTACGTCGACTGGTCAGGGTCCGACTGCGTGAGCACAAGGTGCAAGCGTGGGAGGACACAATGGCCAGACTGCGCGTAGAAAATGGCGACGTGTGGCGTATCGCCAGAACCATCAGGAATCGCAAAGGTCAATACACCTCACCCATCCACGGCACCCACGGCCTGGCCTATGAACCCCAAGCCAAAGCAAATGCGTTCGCTGACTATCTTGAACGCACTCTATGTCCGAGAGAGGACCCCCAGGACGACATCTTTTCCGAACGCGTTCCTAGGGAGGTAGGCCGATTTTTTCGACGCCCTCCCGAGGACGCGGAACGACTTCCCGTCATTCGCCCCAGTGAAGTCCAGGGCGTACTCCAACGCCTCAAACCAAACAAGGCGGCGGGGCCGGACGGGCTGACACCCCTCATGCTTCGTCACCTTCCCTTCAATGCCGTTCTTTTCCTGACCAGGATCTTCAATATGTGCATCACCTTGGGGCACTTTCCTCGCGAGTGGAGAGAGGCCCGGGTGATATGTATATTGAAGCCTGGGAAGGATCCTGTACATCCTTCCAGCTACCGATCAATCAGCCTCCTTTCTACCCTCTCGAAGGTATTCGAGAGGTTAATCCTAACCCGAATGACTCCCATCTTGGGAGATGCTCAAGCTATTCCTGACCACCAGTTCGGATTTCGTCCTGGGCACTCGACTACCCAACAGCTGTTACGTGTGGTGGAGACAGCGGCCCTGGCTTTCCAGGAACGCGCCTTCACGGCAGTGGTATATTTGGATGTCGAAAAGGCCTTCTCCACGACATGGCATGCCGGTCTGATCTTCAAACTTATCCAACTGGGGCTACCTACACAGCTAATCAACATCCTACACAGCTTTCTCAGGCACAGATCATTTAAAGTCACAGTAGCGGGGAAAACATCTACACTGAGACCCGTGAGAGGCGGAGTCCCCGAAGGCTCTGTACTATCCCCCACACTATTTAGTGTTTTCATGGCAGATTTTCCAACTCAACCACAGGTCGAAATGGCACAATACGCTGACGACGTGTTGTTGTTCTGCAAAAACAGACATATACTCAAAGCCTTCAACCCAATTCAGAGACACCTCCGTCTCACACAATCCGGACAAAAGCCACGCTATTCTTTTTACGAAGCGCCACCCCCCCCCCCCCCCCCCGCTGACTGCCCCAACTTCCACTTCAGGGGCCGAAGGATAGAGTGGACTAATTCCATCAAGTACATGGGCGTTCAACTTGATAGAGGCCTAACTTTCCGCGGACACATCAGGGAACTATCGGCACGGGTGCAGGTGGCTATTGCCTCTCTGTACCCAATGCTGGGTTCGCGCTCGATGCCAGTCCGCTTAAAGCTACACCTCTTTCGAGCGCTGATAATCCCACTTATGTTGTACGCCTGTGAAATCTGGGGCATGGCTGCCGATAGCTGGATAGCATACCTTCAGCGTGCACAGAATAGAGGACTCCGATCCATCTATTCTGTGGGCCGTTCTTTCCCCGTGAGGTTGCTTCACGAAGCTTCCCTTCTCCCATACGTGGAGGACGAAATTAGACGCCGGGCAACAAAATTTTACGATAAAATTCCTGCTCATAGAAGCGCCCTGGTTCGGTCTCTAGGAGACTACGACGCTGCGAGACGCCGCTTCAGGCGTTACCGGGTACCCTGTATGGCATGCGGACATCCGAGGTAACAAAGGAGTTAAACCTTACAGCAGCACAAGCTAAATTCCAAAACTCCAAAAGAGCTGTTTGGCTACAAAATTTACCCCACTTTAGAATAATAAAACACCAGGGTGTAAACAAAAAAGCTGTTTGGCATCGTGTACAAAATTAAAGAGGAGCAAAAAGCTACCTGAACAAATTTCAACAAAAAATACCACATCATCCTGTAAATATCACAATTATCAACCTGCGGTCAGACCCAAAACCTAGGTGGGTACGCAGCAAAAACCTTCTGGCTGTTAACAGCCTGTCAGTATACGACTTGGAACTTGGAGTATTTTTCTTCTGCAAATGGACATGAAAGTGTAAAGATGTATTTTGTGTGTGTCTGCATTTCTGCAGAATTTGTGTTTCAGTACTGAGACCGCCCCTGAAAATAAGAGCTTATGCGATTCCCAGAACAGCCGTGGAACTACTAGAATCCAGCAACTAGATCTTCAACAAGGTTCATCATCTTTTCCTCCACAACTTACAGCAACTCCAAGTCGTTACAAAAGTTATGCAATATAATTTTGTGAGTAAAAAAAACTTACTATAGCCAGTACACTATATGTAGAGGAAGGTTCGTTATTTAAAAAGAAACTATGCAATTTAAAAGCAAATAGCATTTTAATAAAATCATCCATTTGCCCTAAAAGACGAATGACATTTCCCTTTCCTTTTAGGGGTTTTTCCAGTTCCCGTTTAATTTCGGTTCTCAATTTGAAACTCTGTTCACAGATACACCAGTTGTTTCGACGTCAGTTCAGTTAAGTCTTTCACAGCCAGGGTGTCATAGCGTAGAAAGAAAAGGTTACACGTTTAATATAATAGCCTCTTCAGCACTTTTAAAGCCTTTCTACTCTTATGTTTCTGTGGACTACCTAGAGGAACTGAGCGCTTCACTAAAGTGACCTCACGCGCGAACACGCAATACTAATAGTAGCAGCATGGGAAAACGACGAAGTTTTGGAAGAAAGTGGAAGAACTCGTGATTTCCGTGGGAGATTGCAGTAGCTCTGACGGCGATGACGACGGCGACAACGATCAGAAAAGCAGTACCAATGACAGCAGCGACTCTGGGATAAGCGGCATATTCCCGTTGGAATAGAATGCATAATTCCGTGCAGGTATGGCACTTTTGTTTCTCTAAATCTTAACTGTAGCTAACCATTTATTTTTTGTTCATTTCGAAGATTTCGTATGCTGTAATTAGGTAACTGCTCACTTAAACGTATAGACAGTCTTACGGCAGTCTTATGATTAATACTGCAATACGCAAATATCTAGGAATATGTGCGTGTACATTACCGCAGACGAACTTCCTCCTCCCTTCTACCCGCCATCTTCGTTGCCTAGCACGTAGAGAGGAACGGTAAAGTGGCAACGGCGCTATCCCCTCTCCTTCCCCACTCCTTCAACTGTCAATCACCCACTTATAATGCACCCATAATAATACGACGATTGGAAGAGCATAGCTTTCACGCAGTCGGGGAAGTATCGAGAACCACGTGACAATAAATGGAAGTAAACTGTTTAAGCTCATTTTCAAAGTTTGGAAATTGAACTGCGGTATTTACTCATCCCATTTATTACTTGAATGTATCAAATAAGCGGTATCATGTGTAATGTAGTAATGAACTATTTCCACTGGCGCTTCAGTTTCGTTCACTCTAAAAGTTATGCTATGGAATAATTTTGACATCCGTACACACTTTGAAGGCCGTTCGTTCCGTCCGTCCGTCCGTGGTGCTGGCAGACTGTATATAACCTGCAGGACTTGCTGCATGCCCACCCGTTAGGGGTTTACCGCAGATAGGAGATTTTTTTCTATGGGATTTTGTCGGAAGGTATGGGTTTTGGGTTGTAGTTATTTGAGAGGTAACTTTTATGTTCCTCGGAATGATGAATGGGGTTCAAAAGCTTTTGCAGCTTGGTGTTTTGATAATGTTAAAAATTTACACTTTGGGTGCCCGCATGCCATGAAGGGTACCCGGAACATCCTAAATCGGCGTCTTGTGGGGCACCATAGCCCCCCAATGATCTAACCAGGCTGCCTTTATGTGTTGGGAATTTAGCGTAGAATTCTGAAGCCTGGTGCCTAATTCTGCCCTCCACGTATGGAAGAGACGAGGTTTCGTGAAGCAACCTTACGGGGAAGGAGCGGCCAACAGAATAGATGGACCGAAGTCCTCTATTCTGTGCACGTTGAAGCCGTGCAAGCCAGCTGTCTGCGGCCATTTCCCAGATCTCGCAGACATACAGTTTCAACAGGTCCACGAGCATTCGGAAGAGATACTACTTCAAACCAACTGGCATCAAACCTCGAGCCCAGCATTGGATACAGGGACAGAATTATCCCCTGTACCCATACCCAGAGGTCCCTCATGTGGTTGCAGAAAGTTAAACTTCGATCCAATTTGACTCCTAGATATTGGATGGAGTATGTCCACTTGATCTTTAGGCCTAGAAAGCGGAAGTTGGGATAGTCTGCCGGGGTGTGGCGCTTTGTGAAGAGTATGGTGTGGCTTTTGTTCGGATTAACGGACATCCAACATCGCCGGCACCACTCTTATATGAGACGGAGATGTCGCTGTATGGAGTTGAAGGCTCTGATGATGTGTTTGTCTTTGCTGAGTAGCAGCACGGCGTCAGTATATTGCTCCATTTCGACTTGCGGCTCAGTTGGAAAGTCTGTCATGAGCATACTAAAGAGTGTGGGGGAAAGCAAAGAGCCTTCGGGGACTCCGCATCTCACAGATCTTAGAGTAGATGTTCTCACCACGACTGACTTGAAAAGTAAGGTGTCTTAGAAAGCTGTGTATTATGTTGATCGTTAGTGTACGAAGCTACAGATGGATCAGTTTATGTAGGAGTCCGGCCTGCCATGTCGTTAAGGCCTTCTCGACATCCAATGACACTGCAACCGTGAAGGCCAATTCCTGGAAACCAACCCAGGGCAGCAGTTTCCACCACAGGCAGCAGCTGTTGGATTGTCGAGTGACCAGGATGAAATCCAGGGATAGCTCGAATATCAACCAATAATGAGGACAAGCGGGTTAGAACCAACCTCTCAAGTACTTTTGAGAGGGCAGAAAGGACACTTATGGAGCGGTAACCAGAAGGGTGCAACGGATTTTTCCCAGGCTTCAATACGCAAATCAGCCGGGCCTCCCTCCACTCACGTGAAAAGTACCCCAAGATGAGACATATACTGAAGATACTTGTTAGGAAGACAAAGGGTTGAAAGGAAGATGGCGGAGCATGAGAGCTGTCAGGCCGTCCGGCTCCGCCACCTTTATTGGTTTTAAACGTTGGAGTACGCCCTAGATTTCTCTAGGTCTGATGGTAGGGAGTCTCCGCATCCGCGGTAGGGTGTCGCAAGAAACACCGCACCTCCGGACGTATACGTTTCCAGAAGATATCCTGGGGATCTTCTCTTGGACACAATGTGCGTTCAAGTCAGCGAAAGCACTGGCTTTGGTTTGGAGATCATAGGCCAGGCCTTGGGTGCATGGATTGGGGAGGTATATTGAACTTTGCGGTGTTAATGTTATTTCTATATACTACCCATGCTATATTTTGCGCAGAAAGGGAGGAATTACTGGGAAAAGTAAATTTTCTGAACTTCGACCAAACCAAGAGATACTTAGCAAAAGCTACCATACAGTGTGTGTCCTAAAAAGTAACGTTAAAATTTTATTAATACAGTAATTTCTCTTCATAAGTATTTTCCTCACTTCCCAGAGTACACAAATAGTTTACCTGGTCCTTAGTATGTCAGAATGTCAAAGATGATTGCTGGTTTGCAAAATACCTGCCTATTGAGTCTATCCCAATAAGACTTAAAAACGTACATGTCAATGTAGATGAGCACTTTGATGTGAATTGGTTTGTACAGAAAGATTATAACATAAGATTAATGAAAGACCATGAAGGTAATCAGGATTAAACTTATTACATATTGACTACTGATCCATCATTTTTGGAGTACTGCTATATGAAGAGAAAGCAATCCAAGAGTTTCAACTTACAAGAATATTATCAAGGCTAGCACTGCAATTTGGAAGTCAAAAACTTATCACCTATTTGCTCTAGTTAGTGAGATTCTCTTGATCATTCACAGAGTACTGTTATAGCATATGGTGACAAATTACTTGTACATTTGGCATCCTCCATCATACTTGCCTACATTTGACCAGATAGACATAATTCTCAATTTAAAAATACTATATCAGCTGGGGCAATTACACTATGCCCCAGACATAGGACCGATTACACCATGTGGTAGTTACTCGAAGATCATAGAAGAGGTATTTTTACCAATTACGGTCTTACATTAAGAAATTGAACATTATAGCGGAGGAACAATATGGATTTCAAAAACACAAATCTACAATACAAGTGATAGATAAAGTGAATAGCACAATAATAAATGCCTTGAGTAAAAGAGAAATAGTTATTGCAGTGTTCATAGATCTAAGTAAAGCTTTTGATTGCATTAACTTAGAACAGATATGGGGTACGAGGAATTGTACAAGATTGGGTTGAATCTTATCTAAAAAAGTGAATGCAATAGGTGGAAGTAAATTTTAAGAACACAAAGGGAGAAATTGAAAATATTAAGTCAGACTGCGGAGATGTAACATCAGGTATACCTCAAGGTTCAACATTGGGACCATTTTTATTTTTACTTTATATAAATGTCCTTTTTGAGTTGATAAGGAAGCATGGTGGTGCTGTAATAGGTTATGCAGATGATATAACCATAATAATAAATGAATCTACAGTAAGAGAAGTGGAAGATAAAGCAAAGGAAATCCTAAAAATAGTAAAACAGTATTTCTTAAACTTAGACCTAATGATAAATTTAAATAAGACATTCTGGATAAAGTTCGATCTCAAGAAGTGTTCAACGAATATAAAAATTACTTCTGATGGTGAAAGTATTCCAGGAACATGCCAAACAGAATTTTTGGGGGTAGTAATTGATAAACACCTAGGGTGGAAGCAACACATAGAACATATATTAAAAAAACTAAATAAAGGTATATGCATAATGAAACAAGTTAGATGAACTATGGATAATAAAACCTTAAAACAAGTGTATTATGCATTTATCTATTCTCATATAAAATATGGGATATCTTTATGGGGTAATATAAATGCAAAAGAGGTGTTAAAAATTTTCAGATTAAAAAAGAAAGCTATCCGAATAATTGAAAATGTTGAGAGAAGATCTAGCTGTAGGCAGATATTTAAGAAGCATAATGTTTTAACTGTTCCATGTATATACATATATGAACGCATTAAATATGTAATAGAAAGGAATACATGTAAAAAGAAGTGTAATGTACACTCATATAATGTAAGAAATAAAGCTGACTATTTTAGGACCACACTAAGGGGAACGCTAAACAACAGATCATTAGAAAGTATCGGAAAAGACATGTATAATAGATTGCCAGGTAAAATAAAGAATACTAAATTATGTAATATTAAGAATATAAAAAGGTATATGTCAGAACAAGCTTATTATAGTGTGGAAGAGTACAAAGCAAAAAATGGAAAATAAACAATGTACATTTTAGTTTCTAAGCAGTGCATATAGTAGACTTTAAGGTATATTTTTATGTTTTCTTATAATATAAAATGACGTATCCTCTGTATGAAATATAAGGGATGAATAAATTGAATTGAATTTCAACCATTTCTAAAAATGAAGGTGGTTCATTTGAGCATGGTAACCTCCACTGGTGTTTCCTGCCTTATAAGGAATGAACAGTTAAGTTAAAGGTACTATGTACATCATGATAGCATCATATGATAATAAATATGGTAACGTCATTCATCAATACTATAACTGCTCAGTATCTACATACTATGCCCATGTTTCAATAAACAAAATCCTGAAGGGTGTTGCATTATTTTTTCTGCCAGTATATTTACATATATAATGGTCTTCGTTTAGCACTGAAATAATAATTATTATTTTTTAAATTAATGTCCTCTAATGTATGCTATATCAGATATGCATGAAATGAATGAAATATTTAAATGACTCCTCAGAGCTTAGAGCTATCCAACATTCATCTTTCAGACTAAGAGAACATCCAGGAAAAATCTTATCCACAATACTCATCCTTACTGAGATTCAAACTCGGGGTGTCTTGAATGTGGGGCAAACATGCCACCCCCATACTATAGAAGTGGGTACTGAAATTATTCTGCAAACATAAAGACTGTTCAAGACTTTGCTCATGCATACTATTTATAACATAAAAGAATACTCTAATATAGCTTATTTATCCCCCGATGTTAAATTTCACCTCCTATTCTTATTTGTGCTTATGTGTTGGAAATAAAACTTAGCAATTAAAAATATTACATGGTTGTGTGATGTGCTCTATTTGTTACAGCCTGGCTCACTCTAGGATTGAAAGAACAAGGTGCAATACAATACAATTTGGTTAGTTAAAATCCTGTATTTTATGTCTGCCTAACGTTAATTGAAGAATATTTCTAAAAGTTTTCTGTAACTTTAAATAGTATCACTAACCCCGTAACATTTGTTATTTCTTACAAGTTGCTGTTAATGTTTAAAAAAAAAAAAAAAGAAACTGAGTAAATTCCTAACCTATCTATACACTTACCCCTGTCTCTTCTTTCACGGTGACAATTATTTCAGGTTCTAGAATGCTGACAATATTGCCACCTTTAATGTTGTCTTCGTTTTCTGATAAAACCCGGCTCCTGTACGGCAGGCTGAGGTCCATTACAATCTAAATACTGAAATTTCTTCATCAAAATAGAGTTTGGAGGCCATTAACTTTGACACACAAATATCACCGCCTTCTGTTCTTCGTGTAATGTACGGCAGAAAATTGAAGAAAAAGGTAATTTTAAACAGGCTATTAGTAGTTCAGAATTTGGGAATATGTTGTAAACATCGACAAGATTGTAATTCTCATAAAAGCTCGTGTAAACACCAAGGAAAAGAAAGCTCAAGGCGGAAGAATGTTCATAAAAGAAATGTAACGAACCGTGGAAACGCAGAATCAGCTTTACATTTGTACTCATATTCCAGCTTTACGGAAACAAACGTTATCAGGTTAACAGTACAGGTTTATATTATACACTTACAGTTTTATAACCAAATAAATAGCATTGAGCAAATTTTCATCGCAGAAGCAGATACGGGTAATGGTAACTGTTATAAGAGATAACAGATTTAAAATGTAGGTGAGGTACGAATAGTTTTGATTTAGAGCACGGGAAAAAAAAGCTTTAAGTATAGAATATAAAGAAAGAAATGTCCTGAGTAAAGTTAATTCGAAGCAGTAATTGAAGTGGTCTTATTATGTTTTGGAGATTGCCGTACATGGTGTAGCTGTTTTCGTGTTTTATAAAATTGAAATGATAAATAGGAATTCAGATAGATTTTTAGGTTAGTTTGATTTATCAAACCTGAATGCAACGTTTGTTATAGAATGATGGAGGAGTATATAGAAGATGGTTACCCCAGTCCAACAGCACACGCCCAATCAGATCCAGATATTCTTTTATCGATAAAACATGAGGATGATGTAAGTATATAATTAGGAGCATCAAAAACTCATGATTATTAATATAGTACCTTGGGTCCAAATTAAAAGTGATAAAAGTGAAAGATAATGTAATTACCTTATTAGTGCATCTGCATTTACAAAATGCATTAAAAGTTGGAGGATAACATCTGTAGAAGAAATTTGGTAATCATTTTGAGACCATAGTATTATAATTTCTTCAATTGATGCAACTTCAGTAAGTATGTTGACTTACTTAGAAAAGAATAATTTCATTCTCCAAATTATTTACTTCCTTAAATGCAATAGGATATGAGGTATTCTACATTGAAGAACTCAGCTAAATAATGAAATACTTTAGCCCCAGTGACCATTGCTGTAATCAATTTGTTTGCATGTGTTTTCAGTATATGCTATTTGATATCTTACTTGAACTTTTAGGTGTATTTTTTGGGTTCAGTATTATAAAATGAGCATAATAAATGTTAAGCAGCGGAAATGCAAAAACATGCATGTATAATATTGATTCTGTTCTAAAACTCTGCAGGTCAATAAAAAATTAGGCTATTATGCACAAAATCCTTTCATGGAAGTGTTGAAAACAGTGTTGTTGTATAAATTAAATTAATTGGGAGTCGATTAATAACACAAAACAACACTCACTTTTAAATTTTGAAAATTTAAAAGTGAGTGTTGTTTTGTGTTATTAATCGACTCCCAATTAATTTAATTTATTATGCACAACTTCGGCTGCTGAAAAAAGTCAACAAATTTGCAGTGTCAATTTGGATACTTTTATATTGATTACATTTTGGTCACTTTTGTTTGTTGAGAAGGCTCTCTAATGAAGTTAGATGCTAATTTTATATAATGCACAGTGCAGTTTATGTTTTTATTTACTTTTAAACCATGTTGGACAGTGAAGACATGGATGAAATTATCCTCAAATAGCTCAGAGTACATATAGGTAAAGTGTAGAGTTATCCAACATTCATATTTCAGGATAAGGGAAAACTCTGGAAAAAAATCTTATCCACATAACTCACCCTGAACAGAGAAATGAACAATGAAATGAAAGATTTGAACTCAGGAACTGTTGAATATGAGTCAGACATGCTACCACCTATACTGCAAAGGTGGGTGCAGCAGTAGTAAGTACACTGTCAAGAAAGGGCAGTATGAGAATGAAGAAGCATTCGGCACCTTTGCAGTGTAAAATAATAATATTACATTTGAACTACCAAACCTGGGTTTCATGTCAACAAGGGATCTTTCACTCTACAATGACATGTCTCTTGATGCTGTCTACCATACATGAGAGATTAAAGAAAACCTTAGATTAGCTTAAACATGGCTCTTTTTCATTTCTTGATGTTATAGTGCTACTGGCACATATCTTTGAGAGTTTGGTAATCTTTTAGAAACAGCTATCAAACTTCAACACTTGACAAGGTTCTGGGGCCCAAAATTTAGCCTGTGTTTGGCGACAATGCCTAGGTTGGTGTGAGTATATAAATGAGATGACAGAGCCATGCTTTTACTGAAATTAAGCCCAAGTTAGGTTACATTGCCTACGTGGAGGCGCATGCATGTGTAGATGAACAGGATGACAAGATTTTTTGTTATTCAGTTTAGTCCGTATTAGGCTACAATGTCTAGAGTAATGTGTATGTCTTTGTGTAATTGAAAGGAATGACAGGGGCCTATGTTATCGATATTTAGTCCTTGTTATAGTTCTGTCACAGTATCTTTGGCTCTGACAGCATAACGTTACATCAGAGTGCTGATGTATCTGTTGAAACAAATCAAAATCGCTTCCTTTCCTGCAGAAATTCACAGTGCTAGTATGCTAAATGTGGTCATTGTGATATATATCTCTCTCTTTCTTTTCCATCATGAAAGATCTGGGCCTGATATGCAGCGGCACGACTACAATTCACTTTTATGCTTTTTGTGGAGTATACAGCTGCCCTAAAGGTTTGAAGAAGGCATAAAGTTGACACTGGTGGTCTGAAAATGCTCTTTTGACCAGATATCCACTGTAATATGCTGTTTTTTCACTATACAGTAAAACCTCATTAACCCCAATGTTTGGATAATCTGGACCAGTTGAAAAACAAAATTATGTCATTTAACATGATAAATGAAAATTTGTTTCACAGATGACATATTGCTATTCTCAATAGTTAAGGTACTCAAATTCTCTTGCTAGCAGGCACATTCATTGCACTCACCCCACTTGCTTGGGACCAAGTTGGAAGAGAAACTTTGATCAAGTCATGAATAAAGTTGCGGTCTGGTATGTGTGACTTGCCAGAAAACAAGATTGAAGAAGAAGAAAAAGTAAGTTTGCAAGAAGATTTTATAGATATTTTTTATAATACCAGTGGCTATTCCGATCTTGATATAGAAGAAATGAGAATTGCTTGCAAATCAACAATGACAGAGGTTATAAAATTACAGAGGAAGGCATTATTACATCATCCACTGTTACTGAAAATCAAGAGTATTCATATTCAGACAGTGTTTATGATCCAGCTGTGGTTATGACCCACACACAAGCAGCGGCAAAAGTGGAGAAACTGATGTTTTATTTTGAGAGTCAAGCTAAAACATACAAATGAATTTCTAATGTTAAAGCTGATACAAGATCACGTTGCTCGTAGGTAATGCACTAAATGAGACAGCAGAAGGTCACTGCCTTTTTTACTACTGCCTAGTTTATAGGCATATTGTGTACAATGCCAATACATAGGCTATTACAGTACATACAGTTTGTAGATGAAAGTGTGCTGACAGTAATTTCTAAACTGCATTAAAAATATTTTGGTGATGTGCATGCATTTTTATCATTTTTCCGTCATTCTCTGAATAACTTGGATTTCCATTAATTCGGATCGGCCCTGGTCCCAGTTGATCCCAGTAAACGAGGTTCACTGTACTTGGAAATTGATCAGCACCCATCTCTCCATGCCCTTTCTTTATTTTGTATATGTTCATCAGCATCTGGATTCAGGAAATTTACTGTCGTTGACAGTAAAGTAGGTAATCCTCTTCATAAAGACAGTGTTGAGCCTTACAGTAATCACTGGCAAAGTGTCTTGACAGATTGCTGCTAAGAGAGAAGCACTATCTCAAATTTTTGCAGATTGTCTTTCTCTACCCCTCCAAAAATCCAAAGATCCTAAATTACTCTTCCACAGTTATATTTTCTTTTACCTACATTTGCCTCATATGTCTCAACATAACTCTGTTTTAGTTTCTTTCCCGAATAGAGCAACGCCACTCAAGACAACTTTTCGAGAAAACAAGCTCCAGTTAATCACTAGGGAACTGATGTCAAGCTTACATTGCAGAAAGGTTTGCTTTGATAGATCTCTGAAAATTATAGGCTGCTATGGTTCTTGAACACTGAAATATTTAAATGAAAGCTATGATGCAAGTCTCTTACCTGTTTTCCCTGCCCTTCAATGGCAATGATAATCTCACTGTGATGACTTCACTCTCTCAGGTATCACTGAATTGTTTATTTCATGAGTCGCTGTTCAGAGAAGTTGTGCAATCTCCAGCAAATTAAATGCTTTAGTTCCAGAAAGTTCCAGACACAACAATTTAATGCTCCGCTAAAATTTGGCCTTTAAATTGAATAAATTTTAGTCACTTGTTAAAACTTACTTCACTTGTCCTTCAGATGTTAAAATTAGGAAGACGTCTTTTCGGACACCATTGCATTCATCCTCAGCAGTTTGGTGACTGCCAATGGTCTTTCTGCTGTACATGCTTTTCAACTAATTTTGGTTGCCCTCTGGTGTTAGATTTGCAAAGTTTGAGTAGTTGACTTAGAGAAGCCTATTCAAAATTCAATAAACTCCCACTATTTTTGTAGATAAAAATCCTCTCCCAAATATTAGTATCTGATGTTAACTGGTTTTAATAATTTGATGTTTTTTCCTATTTCATGATTTTCCTTCCAGAAATGGTAAGCTACAGCTGATTTTTCTGTGTATATATATTATGCTTCTCTGATGTTCCTTTAATCAAGTTTTTAGATTTCTGATGGTTTTCTCTATGTAAAATTTATCTTAGTTTTCACAGTTTATCTGATATACTCTGGGCTCAGAATATAAAAAGGTATTTGTCAGAACAAGCTTTTTATAGTGTGGAAGAGTACAAAGCAAAAAATGGAAAATAAACAATGTACATTTTAGTTTCTAAGCAGTGCATATAGTAGACTTTTGGGTGTATTTTTATGTTTTTCTTATAATGTAAAATGACGTATCCTCTGTATGAAATATAGGGGATGAATAAATTGAAATTGAACATTGACTTCAAATTTAAGGGTATGGTATTTTTTAACTGTTTAGTAAGTTTTTCAAATTGTATACATTTTATGGAACAAGTTCTATATTGAATTTATTAAATATCTTCTCAAATTTTTTGGTAAATGTTTGGTATTCCCAATTTTTCTTCTGTGTTATTTTTCAGGTAGTCATGTTTTTCAAGTTTTTCTTTTTTAGGCCCTTTTTAATAAGTTTTATTTATAGCTTTTGTGGCCAATCCATATAATCTAGCTGTGTCCAGAATATATAAGTATTCATTATTGTATTCTTTCTCAAGAGGTATACTATGAGTATACTATGTAATTATCTATGTGTGTTGGTTTTCTGTAGATACCAAAATTTAGTTCATTTGTAGTTGAGGTTTTCATTATTTTCAAATCTAGGCATAGAAGACAACCATCTTTTTCTAAATCACACGTGAAAATTATGTATTTGTACTGTAAATTTAGCAATTTAAGAGCATCATCTTTGAATTTAGAGGGTACTATTGTAAAAATATCACCTACTTATTATTTGAAGCAAAAGGTTAGAAACAGTGATGTATTTAACATTTGGAAGTTATGAGTCAGTAATTCAAACACAAACATCACTCAAAATATCCTTACTTGGACATGTTTCAGAGAACAGTTTGTCCCCATCATTAGCAGCTATCCGACTGGTTGGATCCGTGGTTTCCTGAAGTGAGCTGGTTGTCTGTGGTGGCATCTGTTGACTGTGAGATGAACTTCCAAAGAGAGTTTTCAGGTGACAATTCAAAATTTAAAGTATATTGTTTGTTTTTTATAATTAGCAGCTTTTATAATTAACAAGTTGCTAATTATAAAAAACAAACAGTATATTTTAGTTAATTGATAGAAATTAATGACTTCCTCATACTAGCCGTATATAGGCTAAGGTTTTTGATAAATTTATTCAACATGAAAAATCCAATGCCACGACCGAGATTTGAATCACGGATCTCCTGGTTTCCATCCAGTCGCTCCAACCTATTGAGCTACCTTGTCCAGCATGCCGTCCTGACATTAACCTTAGCCTATATACGGCTAGTATGAGGAAATTATTAATTTCCATAAATTAACTAAAATAATAAGAGTTAAATGATGAAGCCTGGGACTCAAGTACTTGCGATAGTAAGTCGCCACAAACTGTGTATCTCGAATGCGAGAGCCCCTAGTTGTTTACTGGGGAAATATACGAGTCAAATGGAGAATTTAATGTCAGCACGGCACATTGACCATGGTAGCTCGATGGGTTGGAGCGACTGGACGGAAACCAGGAAATCTGTGGTTCATATCCCAGCCGTGGCATTGGATTTTTCATGTTGACTCAATTTAACAAACAGTATGCTTTAAATTTCGAATTGCCACCTGAAAACTCTCTTTGGAAGTTCATCTCACAGTCAACAGATGCCACCACAGACAACCAGCTCACTTCAGGAAACCATGGATCCAACCAGTCGCATAACTGCTGACGATGGGGACAAACCGTTCTCTGGAACATATCCAAGTAAGGATATTTTGAGTGATGTTTGTGTTTGAATTACTGACTCATTACTTTCAAATATCAGCTACTTATCGAAACCAATGCTTGTACATATATGGAAAGGCATTTATCACTAGCATTTCTAAATTACTCATATAGATATCAACCAGTATTGGGACATTGGGTTGCCCATAACCAAACCATGAGTTTGTTTAAAAAATCTGTCATTAAAGGTGAAAAAGTTTTGATTAATGCATACATGTATCAACATAATAGTGTCTTCAATTTCAAAGGGATTAATTTCTATATTATTATGTGTTTCAAATGGAAAGAGTTATCGCTTGTAGTGAATCAGATGCATTAGTGCATTCGGCATTGCCACCTTGTTACTCCCACTCTTTTTATATTTCCCTCTCTCTCGCACACTTGCAAGTTTTCTTGGTAGTAGACATAAAGGAACACAAACTGAATTTCCCAAAGTTTTATAATAATGCAGTTGTTGAAATCAATGCATAATAAATACAATTCCATATCTACCGTATTTATTAAGTTATTTAAACGAAACAAAAACTGGTTTAAAACCCATTAAAGGCAGTATATATCTACAGTAACAAAACACTAGAGACTACATTAATAAATTGTTGAAATTTCACTACTTTGTTTTCAGTGTAGCAAAAGCCAATCTTTGCGCCAAACGTGCCTAATATTTGATTCATTTTGTTTTGTGTGTATACGAACGAATGTATGTATGTATGTATGTATAGCTATGCAAGCGACTTCTCCGGTTCAAGCTTTTAGCTTTTAGTTTATTTATGCTATACCAAGCGAGTCATACGAGTATATGTTGTGTTACACACACTGGAAAGTAAACTCTCTGTCAGCATTTGTTATTACAGATCTGTTATTACAAAGTTTCTAGTAGCCTTGTGCAGCTGTTTTCGCTCAGTGTTTTAGTTATTTATACTCTCTCTGTATTCAGAGTGATTTCTTATAGCTATCAAGAGCTAAATGAATGTCACATTTGAAATTGTTAAATTTCAATGTTAACCATGGCTTATCCCCTTAATGTAGCAAATAAATTAGCTTGCGTATGATGTATACAGGCTTCTGATATTACTGCAGAAAATCTGGAAGATTTGTTGTGCGATTATGAAGGAGATGTTTAGGATATAGGTAGCAGTGATGTGTACGGGTCTACAGATGGCATGTTAGCTACTCCATTGTTTGGGGGAAATGGCGGGTCAAATATGGGTGATGTGGATCAGCTATTACTAGCTATCCCTCTTTACGAAAAACAGTTAAATGGTTAAAAAAGTATTTTTATACCACTGGATGTAACCATGCACAATTGTTTAGTAATTTTCAGAGCTGTAAATTCATGCAAGACATTCACCTACCTGTACTTGCGCGTATAAATAGCTCGTAATCTAATTGAGTACTATTCAGAGGCCTCTTTATACTGGGGGTAAGAAATCTACCAGAACATCACCCCTCATACTTGAGAGAAAACACTTTCCTAAAAGGATACCACCCACAACCAAAAAAGTCGCAACCATTTCGAAAATGTCTAGTGTTGCAATAAAGAAGTTTGCAAGGAAACCAATATTATTTGGTGTGAATCTGCAGATGTGCCCTTGGGTGTTTATCCAGGTTTGGAGGTGTACAATTCAAAAAGAAACCTTTAAGGGTACGTTTACATCCCTTATAGAACTAATTTAAATTTATTGTAAAATGGGAAGATTAAAATAATTGGCATTAAATGAGCATTAAATGCATGTATGTGCTGGACGTCTATACACGTCCATATCGGTTTGGGGCATTTTAACTTGGACGTCATATGACGTCCATATCGGTGAAAGGGTTAAGAGATAATTCGTCATTGTCTTCATCATCTGAGTACTGCAAATTTATGATAATAGGTTCCAAAATCTTGTTACGTGCTAATTCTTTCCAAAAGTCATCTTCTTGTAGTTTATCTGATGTCTCACGCAGTTTTCCCCGTCTTGTTGTGTTCCTTGTCAATTTCTTTGTGAATAAGTCGTTCAACATCAGTCAGTCAGTTTATATTTCTGTTTGCAACATAATTTAAGCCCACATTAACTCAATTGGATTGTTCTGGCAATAGGAAAGGGGAAGGTGGATCAAGTTGATACACTTTTTCGTGGTTTTTAAATGGAAGAGTAACTGAATAATACTGTTTTGAACACTCTAGAGTAAATGGAGATTACGAACCATTCATAAACAAGGATATAATGTGACCAGACACGTTCTGTCAGACCAGCAGGAAGTGTATTGTTTCCTCTCATCGAATTTAACAAACATCTTGGCTTAGTCAAAGTATTTCTTTTATCATATCATGTCAAATGTTTATGTTTCAGTTCTGAGTAATTTCAAATATATGTACACGCATACATGCCAACCAATAATGATATTCATTACAGTGCTTATGTCACAATGCATTGTTTTAATATAGTAGTACTTTATTTATTTGTATTAGGAAAACTATTTGAGCTAAAAGTATGGGGTTTTTACGGTTATGTTAAATATGTTACTCTCTCCTTCCTCGTGGATCAGTTTTTGTAAAATATGAATTTTTGTCTTGGCACAAATAGTATTTATTAGAGATTGATTAGTTTGGCGCTCGTCACAAACCACATAGGGGGGAATGCAATATGACAACACCGCAGGACTGATTGGTTGCTCACCTAGTAGCGCTCAAGGACAAACATCATCCTTGAAACTAATTTGAAACACATATTAGTCAGCCATTTCCTAATGAGGTTCAAAATTTTACTTGTAGCAATGCTAGTAAAGATTGTTTTCACATCAAAGGAGACTAATAAGTCTGATTCTGTTAATTGAATATGTTGCAAATTCTCTATTGTAATGACTTGATGATACTTTTGCTGTCATATTTTTTGAAGGAGTTCAATTTTGTAACCAATCATTTTGCAATACGGTGACTATTCCATTAACAATGGGTCTCATACAATTATCCTTCTTGTGAATCTTTGGTAATCAGCATATCCTAGGTATAGTAAGGATTCTGTGTTTTCATTTTTTTTTTTTTTTCTTTCTTTCTTTCGGAATAGAGGGACAAGTGAAGTAAGTTCTAACAAGTGACTAAAATGTATTCAATTTAATATTATGCTTCACTTATTAAAAAAAGAGCTTCAAAAGAATTAATAATTTTACCTTTAATCATATTTTAATTCATCTATGGCTGAAATCGTCTGTTGAGTCATTATCACTGTCATCCTCATCACTGTTTCCATCTTACCGTCTTCAGTTATAATTCTTTCAGTTTTCTCTTCTGTTAGCGCATATTTTTCCTAATACTCCTGTTTTGTTTCATCCGCAATATGGCATACCTTTTCCCATATTATTTTTCCAATTTGCTCAAATCATTGGTGGCATAACATTTCGTCATTCATTTTAAAGGTATAATTTCTGCAAACAACCCATTGTTTGACATCTGTGCACATTAATTCTATAGTATTCAGATTGGATGTTACAGAGGAAGCCATAAGATTGCATGGTTACACTCTGACAAAATTTGGTCAGTCAAAAAGTTCATCTGAGTCTGCTTATTGGTTAGAATTAAATCATACAATTTTGTTTTGGTGCTATTTTCATCAAACTTAATATTGTGATTTTATAACCAAGAAAGCATATATCTTCTTAAAGAACTTTACGTTGGAGGCTTATCTACTTGTGTATTATGGTAAAAGGCATTACCTATTGCTAGCATAGAGTTAAGGGGTAAATTTGGAATTAACATTGTGTGTAACCATTTAACATAATTTTCAGTATTCATTTCTTTATGAAGACTTAATATGCTTATGACTATTATAGCACAGTCAACTATTATTCGTGATTGGAGGAATTTAGTAATAGTGACATCAAAATTAATTGAAAAAACTGTTTTTTTGACACTTCATCTCTTACATTTTTGTATTATTGAGAGACTAGTTTTGTAAGCCATTGGTTCCATCTTCAACCTCTTTCCAACTAATGTTTGTGTTGTCTGCTCTCTTCTCTCTGGTGATGGAATAATATGAAAATGTAAGTGATGAAGTGTCAAAAAAGCTGACTACAAATAGTTTTTTTACAGTTAACTGTACTGGGGGGGGGGGGGGGGGCAGGCAGCTGACAATTCACACTACATATTGCATCAAGTAACAGGAGTGATAAGTTCGCTGGGTATAAGAGTTGGAAGGAGACCAGGGCTTGCTGACTGTTCCGTGGGTGAAGGTCAGTGTTCCACAACCATTGCATGACTTATAGTACAGTCATAGCCAGTACACTATGAATACAGAAATTGTTTCCACTGTGAACCTTGGAGGAAAAAGTGTTGTCATAAACTGGTAATTTAAAGTTGCACTCATTACATTTTTTATATTAAATTTATTATTTTTCTGCATCAGAATATTTCAAGAGTCCCACTATGCAGCAAGAATTGTACCACAGTTCAGATGAATGTGAGTATTTCACAATACGCTGTGATTTTCAAAACCACGTTTTATTTTTTTCATATTAGCATGTTAGTATTTGGCAATACATTTGATTGATCAAAAATGCTTTTCATTTTGTTTTTTGTGTCCAGCTTGATTTGAATAAATACAGTGATCTAACTATGACACCTTTGCAAGCACTGAAGCCTGAACGTTTCATGTAATCACTGCCATTTTACACATGAAACTGCTTCTAAAAGGAAATAAATTCTAAAGTCAACCTTGTATATACTCTTCTCCACTTACAAGCTTTTTAGTGAAGACTAGTTTCTGGGAACTTCCTCCCTATCCTCAGTTGTGTGGTTGACTGATGATGCATCCGGTGTCTGCAAGAACTTCGACACATAATTTGGACACATTTCGAAACAAAATTACACGACATATTGAAATTGAACATGAAAGAAAAAACACTGATTCTTAAAACAAAAGTACGAAAATTATGCATAAAAAAGCCAATAAAAAATCCACGCAACCAGTACCGCCATGTCACAGAAACACCAGTCAATCTAGTCAACATATCATCCCAAACTTTAACCAAAAAAAGTTACAGTTTTTAACCCTTTCACCAATATGGACGTCATATGACCTAGTTAAAAGGCCCCAAACCGATATGGACGTGTATAGACGTCCTGTGCATACATGCATTTAATAATTATTTAATGATAATTCTTTTAAACTTTATGTTTTACAGTAAATTTAATTACCTTTAAAAGTTTCTTCTTGAATGGTACACCTCAAAACAGATAAACACACAAGGGCACATCTCCACATTCAGGGCAAATCGTACTAGTTTCCTTTCGGACACCTTTCTTGCGGCACACCAAACATTTTCTAAAGGGACGCGACTTTTTTGCTGTGGGTGGTATCCTTTTAGGGAAATGTTTTCCTTCAAGTCTGAGGGGTGCTGGGGTGGTGGATTTCTTACCTCCAGTATGGAAAGGTCTCTGAATTTTATAGTGCTAAATTAGGTTGCGAGCTATTGATATGCGAAAGTCCAGGTACGTCATTGTCTTCCGTGAGTTTAGAGCTCTCCAAATTACTAAACAATTGTATATGGTTGTATCCAGCTGGTGTAAATATACTTTTTTATACCATTTGATTGTTTATCGTAAAGAGGGATATTGCGTATAATACCTGATCTACTAGATCCACTCCACCCATGTGCATATTGTATTCCTGGATAACATCGGACTTGAAAATTGACATTTTGTTACGAGCATCAATTTTTCCAGTATCAATCATCAAAATCTTAGAGCTGCAATTGGATAATGCTGTAACAACCCTCCTGTCTTGCCAAGCAACATAGGTCAAGGGTGGGAGCTGATACACCTGCATTTCTCTTCTTCTTAGAGCCTTTGTATTCACATCTTTTGGCAAACCAATATGATTTGAGTGTACTGTTCCAATTGCATTTGTTTTTCTTTTGTGTAAGGCTATGAATAATTTAGGGGAACTGTACCAATTATCTAAATATACAGTCCTACTCTGATCAAGTACAGGTTCCATCAGGTACATTACTATGCAACCAGTTAACCCCAAATTTTTTTCTCAGGTGTTATCAGTCCCTTGGCCAGTGTATATGCAGCTATTGTAAAAATATACTGTAAGTGTTGTTTAGTGTCATTAATCGACTCCCTTTAAATTTAATATACTGTTTTACTTTCACATACATCAAAACTCTTTATGCCAAATCTGGCCCTCTTTGTTTTGATGTATTGTTTCCAACCTAAGTGGCCCTTCCAAAGCATAAGGCTTTCATCAACAGTGATCTTTTCACTAGGCACATAATTTTCTTTGAATTTTGAAATAATGTAATCAAAAACTGGTCTGATTTTGTATAGTTTATCATTTACATTTTCTGTGCATGTGAAATGAAGGAAGCGCAAAATGGAAGTAAACCTGTTATTTGACATGCATTTCCCAAAAAATGGGGTAGCTAGCATTTCATCTGTAGACCAGTACATGTCTAGCGTAGGTTTACGAATAACATCCATGAGCATAATTAGACCAAGTAGTCTGTAAATCTCATTCATTGTTACTTCTGTCCACTTCTGAATTCTACTCTTAGGTCCTAAATTGCCTTTAGAAATCAGGTCTTCCTTCACCCTACTCGCATATACATTTGTTTCCGAAACAATGAGAGACAGTAAGTCAGTAGTAAAAAATTTTGTGAAAGTGTCAATTGGTTGGCTGTCAGAAGTTAGCTGAGTATGCGGTTGTACACCAGAGGTTGTGCTCGTGAAGGTATGTCTATTTATGTTAGAGTTATTTTGACACCTCCATAATGTTTATTCTTCACGAACACCTGTCGGAAATGAGTCATTTTCCTCCTCACTGCTACCTATATCCTCAAAGAAAAGAAATTTGGAAGAATTATCTCTTTACATGAATAATAGAAAGATTAAATTAGTGGATAATTTGAAGTAACTAGAAGTTATTTTAAACAGACATCTGACGTTCCGAAATCATCTTGATTATGTAGCCAGGAAGGCTAGTAAACTTCTTACCACACTGACTGCTTTAACGAGACCAACATGGGGCCTAAACTCTTCTTTATTGAAGTTAATTTATAAAGGGGCGGTTGAACCTTTGGTTCTCTATTGTGCAGGAGCATTGCAAAGTATTTTTCAGAAGAGATGGGCACAAACTAAATTATTACAGATACAGCATGGATACATCTTAAGAATCATCCGAGGATACTGCACCATCTCCACTCCAGCAGCGCTCATTATTGCTAATATTGAACCCATCTTTCTTACTGGTGTATATAAGGCAAATATCAACAACATTAGAAATGGCCAAGCCTTGCGACAACATATTTCACAACTGCAACTTGAACTACCAGTTAAACAAGCTTCTCATCCAGCCACGGGTGTCTCTAGTCTCCTTGAAGATTTTGCAGCAGAATATCACCAGTACTCCATTTACACAGATGGCTCTCGGATAGCTGAAGGGCTTAGAAAAAAATGCTAAAGTAGGATGTGCGTTTGTGGTATTCTCTCGCTCCATAGAATACCATTCTTCCAATTTCAGACTTGCCAAGGAGTGTTCAGTTTTTCAAGCTGAATTATTAGCAATCCGTGAAACAGTGAAATGGTGCAACAACTTACAATGTGCCCCTCGCCTTTACAGTGACTCACAAGCAGCAATTGCAGCTTTGAAAGATATGAAAAACAGCAGTCTTATTGCAGCTGAAATAAGAAGTCAATTATTATGTAGTTCTCATCTGTATATTAAATGGGTCAGAGGACACGTAGGGATTGCCGGAAATGAACATGCAGATAAGCTTGCAAAGAGAGCTGCGACTTCAGATCTTCTAGAGACATACACTCTATGCCCCATTTCTTATGTGAGGCAAACATTAAAGGAGATTATCATCAACAACTGGAATGAATACTGGTTAAAAAGTGATTGTGGTGCTTTGACTAAGGATTTATATTTCCCAACAGTTTCTGACAGACATAAATGTAAATTCATTAATCCTATGTTCTCACTCAATTCTTAACTGGACATGGCAAATTTTCAGCTTACTTATTTCGATTCAAAATCAAATCCACAGGTGATTGTATTTGTGGAAATCATCTTCAAGATTATTAAATTTTAGATGAGTCGTATTTCTTACACATCTGCTTCACTTTCGTACCTATTTTGAGGACATGTTTCGCAAATCTTCGTTTGCATCTACGGCTCTTGTGCGACTCGATACATCTTCAAGATGTCCCTCACATTTTATTTGATTGCCCGTTTTTCTGTTTTGAAAGATACGAACTTGAATTATTCCTTCAATCCTTAGGTTACACTTTCTCAAAACCACTTACACATATTCTGATGAATTACAAAACTTATCAATATTTCATGGCTTTCTTAAACAAAATATTTCTTAAGCTAAATGATTCATCTTGATGTTTACTGTTTGTCAGCTTGATATCAAATTTGTTATGTTTTTGTAAATTGTATTATATTCATAAATTTCTAAACTATATTGCTAATATACCTTTGGGTAAAATAGGAATCAAAAAATTGGATAGTAAATAAATAAATAAATAAATAAATAAATAAATAAATAAATAAATAAATAAATAAATACCTATATCCTCAACACCCCCCTCAAAATCTGAAAACCTGCCATCAATGTCCAAATCACTATCTAACAGCAAAAAGTCATCCACATTTTCTGATGTAATATCAGAAGCCTGCACTCTTCCTACACTAGCAAATTTATTTGCTACATTACTAGTTGAAGCCATGAATAGTACTGAGGAAACTATTTCAAATGTGTTTTAGCTAAAGAAATCGCTTGTAACTCTTAACACAGTCAAAATTACTATATGAACTGAGCGAAGAAAACAGTTACGTCAGCTACCATAAACTTCGGTTGTGCAATTAGCGAGATGCTGACGGATGTTTCTTTCCAGCGTGTGTAACGCAACATATACAATTACTATTGCAATGTAGCATAAACTGAAACCTATAAACTTTGAACCCAACACTTCGCTTATGCAGCTGATATACACATATAGTTTGTAAAACAAAAATACTCAGCATTAGGCATGTTCGATGCAAAGAATGGCTTTCTCTACAGTAATACAAATTAATGAAATTTCAATGATTTATTAATATAGTCTCTATTTTAATGATACCGTAGATGTATACTGCCTTTAATGGGCTTTAAACTAGTTTTTGCTTCACTAAAATAACTTAATAAATACGGAAGATACGAATATTTATTTATGAAGCATTTTTGCAGCATTTAACAATTTAAATGTCTTGTTCTGATTATTGGATATCCGTTCCTGGCCGTGCAGGGTTTAAATGGCCATCGGCGAAGCGGTTAAACTAGGGTTTTAATATGTGTGTCGGCAACTCGCACAATTTAGACGACTTTATCGCTGACGTCACCATGATCTCTAACTTTTTGGAAAATGGTAGCAAAACAACTATAGTAAAATCAAAATGCTTAGAAATTATCAAGGGGATGACATGTGAACAGGAACATAACTATAAACAAATTGTTCAAACATTGAACCAAAAACCAGTTTTATATATGAAAGCAGACAAAAGAAACAAGGTAGTTGCTATGGACCAAAATTATTAGAACCAGTGAGTTGAACAACTACTGCAAAATCCAGAGTATATAACCCTAACAAAAAAAAACATTAAAGAAATACATAGAAACCACTAGAAAAGCAATTAATGAAAATACCATAGTTCCAGATAAGATGAAAAACATAATTGCAAACAACTCTAATTTGCCAAAATTATACTGCCTACCTAAGATCCACAAGACAGACAACAGCATGCGACCCATTATTAACAATATAGATGCCCTGACTTACAAACTGGCAAAATGGTTGGTGGAAGAATTTGACAAGTTTGAAAAGTTTGAATCTCTAAGCATAAAAAATTAATTTGATTTGGTGAAGAAAATTGAAAACAGTATTAAAAACTGGAGAGATGATGGTATCCTTCGATATCAGATCTCTATTCACAAGCATACCAGTAGAAAAAGTTCCAAAAGTGATGAAAGGCTGGTTATCCAAAAGCAACGATGCGGATGATAAAATAGAGAATTACATCAAATTAGCCATCCTGGGTATTGAACAAAACAGCTTCACGTTCTCCAGCAAGATCTTCCAATAAACTGCAGGCTTGACCATGGGTAACCCTCTTTCACCAATTTTAGCTAATCTGTTCATGAGTAATTTGAAAACACACATTACTAAAGTCTTTCCACATATTTTCAAATGTTGGCATAGATATGTCGACGATGTGTTTGCTGTAGTTCCTAGAAGACTAATTGATGATGCTATAAAGTTGCTAAACCTACAAGAAAAATCAATAGTTTTCACCATTGAAGTAGAACAGGATGGATGGCTACCTTTTCTAGAATTGAAAATCATAAGAACACCAACAGGATTACAATTTGGAATGTACAGAAAAGCAACACATGTTGACAGTTACGTTAAATGCAACCCATTTAACCCATTGTAACATCAATATGCAGTATTCCATAGTTTGGTTCACAGATTAATCAGCATTCCGCTAACAAAAACAGAATATGAACAGGAGTACACTCATATACACCAGGTTGCCGAATTGAACAACTACAACACAAAGTTCGTCAAAACATTGAACTGCAGACACAAAAGAAACAAAAGGACATTACTATGTTAAAAAACTAGAAAACCCAAACATCAGATATATATATATATATATATATATATATATATATATATATATATATATATGGCAAATTTACATTTCATCCAAAATACTTCAAAAAATTTGAAAAGATATTTAAGAGCTTCAACATAAAATTAGCCTCTCAGAACAAACACACCCTCTAAAAAATAGCATACCCAAAACTCAATTATTAGGCATTTACCAAATGAGCTGCCAGGATTGCGACAAGATATACATTGGGAAGACTAAATGGAATCTAGGAACAAGAATGAAAGAACACTTCAGAAATGTTAAATTCAAATGCATGGACAAGTCTGCCGTAGCACATAACTTTTGGTTTGAGAATCACAACATAAATCAAGAAATAGAAATTGATCAAACAGGCAAAGAAACCTCAAGAGCTGCAGATTTGGGAAAACATATTTATTACGAAGAAACAGAACCTCTTGATGAATTTTCGCCATAGATGACGTCATCAGACATGCCAGAGCATCAGATGGCAACACGATACCAAGCCAGATGCAGACACTGGATGCATTATCAGTCAACCACAAAACTGAGGATAGGGAGGGAGTTTCCAGAAACTAGTCCTTATTAAAAAACTTGTAAGTGGAGAAAGGTATATACAAGGTTGACTCATTTGCCTAATTTTATTAAGGAATATTTCTGTTTAAAAGTTACTCTTATTTAATAGCTTGTAAAGTAATTATGAAGATTAATATTAATTATAGGTGTTTACAGTGTAATAGATAACATAATAGTCTGTGAAGCCAGAAGTTTCTATAACTAGACTGCAAACAAAATGCAGCTGGAGGCATGGCTTACCACCACTGGAGTCCTCTAGCTTTCCCCCTCCATTGTTATTTTAGGTTGCCTTTCCTACATCACGCAGGCTGCACTGGTTATCTGTTTAACTCACTTTCCCGTTCACTGTTACATTCACTCTTTGCATTTTCTGCCGATTCACTGCTTTGTTCCTCAGGGTTTAAAGAAACTATGATTCTATCTATTTGTTGATCGATTGTGAAGTCATGTCCGAGGTAATTATTTTCTGTTAACTGTGAAAATCAAAACAGCATTAAAATACATGCATTTCGTGTTTGCGATCTGTCGCATGCAGGAAGGGAGGGGTGGGAGTCACATGATGTTTGGATGGCATAGAAGGAGAGAAGGCATTCCTCGCGCATGCGGACACCAACCGCAGTTTGTTTGCGGTCTACCTGTACATTGAATATAATGTGTTAATATGTGTGAAATTAAGTATAAGGGTATACAACCTCTGTATAATACAAAAATTGTGGCAAGATTTATATATCTGGAATTCAGTATATTTTACCTTTTAAGTTTGCATGTATAACTTGGTATACCAGAATCAGTTCTGCAACTTCAGCAGATGTGCTGCTTGTAATGAATTAATCAAACCACTCTCTATACATTTACTTCTTTTTTTTTAAGGGGACCTTAAGGATTATCAGTGTAATGTTAAAATTACTTATGTTGATGACACTTCAAATAAATTTCCTTATCCAGCTCTACTGGTTAGTTCTGCTAGCAGTAAAACTTGGTACCTCTCATAAAATTTGCTAACATTTGAGCATAAAGTATGCAGTAATACTATGGTTGTCTCTTTGGTTAGTTGCTCTCCATCTTTGTCTTTTGATCATGACATCGGTTCCGAAGAATTCAATATTTATCTCCCTTTTCCTTCTGCATCTCTCTTGCTATCACTTCTCTGTAAGCTCCTGTATTTTGTAGTAGCATTTTGTTCCTTATATTTTACAGGAAATATGTTTCCTGGGTGATTGCATAAGCTTTTCTGTTGGGTGCGTAATTACTAGTTCCTATTGCCCTCTTTATGTATCTTGTTTTCACAGATTCTATTTTCTCCATGTCAGTAGCTTTTAGTTTCTCCTAATAGAGTTCATTTCCATATGTAACTATTGGCGCTATTGTCATTTCGGATGGTTTCATCACTGTTTCTAATTTCAGTGATATAATATTTTCTGTATTACACATTGCTTTTATGGAGCTGCTGTTTTCTCCTGTATGCAGGCCTTGAATGATGTCAATGTTTGCAGTGTGATTACTAGGTATTTGTACCTTGGCTATTTTCAGTGGTTCGCTCATCACAGTTTTGTTCCTCTTTATTATTCCCCTCTCCTGAATATCAATCTGGGCTGTTTTATCTTTATGACGAATTCATTTTCTGTCGTCCAGGGCTGTAGCATGTTTGTCCTTTTGTAGGGTCCTTTGTTAGTTGATTCCAGCTTCATATTGCATGCATGTATTATGAGAGTTGTTCCTTTCATTTTGTCCTCTATATCTGCTGTCATAATGTTAAATAAGAGTGGACTTACTGGATCCCCTTGCATCACTTCATTGGTCTGTGTTATTTCCTGTGATGTAGAGACTTCATAAATTATTTCCATTGTGTTTTGCTTCATAATTTCTTTTATTATACCTATAAAGTTGTATTCTTTATCAATCATATCTCTTAGTTTTTGTATTAGCTTTCCTAGGTTAATGTAAAATCTTGCTTAAAATGTTAGCCTATACATGGCTAGTGTGAAAGAACAATTAATTTTCCTCAGTGGTTAGACCGTTTGGCTCTCACCAAGGCGGCCCGGGTTCGATCCCAGGCAACCGCAAAGTGAGATTTGTGGTGGACAACATGGCGCTGGGGCGGGATTTCTCCGGGTCCTCTGGTTTCCCCCGCCATCTCATTCCACCGGTGATCCATTTTCATCTCATGTATTATCAGTGTCACCGCCTGCAGTGCGGTATGTAGTAAAAGCGGGTATTAAACACTTCACATTTCATTTCACATTTATTTCCATCAATAAACTAAATAATAAGGAAAACAAAAAGAAATATTAACATCAGAACTAAAGAACATATGAGAAACATTAAAAATGGTGAAACAGAAAAATCAGCAGTGGCTTTTCATTTTTTGAATACTAGACATGACATCAATTTGGAAACATCTCTAATAAAATACGTTAATCACCCCATAGACCTTTCCGTATGGGAAAAAATCTTCATTAACAAAAATCGTCATAGAGTCATGAATTTTGAAACTCCACCACCGGACATCTTTGACAAGTACATCACGCCATCTGTTGACAATACGGAGAAAGAAGAAACCACTACAACTTGCACTAATCGAGTATCAGCTGAGGATAGGAGCAAGAGCTCTTGAAACATGTCCTGTGAATAAACAGTGTGAGTGAAGCAATGTGTCAATATATTCTCGATTCAATTTTGTACTAATTTGTGCTTCACTGTCCCTACGCTTCTTTCAAGTTTATACTTTAAATAATAAGAGTTTAATGATGAAGCCTGGTACTTAAAATAGTAAGTCGCCACAAACAATGTATAGAGTCAACATGAAAAATTCAATGCCATGGCCAGGATTTGAACCACAGATCTCCTGGTTTCCGTCCAGTCGCTCTAACCCATTGAGCTACCATGGCCAATGTGCTGTCCTGACATCAAATTCTCCATTTGACTCGTATATTTCCCTGGTAGACCACTAGGAGCTCTCGCATCCGAGATACACCCTTTGTGGCGACTTACTATCGTAAGTACTTGAGTCCCAGGCTTCATCATTTAACTCTTATTGTTTTAGTTAATTGATGATAATTAATCATTTCTTCATACTAGCCATATATAGGCTAAGGTTTTTGATAAATAGAGTCAACATGAAAAATTCAATGCCATGACCAGGATTTGAAAAATGGATCTCCTAATTTCCGTCCAGTCGCTCTAACCCATTGAGCTACCATGGCCAATGTGCCGTTCTGACATTAAATTCTCCATTTGACTCGTATATTTCCCTGGTAGACCAATCACTTAACTAAAAAAGAGTTAAATAATGAAGCCTGGGACTTGACCACTTACGATAGTAAGTATATTTGTATATTTCCCTGGTAGACCAATCAATTAAATCAATTAACTAAAAAAGAGTTGAATGATGAAGCCTGCGACTCAAGTACTTACGATAGTAAGTCGCCACAAAGGGTGTATTTCGGATGCGAGAGCCCCTAGTGGTCTACCAGGGAAATGTATGAGTCAAATGGAGAATTTAATGTCAGGACGGCACTTTGGTCATGGTAGCTCAATGGGTTAGAGCGACTGGACGGAAACCAGGAGATCCGTGGTTTAAATCCCAGCCTTGGCATTGAATTTTTCATCTTGACTCTATCAAAAACCTTAACCTATGTACGGCTAGTATGAAGAAATTATTAATTTCCATCAATCAACTAAAATGGTGTATCTCAAATACAAGAGCCCCTAGTGGTATACCGATAAAACATATGAGTCATTTGGAGAATTTAATGTCATGACGGCACATTGCCCATGGTAGCTCAATGGGCAAGAGCGACTGGACTGAAACCAGGAGATCTGTAGTTCAAATCCTGGCCATGGCAATGAATTTTTCAGTTTGACTCTATCTATCCAAAGCCTTAGCCTATGCATGGTTAGTGTTAAAGAATGATTAATTTCCATCAATTAACTTATTTTTGTTGTTTGGAAGATCATTTAAAAGAAATTCACTGCACAGCAGGTGACTGCTCATTTTCACTTGAAAATCTGCATTGAAATCAACAAAGTATTCAACCTTGTATGCATCTTCATTGTTTATAAACTATAAAAGTAATTTTTTTTTTTAATAAATAAGCACATAAAATAACATAAACATACATATATGGGAAAATTGAATCAGAATTGAAAAGTTAATTGCAAAGACTGGAACTCAAATTTTAAAATTTTGGTTGTATATGCTGAAGTAATATTGGTGAGTTGCCTGTATGTACATGAAACTTTCTTGTATGATTCATTATCCTAGTCAACCTTCAAGGCAATTTGCAATGTTGTAACTACTTTAATTTCCAGGCCTTAGAGTTTGTAACTATTATTTCATTTAAGCTGGAAAATTGAATGTGTTGGTTGAGATTTTCAGTTCACAGATCTTCAGTTTTTTATACCAAATTAAATTTGAGTCAAATAAGTTTAATAGAGAAAACAGGCTGTGGCTTAGCACAGCAGGATCTTATAGCTATCATCACTGCTCTTCCAAGCTAGTAAGAGAGCGCCAACTTCCCATTAACCCCATACTATTGAACCTCCATATACATATACTGGGGTATATGTATAGCCTGTTTGGGGTAACTCACCGCTTCCTGCAAAAGGCCATAGAGCTAAAGTGGTCATAATCTTGATTAACTTCATAAATATTACACAACTTTTAACCTGAAAAGGTAATAAGCAAACATCACCATGAAAGCTTCAAATCTTACAAATAGTAAATATCCTTATAGCATAATATGACACAGGAGTGGTACCAAGAAAAATCCAGCAGGAGATAGGCCTTAGGCAAGTCCTAAGCTAGTTCTTTTTAACTTGTACATAGAAATCTTGTAACCTGAAAAGGTAATAAGCAAACATCACCATGAAAGCTTCAAATCTTACAAATAGTAAATATCCTTATAGCATAATATAATGACACAGGAGTGGTACCAAGAAAAATCCAGCAGGATATAGGCCTTAGGCAAGTCCTAAGCTAGTTCTTTTTAACTTGTACATAGAAATCTCAAGCCACACCGTGGCTGAGTGGTTAGACCACTTGACTCTCACCAAGGTGGCTCGGATTCGATCCCAAGTGACCTCATGTGTGATTTTTGGTGGACAATATGGGGCAGGGGCAGGTTTTCTCAGGAATCTGGTTTTACCTGCCATCATGCCACCAATTGCTCCATTATCATCCATCTTTCCTTTCACCCATTTTGCCCTTATTGTGTCATCTACTTCTCTCAGCCTCATACCAGCCTTCGGGCTGATCCATCCTGGGTTGTCTATCTGATCCAAAATTTCTGTTCCTGCCTAAAGGCATTAGGGATAGAGGAAGAAGAATCTCCATACACCACGATAGTGGTAGAATAGGATAGGATAGAATCTTAGAGAGGCGACTTGGTATGTCGACCAGACTTGATCTATTGTGCCTATGCCCCTAGAGGGGCTTCCCCTGAAGGAAGGATGAGGCGATTGGATACAAGGGCGGCCGACCCATGGGATCATGACAGTATAGAGAATAGGATGCCTACTATGAATCAGTTGGGAACTCCCTGGCATTGCAGTACAATTGGCATCCCATCCACCCAGAGATCGGAAACCATCCTAACAGAGGAGGTGAATTTACCAGGAGCACATCATCGTGCCATGCAGCCCTGAGACTCCCATTGACACTTCTACCCTGAAAGAGACTTCTAGATGAGAGATGATGTGAAAGGATAACGGAGATGAAATGGAGGGACACAAAATTCAGAGGATGTACATAATTAATCTGTTCAGCATTCACCTGCTGATTCAAAAAAGAAAAATGAAAAAACCCATGGGTCAATTAGGCCAGCTGCGGGAAGCAAATACAGACCTCCTGAATGCGGACCACAGACAAAACTGCCTGTAGTAAAATTAGGGAAGAAGAAGATATAGAAACCACCTGTATATAGGTTAGCATTAATACAGCTATAAGCATATATCTAATTTTCAACTGACATAATAGGTTAAACTTTGAAGTCCCTGATTTAAACCACTTATGACATTGTTAGTCACCATTGGAATATATCATCTCAAAACGAATGAGATCTTTTACAAACGCTTTCTAATGGGGAATTTAATGTTCCAGCATTTTATTATGGTAGCTAGTTGGTTAGAGCAATTTGATAGAAACAGGGAGTTTTGTGGTTCAAATCCCAGCTAGGCATTGAATTTTTCAGTCTGACTCTATCTCTCTAATCTTGTCATACACATGGCTTTTGTGAAAGAACAAATTCCAATTAATTTTATAATTAATAATGGATGATTGTTTTCTAAGGAGGAAGACAGTGCTGGAGGTCTTGCTGAAAACAAGAAGTTTTTTGAACTGACACCTGTTGAATTAAGAGGTTTACAATATGAAGAGCCAGAAACATTCCCACAGGATGACTGTGAACCCCCTCAGCATCCACCTGCTGCAATGCCTCAGCAAACTGAGACTAACACAGTAGAGGACCGCAGGTTTGTAGCTAGTACTAGTACTTTGAGAAACATTTATGATTGATTTTGTTTTGTTTCTTTGAATTTATGGAACTAATTCAGCAAGTAGCACAGAATTTAAATACCACCAGGTGAATCAGCTGCCCTAGATTTATCGAGATTTAACTGTATTGGAACACCACAGTGAAGCGAAAAATTATTAAATTTTAGATGAGTCGTATTTTTTACACATCTGCTTCACTTTCGTACCTATTTTGAGGACATGTTTCGCAAATCATCGTTTGCATCTACGGCTCTTATGCGACTGAAGCTTGATCCAGCGGTGTGGGTAATTCTGGGGTTGCTGCTGCCATCTGTTGATTTAGTGATGAACTTAAATGTGGGATTCTCTTCTGGCGGGATTTCAAAGTTCATTAGTTGGTGAAGCAGATGTGTAAAAAATACGACTCATCTAAAATTTAATAATGCCCTAGATTTGTTTGCAATTCAATGTTCAGATTACTTTACTACTTAAAATATTACCCTATTTGCCAAATAAATATATAATATTCTTCTCCAGCCACAGCTCTTTTTCACTTGTGTTTCTAACCTGATCTAATTACAAACTGTTCAGCAAAGAAGCTGCAGAAAACTTGAAAATTTGTATGTTAGTGTTCATCCCGTAGGGGAGGGGATCCGTCCCCTTCAGCTGCCGTGGTGCAGGTGCTGCAGACCCCTAGCACTCGTGGTATCTCTGACGTTACTAGAGGAACCTCGGGCCGAAAATTCAAGCCCCTCCCTGATTGGAAGTTGTTCAGATTGGGTTGGACTCGAGGGGGCAGTGGTTCCCAATACCCGTGAGAGATCGGGTACTTCTTCGGACGGTGTTGAGGGAAGCCATAATATTCCCGCGTACTAGCCAGCATAGCTAGTACAAGGTGTGCTAGATCACCAGGCGGCCTCACCGAGGTCATATCGGTAGCCTTCCCATTTTGGAGTTGTTGTGCGTAAGTGGCGTATCCACTTCCATCTCGTCTTGAGTCCACAGGACCAGATGGGGGCGCTTATTAGTCTCCAGGTCTTGCCCTATGGAAAAACCCAAAGAGGTGCCGGGCGCTCTTTTGGGACAGCTCGGTAACTCCCTGGTCGTTAGAGGGGTGGGGGGGGTCAATCTTCACTCCGTGAGGATATGTCCTCGTAGCTACCCTCAAGTTTATATATGTTAGTGTTCATCTGTAAGCAGAATATTGCAAAAATGCTTTGTTATAGAACATTTCAGCAAAAGCAATTGGTGGTCAAGTGGTTTCCCTAATCCAAGTAAGACATACTTGAGACCAGTCTCACTTAACCTGAGTTCATTAGAATATCATCCGATTGATTAAATTCACTTTAAAGAAATAGAACTGTTAAACACAAGAATAATAGCAAACAACAAACAACAAAAAGCAGCAGAAAAACGTGTAATTAAAATGGAAATAAACCACCACTACAATTCGTTACATTCCACGGAATTAAAAATATACGAACTACACTTAAAAATTTCGAAATGTATGAACCCGGCCATGTGGTCTAACTTAGAAAATAATATGCTGTCAATTCTTAATTTGAAAATGCGTAAGAAAACAGCCATTTTAAAACAAAAATTCATGAATCTTCAAAAGAAGCAAGAACCGTATCCACATAAAAAGCAAGATCTATTACTCTCATGTCAAAAACCTAACAATGTAACGAATCTATCCACATGCAACTTCACGGAGAAAGAAATAGATTTTCTAAACAAAGGCCTAAAAACATGTGTAGATTACACAAAAAACATTGAAAACTATATCGCGGACATTGAAATAGCGATATATAATTTGCCCGATAACAAAAAATCTACGATCAGAACACAGTGCTTAGAAACTCTGGATCATATTCAAAATGCAAATTCAAAAAGATATTCATATAAAAAATTAATCAAAAATTTAAATGAAAAACCGGTAGTCTACACAAAAGCAGACAAGGGTAACAAAATAGTAATATTGGACGAAGAAGACTATCGCAAAAAAATGGACAACCTTTTAAACGGAAAAGAATTTGTTAAACTAGAAAACAATCCATTAAAGAAAGCATGCAAATCTGTGGAATTAGCAATTAAAAACAGTAAAATCATGACTAAAAGAGATAAATTGAACAATAAAATGGACAGTCCAAAAACACCATACATATATGGTTTACCCAAAATACATAAACCTGAAATTACCCTCAGACCAATAATTAATAACATTGATGCACCCACTTACCAACTATCAAAATGGCTGGTTCAAATCTTCAGATCCTTCACAAAATTTGAAAATTTAAGTATCAAAAACTCGTTTGACTTGTTAAATCTCCTGAAAGACACAAAGATCAACTCTACAGATGCTTTAGTTTCCTTTGACGTCATTTCTTTATATCCAAGTATACCGACCAATGAGCTTATTCCACTTCTCAAAAAATGGCTGGAATCAATACAAATAACACCTGAAGAAATAGAAGAACTTTCACAACTTACAGAAATTTGTATCAATCAAAATTTTTTCAGCTTTAATGGACAGATCTATAAACAAACAACAGGCCTAGCTATGGGCAACCCATTGTCTCCCTTCTTGGCAGATTTATTCATGAGTGCTTTTGAAACACATATCACAAAAGCTTTTCCAAAGTATTTCAAAGTGTGGTATCGCTATGTTGACGACATTTTTGCAATAGTACCTAAAAAACTCATACAAGATGGTCTTAAACTTTTGAATATACAAAATCCAGCTATAAAATTTACATTGGAAACAGAAGAGGATGGTGTGCTCCCCTTTTTGGACATCAAGATCAAAAAAATGAACAACAAACTCACTTTTGGTATCTACAGGAAACCGACACACACAGATAATTACATTAAGAACAACAGTTTCAACCCAAAACAACACCAACATGCCATTTTCAACAGTTTAATCTTTCGGATGATCAACTTTCCACTAAACAGAGAAGATTATCAAGAAGAATACCTACACATAAAAAAAGTAGCTATATCCAACGGTTTCAACCCAAATTTAATAGACAAAACTGTTAACAGACTCAACAAAGCTAAGAAAATAAAAGAAACCACCACCCTAGAACCTACAGGAGAAAAAGAGAAAAAACTTTTTAAAAAATTCACCTTCCACCCATCAGCCTATAACAAATTCCAAAAAATCTTCTCAAAACACAACATAACTCTTGCGCCTCAAAACAGGTTTAATATCAGAAATTTGTTAAAAGGCCCTCCCAAAAATTCAATCACTACCAAAGAAAAACCAGGAATCTATGAGATCAAATGTGAAACTTGCCCTAAAATTTATATAGGAAAAACAAAAAGAAATATTAACATCAGAACTAAAGAACATATGAGAAACATTAAAAATGGTGAAACAGAAAAATCAGCAGTGGCTTTTCATTTTTTGAATACTAGATATGACATCAATTTGGAAACATCTCTAATAAAATACGTTAATCACCCCATAGACCTTTCCGTATGGGAAAAAATCTTCATTAACAAAAATCGTCATAGAGTCATGAATTTTGAAACTCCACCACCGGACATCTTTGACAAGTACATCACGCCATCTATTGACAATACGGAGAAAGAAGAAACCACTACAACTTGCACTAGTCGAGTATCAGCTGAGGATAGGAGCAAGAGCTCTTGAAACATGTCCTGTGAATAAACAGTGTGAGTGAAGCAATGTGTCAATATATTCTCGATTCAATTTTGTACTAAATAGAACTTACTTTACTTGAATTTTTGTGGGCTTCTTCACTTGTCAATAGTTACCCATTTTCCCAGTTTCCATCTTTATTGGCCAATCCAGTATGATTTAGGTTTCTTTCTCTCATCATCTGGTTAACATTGAATTTCCTTGAAGCCCTAGGTCATCCCCTCCTTCCAGAAATATCTTGGCCCATCTCTCCTTGTCCATTCGGTTGACATGTCCATATCATCATATCGTCCTACGTTCAATCCTTTATATAACTGACTCCTCCATCCTCCATTTATATTATTTCCATATTCCTCTTTTTTCTTTTTTTTCCAAGTCGTCTTACTTTCACTCCTCTATGAAACCCATTCATCTCCACTGCTTTCATCTTATTTTTTTGTCTTTCTATTAAGCTCTATTCTCCATAACTGTTAGGAGAATTTTCTGTGTTCATTAGTAATATTCCTGCTCCATAAAACTCCATTCAGCACCCCATTGTGCATTTTAATATATATATATATATATATATATATATATATATAAAACAACTGACTGATTCATAAATTATGGATCCTAAATATTTGAAATATTTAAGTGCCTTATTAATTTTCTTCAGTTGTCTTAATATCTTTTCCTTCACCCCAATCACTAAATATTCAATTTTATTCATAGTAATTCTCATCCCTCCTTTTTTAAATACTTCATAAGCTTCCTTATCATAAAGAATTAAATTGGTTAACCATTTACAAATGGAGGCTTGTTTTTAAAACATAACTTATGAAAAGTAACACAGTGCACCGAATATTTCTCCATAGACACTTTTTGTGTCCAGTTACCTGCAGTAGTAAACCATTTGCAAATTTTCCAGGTCTCTAGCCATAACAGTTTGATGTTTGTGAATTAGTATCTGTACATTCTTAAAAATAATTGTTTTCAAGCCTACTGCAGACAATTTATTGATTACCTCTTATCAGAAATGATAATATAGTTAAATAAATAACATGCTTTTATTCCAATGTGTAAGGACAAAATGAAGCACAAAATTAATCTAATTTTGAGTCGAACTAGTACTCAATGCTCCACTTATTGCTAGTATTTACCTAGAACGCATTTCGTTAGGATTTCCTAACATCATCAGCTGTTGTCGACTAATGGATGTTGGTTTGGTGAACTCCTTGGAGGTGATAGGTTCATCTCTGTTGGTATCTTGATGAACTTGAAGTTTTGGTTTTCTTCAAAAGTAGTGTCGAAATTAAACAATTTTCTTTCATGTTTCTTTATGAAGATCTTTTCCCACGTGGTTAATGCAACTGGACCTTGGACACTTTATAATAAGTGGATATCTCATTCTATATCATGATTCTCCTTCCAAGAATGCCCACCTTGGTAGCGTGGTGGTAGCATGTCTGCCTCACGTTCAAGAGGTCCCGAGCTCAAATCTCAGTCAGGGTGAGTTACCTGGATAAGGTTTTTTCCCTGGGTTTTCCCTCATCCTGAAAGACGAATGTCGGGCAGCTCTAAGCTCCATGGACCCCGGGCCCATTTGAGCATCATTTCACCCATTCCATTCATCGTCTGATATGACTTAGCGTTGGAGGACATAAATTACCAAAAAAAAAAAAAAAACCTCCTTTCAAAAATGGTATGCTACCGCCGATTTATCTATTTCTTTGTTCCTTATGTTCCTAAAATGCTCTTTAAGCCTAATGTTCAAGTTCCTTTTAGTTTTTCCAATGTAAAAGTGGAGCATTGAGTACTAGTTCAACTCAAAATTATATTAACATACTTTGACAGTTTATGGGTTTTTGTTTTATTAGGAATGATAATGAAATTAAAGTACTGATGTGCTTTTACAGTTCACAGCAGCGTAGAATGCCAGGGCGCTGGACTGAGGATGCTACATTGCGGTTTATCAAAGTGTATCGACAGTATGACTGTTTATGGGATGTAAAATCTCCACAATATAGGTATGTACTATATTCAACCCATTAGATAAACTACAGACTTAATAATTCAAGTAATTGGGGATACCTCTAAAAATATTTCAATCGACTTTCCAAACATTGAAGATTCATATTTAAAAAACTAAAGCTAACAGTGAAGCAACACAAATATTACAATGACTTTACAGTTTATTAAAAAGATTATTTTATTGTAATACTAAAGATTGAACTGTAAGACTTTTTTATTCACTGCTGAATTATAAAAAAAAAAAAAAACTTTATAGGTGCTTTCCTCTACCATTTTTATATTATTGGTTAGGAATGCTGTCCACCAGTATGAAAATACAGTGCTGTTAAATTAAGACCCGAAGCCTGCGACAGTTGCCGTGCCGTGGCAGTCAGCTGCTTGCTCGCTGATACTCGGGAGCTTTAACTTGTGGAACCAAAATCTACATAAATTACTTACTGTGCTATATTAATTACAGAAGTCCATAATCACTCTAATCACAATAGCTGCTGGAAGTGTTGTCCATTTTGTGCTATACCCAAGTCACACCGTCTAAGAAAAACTTGCATTCACTTTCATCAGTTCCACTGCACTAATCTTACCTTTTTCCCTACAAATGTTTTCTTTAAGTTCATCTAAGGTATGTGGATTATTTGCATACACTTTAACTTTTACTGTTCCCCAGAAATAAAAATCAGATCAGGGGAATGGGCCAGCCATAGTCCGCTGCTTATAATTTTATTGAAAGTGATACGGCGAATCTCTGTCATGGATGCCCCAGCAATAAAGCCAAAAATAAAAAAAAATGGAACAGTTTAATTAAAAATCCAGAAATTATTCCAGAAATCCCACGTAAAGCTGCAGTAGCAAATTTTAGATTACTTATGGAACATGATTATTTGGCCAAACACCTACGCAGAATAGGAATTTATACAAGTCCAAATTGTCCTCTGTGCAACAAAGAAGAGGAAATGAGTGAAGAACATCTAACCTGTGAAGCCCTACCTGCCGGACCCACTACACAGAAATATTGGAGAGCAAGAGAGCTAATGGCTTCATTGCCAAAGCCTAGCATTTGAAAACAACAACAACTTTGAAAAATGGATCAGAGAAAAGCTGGCTCTGTTGCGGTGTTGGTCAATGCTCCTTATCACAGTGTAGAAGTGGATAAACCCCTGCCGGAATGCTGTGAAGTCTGCTATGATATTGTGTTGCAGAACAAAGGGGTCCAGTGTGACAGTTCTATGCATGAAAAAGATATCTACAGGCAAACTGAAACAAACAAACCCAAAGAGAAAGTTTTTGAAGTGGATGCATTTTTGGTTTCATTGGACTCCACTGTCTTGTCACCATACATGTATGATCTAAATCCTATAGAACTAGCTTGGGCCAAAGTTGAATGAACATTTGGAGAAAGAAATGTAACTGGTGACTTATAGAGAAAGAAATGTAACTGGTGACTTATACTTACTGAAATTGCATGATGTAACACTTGAAGATATATCTCTTATGAACAAAGGGGTCCAGTGTGACAGTTCTATGCATGAAAAAGATATCTACAGGCAAACTGAAACAAACAAACCCAAAGAGAAAGTTTTTGAAGTGGATGCATTTTTGGTTTCATTGGACTCCACTGTCTTGTCACCATACATGTATGATCTAAATCCTATAGAACTAGCTTGGGCCAAAGTTGAATGAACATTTGGAGAAAGAAATGTAACTGGTGACTTATAGAGAAAGAAATGTAACTGGTGACTTATACTTACTGAAATTGCATGATGTAACACTTGAAGATATATCTCTTATGACCGAAACAGATGGACAAGGTTTTTGTAAATATGCAGAAAAGGTAGAAAATGATTACTGAGAGATAGATTGTGTAGTTGTATACGTCATTGACAATATTGTGATTTCATTGGGAGATGACAGCAGCGATTCTTCTTCCACCTCTTCCTATGCCTGCAGCGAAAATGATTCTGACACTAAAGAAGAGCTGGCTACTCCACTTGCTTGAGATGCGCATATGGTTTTTATAAGGTAAATATATTGCATGAAGTGAATAGCTAAATAACAGTTAAATTTCACTATTTTGAACAACTTCTTTATTTTAATCTGGTGTGAATGCACATTCAAGTTGGTACGGGTGTTGTTATCACAGCCAGAACTATGTCTTTACATTTAGATATCACCACGTATTTAAAATTGTTTGCTCACATTTCATTCCTGCCAGGGGCTATGAGCTGATGGACAAACAATATTCCATCTAAAGTAAGCTAGCTACCCTTCTGGGTCATTATTCATCTTATGTGCATACAAGGTGGTGTCAAATAACCATATTTAGTTTTTTGCATTTTAAGGGGAGGCATCTGTGAAAAATGCTAAACTCCAGAGTTTACATCAGAACTGCTTGAAATTTTGTCATTAGGTGGGGTATAGGGAATCTAGTTAAGCTTTTAAAATTCATTTTTCTATCTTAAATAGTTTTTTCAAACAAAAAAAATATGTAGTGCTTTTTACAGTATGATTTTTGTATGTTATATAAAAAGTCCCAGGTCATACAGTTTTTCTTTTAGAAACTGTACATTTTAGATTCAGGTTTCTCTGTACGTCAGTTATAAAAGTTGCTATACTTTTAAAGTGTGTATCAAGTATTTTTGGACAAAAAAAAATTTATGTGTGAATATATTAAATTTTTCTTAACTTTTTTCCAATTTTGATATTTAAAAATCAATAATAAATAAACTATTTAATTTAAATAAACAAAAATACCAACTTTTATTAAACATTTATTTATGAATATTGTGACTTTGTGAGTTCGCGAAATTAAAAGTCCAATTGCACAAACTCAAAATGTTCTTTATTTCCACCGACTTACAGTTGAACACTTGCCAGTTACACAGAATTACGTAATGCACACAATTACGATTCACCAGTTCGTCCGTTACAGTTCCACTACACGCTCACAGTTACGTACACTCTTCCGATGCACGTACACAGTCTTCTCGTCCGTTCACTATCACAGCGTTCCTACACTGCTCGTCAAGCACTGACTGAACTCACTCACTGCAGCCCTTTTTATAGGAATATCGCTGTTTTCTCGAAGACTCTCGTTTCAGTGAATCACCGTGAAGGTTCCAGACGGCAGGAGAAGGGGGAAGAGGCGGCCAGCGACAAGTGACACTTCCCTAATCATCCCCTCAGTTAGTGACTGAGATAAATGGGTGGGTGTGGCCCGGATGCCTCTAGTCCCTTACTCAGCTGTCGTTGGTCGTGCTTTCCGATAATTGGGCGACAATATGTGTGCAAAGTTTAATACAAATTCGTTGAGAATTGCAGATGTTGGAACATTTTGAAGATACAAAAATGTTCAAAAATTGAAAGTGGAGAAAAATGAATTTAAAGATTTAGATAGAAATTACACTACTTTCTTTACTTTGAAAACTCCATGCATCATATACATACCCTACAGCTATCTTATTACTTTCTTTCTCTTTAATTTGGTTACCTTTGGCCCATTTTTTTTATAATTTTTCTATCTACAATAGTTTTTACCAAAAAAATAATAATTTAACATTTTGCTGCAATTTCTTTACATTGGGAAACATATTACATTCTCTACAATTTTTGTTATAAATGATTGGAACTTTGGATTCTGGTTCCTTTAGATAATAGTTACAAACCTATATATGTATATACTCATTTGCCCAAGTCTAATGGTTTTGGAGGAGAAAATTTAGAATTTTCTTGAATTTTTTTCAATTTTCTTTTTTTAATACTAATCATTATTAATTTTTTCATATACAACCATAATGATACCAATTTTTATTGAAAACTTGATCTAGGAATATACATATATGCAAAACTTAAAGAAATTCATTGAAAACTTTAGTGTCTGGACTAGAAGGAGTATTAAAAATGCTAAAAGTTGGACATGAAGAAAAATCAAGTTAGAAGCTCTAAATATAAACAACATTTTTTTCTATGTTTCAAAACCATCCTGCACTATATGAAGACCACTCAGCTAGTTTACCATCCTCTTCTTCTTTTAATTTAGTCACCTTTAACTGCTGCTTGGCAGATTTATATTTGCTCAATGAACTTTGATCACTTTGTTTTAGCTTTCACCTATCTCTAATACTGCTAATTTTCTTGCTAACAAGACTTACTTTGCTTGCTGCAACTTTTGCCTTAACTTTAAGTCTATCTTTATAACTCATATTAAATTCAGCTGCAATCACTGCAATTTGCAATTTCTTTCTTAATACAAAAACATCTTTGTGACAGTTACTCCATGGAAACTTTCATTAGCATTCTGTGCTTCTCCTTTAATGAAACTTTCCCATAGAATAGTACTAACTAATCTCTTCATTTTTGTTTATGAGATGGAAATTGTAAGTAGAATAGTTCATGCAATTCATACCCATGGTCATACAAAACTTCTGCATAGAAATATGATCCTTACCAATGCCCAGTAATACATAAACCATTCTTCTATTTACATCAAAAGGTGACCTACTAGAATCACTGTTAACTCTTGGGCTATATGTTTTCACTTAACATTTACCTCAAGCATAGCATTCTAGTAACATTACTTACTATTATGTTTAGAACACCTTAAAGTTTCATTATATTGTGCTTTGAAGTAGCCACTGTACTCCTAACCTAACCTGGTATGAATCATATACCTACTGTTGCAACAAGAAAGCAATACAATGTTAAATCAAGCTTTATTCCTATTCTAAACAATAATAATTTAATATAAGCTGCTATCCACAGCTTTCACTTGCATGTAAACCATATTTCACAAACACTACATGTCAGTGGAAATGTTTGTTTACTTTCAAAAGTAGTAAGTGGGAAATAATTTATAAAAATGGTAGCAGAAAGGTTCAGTAGCTTCCACAAACATCCAGAAGATGTCTCTGCACATTACCACAGTTACAGAATCAAACCGCGTAGTTTAAAGGTGAGAATTCCATCAATTTCTTTGCGACACACTGGAAAAAGCAATATAAATGGCCACGCCCACCTGCACATGTGCGTTTAAATAATGACGTAGCTGCTCTTTAAATGGCGCTAGGGCCTAACTGACGGCAGATTCTGAAACTACAATGTTTAAACATAATTTTAATGCAAAAAATGGAAAATGTCGTTTTTTTGTCATTTTTGACGAAATTTCACCGATGCCTCCCCTTAAAGCACCTGTGCATGAGATGGGTGTTGGTAGTACCAGAGTGGTCTGATCTTGAGTGACAAAATGGCATACATGTCATTTGCCAGGAGGTGCTCAGTTGGAGGGTAGCAAGAGAAGTGTGAGGCCATGTTTACTGTACCCAACATGGCTCTCAAGTTGCAACAGCATGCATCAATTAGATTTTGCGTTCTTCTTGACGTAATTGCATCACAAACATTAGAAATTTTGCAGCAAGCGTACAAAGAACAAATGATAGGGAAAACTCAAGTGTTTGAATGGCATAAACAATTTCAGGAGGGTAAAAATGACCTTGAGGATGCTGCTCCACGTCCTGGAAGACCATCAACTTCAAAAACAGACGTCAACATCAATGCAATTGATGTCATGTTGTAGGACGACCGTTGTTTAACATTGACAAAGATTGCTGAGATTATGAATATATCATATATGATCAGCTGATGACATTGTATGAAATGTTCTGGGGTATAGAAAAGTTGCAACAAAGTTGGTGCCTTGTGTGATCATTGAGAACAGAAGGCAATATTCATGTGATGGCATGTCAACAATGGAAGGGAAGACTTCAGTGATAAAGTCATCACAGGCGACAAATTCTGGTTTCATCATTTTGACCCAGAGACAAGCAGGAAAGTGCCCAATAGAAACATTCTTCAAGTTCAATACAAAAGCGAAAATTCAACATGCGGGGAAAGTGATACATCTTGTATTTTCCGATAAGCAAGGCATTGTTTACGATCTCGTGGTGGATAAGCAGCGTACTGTTACTGCGAATTACAATAATGTGGTACTGAAGGGGCTATTACGGAGGAAAATTGCAATAAAACGATCAAATCTTGCTCAAATGGGATGGATCCTTCATCAGGATAACGCCTTTGCTCATTCGCCATCAAGACTCAGGAAACAATCACTGAATTAGGCATTGAGGTTATGCCACATCCACCTTATTCACCGGACCTAGCCCCATATGACTTCCACCTATTTCTTGCAGTAAAAATGAGCTTCAGGGTCATCATTTTCAGAGTGATCAAGAGCTAAACAATAAAATTTCAGGTGTACTCAACAGACTGTCAAAAAGGGGCTTTAGGAAGTGTTTTGAACATTGAACTGAACACTGGCATCATGTATTGTGTCCAACAGAGAATTCTTTGAAGGTATGTAATGGAATTTGAATAAAGGTGAACAGCATTTTCCAGTAAAAGAAACTCTGGTTATTTTTTGACACTTCGTCTTATTTATTGTGTGATGATTTTATAACCTTCTATATCTTGCTGACATTCTCCTCCCTTAACACACTAATTAAGCTACTGTCATTTTTTCCCTCCTCCTTAATTTCTTTTGTTGTAAGAGCTGGTTGTTAAATACCCTACCCTATAGATATTCGTTCAACATTTCCTATTTCTCTCCATTTTTCCAAGTTCTGTTTTACTGGCCTTTTTTGATACTTTACATTCCTCACCCTCATTTCCTTTCCTGCCACCTACAAAACTAATCCCTAGCTGGCACATCTTGCCCATAGCACAAACCAAAACTTGCTTAAATTCATTACCATAATCATCTTTCCACTTTCTCACATACTGTTTACAATTCTTTTTCCTATTTTCAAATGGTTCAAATCCCAGCTGTGGCATTGAATTTTTCAGGCTGACTATACCTAACAAACCTTAGTCTACACACGGCTAGTATGGAAGAATTATTAATTTCCATAAATTAACCTAATAGTGGTTTAATTATGAAGCCTCAGCTGCCCTAAACGGTCCAGTAGGCCACTTCTAAGCCAAAATTAAGTTTAAGTGGTGAAAGTGCTAATCTATTATATAAGTCTCAGAAACTACAACTACAAATAGTTTCTGAGATTAATTTTGGCGTCACTGTTACTAAATTCCTCCAAACGCATATTATATAATGTTACAACATAGTGGTAAAATCATAAATATATAAGTAGGCTTGCAAAATGCAAACTGCACAGTAAGGTATATATGTAATAAAACATTTATGTTGATCGTAAAAACTATTTATTAATACTCGTCACTTACTTTTTTTATATATTATGTTACATGTCGATGCTTGTAAAGGCAATGAAACAAATGAAAATGTGAAGTAAAGTATGTTCACTAAAGCAAAGTGACAACAGCTGATGTTAGGAAGATCCTAACGAAATGCGTTCTAGGTAAATACTAGCAATAAGTGGAGCATTGAGTATTAGTTCGACTCAAAATTATATTACTAAGTAATTTGTTTGAATTTGGTAGAAATTGTAAATACATTATTTGAGGAACCTGCTATAAATGTACAATTTTTAGGGTTTTTCCTAAAATATCTACTAAATACCAGAATACAAGATGAACAATGTTGCAAATGCACCAGAATGCTGCATTTATTTTTATAATTTTTTTTCCTTCTATTTTCACTGATTAAAAGTAGTGATAAAATATTTGTGTTAACCAACATTGAGCCAAATTTTAACATTGTATCTTACGAATGTTAGATTTCTAATTAATTCAACCAATGATAAGAGTAAAATTAGATGAATAGTTAAAGCAGTTAATTCAGATGTGCTATAGGTAGATTTAAAGTGCACCTCTAAACTTATCATGTATGGGTTTTATTTCATGTTTTGTCAATACTAGGAATAAGGCAGTCCGTGACCAGGGTTTTGCTGCACTGGCTGCATCTGCTGATTTACCTGGCTTCACTGCAGCAGATGCAAAGAATAAAATAAAGAATCTGCGTAGCACATACACACAGGAACTGCGCAAAGTGCGAGCATCTAATGGGGCCTATCAACCAACATTGACATGGTATAGAGAGGCAGATGCTTTTCTAGGGCCTCTCATAGCACCTCGAATGGTTACATCAGATTTACAGCAGCAGGGAGTTTCAGGGGTGAGTTCTGATTTGTTATAATAGTGACTTTCACTTATCTGTATGGGATGAAATATATGATTTATTAAATACTAAAACAAATATATCCTGGGCTACCCTTGAGCTAGGCCCTGGCTCCTTTGCTAATAGGACAGTCCTTCAATACAATTACATACTTGATGTAATTGATATATAAGATGACAATGCAGGAATCATGGAAAACTGCTTTTATCAATAATAAGCTTTTAGGTTAATTAATGGAAATTAATTATTCTTTCACACTGGCCGTGTGTAGGCTAAATTGTGGAAACATAGAGTCAGACTGAAAAATTCAATGCCATAGCCGGGATTTGAACCACGGATCTTCTGGTTTCCGTCCAGCCGCACTACCATTGTGCTACTATGGCCAACGTGCCGATATGACATCCCGGCTATGGCTTGAATTTTTCAGTCTGACTCTACATTTCCACAATAAGCTTTTAACCATTTATTATCTGTATGTTTACTGTATATAGCAAAACAACCATTAATAAGAAACAGTCAACTGCCTGCCGTGCTAGGGGTCCCGGGTTCGATTCCCGGGGGTGGGGATTTTTCTCCTTATCTTCCCCAGAGTTTGGAAGTATGAATGAGAGTGTGAATGTGTGCGTGATCTAATGATTAAAACCTAAAGAATTTGAGTTAAACACCTTCGGTATCTTCCACAGAGAACGGCCGCCGATATGACCATTGGAGTTAAAGGCGGGGTATAAATGGAACAAGTAAAAAAAGAAACAGTCAAGTACACAATCATAATACAAGAAATAATTGTAACCTCTTGAGATCAAGTACAAGTTTCATGGAAAAGGATGTCAATACAAGAGTGGCAGTTCTATTTAATAGATTACCAGTAGCTCTAAAAAATTTGGTTAACACCTCAAAAACACATTTTAAATATAAGCTAAAAGACTAATTAATAAGTGTTTGTATAATTTAGATGAATTATAGCCAGTGTAAGTAGTATTAAGTATATGACTTGTCCAATGTCAACTGTGCGCAATCTACAAATGATTTACTGGACCAATAAATTATTATTATTATTATTATTATTATTATTATTATTATTATTATTATTATTATTATTATTATTATTATTGTTGTTGTTGTTGTTGTTGCTGTTGTTGTTGTGTTTGTCCCTTATTATAATAGTTGTTTTCCATTTACACTATCTGCACAAGTTTTTACTATTTTTGTCTATACCTGATAATTACTGCAATTTGTTTCAAACTTTTATTATTATTGTATCACTGGGTCTAGATTTCCTTAATCTCATTTTTCATATTTCACACACATACGCGCGTAGGCATGCACACACACATCCCCTTTCCGTATTACAAGTAATTTAACTTTACTAGACCACTTTTCCAATCCTTTTTTCAGTTACCTATTACACTATCATATTTTCTCAACTCCACTCTAATCTCTCTTCTCTTTCTGCAATTTGTAGAGCTGTATTAATTGTTTGCTGATTGTAAAAATTTGTTTAACTTTCCCCAACTATTTACCTCCATTTCAACTTCTTATTACTGTCACTTCATTCAGCTTAGATTTACTTAATCTCACTTTTTTTTTCTATATTCTCATTCCCACTATTCCCCTATTATTCCCCGATTATTGTTTCATCACAATTGCTCATATATTTTCCTCTACCTATCAAGGCCGCAATTTACCTAATATAGCCATATTTCGCCTTGTCATATGACCATACATCTTGATGTGCCCTACCAAATTCTCACCCCTTTTTCTAATACCTTATATCCCCACACGTTTCACTCTGCTCTTTCTGATCACCTTGGTTCCCTCAGTTGTTTCACTCTGTGTTCTCCATACCACATTTCATTTTTCCTTATTTTCTTCTTCACTTCACCAGTCGCCATTTCTGAGTTTTGCCCTCTCTTTAATTTGCACTGTTCATTACATGCACTTCATCAATGCGCACTGCTTTCACTCCACTTTTTTCTGGACATTCACACCATATATTGTCAGGTTGTTTGAATTTGCTGCGTCAACACTCATATTCAAAACCACTGGTTTTGTGGCAAACAAAAGATGAAAGCATAAACGTACAGTGTTAACAGAGGAAAAGTTAGACTACATAGGCACAAGCTTTGAATGTTCACCAACCAAATCCATCCCAAAATTAGCACAACAGATGTGAATTTCAGAGTCTTCTGCACATAGAGCAACTAAATTATTAAAACTAAAACTATATAAGTGTGCAAGTGTTCATGCTTTGAAACAAGGTGACCCACGTTTGCAAATGCACTATTGGAAACGGTTTCTTTCATTAGTGAATGACGGTTTAATTGATCCACAGCTTCTGTTCTTTTCCGATGAGGCGTGGTTCTACCTCAGTGGTCATGTCAACACTCATAACAGTTGGTACTGGGCCTCTGAAAATCCACATTACATTCAAGAAATCCTTTATTAATCCTTTATAATTGGTCCAATATCCTATGAGCAGACTGTAAATGCAGAAAGGTACCGAAATGACAGAGTCAACATGCAAAATTCAATGCCATGGCCAGGATTTGAACCACGAATCTCCTGGTTTCTGTCCAGTCGCTCTTACCCATTGAGCTACCATGGCCAACGTGCTCTCATGACATTAAATTCTCCATTTGACTCGTATATTTCCCCAGTAAACCACTAGGTGCTCTTGCATTTGAGATACAGCATTTTTGGTGACACTGTCCTAAGTACTTAAGTCCCAGGCTTCATCATTTAAATTTTATTATTTTAGTTAATTGATGGAAATTAATTATTTCTTCACACTAGCTGTATATAAGCTAAGGTTTTTGATAGTCAACATGAAAAATGCAGTGCCATGGCTGGGATGTGAACCACAGATCTCCTGGTTTCCATCCATTCGCTCTTACCCATTGAGCTACCATGGCCAACTTGCTGTCATGGCACTAAATTCTCCATCTGACTCGTATATTTCCCTGGTAAATCACTATGGGCTATGGAGTTCAGCAAACCAACATCCATTAGTCGACAACAGCTGATGCTGTTAGGAAGATCCTAACAAAACATGTTCTATGTAAATACTAGCAATAAATGGAGCATGAGTACTAGTTCAACTTAAAATTATATATATTTTATTGTTGAATCTCCCTCCCTTTCTCTTTCTCTCGACTATACATTAAAACAAAATATGTTGTTGTTTTCAAATGCTAGGCTTTGGCAATGAAGCCATTAGCTCTCTTGCTCTCCAATATTTCTGTGTAGTGGGTCTGGCAGGTAGGGCTTCACAGGTTAAAAGATGTTCTTGAGTCATTTCCTCTTCTTTGTTGCACAGAGGACAATTTGGACTTGTATAAATTCCTATTCTGTGTAAGTGTTTGGCCAAATAATCATGTTCCGTAAGTAATCTAAAATTGGCTACTGCAGTTTTACGTGGGATTTCTGGAATAATTTCTGGACTTTTAATTAAAATGTTCCATTTTTTTATCTGGCTTTGTTAGATATCGATTGGTTTTGTTTGTTTTTATATTTGCTTTTGATTAATCTTTTTATGGATGTAAAGGGTAAGTTTTTACTTTTGTTCTGAATTAAATTTGCACCTTTATTGGCAAGAAAATCAGCTAATTCATTTCCAGCAATTCCACAATGTGCAGGTATCCACTGTAATATAATTCTTTTCTGTAGTTTTTGAAGTTGTTGGATCATTTTGTAACATTCTTTAATTTGGATTGACCTCATTTTATATGAACTTATTGCACATAATGCTGCTTTAGAATCAGAAAGTATGACAGCATTTTTGAATTTATCTATTCTGTATAGAAGGTGTTGGAGTGAAATATGAATAGCCGTTACTTCTGCATCAAAATTTGTTGTGTGGTATCCTGCTGGTTGATAGAATGAGAACAGTGCACACTTAATTCCTGCTCCTGAGTTGCTGTCCAAGTTAAATCCACCATTCTTCAGGTGGGTATCTATTGTTCACAGTTTCTAATGTTAGTGTTTTTAGTACAGGTTTGGAAGTTTCAGATTTTGTAACTATTTGTTGTAAATCTAATTGAATATTAATTGGTTCAAAAGTCAGTGGGTTTTCTTAGATTAAAATGTTTTTTGTAGATTTAGGAGGATTCAGATCTGTTTTTAATTCCATAACTTTGTGTAGGTAACTTGTTTGTGTTTTCATCTTGATTGGTTGTAGTAATCTTTTCTCCCATTTTGTTGTTTTTAACCGCAACATTTTTTCATGTTGTATTAGTGCCTGCTCCTCTAAAGTTAGATGTATTGGATAGTTCTGAGTTAAGGCTTGCATTGCCGTGATTGGAGTTGATTTTGCTGCACCGGTTATTAGTCGCAGGGCCTGATTTTGGCATACTTCTAGGTGATTTATGTTAGAACTGTTTGCTGTAATTATTACCTCTGCATTATAAAGAAGTATGGCTTGATGAATGTTTTGTATGTGGTGTTCAGTGTCTCCTGATTACTGCCCCACTTGACTCCAGCTTATCTTTTCAAAATTGAAAATTTTTTTGTTGATTTGTTTACTACTTCTTCAATATGTCTCCAAGATAATTTTGAATCAACAATTGTTCCTAAATATTTTGTTTCATATGTTTGTTTCAGGTTTGTTTTCTTGAACTGCAAATTTAGTTTAGGGATTTTCTTTTTTAAGCTTAATATTTGGAATGTTTTATCAGTATTTATTTTCATCGAATTGTTGTCAGTCCACTTTTCCAATAGTATCAGAGCCTTTTCCATTGAAGTTTTGGATTTCTCTATTTGTGGGGAAGATGTCCACATGATCATGTCATCTGCAAAAAGTGCTGTCTTTATTTCTGTGTTTGATACAGCTGCGGGAAGATCATTGATGTAGATGTTGAACAAGGTTGTACTCAGTACTGCACCTTGTGGTAGACCCATTTTTATTTGTCGGAATTTGGATGTACTGTCATTGTATTTTGTAGCACAGAAACGTTGAGAGAGAACCTGAGTGATCCAATTCAATTAAAACAAAACAAAATAAAATTAAAACAATTAAAATTAAAACAAAATATTGTATAAATATATTTGTGAGCAGCATACCTGGTAACATAATTCTTATAGAGGACATATTCTTTCTATGTCAACCTCCTCGTTGCAGTCACTACCATCACGTAATTCCTCCTGCTCCTCCTCCTCACTGGAGTCGCTGCTGGAGCAGTTGTCAAGGTGGATAATCAGCTCATCCATTCAATCGTCCATGATGCCATCCACTCATCTAGCCTTTTTCAGCATTTTTTCCAAGTGTCTTACACAATTTTTCCACTTTGCAGGAGTTACTTTTATTGCTTCATTTGCCAGTTATTCTACTTCATCCATAGTGAAACGCTTAATATGTCTTGCAACATAGCCCTTTACTGCTGCCCAGATTAATTCAATAGGGTTGAAGTGACAATGATAAGCGGTAGTCTGATGACACAGTGACTGTGTTCTTTAGCCAGTTCATGAACATATTTTGGGTTCCATTTGTTTTGCTTTATTGGCATTACTAATTCCCATTTTCTCATGGCATTGTCACATGACACATTGACGAGTGAGCCACTCTAACATTTGTACTTTGATGTTGCTGTTAAAGGGTGCTGCCTTATCTATTTGGAATGTGTGGTATGAAGCATTATCCATAACAATCACACTATATTGGGGAATGTTAGAGAGTAGGTGATCCTTAAACCACCTAAAGAAGTGGTCATGGTCCATGTCTTCTTAATGGTCCCCAGTATTTTGTATTTGAAGAGCAGAGGGCATCATCAACAAAACCATGCAATGTACCCATATGGCCAGTAATAAAGAGGCCACTTATTCCTACAGGTTCTTTTGTGGTACTTTCAAGTGAGTCGTCAGTTCAGCCCTTTGACACACTATGGCCAGTGTTTACACAGTTTCATCCAACCACACAATTTCACGTAAGTTCTTATTCAGTATTTCTCATAAAAACAAAGCCCTCAGTGCTACAATCTTTCAAGTATTAGTTTTTTGTTATTTATTTTTTGAACTCAAATCCCAGGTCATGGAGGACTTAGTTCAAAGAGCTAAGACTTCCTTCAAATAGCTCTGTATTTTTAAGAGAAGGAAGAACCTTACATGTGGTAGGATGCTCCTTTCAGGTGTAATAATCATAGATGTCAAAAACTATTTGTAGTTGGTTTATTGATACTCGTCACTTACTTGTTTATATTAATGAGAGACTAGTTTCAAAAGCATTCGCCTCCATTTTCATTCTCTTTCCAACTGGCATCTGTTGTTGTCTGCTCTCTCTCTGGTGGTGGAACTATGACTTTTTTTGTTAAATTATCTACTGGTGGGATTTCAAAGTTCACTACGCGATCCTTATTTTTCCATATGAATATGTTCTCCCATGTCAATTTATTTTGGTTTATCACTCCTTTTAATAATTTTGGGATTGGATCAATGTCATGATTTTCATTCCAAAAATGAATTGCTACTGCTGACTTATCTTCTTGTTTCATTCTGATGTTTCTAAAGTACTCTTTGACTCTGGTTTTTAGATTTCTTTTAGTTTTACCTATGTAGCATTTTTCACAATTCTTACAACTTATTTGGTATATTCCGGATCTGTTAACTGATGGGATTTCATCTTTTGTTTTTGAATTTAGCAATTTTAAACTTGAGTGTCTATTAGTAGGTGCCAAGGTGATATTTTGTTCCTTGAAGACCTTTTTAAATTTATTAGATGTTTTTGGGTGATATGTGAATGAACTGAATATGCTGTTGCTTTCTTTTTCTTTTGTAAATGTGGTTGCTTGCTTAATGGTTTTCTTTAGTTTAGCTTTTCTAATTTTCTTCAACACCAAACTTTTGTTGTATCCATTTTCTTCTGCTATATGTAGTATTGCTTTTTGTTCTTTGAAATATTCTTCTTTTTCCATGGGTATGTTGACTAGTCTGTGTGTAAGGTTGTAATTGTAATCATAATTGTAATATAATCATAGATGTGCCTTCTTATGGCATCTAATCTATCCAGTTGTGTGACTGGAGATGCTCTTGGTCTTTGTTTCCCAGGAGTTACAATTCGTGGTGGACCTGGCTGTATCTGCTTCTCTTTAGAGATTCTAGATACCATCACTTCACTTATTTTAAGGGCACATGCAGTCCTTTTGCTGACTTGATTGATAGGAATAATAGGTTCATGGTAAGAGGCAAACTCTTGTCTTCCTGTTCAGAGAATTCCCTAAGAGAACACACAAATTCTCTAGCTTGATTATGCAATGTAACATCATGATCTTAAGCTAGTCTTGGGCCATAAATCCCTGGTCCACCTCTAATCCTACCTCCACTATGTCTTGCTTCCATAACAATGTATTTCAGTTGTGTTTTCACAAAGTAGGCTAACAATACACAATTCAACTGAACACTCAAGCAAACTCTGTTTCCCGCACACAACTGTACCACTCGCTAAAGTTAAAGGCATGTGAAAGCTGGCCAATGCTCAAGTGGAGTGCTGTTGCCAAACATAGTGTGTGTACTGGCAGAGTTTCTGTACTTAAGAGCACATTTTACACATCAACAAAGGTTCTGCCTATTTTTCCCATAGTTAAACAACACATTAAATATTCCTAAAACATCAAAATCTTACCTTGACACATGTCACAGCAGTGGAACAGCAAGCATGGTTTCCACTTGCTTTTCAACTTTGTGGGTCTTTTCCGGAGATTGAAATGCAGGCACGCTCCCTTTTTCTAAGGATGAAGCTGCTTCACTACAAATTCGTGACACTGAGTGTACACTACCTACACCACAAGCTTCCACAGTTAATTGCTGGGTTTTTGAAAAATCTACAGTTACTGTATATTTTGGATTGAAGAGCTTTTGTAAAAACTTCTTCACATTAAATATAATTTTTCTGCCCTAAGAGTGAATCACTTCATCTTTGTTGATCAAAAAATCACCTGTTCCAGCTTCAAGGGACATGTTTGTGCACTCAGATCACAAATACTGGAGAAAAGATATGTGTGTAATAATAATTTAATGTAATATTAACAATTTTTCAGCTCGTGTTCGACAAACAACTTAAAGATGTCATTCACTTTAGCAAAATAACACACCACTACTCTGAAAACGAGCTGAACATTAAACTCAGTCTGTTACAAACTGCATGACTTCTATTTTCATAGTAGGTGCACTGTATATTTATGCTTGAGATAAGTGTTTTGAGAAAGAAATGCTGTTGCTTTTCAGGCTTATCTGTGTTGACTGGATGGATATTAAGTAGCCATAACCATGTGAAGATAATACATGCATCGCTTGCATTCTAAGTATCGTAGAGACAGGATCAAAAAATAAAATTCTTTCTTATTGTAAGTTTGGCACCTGTCATTTTCATATATTTTTCCGAGAGTAATTAATGGAGATAATGTTTTTAGTTCAGGTGCATGAGATGCATGTACCACATTTGGCAGTGCTGGTAGGAGGAGCAAGCTTAGGATTTGCTAGAGTCTGCAGTATGGCCCACCTCCATATGTCTTTAAGTTTTGCAAAGATTATAGCAATAAAGATTATTCCTTTTCTTCTCATCTTTCCTATTTTTAGTAATGTGCTTTCCCTAATGCTTCTCTTGAAAGTCTTAATAATTTATCTATTACATACCTATTATATTACTACATTAATTTATTACATTATATTCCATTGCACATTACATATAGGAGGTAGAAGAAGTGGTTATGAACGAGATGGAAGACACTTTGGAAGGTAGTCCTACAGCAGCAGCCCCATCCCCTTCATCAGATAGAATACCAACTTCACCATCTGATACTCCATCACAGCACGGTAATGCTAACAAGAAACGTAAAAAATTGGTTACTACATCAGCAACTACGTATCTCAGTGAAGATGAGTTTGATGCTTTTGGACGCAGTGTGGCAGCGCAGCTCAAGAAATTCTCACTTGCTGGAGCATTACGCACACAGGTACTGCAGAATTCATCATGTTTGTGTTTCTAACTTGAACCAACATCTACACTTTTTGCATTCTAAATGTAGTGAATAATTTTGGGACTATCGTTTATTTTAACTATCAGTTACAAATATAACAGTGAATAACAAACATAACTAATGAACTTAGTCCCAACTTTGCCTTGATTCTCATGGTTGAGTGCTTTTTAGAAGTTTTGTAGTCATAGCTTTCATTACACTTTATACCTTTAACAGTATACCTATACTAGAATTCATATAGAAAAAGAAATTCTTCTGATTAGAAATTATCTCACTTTTAACAATATAAAGTTTCTTCCAACATACTTTCTCTGATCAGTTCCGGTACAGGTCCATTACTGCCTAATGTGCTTGCCAATCAGAATCAACACATGTCCTTTGCTAACTGCTAATTCTGATGGCCATTGACCAAATTAGAATTTTTTTGGAAAGCCTAAAGGAGAAAGCAGAAAAGTTAAGAATTTGTGGGAATGCATTACTTCTCAGATGCCTTTAATGCACTTGCTCAAATTATTAGAACTGTTAGAGACTGTTGGAACATACTTATGGACTCGGTTGCATGCACTGTAAAGAAAGCAAAACACAGTTGTTTACATATCATAGATTCTGTAACTTTTTTAACAAAAAATTACTTTTAATAAAGAATTGCATAAAGATTTATACATGCAGTAAAACCTACAGAAACCTAAACAATGTAACTGAATATTTGAAAGTGGCTAATGCTATAAAAGAATTTTCGGCTAAATTGCAAGTTTCATTAAGTTCTATATTTTTCATTTGTAAGCTTTTGTCTGTCTCTTATGGTTTCAATGTTATATAAAATTCATTCAGAAAGAACTTCATAAATATTCACAGAAATTCAACACATTTTAATTTTGTTATTCTGGTTAACATATCCTATTTTATATTACGAAATCACTCGAACTCGTATTTCATTTCAATATTGATTACAGATTATTATAAGAAATTATATTGTCCTGTAAAATATAACCTTTCTTCGCAGGTTTGCAATCTGAAAGGTGATGTGTTGGTGATATTAACTATTTACGGTGTGCTAAATTGAATCATGTCCATTTTTCTCTATCATGTAAGGTTTTCTCTCAAATCACAATTAATAATTTGAAAGTGGTGTTTTTATGTAAAGATCATGCATTACAGAATGAATACAAAAAGAAAAATTTCTGAGTAATAAATATACAGAAATACCTGTATAAGGTGTGAAGTTATATTTCCTTTGGCCGGAAAGTCTTTTGCGCTGATTCACGTTTGTCATGATTAAGGAGCTTCTGTTTTCAAGTACTAACAGTAGTCCGCATTGTTTGATCGACCCTGATATCTCCTGTCCATCTCCTTGATTTCTTGCTCAAATCATTCACCTTGTTCATTTCTGAAGGATCCAAAATTATCAAGAAAATAGTTTAGCTAAGAGTACAAGTAGTGAAGCTTTAAACTCATATTTCGCCCTGAATCTCATAATAACTTTTGTTGTATATTTCTCATAATTTTTTCGTATTGCAGATATTGTATAATATAAGAAACTTATTGAGACCTATTTGAAAGTATACCATGGTTGCAGTTCTCTATCATTCATGGTTCAAAAAAACCGGGAAAGTGTCGCAGGACAGTGTTAATAAATGCAAAGCATTTCAAATATTTAGCTGTTATTTTAGGTAATTGATGGAAATTAGTCATTTCTCCACACTAGCCGTATATAGGCTAAGGTTTTTAATAGATAGAGTCAACATGAAAAACCCAATTCCATGGCCAGAATTTGAACCACGGTTCTCCCAGCCTCCATCCAGTCGCCCCCACCTCCCAAGCCACCATGGCCAACATGCCGTCCTGACATATCAGTCAAATGGAGAATTTAGTGTCAGGACAGCATGTTGGCCATGGTGGCTTGGGGGGTGGGGGTGACTGGACAGAGGCTGGGAGATCCGTGGTTCAAATCCTGACCTTGGCATTGGGTTTTTCATGTTGACTCTATCTATTTAGCTGTTACTTTGTGTTTTCATTACTTTGCGACAATTGCTTAAATATTAATCCTGGTAAACTGAAACTGTCTGTGTGTGTGTGTGCGCGTGTGCGTGCGCGGGCGTGGGCGCGCGGGCGCGTGCGTTTAATGTCCTACCACCATATACTTGAGCGGAAGAATTTCCCAAATAATCTCTGACGAATTACGATAATTTCAAACGGATAAATACATCTTTTATATGGTGCACAATTATTTAAATATTTGTAAAATGGTATATTTTTTCAGCTAAATAGAAGGTTCATGCTTAAGATGCTTTAGGGCTTATACTTCATTCAAGTACTGGTGTGTGTGTGTGTGTGTGTGTGTGTGTGTGTGTGTGTGTGTGTGTGTGTGTGTGTGTGTGTGTGTGTGTGTGTGTGTGTGTGTGTGTGTGTGTGTGTGTGTGTGTGTGTGTGTGTGTGTGTGTGTGTGTGTGTGTGTGTGTGTGTGTGTGTGTGTGTGTGTGTGTGTGTGTGTGTGTGTGTGTGTGTGTGTGTGTGTGTGTGTGTGTGTGTGTGTGTGTGTGTGTGTGTGTGTGTGTGTGTGTGTGTGTGTGTGTGTGTGTGTGTGTGTGTGTGTGTGTGTGTGTGTGTGTGTGTGTGTGTGTGTGTGTGTGTGTGTGTGTGTGTGTGTGTGTGTGTGTGTGTGTGTGTGTGTGTGTGTGTGTGTGTGTGTGTGTGTGTGTGTGTGTGTGTGTGTGTGTGTGTGTGTGTGTGTGTGTGTGTGTGTGTGTGTGTGTGTGTGTGTGTGTGTGTGTGTGTGTGTGTGTGTGTGTGTGTGTGTGTGTGTGTGTGTGTGTGTGTGTGTGTGTGTGTGTGTGTGTGTGTGTGTGTGTGTGTGTGTGTGTGTGTGTGTGTGTGTGTGTGTGTGTGTGTGTGTGTGTGTGTGTGTGTGTGTGTGTGTGTGTGTGTGTGTGTGTGTGTGTGTGTGTGTGTGTGTGTGTGTGTGTGTGTGTGTGTGTGTGTGTGTGTGTGTGTGTGTGTGTGTGTGTGTGTGTGTGTGTGTGTGTGTGTGTGTGTGTGTGTGTGTGTGTGTGTGTGTGTGTGTGTGTGTGTGTGTGTGTGTGTGTGTGTGTGTGTGTGTGTGTGTGTGTGTGTGTGTGTGTGTGTGTGTGTGTGTGTGTGTGTGTGTGTGTGTGTGTGTGTGTGTGTGTGTGTGTGTGTGTGTGTGTGTGTGTGTGTGTGTGTGTGTGTGTGTGTGTGTGTGTGTGTGTGTGTGTGTGTGTGTGTGTGTGTGTGTGTGTGTGTGTGTGTGTGTGTGTGTGTGTGTGTGTGTGTGTGTGTGTGTGTGTGTGTGTGTGTGTGTGTGTGTGTGTGTGTGTGTGTGTGTGTGTGTGTGTGTGTGTGTGTGTGTGTGTGTGTGTGTGTGTGTGTGTGTGTGTGTGTGTGTGTGTGTGTGTGTGTGTGTGTGTGTGTGTGTGTGTGTGTGTGTGTGTGTGTGTGTGTGTGTGTGTGTGTGTGTGTGTGTGTGTGTGTGTGTGTGTGTGTGTGTGTGTGTGTGTGTGTGTGTGTGTGTGTGTGTGTGTGTGTGTGTGTGTGTGTGTGTGTGTGTGTGTGTGTGTGTGTGTGTGTGTGTGTGTGTGTGTGTGTGTGTGTGTGTGTGTGTGTGTGTGTGTGTGTGTGTGTGTGTGTGTGTGTGTGTGTGTGTGTGTGTGTGTGTGTGTGTGTGTGTGTGTGTGTGTGTGTGTGTGTGTGTGTGTGTGTGTGTGTGTGTGTGTGTGTGTGTGTGTGTGTGTGTGTGTGTGTGTGTGTGTGTGTGTGTGTGTGTGTGTGTGTGTGTGTGTGTGTGTGTGTGTGTGTGTGTGTGTGTGTGTGTGTGTGTGTGTGTGTGTGTGTGTGTGTGTGTGTGTGTGTGTGTGTGTGTGTGTGTGTGTGTGTGTGTGTGTGTGTGTGTGTGTGTGTGTGTGTGTGTGTGTGTGTGTGTGTGTGTGTGTGTGTGTGTGTGTGTGTGTGTGTGTGTGTGTGTGTGTGTGTGTGTGTGTGTGTGTGTGTGTGTGTGTGTGTGTGTGTGTGTGTGTGTGTGTGTGTGTGTGTGTGTGTGTGTGTGTGTGTGTGTGTGTGTGTGTGTGTGTGTGTGTGTGTGTGTGTGTGTGTGTGTGTGTGTGTGTGTGTGTGTGTGTGTGTGTGTGTGTGTGTGTGTGTGTGTGTGTGTGTGTGTGTGTGTGTGTGTGTGTGTGTGTGTGTGTGTGTGTGTGTGTGTGTGTGTGTGTGTGTGTGTGTGTGTGTGTGTGTGTGTGTGTGTGTGTGTGTGTGTGTGTGTGTGTGTGTGTGTGTGTGTGTGTGTGTGTGTGTGTGTGTGTGTGTGTGTGTGTGTGTGTGTGTGTGTGTGTGTGTGTGTGTGTGTGTGTGTGTGTGTGTGTGTGTGTGTGTGTGTGTGTGTGTGTGTGTGTGTGTGTGTGTGTGTGTGTGTGTGTGTGTGTGTGTGTGTGTGTGTGTGTGTGTGTGTGTGTGTGTGTGTGTGTGTGTGTGTGTGTGTGTGTGTGTGTGTGTGTGTGTGTGTGTGTGTGTGTGTGTGTGTGTGTGTGTGTGTGTGTGTGTGTGTGTGTGTGTGTGTGTGTGTGTGTGTGTGTGTGTGTGTGTGTGTGTGTGTGTGTGTGTGTGTGTGTGTGTGTGTGTGTGTGTGTGTGTGTGTGTGTGTGTGTGTGTGTGTGTGTGTGTGTGTGTGTGTGTGTGTGTGTGTTTTTTTTTTTTTTTTCTTTATTGATAACAATCAGCATGCCCCACTACATAGTAGTATTACATGCATTACATTTTTCCAACATTTGATTTTACAAATTGTACATATTTACATGTTAATATTACATTAGATCTTTTAGCAGTTGATTTCACAAGTTATACATATTTACATATCTTTATAGGTTAATTGAATTTATGTATTTACAGAATGCTTTTATGTGGTGTTTTACAAGACTCTCGTTTGTTACTGGCCACTTGCTTCCATTTAGAGTTACATCTTGAATTAGCTTGGCTCTTTGTTGACTTTTGTCTACACATTCGTATATTAAATGGTTTACGGTTTGTTGGGAGCTGTTACATGTACATTTTGGATCGTCTACTATATGGAATCGGTGTAAGTAAGCTTTGGTTTTTCCGTGGCCGGAAGTTATTGCTGTGAAAATTGGTGTTAAAGGAAGCTTTCTCTTCAGCCTATCTTTTATTGTTGGAAAAAATAACTTGCTGAGTGCCCCCTTGTCCGTGGCATTCCACCTATTCTGCCAGACCTGATGTCCTGTTTCTTGTATTTCAGAAATAATTACAGATTTAGGTATCAAACTGTAACTATTGGGCAGATCTCCGTCCAGAGCAGCGGATTTCGCTAGTTTGTCTGCTAACTCATTTCCACATATACCTACATGGGCTTTAACCCAACTGAAGTGTATTCTCCATTTTAGTCTTTGTAAGGTATTACATATATTAAGGGTTTTCTCTGCTATGGAGTTATGTTTATTATTATTCCGCAGAATGGCTAGAGTTACTGTACTGTCTGTATATATCGCTACAGTCTTCTCTTCCTCCGGTGTGTTGTTAAAGTTTTGAAGTTCTTGTAGCGCTTTAAATATGGCCAGTTGTTCTGCCTGATTATTAGTACATCTTCTGTCTAGCTTATATTTTATCTCTCGAATTGAAGTCCCTTGTTTGAATATTACAACTGCTGCACCCACTTGCTCTCCTATTTTGCTTCCATCCGTGTATATTTTGAATATAGAGTCTTCATCATCAGCTTCTTTAACTTCAGGTACTTCTGCAGGGTGGTTCCAGTCGCTGGGGGGCAAGGGTGCATCATAGTCTTGTTTATTTTGCAAGAAGTTGTACAGTTTGACTTTCCCTTCAATCGTGATATCAATGGGTTGGATGCCAGCAATGACACAAGATGCGTCAAATGAAATTGTCCTGTATGCCTTCGTGATTTTTATGTTAAACAACCTTTGGATTCTCTGAATTTTTCTCAGATTCTTCGGGTTGTTTAATGCAGATGCCCATAAGGGTACACCATACGTCAGTACAGGTTCTATAGCTCCTCTGTATATTGTTTCTAGTGCTTTGCTTCCAAGTCCCCAGGTTAGTTTTGCTGATTTAGATAAAGTGTGAATTAGGCTTATAGCTTTATCATGCACTTGGTCAATATGATAATCAAACTTGAACTGTTTGTCGATATGAACGCCTAAGTATTTCATGATGTCTACTTGTTCTATAATTAAGTTATTAAGATAGATGTTTATCTTCTCGTTTGCAGCTTGTTTCTTTCTTGATATCACTAATACTTTTGATTTAGCGTCATTGAAAGTAATTTTATTTTCTCTTGCCCAATATTCAATTTTCTTCAAGTCATGATTTGCAAAGTTTTCTACGTCTAATATGCTCATTCCTTTCGTCATGAGAAGTAGGTCGTCGGCAAAAGCGATTAATTCAGTTCGTTTTGTATAGACTAAGTTGAGCAGGGAGTTGTACAAAATATTCCAGTAGCCGGGTCCGCAGCATGAACCTTGTGGGCAGCCCCTTTTGGCTTCTTTCTCAGTGCTAAATTCATTTGTGCTTAGACTTGTTGTCCTGTTTTTGAAATAGCTCTGAGATAACTGGTATAAATTTCTTGGGCATTTCAGTTCTCTTAAGTTATTTAATATGCTGGGCCACCAGGCAGCGTCAAAAGCTCCTTTTACGTCAAGACTTATGAGAGCAATATATCCGTAAGTATTCAAGTTGTTCTCAATGAAAGTTTTCATAGACATAAGTGCGTCTACCGTGCTTTTCTGGGCCCTAAATCCAAACTGTCTATCATTCATAAGATTTCTGGTGTTGATGTGATGCTGAATCCTATTCATCATAATTTTTTCTAAAATTTTCCCATTTATATTTATCAAGCTGATAGGTCTGTATTTCGTTACGCTTGGGCTATCTTCTTTACCCGGCTTGATTACCGGAACTATTACTGCACGCTTCCATCTTTCTGGAAATTGACCGCTATTGAGGCACTTGTTGTATAAGGCTGTGAAGAAAATTGGGAATCTCTTGAAAACCTGAAGCAGGATATCACTAGTTATTCCATCCTCTCCTGGTGATTTTCTTGGGTCGAAGTTTCTCAATGCTGACAATATTTCTATAGTCGTGAATTCCATATCGTTTGGTGTATCAATTGGTTCCGTTGCCCGTCGTCTTAGTTCTCTTTGTCGCTGAGTATCATCCTGTTCACTGTCATCCGGGATAAACTTGTCTAGCATGTACTGAATTGTACTTAGAGTGTCTTCGGTATAAGTTCCGTCTTCTTTCTGTAGTGTAGTAAGAGAGATCTGATTTCTAGTTTTCCCAGCCGCAATTTTGTAAACAACTGACCATGGATTATTTCCGTCAGTGGCACTACAAAATTCCTTCCAAGATCTTAGCTTTTCGGTGTTCAATTTTGCCCTATACTCTTGGTTGCCTTTCCAATATTGCATTTTTCTTTCGTGTCTTAGCTGCTCATTGTTCATGGTTCTTTGATAGCGTCGTCTTAATGCGTTCGCCCTTTTTCTTAATATTGTAAGCTCGGCCGTCCACCATGGAACAGATTTACCTCTAAACTCCTTTTTCCTGCACCTACCCACTCCAAATGCACCTCTACATGCTTCCTTCAGGGAAGAGTGGAATATTTCGGTTAGATGATCAGCGTTCAAATTACTGTTAACTTTTTGGGCGAGTTCCTGGTCCAAGTTATCGCTACTACTCTTGCAATTAAAATTTGAGGTCAAGTTTGTTGCTAACAGGTTTATGAATTTGTTATATTTCTCTACTTTTGTTATGTATCTTATGGCTTGAAACTTCCATGTGGGATTTTGTGATTTATTTCCTATTTTGAATGAAATTATTTTGTGATCCGAGCAGCTCTCTTCTTCTCCTACGTTCCAACAGGTTATGTCACGGAGAAGTCTATTGTTGACTAATGTCAAGTCAATCCAGCTCCTTCCATTTGGTGATTCAAAAGTTGACACTCCTGTATTTTCGTTTACGATATGTAAGTCGTTTATGGTGATGAATCCTTCCAGTGTTTTCCCACGTTCATTTGTGAGCACGTCGTACCACAGTTTACTTCTGGAGTTGCTATCTGCTAGTATCATTAACTTTTGGTTTCTAGAGTATCTTAATATGTTTTCTATTTTCCTAATATCATATTCTATATCGGTCAATCCATCAAAATACATACTTGCTGCAAATAATGTTTCGTTCCTATGTGTTATCTGTATGACCACACAATCTCCATCCGAAATTTGACTGAGAGTAGTGACATCAATAACGCTGTTATTGATTAATATTACTGCTCTTTTAACCTGATTTCCGGCTGTAAATATTCGGAACGTTGAAGGTATGGAGGCTGGTTTATTATTAATTATAAAGGGTTCTTGTATGAATGCTATATCAATGTTTCTTTCTATCATCAGCTGCACTAAATTACTAGTCGCTATTCTTGAGTGTTGCAAATTGACTTGATAACATCGTAGGCCAAAATGGTCCATGCTAGTAGTCAGTGTTTTGTTGCTGTTGCTTCAGCGCTGCTTGGTAGCAGGGACAGTTGGGATCTAGTGCAGAGTGATTTTCGTTTATGGACGTATCTTTATTGTATTTCTTATAGTTCATACAATTAATGCATTTGAAATTATCCTTGTTAGATTTGCACTCTTTTATTGTGTGGGTTTCCACGCAATTTGGGCAAGTCTGTTGACCTTTGCAGTCTATAGCACGATGCCTATATTTACAGCATTTAAAACATCGGCTCACTTTGATATAATCATCCCAACTACACATGCTCCATCCTAGTTTCAATTTCCTACCAAGGATCTCTCTCTTGCAGCAGAAGGAACTTCAACGACAATATTTTTGTTCTTCCGTCTATCCTCAAATCCAAATTTAATTTGAATCTCATTTTCAAATTTTTCCAGGCCCTTATTTTGTGTAGTTAACGCCTGAGCCGCATTCTCCAACGTGATTTCTTCTGGAGTGTTGAAGATTATTATTCGCGGGTTTCTTTTCTTTGAAACAGTCGCATCTAACTCTCCTCCACATCTATCATTAATGTTAGTGCATATTATTTCTGCTTCTTCTTTTTTATTGGATTCGATCAGAAGATGGCCGTTTCTTAGTGCTTTAAGAGAATTAACACCGACCTTCATTTCCACAGGATTCACATTCGCCTTCAGCAAGGTTTTCATGTATTCTGAGCTTTGTTTATTCTTACTTTTAACTATTACTTTGTAGGACTTTGGTTCAGATAAACCATTAGCTCCGCCCACTACTGCCGCGTAACTCCTCCCACGAGTTGTAGGTGTCTCCTGTGAATTTTCATTGCGATTCCCAAGCCGACCAACAGATGGCTCACCAAATGCCATATATGAAGTTCTTCTATTGTTTCCTCCGGGAATATTCTTAGCTTGTGCCCTTGTCAACTCATCTTGTAGGTTTTTTATTTCTTTATCTTTGAGTTCTATTACATTAGAAAGACCCGCTCGCAGGATGCTTACAGCATTTATAATATCCTTTTTAAGGTCATGTTTAAGATTCTTGCTTGCTTCAGTCACATGCAACAGCATACTGAACGCACTCTCGATTCGGTTCTCAACGTCAGATGCCATTTTCTGCCGTTATCTTAATTTCGTTTTGAAGATCCCGGCTCCTGATTGCTAATTTAAATAAATCAATAACCTTTGTATATATTACTTTCGTTTCAAGTATCACGGCCTCCTGGATGTTAGTTAATATGCTTCACTAACCTAAGACAATGTTTGTATGTATTAACTCCCTTAGAACAAAAATTCAGCCATGCCCTTTTCAAATAACATGCTCACAACGAAATGAAATTTCACAACTACGACACTGAAATATCAAACACAAACAAAAAATTCCAATTAATATATAACTTTGTAATTTAGTCGTGAGGTTCACGGCCTCCTGAATGCTAGTTTGTATGGTTCACAATCCTTGTGAATGATTGTGTTTGTTAATTCCCTTAAAACTATGTAAATCAGCAATGCCCGTTGCAAATAACATACACACAAAGAAATATCTTCGCTACAAACACCATGAAATACCATACACAAACAAGCACTTGCAAGTTACGCCACAAACACCAAATAATTAAGAGCACTTCACTCGCATTCTTCCTCCACGAGTATCACGGCCTCCTATATGTGTGTGTGTGTGTGTGTGTGTGTGTGTGTGTGTGTGTGTGTGTGTGTGTGTGTGTGTGTGTGTGTGTGTGTGTGTGTGTGTGTGTGTGTGTGTGTGTGTGTGTGTGTGTGTGTGTGTGTGTGTGTGTGTGTGTGTGTGTGTGTGTGTGTGTGTGTGTGTGTGTGTGTGTGTGTGTGTGTGTGTGTGTGTGTGTGTGTGTGTGTGTGTGTGTGTGTGTGTGTGTGTGTGTGTGTGTGTGTGTGTGTGTGTGTGTGTGTGTGTGTGTGTGTGTGTGTGTGTGTGTGTGTGTGTGTGTGTGTGTGTGTGTGTGTGTGTGTGTGTGTGTGTGTGTGTGTGTGTGTGTGTGTGTGTGTGTGTGTGTGTGTGTGTGTGTGTGTGTGTGTGTGTGTGTGTGTGTGTGTGTGTGTGTGTGTGTGTGTGTGTGTGTGTGTGTGTGTGTGTGTGTGTGTGTGTGTGTGTGTGTGTGTGTGTGTGTGTGTGTGTGTGTGTGTGTGTGTGTGTGTGTGTGTGTGTGTGTGTGTGTGTGTGTGTGTGTGTGTGTGTGTGTGTGTGTGTGTGTGTGTGTGTGTGTGTGTGTGTGTGTGTGTGTGTGTGTGTGTGTGTGTGTGTGTGTGTGTGTGTGTGTGTGTGTGTGTGTGTGTGTGTGTGTGTGTGTGTGTGTGTGTGTGTGTGTGTGTGTGTGTGTGTGTGTGTGTGTGTGTGTGTGTGTGTGTGTGTGTGTGTGTGTGTGTGTGTGTGTGTGTGTGTGTGTGTGTGTGTGTGTGTGTGTGTGTGTGTGTGTGTGTGTGTGTGTGTGTGTGTGTGTGTGTGTGTGTGTGTGTGTGTGTGTGTGTGTGTGTGTGTGTGTGTGTGTGTGTGTGTGTGTGTGTGTGTGTGTGTGTGTGTGTGTGTGTGTGTGTGTGTGTGTGTGTGTGTGTGTGTGTGTGTGTGTGTGTGTGTGTGTGTGTGTGTGTGTGTGTGTGTGTGTGTGTGTGTGTGTGTGTGTGTGTGTGTGTGTGTGTGTGTGTGTGTGTGTGTGTGTGTGTGTGTGTGTGTGTGTGTGTGTGTGTGTGTGTGTGTGTGTGTGTGTGTGTGTGTGTGTGTGTGTGTGTGTGTGTGTGTGTGTGTGTGTGTGTGTGTGTGTGTGTGTGTGTGTGTGTGTGTGTGTGTGTGTGTGTGTGTGTGTGTGTGTGTGTGTGTGTGTGTGTGTGTGTGTGTGTGTGTGTGTGTGTGTGTGTGTGTGTGTGTGTGTGTGTGTGTGTGTGTGTGTGTGTGTGTGTGTGTGTGTGTGTGTGTGTGTGTGTGTGTGTGTGTGTGTGTGTGTGTGTGTGTGTGTGTGTGTGTGTGTGTGTGTGTGTGTGTGTGTGTGTGTGTGTGTGTGTGTGTGTGTGTGTGTGTGTGTGTGTGTGTGTGTGTGTGTGTGTGTGTGTGTGTGTGTGTGTGTGTGTGTGTGTGTGTGTGTGTGTGTGTGTGTGTGTGTGTGTGTGTGTGTGTGTGTGTGTGTGTGTGTGTGTGTGTGTGTGTGTGTGTGTGTGTGTGTGTGTGTGTGTGTGTGTGTGTGTGTGTGTGTGTGTGTGTGTGTGTGTGTGTGTGTGTGTGTGTGTGTGTGTGTGTGTGTGTGTGTGTGTGTGTGTGTGTGTGTGTGTGTGTGTGTGTGTGTGTGTGTGTGTGTGTGTGTGTGTGTGTGTGTGTGTGTGTGTGTGTGTGTGTGTGTGTGTGTGTGTGTGTGTGTGTGTGTGTGTGTGTGTGTGTGTGTGTGTGTGTGTGTGTGTGTGTGTGTGTGTGTGTGTGTGTGTGTGTGTGTGTGTGTGTGTGTGTGTGTGTGTGTGTGTGTGTGTGTGTGTGTGTGTGTGTGTGTGTGTGTGTGTGTGTGTGTGTGTGTGTGTGTGTGTGTGTGTGTGTGTGTGTGTGTGTGTGTGTGTGTGTGTGTGTGTGTGTGTGTGTGTGTGTGTGTGTGTGTGTGTGTGTGTGTGTGTGTGTGTGTGTGTGTGTGTGTGTGTGTGTGTGTGTGTGTGTGTGTGTGTGTGTGTGTGTGTGTGTGTGTGTGTGTGTGTGTGTGTGTGTGTGTGTGTGTGTGTGTGTGTGTGTGTGTGTGTGTGTGTGTGTGTGTGTGTGTGTGTGTGTGTGTGTGTGTGTGTGTGTGTGTGTGTGTGTGTGTGTGTGTGTGTGTGTGTGTGTGTGTGTGTGTGTGTGTGTGTGTGTGTGTGTGTGTGTGTGTGTGTGTGTGTGTGTGTGTGTGTGTGTGTGTGTGTGTGTGTGTGTGTGTGTGTGTGTGTGTGTGTGTGTGTGTGTGTGTGTGTGTGTGTGTGTGTGTGTGTGTGTGTGTGTGTGTGTGTGTGTGTGTGTGTGTGTGTGTGTGTGTGTGTGTGTGTGTGTGTGTGTGTGTGTGTGTGTGTGTGTGTGTGTGTGTGTGTGTGTGTGTGTGTGTGTGTGTGTGTGTGTGTGTGTGTGTGTGTGTGTGTGTGTGTGTGTGTGTGTGTGTGTGTGTGTGTGTGTGTGTGTGTGTGTGTGTGTGTGTGTGTGTGTGTGTGTGTGTGTGTGTGTGTGTGTGTGTGTGTGTGTGTGTGTGTGTGTGTGTGTGTGTGTGTGTGTGTGTGTGTGTGTGTGTGTGTGTGTGTGTGTGTGTGTGTGTGTGTGTGTGTGTGTGTGTGTGTGTGTGTGTGTGTGTGTGTGTGTGTGTGTGTGTGTGTGTGTGTGTGTGTGTGTGTGTGTGTGTGTGTGTGTGTGTGTGTGTGTGTGTGTGTGTGTGTGTGTGTGTGTGTGTGTGTGTGTGTGTGTGTGTGTGTGTGTGTGTGTGTGTGTGTGTGTGTGTGTGTGTGTGTGTGTGTGTGTGTGTGTGTGTGTGTGTGTGTGTGTGTGTGTGTGTGTGTGTGTGTGTGTGTGTGTGTGTGTGTGTGTGTGTGTGTGTGTGTGTGTGTGTGTGTGTGTGTGTGTGTGTGTGTGTGTGTGTGTGTGTGTGTGTGTGTGTGTGTGTGTGTGTGTGTGTGTGTGTGTGTGTGTGTGTGTGTGTGTGTGTGTGTGTGTGTGTGTGTGTGTGTGTGTGTGTGTGTGTGTGTGTGTGTGTGTGTGTGTGTGTGTGTGTGTGTGTGTGTGTGTGTGTGTGTGTGTGTGTGTGTGTGTGTGTGTGTGTGTGTGTGTGTGTCCAGTACTTGAATGAAGTATAAGCCCTAAAGCATCTTAAGCATGAACCTTCTATTTAGCTGAAAAAATATACCATTTTACAAATATTTAAATAATTGTGCACCATATAAAAGATGTATTTATCCGTTTGAAATTATCGTAATTCGTCAGAGATTATTTGGGAAATTCTTCCGCTCAAGTATATGGTGGTAGGACATTAAACGCACGCGCCCGCGCGCCCACGCACACGCGCACACACACACACAGACAGTTTCAGTTTACCAGGATTAATATTTAAGCAATTGTCGCAAAGTAATGAAAACACAAAGTAACAGCTAAATAGATAGAGTCAACATGAAAAACCCAATGCCAAGGTCAGGATTTGAACCACGGATCTCCCAGCCTCTGTCCAGTCACCCCCACCCCCCAAGCCACCATGGCCAACATGCTGTCCTGACACTAAATTCTCCATTTGACTGATATGTCAGGACGGCATGTTGGCCATGGTGGCTTGGGAGGTGGGGGCGACTGGATGGAGGCTGGGAGAACCGTGGTTCAAATTCTGGCCATGGAATTGGGTTTTTCATGTTGACTCTATCTATTAAAAACCTTAGCCTATATACGGCTAGTGTGGAGAAATGACTAATTTCCATCAATTACCTAAAATAACAGCTAAATATTTGAAATGCTTTGCATTTATTAACACTGTCCTGCGACACTTTCCCGGTTTTTTTGAACCATGAATGATAGAGAACTGCAACCATGGTATACTTTCAAATAGGTCTCAATAAGTTTCTTATATTATACAATATCTGCAATACGAAAAAATTATGAGAAATATACAACAAAAGTTATTATGAGATTCAGGGCGAAATATGAGTTTAAAGCTTCACTACTTGTACTCTTAGCTAAACTATTTTCTTGATAATTTTGGATCCTTCAGAAATGAACAAGGTGAATGATTTGAGCAAGAAATCAAGGAGACAGACAGACAGACAGACAGACAGACAGACACACACACAGACACCCACACACAGACACACACACACACAGACACTCACACACAGACAGACACACACACACAGACACAGACACACACACACACAGACACACACACACAGACACACACAGACACACACACACACAGACACACACACACACACACAGACACACACACACACACAGACACACACACACACAGGCACACACACAGACACACACACACACACACACACAGACACACACACAGACACAGACACACAGAGACACACACACACACAGACACACACAGACACACACACACAGACACACACACACACACACAGACACACACACAGACACACACACACACAGACACAGACACACACACACACACACACACACACACACACACACACACACACACACACACACACACACACACAATGGTCAGGTTGGTCATGGTAAAATGTTTTTATTTCAAGAAAATTATGGTGAAGTGGAAGAATCTAATAAGGTTTTGCAAGACTACCTCATTTAATTGTGTTATATTTATAGCATTTTTCAAGGCCTGCTGCCTTCATCTTCTCTATAAACTGACTATAAAAGTGAATATGTTGTTTTATTTTCTAATATATCAAATATATTAACATTTACAGATGTTAATTTTCAGATCATAAATACTGATTAAGATTTTTTAGTCTGAGTCATTGTCCAGAGTTGGGATTGATCCCGGATGCATGCTGTGGCATGGAACTAAAGCATGAGGCCTTAGCGTGCTATGCCATGGTGCAGGACAAATATTTAAGAATTTTGTACAGAACCATTATAAATTTTTGTGAGTATTCAGTGGCCTTATACACCAAGGCATTTTGTTTTATAGATAGAGGCTAGCATATGTGAACTATTTTCCATGTATGAAAAATTTGCATTTCAGACAATTGAAAGTATGATTTGCAGTTAGTGTTTTTGATAGACCTGCCAGAATTCTTATTACTCTCTTTTGCCTCTTGAATATCTTTATACTGTTAAGTAGCTGCGCTGTGACCAAGCAGTTAGACCACTCGACATTGCCAAAGTGGCCCAGGTTTGATCCCAGGCGATTGCATGTGAGATTTCTGGTGACAAAGCGGCATAGGAGCAGATTTCTTCCAGGTGCTCTGGTTTCCCCTGTCATCTCATTCTGCCATGGCTCCATATTAATTTAATGTATCATCAGTGTCACTGTCTGCAGTGCCACATGTAGTAAAAGTGGGATTAAATTAATAGAATTACCCCATAAGATCCTATAATACACTGATGAACTCAGTGTAAATGTAAATTTCCATGTGAATTTGAATTACAAGTCAATCAGTCATAATGAATTGTACTTTCACACAAGGCCATGTGTAGGACAAGGGTTAAACAGCAGAATCCGACTGAAAAATTCAATGCTATAACAGGGATTTGAATTTGGATCTTCCACTCTATGCACAGTTGTTCAAGCAACTGAGCTACTTAGGTAACATGCCAGTACAACATTAAATTGCAAATGGATGTGCATGTTTTTTTTCTGGTAAATCGCAAGGAAATCTTAATTATAGTTTGGTTGATTAGAGCAACCACAAGAGAGCAGAAGGTCTTTGACATTGAATTTTTCAGTCTGGTTGTCTTTTAACCTCTGAATTACATATAAGTGTATACAACACTGTGTTATTATCTAAATAGTAAATCACATCTATCATCATTACCATCACCACTGTTGTTATCCTCATAGTGTATGACATAATTGGGGAAGATTTAATTTAAAAAAATGGTACATTCCAAAATTAAACTCTTGAAAATTGAGGGTTATCTCATATTTGAGGCTGTTGATACCGAAATTAAGAATTGCAATGTATAAAGAATCGTAATGGATTTCAAAGGAGTCTTGTATGTTTGTTACGACACGAACAGGTGCAGTTGGTTGAGTTGTTATAACAAAAGAAATGTAAGAAACAGTGTCCTTAGCAGATTTCTAAAGGATGGCACTTGACTGTGTGAATAGGGCATTCTTCGGATCCATCATAATGGTGACAAAATAGCCACAAAATAAATCTTTGGTTGAATAATGGGCTTCCAAAAAGTGAAAGCGACATACATGCAGCTGAGGACAGTCAGTCACTTCGTGGCTGGCAAGCTTAAGACGGTCCGAGGCGTGAGGGTGATTAGGGCAGTCCTCTTGTTCTGTCTTGGGCCAGGCATACCAGAAATGAGAGAAGATATTTGTCTGTTCATATATACGTGAGGAACGAATAAAGTTGATCGAGTAATAAGCATTCCGCCTTCAGTAACTTTAAACAGTGATATTGGTAATCCTTGGTCGGCAACTTCAAGTTTGATGTTCGGATAAAAGAAGCAGTCAATAAATCAGTTTGAAACGGGCATTCCAGTGTCAATAAAACCATCCTTCTCACACATATCCACGCATACCCTGTGATTAACCTCATTGCTTAACCCTGAGCTAAACACTAATTGTTTCAAATTGTCGCCTCAACGTGGAACTCTTTGCTCGCCAATATAATTGCTTCAAATTGGCGTCCCAGCATGGAACTGTGCGCCCTTGTTAAATTATTGATTCACTGTTTTGTATACAGATTAATATAATGTTCCAAAATATATAATTTATATATTTTGTCCACATTTTGTTGTTAAAATCACATCAAAACATTTTCTGTGGAAACCTTTGAAATTTAGATATTGCATTAGTCAAGTAATGCACTGTTTCAGTTGTATAATAGAAATGCAATATATTTTATAATAAATATAATTTCTTGGTTTACCTTACAGGTGAAGATACAGTCACTATTGACCCAGGAGCGTCTTTCTGACTCCATCCATAATTTAACATGTTCTTGTCAGCAACTGGAGGAACCTACAGCAAATGACATTCTGACACAGGCTGTCAACAGCATTTTACCACAAGACTGACAGTTTGCATTCAGCAATAATGGTGGTAAGAAGAGACTGCAAATACTGCTTCCAACAACACATTCCTTTAATATACAGACATATATAAGTGTGACTTACGGTTCTATTCGGACATTTTTTCTCCTTCTTTTCTTCTTCAGGCACTCAAAAATAAGTCCACCAAGGCTAAAGAAAGTTTGTGATGTTAAGTGCTTCCTAATCTGCTCAGTTAGATCTTTGGCAAATTAGACTTTGTCTACAAAGAGATACCAAATAAACATAGAGGTAAATGTGATAGTAAGCTGCTTGAGGGACCAAATTGTTAAAGCACTGGCAGAAAGTCTTGACAAATACAGTAAAACCTTGATGCATTATTTTTCATCTAATAATCTGATATGACAAGCAAACTGATAACAGGCTGAATCCATTGTTGTAATTTGTCTGCTTGTCATGTATACATCAGAGCAATTGGTCGTATGAATGAAACTGAGTACATAGTAAATACTTCGCTTTTTCTGGTAAATACTCTGCTGATGTGAGTAAAACCTTTTGAGTGCCTATTCATTTTGAGAACATACTCAAGTAATGGAAGAAGAGCAGAACATACTTAGGCATTCATTTTACAAGAATATTTGTCCATATTTGGTATGAATGAAAGCTAATATGTATAATCTCAATTTTGCAAGTTAATTCCCTTTTTATGTTTAGCATGGTTAGAAGCATCAAATTTGTCCATCTTTGAAAGTATTAACTTGAAAGAAGCGTAGAGACAGTGAAGCACAAACAGAGTCGAGTACCAGCTGATGGTAAGAGCAAAAGCTCTTGAAACATGTCCTGTGAATAAACGTGTGAGTGAAGGAATGTGTCAATATCTTCTCAATTCACTTTTGTGCTTGTCCATCTTTACTTCATCAACAATGTCAACAAACCAGAATGTATTATTCCTCAAATGAACATGTACAGAACACCATGTAATGCTAAGCTGGCATTTGTCTGCTATACATTTCATGTCAATAAATCTACTACATGGGGTTATTGGTTTCAAGCACACACTTAATCATTGGCTGGATTGGTTTCGAACCTACTAACCTTAGAATTAGTAAGCCAGAGCCTAAATAACTGAGCTACCCATATCAGCATTTGCGATAATAAGATGTTGCAATGGAAAGGGAGATGAAAGAAAGAAAAAAGAATCATTAATGTCTAAACATTCTCTCACACAAAATTTTGAACTTTCAACATGGAACATTTTGAGAACAGTTAATTCTACCAACCATTATGACATAAACTGTGTATTTTAGCGATTTCTAGATTTTTCCTAAAAGAAGTTTTTATACTAGTTATACAAAGATCAAATAAAGCAAACTTAACTAGCTATTCTCAAAGAATTCAAGATATATATTTTATCCTAATTTTTTTAAATATGTGATATTTTGATCGAAATCATGAACCATTTTTTAACAATGAAGAATAAACATTTTTCATGTAAACAATTAGTTTGAGGTGGAATGATTCCAAAATGTAATTACCAAATTTGGTAATTTGTTTCTGAGTTGCATTGTTCATATCAGATGTGTGGAGATACAATATATTTCTAGTGAAACCTTTATACAAAATTTTCAGGAGGGATGTAGAAATACAGAGGTAGAGAAACAAAAGAATGAAAAATTTTAAAAAAGTGCGAGTAATTTTGAACCTGTATACTTCTGCTTGGAACTGAAAAGAATAGGCTAGAATGCTGGAAAATTAGCTTAAACAGAAATGATGTGCATCAAGTTTTTACTGTCTTTTCTTTATTCAGTTAATATCTAGAATTCACTTTTAGACTAATGTGGTGGAGTCGAATCATAAACATTATATTTGATATGTACATTTTGTGACTTGCTTGAAACACATCTATGAAGTGTGATCAAAAAGGTTCCAGAATGAGGCCATAAACATAGTAAAACATTTTGATTTGTCTATTCTGCATTATCACCCTCTATTATGTGTTTCAAATGGGAAGGTGTTTGTCCTTGAGCACTACTAGGTGAGCAACCAATCGGAGTCCTGTGGTGTTGTCGTATTGCATTCCCGCTAAGTGGTGTGTGAAGAGCGCCAACCTAATCAATCTGTATGAAATACTATTCGCGCTAAGACAAAAATTCAGATGCTAAAACTGATCCATGTGGACGGTACAGAGTAATGTATCTAACATAACCACGAAAACCCCATATTTTTAGCTCAAATAGTTTTCCTAATACAAATAAATAAACCACTATTACCTGTATTATAACAATACATTGTGATGTAAGCACTGTATGAATATCTTTATTGGTTGGCATGTATGCATGTACGTATATTTGTAATTGCTCAGAACTGAAACCTAAATGTTTGACATGACGTGATAAAAGAATTACTTTGAATAAGCCAATTCGATGAGAGGAAACAATAAATTTCCTGCTGCCCTGGCAGAACATGTCTGGTCACATTATATCTTTGTTTATGAATGGTCCGTAATCTCTATTTACTCTAGAGAGTTCAAAGTGGTTGGTGTGTATGTATGTACATATACTTTTAATTACTCAGAACTGAAATTTAAACTACTGACATGACGTGATAAAAGAATTACTGTGAATAAGTCAAGGTATTAAATTCAAGAAAGAGCAAACACTTCATTTCCTGTTAACCTGTGGAATGCTGTATGTTTATGTTTATTAAGGAGTGCTGGATAAGAAGTGTTTATTTACTCTGGAGAGTTTAGATCCATATCATTCAGTTGTTCTTTTACACAACAGTAGAGTAAGAGTTAAATAGTGCAATGGCCTGTTGCTGTGAAACTAGTGGCGAGTCAAAAAGGCAGGTATTGCAAAGTCAGACTCCAAGCATTATTTTTAAGGTGTACACGTTCTTCAAACAAATTTTGGAAACAAACTAAAAATGAGTCATCGCAAAGAGTACTTCCGTTTAAAAACACAGAAAAAGTGTATCAGCTGGATCAACTTGCAATTGAAATGGGACTCAAGGTAATAAGCCTTCCACCTTACCACTGCCAATATAACCAAATGAGTTGGTGTTGGCTCAAATAAAAAGGGGCGTTGCAAACAGAAATAATACTTTTAAACTGACGGACGTTGAACGACTTGTTCACGAAGGAATTGACAAGGTAACACAACAGCATTGGGAAAACTGCGTAAGGCGTGCAAAATACCTTCAAGAAGACGATTTTAATAAAGAAATAGCACGTGACAAGATTTTGAAACCTATAATCATAAATTTGCTAGACTCAGACGATGAAGACAGTGACAATGATGAATTGTCTCTTAACGGAAGTGACATTGACAGTGATATGGATGAGCCACTAGCAGTTCCATTGGAATAGAAAAACAGGTAATTCATAAACTATAATTATAGTTATAGTATTTAAAAATATATATAATTTGCGAAAATGCTTTTTACAATTTGAAGTTTGTAAAATATAATTTGCTTACCCTTACGTCTGCGCCAAGCAGATCTGCATGTTGTATGAGTGTGCGAGTGAGAGGGAAATATAAAAGGAGTGGGATAACAAGCTGGCAACGCTGAGTGTGATACAGCATCTGATTAGCTGGACTCCAGAACTCTTCCCATTTGAAACACATAATAAGTAGTCTTTTTGAGAGCTAATAAACTTGCCCCACTCTTTTGCCACTACTGGAAGTCATCTTTAAATATGTACTTCTGCGATTCACAGTGAATAATATCAGTGTCCCCAGAGCCACATTTTAAATTCTGGAAAAAAAAAAGTCTGCTGGAGCTAAATCTGGAGAATAGTTGAGTTGGGAATAGTATTCATCTTATTTTTATCCAAAAATTGGCTGATAGAAATAGCTTTGTGCATGGGTGCATTGTTAGGATGTAGGACAGAGCAGAATGGCTCAGGCTGTTTCATCTGTGGCCCGCATTTGGGAGTCCTGGGTTTGATTCCCATGGCCAACCTACCTGACCCATGGGCTTTTTCGGGAGGATTTCTGGGTCACCAAGCGAATGCCGAATTTTTTTTCCCTCCATTTCGTCTCCATCAGTCTCCAGTCCTCCATTTCCCCAACCATTTGCACTTTCCCTTAATCTTTGCATCACTTTTATTAGGACACTTGATTCATTGTTTGACCCTGTGGTACAAATTCCTATATATGATTCTTTTAATGTGTTTAAAAACTAAATCATCATTGAACTTGTCTGGCCTTTTTGAAGTGTTGAGGTAGACTTTTCCATTATGAAGATTGTTGCATAGTTTTTGAGTTGTATCTGTGTTCCATTACCAGTAACAACTTTCTCCATGAACTATGGGTCATTTTGAAACTGTTATTTAAGTTCTGTGTTGCCCACCTCGGTAGCGTAGATGGTAGCATGTCTGCCTCACATTCAAGAGGTCCCGAGTTCGAATCTCGATCAGGGTGAGTTACCTGGATAAGGTTTTTTTCTGGGGTTCTCCCGTATCTTGAAAGACGAATGTTGGGTAACTCTAAGCTCCATGGACCCTGGGCCCATTTGAGCATCATTTTACCCATTCCATTCATCGTCCGAGATGACTTAACATTGAAGATCACAAATTACAACAACAACAAAAAGTTCTGTGCAATCATACTGCTTTCATTTTTATCATTTGAAAGGAGGCAGTGCTCAAATTTGCAGCTATTCTTCTCGTCCAACTCTTTTTTAAAATCAGAAATTTCTCTTACTGTAATACTCTTATTATTTAATACTTTTCTCACCTAGATATTTTCGTCTGTTTTGCTGGAAGATCTGCAGCTTTAGCTGATGTCACACCGCTTTGAAATGTTGAAACCCACTGAAATGCTTGAATTTTGCCTATTACTTTCTTCCATAAGCTGCTCTTAGTATTTTATAAGCTTATGTTGCAGTTTTACAAAGTTTGAAGCAAAATGTTATGTCTGTTCTTTCGTCTTGGTAATGTAGCACTTCCATTAAGCAAAAGAATTGCAGCATGAGCAAACCAGACATTCACTTCACAAGGTTGTGAATATCTTATCAGAAGGGAACGCTGCATGTGTAATCTATGTATGACTTAAAGACACCTGAATGACAAAATTGTTGTGAAATCATTCTGTAAACATTTTGATCATGCCTCTTAATACTCAAATTCAGATTTGTCCATGTTAAGGTCATAACAGAGTAAGAGTGTCTGCTGCTGAGTACATCCTAATTTACATATTATTGCAAGAATTGTTGGAAGTTGACAGTAGTATATTAAACCTGCCATTTCCCAACTTGTGAGAAGAGACAGGTAGAGGTTAAAAACAAACAATTGTGCCTTATCTTTTTGTGTATATATATGCAATCTTTCACTAATGTGGAAGGGAACATTTCTTTTTGGATGGGGATAGTTAAACCTGTAATAGAATATCAGAAACCTTTAAAGAAGAATGGGATAATTAATTTAAAACATAGATAAAGTAATGTGTATTTCTATGTTATTACTGTGCAAGAAAAATAAAATAAGAACTTTACCATGCTATATTTTAATGAATAGAGAAGTAAATACATAAAGCAAAAATCTGATAAATAAACCAAAGTGATAATATAGATAAAATTAGATTACAGAAATGAACAGAATATTTTAAAATTTAGAATAGCACATTTATTATAGTGATTATTATTATTATCATCAATTTTATTATTATATAATGTGGTTTTATAAATATCTGTTGATAGGTTTTTAAGGTAAACATGTACATAGTAAAATGTAGTTCCTTTAATGAAGTATGATGTGTGCCTTAAGATTGATTCATTGAGTGTGGCATAAAAAAATAGAGCCACAGTTAAAACAAAGACGGTTTTTACCTAAGATATTCACATTCTGCCTTGTAACATGAATTGTATTCAAGTAATGTTACTGGAATCATTAATTACACAACTTCATTAACTTCTATTATGAGACGAATCATATTTCAAGAGTAATTATTTCGTTTCTCAGTTTTCCAACTGTTAATTATGGTAGGTTCATGGGGTTCCATCAATGGAGTGATCTCTGGTGTCCGTAACAGGCATTCAAAATTACATAGGAAGATGTTAAAATTAGTCCTTGTTTATGATGAAGATAAAGCACAAGGTTGTTGGTCTTTTTTAAGTTTGATTTCGTTTTCAGCTTTCTGGACTGTGCCCCAAAAATGTTAAGTCGATAGATTTTTTTTGGTTTACTACTTACGCAGTCTTCAGTTTTTCTTTTTTCTTTTTTTTTCCCCCAAAAAGTATTGTTTATTTATTTTCAAGTAAAAATTATCCCAATAACTTCGAACTACAGATCAGTCACTATAAAATTAACTATAATGACTACAACCTAATGTACTTTGAAGAGATAGGAAGGAAATTTAAAATGTGGAAAACAAAGTTTTCAGGCATAAAAGACAAAAGTAAGCAAATCTGCATGGTCCAAATATTTGTAGAGTGCAAAGAAAATGAAGGTCAAGCTTTTAAAAGCGTCAACAGTCCAGGAGCATCCAGTATATGGGAAAATATAATTGCTAAGAATAAGGACCACCTTATGATCTTCACCAACTTACCAGGTGATATCAAATAATTATGAACACCATAGATCACAATAGCCAAGGAAACCAGTGAACATCCAAAGAGTAAACAATTAAATATGAGAACTGGTTCCAAAACATGTTTTGACTCATGTAAACATACATCCTTCAATACAATATTATTATTATTTGATTGTTACTTTACTTTTCTAAATTCTGAATGAACTATTGTATGAATTGCATTGCTTGCTTTTCATAGGAATTGCAATATTCCAATTATATTTATAAATAACAATCTAATCAAAGTACAACCATATATACGTGTCCCAACTTTGGTATTCTACAAAAGAAGTTGTAATTTAATGATAAATTATGTATATGCTTTGTGCAATAAAATTTTTAAATGCAGCTATTGACACTGTTTTAAGCAATGGGCTGTAAGTCTATGAATACAAAATGTGCTTAGCTATATTAAATTTCTATCATAGTTACCATGAAAATACTAGTTGTGTTTTAGTTACATTTGTTTAAAAGTAGGTAATTAAAATGTTTTTAAGTGAAAGAAAACAAATTGAAAGTAACTGTTTCACCAACCATAATCAATTAATTTTCATGAAAGCTATGCCCGTAACTAACTGGAAGCCAGTGGTCAGAACCATGTTTGTTGAATAACATACATTTAAATTACATTTAAATAAAACAATTTGAAAAACATGTTGCAAAATGTCACGTGTCATGCACAATCTGCAGCAGAGGGAGTACGCTACTAATAGTTTGCCAGTATGTACCACATAGTCTAAGAGAGACAATAAGCAATTTCCTGAGATTTTCTTATGAGATCCTACAAAATGAACAAGTACACATAAAATAAGAAATTTTCTGGTTAGTCTGAAAGCATGTTTGAAGTAGGCCATATACAAATGCCACAATTAAATTGTGTTGTTTGATGCAAATATACATTTTAATTTGCTTCATACCTTGCAAGGCAGCATCTTGTTCCATTTACTTAAATATTTGTGCAGATTTCCACGACTGTTTTCCAAAGTATGTTCCTCTGGCTTTTGGTATAGTACCAGTTGCTCGGAGAAGATGCTCAACATAGCTTGTAGCAGGAAATATTAGCTGAGGGTATTTCTAAAGTAATGACACAGCTTATGATGGAAGCCAAAGGAACATACATCCATTTACTTAACTTACATCCATTTTCATACCTTAATTGAGGAATGTTTTTTCAAAACATGATAGATGCACAAAGTGCGTTTCTGAGAAAAACGGTTTTTTTCTATTTATTGGGAATACTAATTGGTTAGCACAGCAAATATATTAGTCATTCAATTCTCCTTCCTGAAACTATCTCATTTAATGTGAAGAGAAACAAATAGAATAGTTTAACTAGTGCAAATTTGAGGTTTGAAAATGCAGAGTTTTTTCAAAAGCCGATAGGTGCTGATTAACTTTCCTTTGTGAGCGAGAAATTCACAATGAAGTTCTGTTGTTTCTGTTACTTTTTATTTATGTATTTATTATTTTTTATTTATTTTCACCTTTTTATAATACATAATGTACAATACAACCAACATATTAATGTTTATAAGGATTAATGTGTATGTTTAAAATGTTTATAAAAAGTAAACTTAGAAACTAAGTACTGGTACATTCACAATAACCAAATAATATTTAGTTTTATTTATATAACAAACATATTGAATGCGTGCAAAGAAATTTCAAACAATATGAATATGTAAACTTCAACAAATATTTGTATATTCTAGCACATCTTTATAAAATTCTTTAGCAGTTTCTGGAATTTCAAAAAATTTAGCTAGATTTTGATGCTTCCTGGCTTTGAACCCGAGACGTGTGCCAGTATGTGGTGTACGGAATGAAAAATTGAAGAAGTTGTTAAATATGTATTTATATTTTAGTTAATTGATGGAAATTGATCATTTCTCACACTAGCCATAGCTTATATATGGCTAGTGTGGAGAAATGATCAATTTCCATTAATTAACTAAAATAATAAGAGTTAAATGATGAAGCCTGGGACTCAAGTACTTACGATAGTAAGTTGCCACAAACGGTGTATCTCGAATGCAAGAGCCCCTGGTGGTTTACCGGGGAAATATACAAGTGAAATGGAGAATTTGCTGTCAGAACGGCACGTTGGCCATGGTAGCTCAAGGGTTAGAGTGACTGGACGAAAACCAGGAGATCTGTGGTTCAAATTCCGGCCATGGCATTGAATTTTTCATGTTGACTCTATGTATTTATATTTTGAAAATGAGCAGACTGGTAGATTTCTTAATCTTTTGTAGCAAAAGTTGGTCCACATTTTTCTGATCTTAAGTTATGGGGGTAAATATCCTCTCTTTGATGGCTTTCTCTACATCTGTACTTCTTTATGTCTTGCTTTATAGCAGCAGAAATGCCCTTCTGTAATATTCCTGTTGTCACCTCTTCTGGTTTTCTTTGGCGCATTTCCAGATAAGCGAAATTTTCTAGCCAGGAGAGATAATCTACCTTTTGACAACCCTGTGATTACTTGGAAGCTTGCAGCACGTACTGACAATACTCTGCCTTCATTAGTTCTCACACTGTATTTAATGCTAACAGTTAAATACAGAGGAACTACTCCCATTAGTCCTGGACCCATAGGACCAAGGACTCGGGCCTCCTTCTACCCGGGAGCAATGGATAACTCCGGGGCTCTTTCCATAGGGCAATACCTGGAGTCTAAAAAGCCCCCCCCCCCACCCCCCGCTGGGCACAACGTCAAGACGGGATGGAAGTGGATACGCCACTTATGGTAGCAGTCTGCTTTCTATTTGCAGCTCCTTTCTTCACCACTCTGCGATTAGGAGATGTAATACTAATATATTTCATAAGGACTTTATCTTACTCTACTTTGTTGAGCACGGAAAGATGTTGGTGAAATCCACTTATCTCGTTATAAGTCAAACCAGCTACATCACAGTGCTTGTGCCCTTTACTTTTAGGATTTCGTGGAGTGCACTCAAGACCATGTGAACATGAAATTGCAGGAGTATGAGCTTTCCTTGACTTGCATTTTGATTTCCTTTCCTTGGTTTTGCAATTCCTACCTCCCGCACATTCTATGACTGGTACAGTTTCACAGTCTGAGCTCCTGTCCATTATGCCTCGTACTGTGTAATGTCTCAACTAAGAATATAAATGCCATGTAAGTGTAACAAAGCCTTCAGAAATGAATGTGAAATCCAAGCGCACAACCTAAGTTCGCAGTTATTGTCAACGCTGCAGCAGTGTACAAAGCTTGCAGGAATGACTGAGCATTTCAAGAATCGCAATATTGAGATGGCAGTCAATGCCAACATGCATTTCATGGAATTGAGATTGCTACATGCTGGATCATAAAATTGCATCTATCGACTTTAGCTTTAACTGAGCAAGTGCATCTCTCAAGTTTTGAAAAAACTGCTAATATTCCCTAATTTCTACACAGGACATGAATCGAATTTTGCAAAATCTGACTTCACAGAATGATGCAGAAGGGGAAAATTATGTCGATACTATATTTAACTCAATTTCGCAAAATTTTGCATCAAGTTTTGAAAAAACACTCCTCAATTGAAATACTTCTCATGATTGAAACTGTCCTTATTCATTTCTATTACTCTTTGATTAAATAAGACTTTATTTTATATTCTTATGATCTTTAATAAAATAATGATTAAAATTAAAATGTGATCATAATGCCTTTTTAATTGCAATATTCGATTTGCAGATATTTTAACTTAATCTAAATAATAGTGATGCAGTAGAAATTCAATAGAAAAGCACTAGCACTTATTGAGGATATCTTGTCAGCAACAATCCATTGCACATTTTCCAATATGGAAATGACCTGTAAAGTCCAGAATTTGGTGAAGAAGCTCAAAACATTAGAAACATTATTACATATCCATAAACGACATTAAAAAAATCTGCATACAATGTCACATTAAATGGGGTTTTCTAGAAGCATATCTCAGAGAGCTGCAAAGCTGTATGCACACCATGCTACCACTGCAACAATTATTGCAGTTTTTCAAGAAAGGGAAAAGACATTATTATATTGTCAAATTCTAATAAAAAGTGTACATCTGTTACAGTAGACTCTACGTAAACATACAACACCTAGAAACACTAACCATCTTCTTATGTCACTATGCCAAGATCACAGTTGATTTTTTATTTATTTCAATAATACTGTACAATACAGTCTGACAACTTTTGGAATCTTAAGTTGCTATCTTCTCCCTTAGGCTGTATTCATTTCTATATCTGGTTAAATCTGAGTTATAAAATTATTTGATTCATATATGCAAACATAAAGCACTGCAAATGTAGTGCCCTGTACAAATATATAAATTGTATCTATTGCCAGCAGTTAAAATTTGCCTATTTTTAAGTTGCCAATCTTTTGCACTATTAATCCCTCTGTGTTTTCAGTTAAGAATACTGCTGTAGAATTGTGTCCCCAGTGGATGAAAAACTTCATCCATGGGATATTTTGAAAGCCACTTCAAACTTTAAAGCATTAAAAATGTTCTTACACTTAAGGAAATAAGGAAACCAAAGCATCCTTTTTAGGGGGAAAGGTAAGAAACTTGGGAACTTTCTCATTAAACACTGATACTATTTTTGTGACCTGTTCTTTAAAGAGATGAATGTGTCTGTGTACATGTATAGGTATAACCGTTTTGTGCACAGCATCAGAGTGAAAGAGATAGACAAGGAAAAAACAAGACGGTTGTTTGCAAGAAATGTAGTTTGTGCTAATAAAGTAACGTGAAGCATTATGGGAAATGAGTTAAAATGGTTTAATGTTAATTTTGTAGGTTTATTTTTTATAAAATAAATATTTTTATATTAAAGTAGGATGTATTTGTAAATATATGTTCTCAATGTATATATATATATATATATATATATATATATATATATATATATATATATAATGTCTAGATGTGTTCAAATCTGCACAATAAAATCTGACAAATTACTCATTAAAAAGGAGCGAGTTATATGTTTTATAAGGGTTACAATAAAAGAAGCATACAAATCTTATATTCATGGTATGGAATAAATAAATTTTCCCAGTTGTAAAGACCAATTTCTGAAGTTCACCCAAAGACTTTGAGTGCCTACAAATTTATTAGAATAAATGAGGAAATGCTAAGGTGCAATACATTTGTGCAAAAAAATTGGCTTTGAATGCTAGCATTAGATTTCTACATAAAAAGAATTTGAAAACTTATTGATGAATCTTTGTCTGCATTTTAATCAAAATAAAACAATTGCTGGTGCTAAGTGCAAATGTTTCTTTACTTTATATAAATAATTTCTGTAGACTGTGGTGTTTTAGAGTTAGAAAAAGTTGAAGCAGTGTATTTGACGTCATATTCAAAATAATGTGTATCACATTTTCATCACCTAAGTAATTTTGACAACTGATTCAAAATAATTTGTAACAAATTTCTCATTTTAGGTAAATTGATGGAAATAATCATTTCTTCCACACTAGCCATGTGTAGGCTAAGGTTTGAAAGAGTAGATCTACTCATTCAAACCTTAGCCTAACATGGCTAGTGTGGAAGAAATGATTATTTCCATCAATTTACCTATAATAAAAATACAGTGGTTTAACTATGAAACCTGGGACTTAAGTACTGACAGCATAATAAGTCGCCACAGAAAGGTACATGTCTCATAGCACATGAGAACCCCTAGTGGTCTACCGGGAAACATACGAATCAGTTGGAGAATTTAATGTCATGTCGGCACTTTGGGCATAGTAGCTCAGTGGTTTAGAGTAACCGCAAGGAGAGCGGGAGATCTGTAGTTCAAATCCCGGCTATGGCATTGAATTTTTCACTCTGACTCTACTCATTCAAATTTCTCATCACCAAATAAATGTACTTTACAATTACAAAGAAGCAATCACGTAAAAACGTATTGCTCTGCACATAGAGATACCTTACCTTTTTTTCTTTAAAGATTTGTAATACATTGAAAAATCATTACCCTTTCTGTGGTAAAATGAAGAGTTTTTAAATAACACAGAATACATGCTGTTTGCCAATGCAAAGTAAGTCCTAGACAGAAATGTGCCACCCTTACATAGTGTAACAAGATCAGTGAATGTGTGTGACAGAGAATGCATGCCACACAAGGAGTCGAACTGTTAAAAAAAATCATGCACCCTATTTCACTCACTCCACTAAAATTGAGAAGATTTATTCACAGAAGTACATACAAGGCATCAAAAGTCAGAATGTTTTTGAATGGGCTGTAACCGAGCTGACCCAAGTGTCATAAACAACTACAGGCAAGGTATTGGAGCAGTCTAACCCCCTTTGTGCTTCATTCTCCTGGGACTTTCTTTGCTGTGGCAAACTGTACATACTACAAGTATCATGAATATTTTACGTAGGGTTCAATAAATCTGAATTTAAAAAAAAAAATTTATATATATATATATATATATATATATATATATATATATATATATTTATATATATATATATATTTTACATCTTTTAGATCAAAGCACAAATCAATAATTCTTTTACTTAGTATATGTACATTTAATGTAATTTTCAAAGAATTTTCAAACCAACTTCCAAGAACCCAGATTTGGAAACTATCCAAAAACTTTCTGGTAATTGTATATTTAAATAATTGATACTAGTATAAAGACAAGGAGCTAGAGAGCCAACATTTTTAAATTTTCTGTTGATATAAATGTGTGTTTCCAACCAAACATGGTTGAGAAGTGACATCATCATCATCATCATCATCATCATCATCATCATCATCATCATCATCATCATCATCATCATCATTAATTATTATCCAATTTTTTTATTCGTATTTACCCAAAGGGTAAAATATTTATTATTATTATTATTATTATTATTATTATTATTATTATTATTATTATTATTATTATTATTATTATTATTATTATTATTATTATTATTATTAATTATTATTATTATTATTATTAGGCCCTACTTAGAAATTTGATTACATGGCATTTTAATTATATTGTTCAAATATATAAATTATGATTGAGAAATTCTGTCTTAATTTGAAATATTCTGTGTAAGATTTTCCCCTTTGTAAATTTATAAACATACATACTGAAGCTTGAAGTTCTATTTTACAGATTACTTTTAGTTCACAAACAAGAAAAATTCAGCCTAATGTGTGATAAAAGTTTTAGTTTTCCTCTACATTTGTCCAAAAATGAAATGTCAGAAGATGTGTATGAATTCCACTGTTACTCAGCGGTGTTTATTATCATTGTGTGGTTATGGAATCATCTCATTGCCATTTAGTGGGTATATGGGTTTGACACCATTTGCTTTCCCTCAGCATTTTAACTTTGGTTGTGAAGATAAATTAGTTTTATTTGTATGCTCATTTCATTAGTTCCTTTCCTATTTGTAGAAGGCCCAGCAATAATTGACAAATAAAAATTAAAATACATCTTACTTGCCGTAAATGATTTTCAGTTAGTCAATAGGCAATAATTATGAAATATGATCCGGCAACCTCAGTACAAATTGTGACCTTTGATTAAATTTTTCTTTTAAGGAGAAATTAATCTTACACTGCCAATGTTAAATTAGCTTATTTAAAGTCCTGTTATCTCCGGAACTACTGAAAATATAAAATTGTGACGAATACTACATATTTATAAGTGATTTGACCTAATTGCATTTATGAAGAAATGTGTTTGTCTAAGCAAAAACATTTCTTGTGACTGAACATATATATATTAGTATGTTTTGGAAATGTTGTGCTTTCATCATTTGTTTAAAATTGCATCCTTCTATTTACTTATAGTTCCAAAGAAACCAATGCTTTTATTACAAAATATGTAGTTTTGAGCAAATACTACTTGAGGGGAAACTGTAAAAACTTATTGTTCCGTATTCTTTACAAAGTAAAATCCTATTTAATAATAATAATAATAATAATAATAATAATAATAATAATAATAATAATAATAATAATAATAATAATAATAATAATAATAATAATAATAATAATAATAATAATAATAATCACACTCTGTAACATGTTCTGCTCCACTTTAGTCATCCATATGTTGAATCCAATTATGGCTTCTTTATGTTTTGCATTGCAATTTCTGCCATAACAATTCTTATGCAATCCAGTCACTATCATGTTATCAAGAATAGTTCCCTCATCTCCTTTTATTGTGATATGACAATAGGATATAATTTTTTTAAGAGGCAGTCCAATACTACTGTCCACAATGATAATCCTCAAAGGATATATTCCCTCCATTCATATGTTAAGCTAATCATGTGAAGCATGCAGCAGCAAGGATTAGTGCTGGACAGACTTTGCAAGCTTTTTCGCAGCATGTGCAAATGTATGCAAAGGTACCTTGATAATAGACATGCCAAAGCCTTTGTAGGACTCAGGAAATGCAGTTTTTTATAACTGATTAAATCTGGACACCATAAATGGTGGTTACATCACCCTAAATAAAGAAAGGTATGAACAGGAAAGAAAATGAAATGACCCCCTTGTTCTCGAATACTCTAATACCCCCAGAGTCAAAGATAAAAAGAGTAAAATTAAGGATGACTGGATAGAAAAAGTAAAAGAGAGGATCTAATATATGGAATGGAAGAAATATCAGCCCAGATAAAAAACTCGCCATGCTGACCAGTGCTTATTGGTGTTGTTTAGAAGTGGGGAAGAAAATGTCACCCCACAAAGAGTTGAAATGTAACTATATCAACTGTAATTAATTAATTGGTTAACAAATATTTTTGGTGTGTGTTATGGACAGTATTATTATGCATGTTACTTGCTTGTACAAGTAAATAAGTATTGTAACTTTATAGGTTCGTAGAATTAAAAGTCCAAGTTGCAGAAATTCAAAATGTTTTTTATTTCCGTAGAAATACACTTTGGTCAACCCTTATAGTAACAGAATTACGTAACATACACAAATACAATCTTCCAAGGTCATCTGTCACACCCACAAACAAGAGTTCACTTTCAAAATACAGCTGTAGTGACACAATTCAGTTCTGATTACACTCTGACTCTAACTGGCGATCGCGGCTCCTTTTTATACGACCATTCATAATTCCAAACAGTTGTAGAATGTTCTCTATCAATCAACATGTCACTAGAACTTTCTAGTTATCTATCCTTATGTTTTGTCAAGCCTTTTATCTCCGCGTTTTATTATCTGTCCCTTATATCCGCGCTACACTATCTGCCTTCTTGTGTGCGTCGGCCGCCAGTCGCGACACTGCTCCCTCCTCAAGGCTGGTCGTACCGAACAGCACCATCGTAGTGGGCCAGACGATCCAGGTGTACCTCGTTAATCCTTCTTACCACCCACTACGGTCCTTGCCATGGTTGTTGGTGTTTCTGGAGGACCCTTGATCTGGGTCGGGCGGAACAACCAGACCAGGTCATCTTGCTGGAACCCTTGGCTGTTGGCTTGCCTGTCGTATCGGGTCTTCATGCGGTCGTAGAGTTACCCGACATTCGTCTTTCAGGATAAGAGAAACCCCCGGAAAAAACCTTATCCAGGTAACTCACCCTGACCGAGATTCGAACTCGGGACCTATTGAACGTGAGGCAGACATGCTACAACCACGCTACCGAGGCGGGTGATGTGTGTTGACGAGTGCTAGGCCAGCAAGAACAGTGGCACCTTGACGTCCCAGTCTCGCTGATGGCTGGCCACGACCTTCCTCAGGTGTTCTAAGGTCTTGATTTACCTCTCCACCATGCCGTCCGACTGCGCATGTAGGGGTGTTGTGCGGCTCTTGTTCACCCCAAGTCTTTCCAGTGCCTCCTTCATTAGATTAGACTCCAAATTGGTGCCCTCGTCGCTGTGGAGCTCTTAACGGCACCCCAAAACGGAGGAAAACTTGTTCCACGAGGCAATCTGTGATTGTCTTTTCCTCCTGGTTCGGGATGGCATACACCTTCGGCCACTTGGTGAAGTATTTCATGACCATCAAGTACTTGTTGCCTCGGTCTGACACTGAGAATGGCCCAGCTATGTCGACAGCGATGCTTCCGAATGGCGCTCCGACGTTGTACTGCTGCATGCGACCCCGGCTCCGAGTCTGGGGCCCGCGACTCGCCGTGCACATGTGGCATTGACGGCACCATCTCTCAACGTCTGTTCGGGGCCTCAGCCAGTAGTAGCGCTGTCAGAGTTTGTCGATCATTCGGTTCGCTCCTAGTTGTCCTCCTGAAGCACCGGGGTGCACGTCGTCTAAGACCTCCGGGACCTTCGGGGAAGTACAAACTGTTCTCTCTGATCTTCAGTGAGACCCATTGGGCCCAGTACGACTTGTATGTTGCGCTCCTCGGTGCGATGTCCTCCCACGTCGGTCTTGTCCGTGCTTCCACTTCCCTCTAGAGCGGCCCCAAGTCTGCGTCCGCCAGCTGCTCCCTCCTCAGGGCTGCGCTATCCCAGCCGTCCGCAGGCACTGCTGTGACCACTCTGACAGCTGCAGCACGATCCTTCTCTTCCGCTCTTGTGCATTGACCGCATTCTTCGGGGCAGGGACACGGCATCTGCGTTATCGTGGGTCTTCCCTCTACGATTTTCAGAGGTGAAGTCGTCCTGCAGCCTCTAGACCCAACGGGCTGTCTGGCCTTGCAGGTTCCTAAAGCTTAGTAGCCAGGTTAGGGTGGAATAGTCAGTCCTCAGGTGGAATGGTTGACCGTACAGGTACTTGTGGAAGTGCTCCAAGGTCTTTACTACTGCCAGTAACTCTCGCCGGGTGACGCAGTAGTGCTTCTCTGTCATGGACAGCGTCTTGCTGTAATAAGCTATCACCCGCTCGTGGCCGTCCTGGACCTGGGATAGGAAACCTCCAATGCAATGGTCGCTGGCGTCGGTGTCCACAATGAAGGCGCCACTTGGTTGTGGAAATCCCAAAATAAGAGCACTGCAGTGTCTTCTTCAGGTGCTGGAAAGTGCCTTCGGCGTCCTCCGTCCACATATGAGGCCGGTGTTCTTCTGTCAGGCGGGTGAGGAGCTTGGCGATGTTGGAGAAGCCCTTTATGTAATAACTGCACAGCCCTAGGAAACTACGTAATTCTCTCTTATCCTTCGGCCGAGGCCAATCTCTCACGGCTGGTGTCCTCTCCGGGTCTGTGGCCACTCCGGTTGGTGAGACTATGTGACCCAAGTAGTTGACTTCCTTGCGGAAGAGCTGGCACTTCTTTGTGTTTAGCTTCAATTTGGTCGCCTGCAGTCTCTGTAGCACCTTACTCAAGTTGTCGAGGTGGTCTTCGAAAGTCTTGCCGACGATGATGTCCAGGTATAACAGGCAGGCGTCATAGGTCAACCCGCTCATTACCGATTCCATGAGGCGCCGGGAGGTAGCTGGTGCGTTGCAGAGGCCAAAGGGAATAACTGTGAACTGCCAAAGTCCATAGCCTGTCGAGAATGTGGTCTTCTCCTTGTCTCTCGGGTCTAGAGCCACCTGCCAGTAACCCGACTTCAGGTCGAGGATCGAGGACCACTGCGCACCAGCAAGCGTGTCCAGGGTGTCATCAGTCCGGGATAAGGGGAAGCAATCTTTCCTGGTGACAGCATTCAGCTTCCTGTAGTCCACACAGAAGCGCAGCTCACCGTTCTTCGTCACCAGAACTACAGGGGAACACCAAGGGCTGTCAGACTGTTCAATCACTTCCCGGGATTTCATATCCTCTAGCATGTGGCTTTACCGCCACTTATTTTGCCCGCGGAACGCGTCTAGTTGGTTGTCCGAGAAGGCCGGGCGTCTCCGGTGTCGACGTGGTGGAGCACTCGGTCCGTGCGGCCGTAGTCGCTGTCGCCTTGACTGAATACGCGCTGGTATCGTCCCAGTAGTTGTCGAACTTTCTCGAGCTGTTCTGCGGTCAGGTGGTCAGCCGCCCTCTCCGATAAGCCTTCTAGCCGGAGCCCCAGGTGTTGCGTTGGCACAGGCTCCTGGGTCTTGTCGACTGGTCTTACGCTGACCACGGTCTCGCACGTCCCCAACTCCGTCCCGGCCTGGACATCGTAATAGGTGTCTATCAGGTTGAGCAGTCTCACTGGCACCTCTCGGCTCGGCAACAATATCCTGGCTACACATAGTCCGTGCACATGCGTCTTCTGGTCCAGCATCATTTTCTTCGTCCGCTTGCCTTCCAGTCGTGCCGGCACCACCACCTCGCTTCTCGCGGGGACAACCACATCTACCCTCAGGATGACACTGCAGATTCCAAGGCGTTCTTCGAGTTGCTGGAGTTTGTCCTCTTCTCCATTGAGCCGTAGGACCTGCCTGCCGACGTCGACCGTCGCCTCCTGCCTCCTGAGTCCCAGTCCCAGTAATACCTCAGCCACCTTCGCGACGAACATCCACTGACGGATGGCACTCCGTCCCATGGTCAACTTCAGCAGAGCCTCTTCCACAGGCAAGGTGTCGCCTGATACCGTCACTAGCAGGTATGGTCGGCTCGGTCTTCTCGACGGCAAACCATTGGCCACGTCAGATCTGATGATGGTCACGGCTGCCCCGGTGTCCATAAACACGCGACACGACCTCCCTTTCACCCACCATCCGTGATGAGGCCGTCATCCATACACCAGCTGACGGCTCGCAGTATCGCTCGAGGGGACGGTGGTGATGGTGCCGACGTGCCCCTCGCCATGCCAGCCTTTACTCGTTTTCCACCTGCTCTCCCTGGTGTGGGCAGTCTCTCCAGCTGTCCCGGCTGGCCACACCCCAACACACGCCACTAGTTCTTCGCCGGCTCCCTCTGCTGGCCTTTGGTCTCCCGTGTAGCGAATATTCCTCGTTCTCGAAGTCATGGTAGCAGTCATCTTGGCCACCTCCATCCTCAATGCTGCCGTGTATGGTCTTGTAGTCGCCGAGCATTTGGCGCTGACGAATCTCGGTGTCTCGTATCCCGTCAACGAAGGTGTAGGGAGCCTCCCGGGATACTGTCAAGGTGTACTCCTGCAGCGTCTCCCGTGGCTGCTGTGACCTTGACTTAAATTGGCTGCGGTAACCTGCGGCTAAGCGGTCATTTCCGAAGCGGTTCTCCAGGTCCTCCCAAATGCTTTTGGGAGCCGCCGCTGTCTGGTCCGCGTATAGGATTTCTGCGGCCCATACCTGGAGGCTGGCTATTAGCTGTGTGGCCTCTTCCTCCGGTGACCACTTGTGTTTGGCCACTGTCAAACTGGCGGCGGAAGGCTTCGAAAGTTGTTGACGCCGTCGTATTTAGGAGGTTTGACGCGCGCAGATGTGTCGCGTCCCGTCGCGTCGGCCTTTAGATCGTTCATTCTTCTGTTGACGATGTCCACCATGGCGTTGAGGGACTTAGTGTTGCTGTCGCGGTTAGCCAGGTCTTCGACGCGCTCGTCCACTTGAGCTATCCGCTTGCCCAGCTCCGTGACGTCCTCCTTCACGCCGGTCAACTGCTCTTAAACTTGGCGGCGAGGGCTTCGTTCGCAGTCTTCATTTCAGATTTCTTCCTTCATTTCCGTGGTCAGGATGTCGTTCGCTTCTCTCATCGTGGTTAATTTGGTCATTTTCGCGGTTATCGTCGCGGCCCAGTTGCTATTTGCAGCTTCCGTCTTCGCAGCGAGGGTGTCATTCGCCATCTTCATTTCTTTCAACTCGGCGGTGAGGTGTCGGTCATCTCTGTTGCAGGTTATCGTTCGCCGTTCTCATTTCTTTCAGTTCTAGAATTCTTTTTCAATGTAGCGTCCATTGTATGTTCCACTTACTGAACAAGACAGGTTTATCTTTAAAATACTTGTTAATGCAATGTTCTTTAGGAAAGCAGGAGTCAGCCTTTCGAGGAATGATGAAACAGAAAATTCTGTTAATTTAAGTAATTATACCAATAGAGTCAAACTGAAAACTTCAATGCTACTGCTGGGATTTGAACCACGGATCTCCTGATTTATGTCCAGTCGCTCTTACCCTTTAGCCAACATGCCATACTCATATATTTTCCCAGTAAACCACTAGGGGCTCTCTTATTCAACATATGCCATTTATGGCGACTTAATATAGGAATTACTTGAATCCCAGGCTTCATCGTTAAGCTCTTATTATTTAAGTTAATGGATGGAAATTAAATAATTATACCGAATTGTTAAAGTACACTGCAGAATATGGTCCTGTTTAGCAGAGCATTTAAAAACCAGCTGTTTTTAAAGGGATTTCCAGTTGTATTCAAAATGATCTAATCCTGGTTGTTACCTCAGCCATTTTAACAGCCGTAAAACAAATAGTGAATGCTCGTTTTGCGGTAATTATAGGTGATAAACTACTTTTGCGACAAATAAATCACAGGTTTCTATAGTTCTCCAGTATGTACATGATGGAGAGATCAAAGAAAGATTATTGGAATTTGTGAAAAAGCACTGACCAACATGCCCAAGCTATTGCAGAACTTATTCGCCACTTATCAGAATTTGGATGTAATGAGAAATCAATTGCAAAAATATATGGCAGTGCAGGAACAGTGGCAGGCGACCGCAAAGTGAGATTTGTGGTGGACAACACGGCGTTGGGCGGGTTTTCTCCGGGACCTCCGGTTTCCCCCGCCATCTCATTCCACCGGTGCTCCATCTTCATCTCATGCATCATCAGTGTCACCGCCTGCGGTGCCGTATGTAGTAAAAGCGAGCGTTAAACATTACACATTTCATTTCAGGAACAGTGGTCGGAAATAGAATGGAGTTCAAGCACAATTATGCTCACACATCCAGAAGCATCATTTTTACTGTAATGTCCATGTAGTATGTTAAACCTTCTTTTGCCTCGAAGTCCCTGCCAGTTACCTGAATGCAAGATTTTTTTTATTTGCCTTTAGAAAAAACTCATATGGCCATCGAAGGGAAACAATAAAAGGAAAATTAAGAGGAGTGGGAGAGACTAAATGTATAGATCATTTTTGAAGACACTGAATAAGAGCGTGGTATTGGGGTGTGCAGCATGACTGCAACAGGGTGATGGTGCTATAGCGGGAAAAGGAACAGAATGGTAAAGCAGGCGGTGAAGGAAGGAAGAACGTTGGGTTCGGTAGCGAGAGCAACTGAACAGCAGATGATTGAGGTCAGCGATTCACCTGGGTCGTCAGGACATACAGGGGAATAGAGATGTAATCTGTGAAGATGCGCAGGGTAACATCCAAGTTGCATTCTAATGGTGGTGAGATGACGACGGGCAATTCTGTAGCTAGAGAACCAAGAAGTCATGGAAAGATGTGACTCAACGGCGTTGTAGTGTTTGCCTTTGATGGACTGAGAACGAAGGCAGACGTTCCAACGGCAGTAGGCTTCACGCCGAAGGACTGGGAAGAAGTCCGTGTAGGGTAGTTGGGCCTTGAAAGGTATCTTGGGTGAGTTCCTCTTTTGGCAGGTGGTCGGCAACTTCATTTTAGCGGATGCCAACATGCTCTCTTATCCAACTGAAGTGAATTTGCTGGCCGGCTATAGTAGCGTGTTTCACCCAGGTCAAGATCTCGTAAAGGTAACAGTTCACATCTCTCCTCCAGAGAGGATGTGAGAGTTTCTCCAGCACACTGTGCGTATCGGTTAAGATCAACAATTTGCGGAAGCCCCGAAAAATCTTATAGTGTAAAGCTTTACGAATGGCCAGAACCTCCGCAGTGTAGTTGGAAGCCTCCACAGGTAAGCGGTAGCGGGCCAAGTCATTAGCAAAACAAACATATGCATAACCTACTCCATCAGCAGATTTAGAGCCGTCAGTATAGATCGTGACATACAAGAAATGAGAAAATGCTGTATTCATATCAGGGCTTCGAGTGGTGTAATCAGGAAGATACTGCACTGAAAGATGCAGGAAGTTCAACTCAAATGGATATTGGAACCCAGGAAGAGAGGGACATTTCAAAATTAGTGGAAAAACATGGTATAAATTCCAAAAACCAAATAAGAGTGAGGGTAATCGTTGAGCAGCGAAACACCCGTCGAGATACTTGGCAACGGGAAAGTGCAACTTCCGCAACACTGGATGAGTGTCCAAGGGGAAAACTCGCAATAAAAGGAGCCGGATTAAGAGGTAGCGACGTAGTTTACCGCCCCACCATGAGTGAGCGATACTGCGTAGAACATTAAGAGTTCGTCCAATCTTGGAAAGGAGATGCTGGATATGACGACTCTAGGAAAAGCGACTATCCAAATGGATATCCAAAAATTTTGCGGAAGATGCAAAGCTAAAAGTAAAAGAACCCAAGCGTAAAGCACCATCAGGAAATTTCCGTCGTTTCCTAGTAAACACGACGACTGAAGACTTCGTAGGTGAAAGATGTAACCCGTGAGCAAAGGCCCAAGTTGAGAAATCAGTGGCTGCATCACTAAGCCAAAGACGAGTAATCCAAATATAGGGGATCGAGCGTACAGACATCATCGGCATACGGGAGATCCCGAATGTGAGGACTAAATAGGGAGTCTAAATTCGCCGTATAAAGAGTATAAGGAAAAGGACTCAAAGTCACTCCCTGAGGCAATCTTCGAACCACCACTCTAGAACCAAAAATGAATTATCAGGAGAACGTATATATATGATGCGATGGCGGAGAAGATTATAAATACTATAGCAGTGCCGCGGAGGAAGACCGAGGGCGTGCAGTTTCTGTCAGTAAAACACTAACGTCGGCGCCGGAAATGTCCAGAAAGATCGCCGTCGGGTATCCACGTTCCAGGGAGGTACGCTCGATGTCGGTAGTCATGATGCTGAGACTATCCAAAGTACTTCGAGTTTTGCGGAAGCCATATTACGACATGGGTAATAAGCTTCGTGACTCAACCGCCATTCCAGTCGTCATTTAAGCAAGCATTCAAAGGTCTTGGCGATACAAGAAGACAAAGCAATCGGGCGATAAGAAGTACCAAAACCAGGGTCCTTCCCCGGTTTCAAGATAGGTACAATGATCTGTGTAGTCCAACTCTCGGGGAAAACCCCGGAGGCTGAAAGCTCTTTGAACAGTACCCAAAGTATCATCTTCGCACGATGAGGTAGGTATTCGAGCATGTTGTAGGATATTTGTTATAACCCGGAGCTGAATTTGAGGTAGATTTCAGCACACTGAGTTCAGACGTGGAAAATGGAGGCATCAAAAGAACGATGCGAGTCCCCGGGAGAAGAGATACCAGTAGGTGCTGGTGGTGATGTCAATTGAGAGATGAGGGAGTTGAGTGCAGTTTAAATAAATTTTCAATAATTTCTTTACAAATTGTAATTTTAATTTAGATAAATCATTTGAATAACATTTTTAAGCACTTAACCAACTAATAACTTCTATTAAACGTCGATATTATATAATATTAAGAACCCTTTTGTAGCTTTTACAATGATATATGCACCGCGTTTAGTTCGTGCAAACTTATGGACCTTCAGAAACAAGTCCGTTCCTTAAAACGGTTAAGCGTAGAAGAATGAAGCTTCAGCTAATCTCGATTTACTGAGCCTTCCGTTGCTATGGAAGTCAACATTTTACTATTGGTCCACGTCACAGCCTATTATAGTTATGTTATACTCAATAATAGTTGTATAACTTTTCTTTTAAATAGCTTTTTAACACCATTTAACTTTCAAAATAACATTTCGTCTTAATTTACATTCATTTTGCTATCAACGCATGATTCATATTCAATTTTCTTTTCTCCTAACTTAAATCACTTTTTCACTTTCACTTGCTATCCTAAACTTCGTCTTCTATCCAATATAATCAAAGCCAAATTTAAATAAAACTGAACATAAAAATAACTGTTACAACTGTCAATGGAGAAAGACTTGCCCTCTAGATCATGCGATTTAACGCCGTTGGATTACTTGTGGGGTTATGTTAAATCTGGAGTTTATTCCAAGTCAGAAACAGTAGATTATCTTATGAATAACACCACGAATGTTATTCGTGTAATTGGGCCTAATTTACGTTCTTCTTTCATTGAAATTTGGGTCAATCATATATGCGCCACCCAACGAAGTCGCGGCGGTGGCTTAACTGAAGTTTATTTCGACACGTATTGACATCAATTATGCTCCAAAATAAACATTAAAAAGGAAAGAAATCTCTGTCATTTATACAACGTGTTAAGTTAAAAAATTGGACACTCTTGTTGAAAGACTATTTGTCTTTGTAATAATTACTGTTGGCAGAAAGATAGCTTGATAGATGAAATTCTGGATCAATTTTTCACGAACTTGGACTCAGAAAGCGAGGAAGAAGAAGTATGTGAATACAGTCCAGAAGAGGAAAGTGTCTCCACTATTTCGTAAAGCGTCGAGATTCCTGAAGTGACCCCAATCTCTTTGGTTTTTGGGTGGAATTCAATGGATTAAGTGTGTGGTAGGGGAAGTAAAAATATAGGAAAAGGAAAAACAGTTGGTGTTTCTGATTAAGCTCTTGTTACCCAACTGACTTCGAATTCACACACCATTTACATATATTAAATACTCTGCTAGGATGCAATTGACAGTACTCCCTAAAGTAACTTTCAAGTTTCAATATGGCTGTCATGATTTTGAAGTATTTAGACGTAATGGTTATATTCATAAACACATACGAGTCACTTGTACGGTTGAAAGCACTTACAAGTACATCGTGCATATGTAGTTTCACTGTTATATTTTGCGATATATTTTACCAACAAATTATATGCATTAAGAAACATAAAAGCAAAGGTAAGTATTTTGAATACTTTATGAAACTGTTATTTTACAATAGGTCTGAGTGACGCAATTGGTTAGGTGCAGGTGTGATTCGGGCGGTAGTGCCTTAGTGCACTGGTACTACCTTAAAAAGGGAAAAATACGAATTAAAAGTATTTATACACTACTATTGCAGTCATAATTATTGTTTCAAGACGCGAGAAATGCCTCACCTAACAACATAAAACCACAAAATGTGAAATAACCGAGTATGTAACACTATGATGCAAATATTCTTGAATTTGGCACGAAAATACATCTTTCTGCACAATGCTGGACTGCAGTGGAGAGTGGTATGGCAAAGAGATGGGGCAATCAGAGGCTGCCGCTGAAGAGGTGCCACCGTGACACGGCACTAAAAATGATAATTACATGTGTTGTGTGTATACTTCCTAGTTACACCAGAATACGGTCATTCATATTATTCTTTAAAACAGCAGTGTCTATTTTGGCAGTAAACCACAATAATCGAAAGAAACGATTGCAAGTTGTAAGTTAACAGCCTTATTAAATAAAGCTTGCCGTGAAAGTTATGACTTATATTAACAACCTTATTGTTTTACTATTCTGTGGATTCGTGTCATGTCAAATACTTCACGTTTTACAGTGTGTTTACATTATTCTGAGCTTTAACTTTAGACTTTTAGGCGATTTGAAATAGCAAGAGAATAGTTTATATCCGTTCCAGTTAATTCCTCTCACCACTATCGTTATCAGTACATGTGTCATATGTAGCAACTAACAACTTTATAACAAAATTAAGAGAAGTGTGTTACATTGAGACATGACAAATAAGCTGCAAATCTTCCTTGTAGCGTAGAAGGGGAAAATTGTGCTTTACTGTACTATATTCGTAATTAATTTCCCATTGTTTATATTTAAAACTAAATAAACAAATATTTTCTAATATATTGTCACCCAATTAGCGGAAAGCACAACCAACGACAGCTGAGTAAGGGGCCAGAGGCAGCCAAACCACACCCACCCATTAGTCTCTGTCACTAACTGAGGGGATGATTAGGGAAGCGTCACTTGTCGCTGGCTGCCCCTTCCCCCTTCCACTGCCATCTGGAACCTTCGCGGTGATTCAGGGAAACTAGAGGCTTCGAGAAAACGGCGATATTCCTATAAAAAGGGCTGCAGTGAGTGCATTGAGTCAGTCAGTGCTTGACGAGCTAGGGAACGGACGAGAAGACTGTGTACGTGCATCGGAACGGTAACGGACGAACTGGTGAATTGTAATTGTGTGCATTACGTAATTCTGTGTAATTGGCAAGTGTTCAACTGTAAGTCCGTGTTGAGTTTGTGTAATTGGACTTTTTATTTCACGAACCCACAAAGTCACACTGGTGTCAGGAAGCGGGACGACAACACCACCGAACATTACAACCATGGACGCGGCATTGGAAAAGATTTTGCAGAAGATGATGGAAATGAAGGCCGAACTGACCTCGGAAATTAAGGCGGCAAATGAAAACATCACCGATAAAATGGAAAAGAAATTGGAGGCGGCAAATAACAACCTGGCCGCAGAGTTGAAACAAGTGGAGACGGCAAATAACAACTTGGCCGCGAAGATGAACGAGTTAACACAAAAAAAAAACAGAAGCGGCAAACAACAACTTGCCCACCACGATAATGACCGCAAAGATGGCCGAACTGACCACGGAAATGAAGGTGGCGAACGAGGCTCTCGCCGCCATATTTGAAGAACAGTTGCCTGGCGTGAGGGATGACGTGACGGAGCTGGGCAAGCGGATGGGCCAAGTGGACGAGCGCGTCGAGGACCTGGCGAGCCGCGTTAACGCCCTCGAAGGAAAGGCCGACAGCAGCGTCAAGTCCCTGAACGCTATGGTGGAGGACGTCGTCAGCAGGAGGCTGAAGGATTTGAAGGCCGACGCGCCGGGACGCGACACAACATCTGCGCGCTTCAAACCTCCCAAGTATGACGGCGCGTCAACGTTTGAAGTCTTCCGCCGCCAGTTCGACACAGTGGCCAAGCACAACAAATGGTCACCAGAAGAGGAGGCCACACAGTTAATAGCCAGCCTCCAGGGACGGGCCGCGGAAATCCTGAACGCGGTATAGTCAACGGCGGCACCCAAAGACATCTGGGAGGCCCTGGAGAATCGTTTCGGAAACCACCGCTTAGCCGCAGCGTACCGCAGCCAGCTAAAGGCAAGGTCACAGCATCCGGGGGAGACGCTGCAGGAGTTCGCCCTGGCAGTCGAATAACTGGCAAGCAAGGCCCTAGTCGTCCTCCCACCAGAGTTCGTGTCCCGGGAAGCTGCCTACACATTCGTTGACGGGGTACGGGACACGGAAATTCGTCAGCGCCTAATGCTCGGCGATTATAAAGCAATCCACGAGGCGCTAACGGCAGCATTAAGGATGGAGGCGGCCAAGGTAAGAGCTATCCCGACGTCGAGAACGAGGAGTGTCCGCTACACCGGAGACAGAAGACCAGCCGAGGGACGCCGGTGAACCCCTAGTGGCCTGTGTTGTGGGTGTGGGCAGTTGAGCCAGAGGTTCTACTCCCATTAGTCCTGAACCCGTAGGAACTGGACCCGGAACTCCTTCGACCAGGGAGTATCCGAGCTGTCCCAAAGGGCGCTTGGCGTCCTCCGTGGGGCTTTCCACAGGGCAAGACCTAGAGACTAACAAGCCCCCCCATCTGGTCCTATGCACTCAAGACGGGATGGAAGTGGATACGCCACTTACGCGCGTCAACACTCAAGGTGAAGACTACCGAAAAACCTCGGTGGGGCCGCCTGGTGATCTAGCACACCTTCTACTAGCTTTGCAGGCTAGTACCCGGGAGAATTAATGGCTTCCCTCAACCCCGTCCGAAGACGTACCCGATTCCCACGGGTTTTGGGAACACACTGCCCCCTCGAGTCTATCCCAATCCGAACAACTCCCGAAGGAGGGGCTCGGCTGTTCGGCCCGAGGTTCCTCTAGTAACGTCAGAGGTACCACGAGTGCTAAGGATCCGCAGCGCCCGCACTTTGGCAGCTGAAAGGGACGGATCCCTTCCCCTACGGGATGGGGGTGTGGACAGCCCGGACACCTGCAGAGAGACTGCCCACACCAGGAAGAGCAGCCGGAAAACGAGTAAGGGCCGTCGTGGAGAGGGGCACGTCGGCGCCATCACCACCATCCCCTCGAGTGACACTGCGCGCCGTCAGCCGGCGTATGGATGACAGCCCCATCGCGGACGGTTGGGTAAGACGAAAGCCGTGCCGCGTGCTGGTGGACACCGGGGCGGCCGTGACCGTCATCGGACCTGACGTGGCGAAAGGTTTGCCGACAAGGAAGCCGAGCCGACCATACCAGCTCGTCATGGCATCGGGCGACACCTTGCCTGTGGAGAAGGAGGCCCTGCTGAAGCTGACCTAGGGTAGGAGCACCGTACGTCTGTAGGTGTTCGTCGCGCAAGTGGCTGAGGAGGTGATACTGCGATTGGATGCCCTCATGAGCCATGAGGCGACGGTTGACGTCTTCAAGAATGTCCTGCGGCTAAACGGAGAAGAGGTTATACTCCGTCAACCAGAAGAGCGCCTTGGAATTTCAGGGTCGTCTTGAGCGAAGTCGTGGTTGTCCCCGCGAGGAGCGAGGTGGTGGTGACGGCGCGACTGGAAGGCCAGAGCACCAGTTACATGATGCTGGACCAGAAGACGCCTGTACACGGACTGTGTGTAGCCAGGGCATAGTTGCCGTGCCGAGAGGAGATGCCCGTGAGACTGCTAAATCCAAAAGACACCGATCACGACGTCCCGGCCGGGGCGGAGTTGGGAACGTGCGAGCCCGTGGTGAGCTTAACAGCAATCGACAAGACACAGGAGCCGGCGCCGAAGCAACACCTGGGGCCCCGGCTAGAAGGCTTACTGGAGAGGGCGGCCGACCACCTGACCGCATAACAGCTGGAGAAAGTTCGACAACTGCTAAGACGGTATCAGCGCGTCTTCAGCCAAGGTGATAGTGACTACGGCTGCACGGATAAAGTGCTTCACTGCATCGACACCGGGGATGCCCGGCCTATTCGGCAACCACCTAGACGCGTTCCGCTGGCGAAGCAAGGGGCGGTACGAGACATGCTGGAGGACATGAGATCCAGGGGAGCGATTGAAGAGTGTGACAGCCCTTGGTGTTCCCCTGTAGTCTTGGTGACAAAGAAGAATGGCGAGCTGTGCTTCTGCGTAGACTACAGAAAGTTGAACGCTGTCACACGGAAGGACTGTTTCTCCTTACCCCGGATTGACGACACCCTGGACACGCTAGCTGGTGCAGTGGTTCTCGACACTGGACCTGAAGTCGGGCTACTGGCAGGTAGCTCTAGACCCAAGAGACAAGGAAAAGACCGCATTCTCGACGGGTCAAGGGCTCTGGCAGTTCATGGTTATGCCCTCTGGCCTCTGCAATGCACCAGCTACCTTCCAACGCCTCATGGAGTCAGTGATGATAGGGCTGACTTACGATGCCTGCCTGCTATAACTGGACGACATCATCATCGTCGGCAAGACTTGAAGATCACCTCGAGAATCTGAGTAACGTGCTACAGAGACTGCAGGCGACCAACATGAAGCTGAACGCCAAGAAGTGCCAGCTCTTCCGCAAGGAAGTGAACTACTTAGGCCACATAGACTCAGCAACCGGAGTGGCCACAGACCCGGAGAAGACACAGGCTGTGAGAGATTGGCCTCGCCCAAAGGATAAGAAAGAGTTGCGCAGTTTCCTGGGGCTGTGCAGCTATTACCGCCGTTTCATAAAGGGGCTCTCCAACATCGCAAAACACCTCACCCGCCTGACAGAAGAACACCGGCATTATGCGTGGACAGAGGACGCCGAAAACGCTTTCCAGCACCAAAAGGAGACCCTGTGCAGTGCTCCAATTTTGGGTTTCCCACAACTGGGTGGCGCCTTCATTGTAGATACCGACGCCAGCGACCATTGCATTGGAGGTGTCCTATCGCAGATCCAGGACGGCCATGCGTGGGTGATAGCCTACTACAGCAAGACGCTATCCAAGGCAGAGAAAAACTACTGCGTCACCCGACGAGAATTATTGGCGGTAGTAAAGACCTTGGAGAACTTCCACAAGTACCTGTACGGTCAGCCTTTCCACTTGGGGACTGACCATTCCGCCCTAACCTGGCTATTGAGCTTTAAGAACCTGGAAGGCCAGACAGCACGTTGGGTCCAGTGGCTGCAGGAGTACGACTTCACCTCGGAACATCGTAGAAGGAAGAGCCACGGTAACGCAGACGCCATGTCCCGAAGACCCTGTCCAGAAGTGTGCGGCCAGTGCACTAGAGTGGAAGCGAATGAGCGTGCCGCAGCAGTCCGAGTAGTTGTGGCTGTGCCTGCGGACGGCTGGGATAGCGCAGGCCTGAGGAGGGAGCAGCTAGCGGACGCAGACTTGGCGCCACTCTTGAGGGAAGTGGAGGCAGGGACGAGGCCAACCTGGGAGGACATCGCACCGAGGAGCGCCACCTACAAGTCGTACTGGGCGCAATGGGACTCGTTGAAGACCAGAGATGGCGTGCTGTTCCGGGTATGTGAGTCACTCGATGGGAAGACGCAGAGAGAATAGTTGGTACTTCCCCGGAGTAAGGTCCCGGAAATCTTGGAGGAAGTGCACGCTGGTACTTCGGGAGGGCACCTGGGAGCGAACCGAACGATTGACAAACTACGGCAGTGCTACTACTGGCTGAGACTTCGAGCAGATGCTGAGAGATGGTGCCGTCAGTGTCACGTGTGCGCGGCGAGTCGTGGCCACCAGACTAGGAGCCGGGGTCGCATGCAACAGTACAACGTCGGAGCGCCATTCGAACGGATCGCCGTTGACATTGCGGGACCGTTTCCAGTTTCCGACAGAGGCAACAAGTACCTAGTGATGGTCGTGGACTACTTCACCAAGTGGCCGGAGGTGTATGCCATCCCAAACCAAGAGGCAAAGACAATCACAGACTGCTTCGTGGAGCAAGTGTTCTGTCGATTTGGGGTGCCGTTAGAGCAACACAGTGACCAGGGTACCAACTTTGAGTCCAACCTAATGAAGGAGGCAGTACAAAGGTTTGGGGTGAACAAGACCCGCACGACGCCTCTACATCCCCAGTCGGATGGCATGGTCGAAAGATACATCAAGACTTTAGAGGAACACCTGAGGAAGGTCGTGGCCAGCCATCAGCGAGACTGGGACGTCAAGGTGCCACTGTTCTAGCTGGCCTACCGCTCGTCTACACAAGACACAACTGGGATGACGCCAGCCAGCTTAATGTTCGGCCGAGAGTTACGCCTCCCTTGTGACCTGGCTTTTGGAAGCCCTCCGGAAGCGAAACAGCCAGCGACCGAGTATGTGGAGAACTTGGTGGACCATCTCCATGACCTGGACGAGATGGCTCGCCAGAACATCCAGAATGCGAGCGACCGCATGCAGACCAGGTATGACAGGCAAGCCAACAGCCAAGGGTTCCAGCAAGGTGACCTGGTCTGGTTGTACCGTCCTACCCGGACCAAGGGACGCTGCCCGAAGCTCCAGCAGCCATGGCAAGGACCGTACCGGGTGGTGAAGGGGATTAGCGTCGTGGTCTACCGCATCCAGAAGGTTCCCCGAGGGAAGATGTTGGTGGTACACCTGGATCGTCTAGCCCGCTACGATGGTGCTGTTTGGGACGACCAGCTTTGAGGAGGGAGCAGTGTCACCGAATTAGCGGAAAGCACAACCAACGACAGCTGAGTAAGGGGCCAGAGGCAGCCAAGCCACACCCACCCATTAGTCCCTGTCACTGAGGGGATGATTAGGGATGTATCACTTGTTGCTGGCCGCCTCTTCCCTCCTTCCACTGCCATCTGGAACCTTCGCGGTTATTCACGGAAACTAGAGGCTTCGAGAAAACGGCGATATTCCTATCAAAAGGGCTGCAGTGAGTGAATTGAGTCAGTCAGTGCTTGACGAGCCAGTGAACGGACGAGAAGACTGTGTACATGCATCGGAACGGTAAAGGACGAACTGGTGAATTGTAATTGTGTGCATTACGTAATTCTGTGTAATTGGCAAGTGTTCAACTGTAAGTCGGTGGAAGTAAAGAACATTGTTGAGTTTGTGTAATTGGACTTTTCATTCCACGAACTCACAAAGTCACAATATTGCCTACGCTGCCAGTAATCCCGTCAATTATTAGACTATTGAAAGATAGTGCGCTGGAATTAACACGTGCGTGGTGTGCTGAATAAAATGAATTTGTTTATAAACAGGCTATTTTCTAAATTGTCGTTAAATGGCAAAGTGAAAGTAAAGTGATTGGAAATGCCTTCCTGATCTACACGTAAATACCGAATGAAAAGTTGCAAATGGTAACTGCATTAGAACATCTCATAGGAATATTTATAAGATAAATGTGGATGTGAAAGCAGACATGCTATATTCTACTTCCTATGCAATATGATTTGGAGGTGATAGCTATCGATGTGGTGATTTAGTTTACGTGTGTAGGAAAAACTAAATCAATTAAAATTTAAGAGAAATCCAAGCTGCATGTAAACATGAATCATTTGATTGTGCAAGTTAAAATGGACAGTATTAGGAAGCTATCTGTAAGTATAACTAGCAAGTAGACAAAACAGGTATGTGGAAAGATAAGATAAGATTTTACTGTCGTTAAGCTAAGTATTGCAATAGACAATGTCAAAAAATATTTACAATAATACATACAATGATAAGGAATAAAATAATAAACTTGGTATTTAGTTTACAGCTAAGCATTGATGCATATTGGCCATTCAGTAAAAGAGTTTAAAACCACTTGTATATGTGTATCAGTACAATTCATGCATCATTACAGATTGTAATTTCACTATGGCAAAAATTTCCTACGGCTTTTAAGATATATTTTCAAAGTATTCATCTACAGAATAAGAGAGATTGGCTAGCAAATTGTCTCTGAGTCTGCGTTTAAAAGCTGTGTATGGTAGATGAATTAAGTCAGCTGGTAATGTGTTGAACAGTCTGATGCCTAACACTTCAAAACTGTTGTGCGATTTCGACAATCTATGATATGGTGTATCGATTCGGTTGCTATTCCTTGTATTATAATTGTGAATATCTTGCCTAAGTTGGTAGTCAGCTAAATTATTCTTTAGATGTGATATGACAGTATAAATGTACAAGTTTACAATGGTCATTATTCTTAATTTAATAAAGAGTGGCTTACAGTGTGCTAATTTGTCTGAATGTGTTATTATACGCACAATCTTTTTCTGCAATAAGAGGACTTTGTTGATATGGCTACTGTTACCCCACAGTAAGATACCATATGCAATAATACCGTGAAAGAAAGCGAAATATACTGTTCTGATATATGTGTCCGGTACACAATTTTTTAAGTTTCTTATAAGATATATTACTCTTGAAAGCTTGGCAGT